>CM076581.1:1716991-2332750 GCA_034641835.2 Pinus albicaulis | reverse complement strand
ATCCTTCGAAGTCATATGGAAGAAACTCGTGAGAAACCTCTAGCCAAAGAAACTAGAATAGTGAGAACTTGTCTAAGATATCTCATTGTCAAGGTGTTGCACCTTGTGCCCAAGATCTGGGGAGGTGTCTTTGATGTTGGTGCAGTATAAGCTATCATATGATCCAAGGCAACATGTCCACAAGGGTTCAGTTGGTCAAGTGTAGATGGCCTCCCAAGTTATCACAACTCTGATGGTTGACATATGCCTATAAACTGGTACCCCTAGCTATTGGAGACATGAAAAATAAGCTATAATTGACACAATAGGGTGAAATCTACATTGCGGTGGGAAAAATGAACAAGATCCAAGTCCGAAGGCCTCCCTCGTGTAAAGTGCCAAACATCTCTAGTCCTAAAAGGTAGAAGAAAGTGGATAGGGAGTTCGAGGACTCCCAAAAGATAATAATATTGTCCTTTGATCTCATTGTAGAGGAACCCTTGAAGATGAAGTGCTCCATATTGTCCTTTGATCTCATTGCAGAGGAACCCTTGAATATGAAGTGCTCCTCTATCTTAGTGTCATGAGGATCAGGTTGGCAAATCCTCTTCCTAGAATATGGTAGCCAGTTTCAATGCAAAGACAATGAGAACCAACCTAAAATTGCCTGAAGGGGATACAAAGATTATGCATCCGATGCCGACGTACGTGTAAAGGAGTCAAACGATAAAGTTACCTCTCAACTGAAAAAGAGCTTTACATAGAAGGCCATCTTGGAGTTTGCATATTTGATGCCAGCAAGGCATCCACATTTCTTCCCACAAATTTTCTCTTTCCTTGGGATTGCTGTAACATAATTATACAAGATTGTACACAAATAGTTGTAGCATTGTAATTCTATTGCTAATCATGCTTTCTTTTGTGATATATCTTACATACTTTAAGGGGATTAGTTTCCTTCCATATATCTGACATTCTGCTGCATCTGCTCCAACAAACCATATTTTTCTCAATAACCACATTCAATGTACTGTTCTATCTAGATTTTCCTTGCCGAGGCATTCAGTAAACTACTATAATAAGGATTCCCTCTAATAAATCTCCTGAATTTGTCTGTAAGCTGTTGAAAGGCCTCTAGCGTTCCATTCTAAAATTCTATTAATCCATAGCATTGAAAATGTAAAATGGAATAGCTAACTCTGGGGGGCCATGATTATCCCTGATTACTGTGCCATGGTTTGCTTCTTGGACCACAGACGAGTTTCCTACTAGGTCCATATCCATACTCTTTACCCACTGACAATTTATGCATTGTGCAAGATTTTTTATCTTCCCTCTCTGCACCTTGTATGCCCATTGTGAAAAAGATGTCTTCTACAACCCTATTTGAATCTGTGGTTTGTCCAGTTGTAGGTCACAATGATTCAATTGATTACCCATGTTTCTTGTCTTATAAGACAATTTGATTATAATAAATCTCTTAATGGCCTCAAAATTCAACTAGTAGATTCTCTTTTCACAGGGACTACATTCCACCCCATTTCATTGATCAACTTGGAGGGACTTATTGAAAGCCTAACTGACTACTGTTATCATCTCGTGTTTGAGCCCCTTGAAATTTATCTTCACTCCATGTTCATGGATCAAACTTTTGCTACTACACCAAGTGATATACAGATCTTTGCTTCAAAGAAAGTAGGCAAATGACTTATCATTTTAACGAGCCTTGTTTATGTTTAAATCTTCAGATTACTCAATATATTGACAAATTTACATCTATGATTCAAAATCTTTGTAACTTATAAAGTGTTCAAATAATGATATACATCTAGTACATAATTAAACTGCAAGTGGGAGAACTGCATTTACTGTGTGAAAATATATGTGCTAGAGAAGAGAATCCGGTTTAACAAAAAGAACAACTTCTACATTCAAAAAGCCTCAACCACAACAACGCAGGTACACTTCAACAAAGCTGAGGGGCGGCATTTATTTCCAGAAGTACGCTTCCCACCTCTATTTTGAATTCAACATTTTGAATATGTTTTTTTTCTAGAGGACAATGCAATAATTTAGTGCATAGGCATCATCCCTGCACATTTACCTGTTTTGAGTAATTGTTGTATAAAAAGTATCTGCATGACAGGATTCCCAATTTTCCTTTAAACCTTCAAAAATTGATTCCTTCCTTGATTTGAAAACACGGTGAATGTCCATACTGCCACCTTGAAATTAGCATCAACAATGCCGCCCGTGACCTTCTAACACTTCCTTGCAAAATATATTTTTTCTATGTTACACTAAAGAAAACAGCCTGAAGGCCACTGTTCTGAAGTACAAGATTTGATGTAGAAGTACAACTTCGTGTGCCACTTTCATTTTCAATATTTACTCCACAAAGCAGTTGGAAAGTATTAAGAACTCTACAACATTCTCAATTCAGGTCATTTGTAGATCAAATACAAAACCCAATATACAGATGAAGAATCACTTTTCTCATTCACATCACGGAATAAGTGGGGGGGTCCATCTAGCTAATTCTCTAGAATATATGTATCGGAAGCTGAAATTGTAAGGTAGACATTCAATGCTTTTATGAGGCTTGTTTTGTGAAAATTTTCTTATAGCATTTCTTTGTGCTTCAGGTAGAGACTGGCATGCCACATCCACAAGCTTGGATAAACTCAGAGATGATTCACGAGAAAAGCCTTACAAAACTCTTGGAAGCAGAATTTTGTTTTCCTTCCTAATACCGATGCTTGCTTGAAGGTACTCTTCTTTTGAAACTTCAAGCTCTTGGTAGAAATTCTTTGCTGTGTAAACACGTACCTGTAGGATCCACCGATATCAAATAAATGATTACATACACAAAATCCTCGCAAAACAAAAAGACTAGCACACTAATATCCTCATGACTGTAAAAAAGGAAAAACTTTAAAATAGCAAGACTGCCTTTCTCTGTAGAAGAAAGGCTAAAGTGATTTGTAAAGTACATAGCAACCTAAAGCTTCTTAACAATTTATATATTCCATGTGATATTTCATGGCCTTCTGAAGACTCAGAGCTCCATGACATCAGCAGCAATGGGGCTATAATAACTCATGACAATAAAACATTTTAAGCTTTTCATTCACAGTTTCTCACCATTTCTTCACAGACTCAAAAAGTTGAAATAATGTATGCAACGACAGCATTGGCATGATAATATTGTCAAAGAGATAAAAAATTATGGACGCAGTAAAGTTCACAAAAAGTTCCTCAAATGTCAGATCAACCACATCTATTCTGGAATTGAATAAGAATCAACTATTCTAAAAAGTATAGTTCAAACTTCAAATAAGCGGTGGGCCTACATGAATATTTAAACACATAATGCAATAAAAACCAATATATCAAGTAGACAACTCCAACTTCTAGTTTCCATTACCCTGACAAAGCCTTTGTAGTTCAAAAAAATGGTCATCATGTCCTACTCAAACCATACATTATGCAAGAAAATAAATTTCACAAGGAGATGATACCAATTTCAAGTTTCAACAACCCTTACAAAGTCCCTGCAGGGCTCCAACACAACCAATTCCAAAATCTGATATCACTGCAATATAGCAAGTCAAGAAGATAGGTTTGATTTGACTGGCAACACATCTATAAGATTTGAGCATGTTAACATACTTATTTTTTCAGTAGGCAACAAAACTTGTCAGCGTGAAACCTTGCTGAAGCTATTGCAAGTATCTGAAATAGTTGGTGCCTCAAGTAAAACCTGCTAGAGATTCCCTCTCAAGTATTCTTGTGTTACAACAGAATCTCAGCAATATCTTAATAAATCCAAATATTTCCAAGGGGGAACCAGGCTTCTACTCTGCCAGATAGCTCTTGGTTTCCAGGTACTTCCCTTATGCCTTCAAGCTTTTGGTATTCAGGTACTTCCCTTGTGCCTTTGAATCCAGGAAAGTTGCAGTCAATCAACCAGAAGCAGTTTAACCTCATACTCCAGGAGGAAGCATGTTAGCATGATTACCAAGAAAAATGTATAGTTTTCACTGAAATTTTACATTTTCTTCTCTTATCTAACTGTTAGCTAAGGGTTTGGCTTTCTTCAGAGCAACAATCTGCAAAAGTCCTAGAAACAAGCTATGTAATTTCAACGCAAATGTGCACTTATATTTTTGGGATCAAGGAAACAAAGACTCAGCTTCTTATTACTTGAGACTACAAAAAGACTAGAGCCAATTTGCTTCCATGATAAACATGTTTATTAATTCTAGAACTGAAGATTGGGATTGATCATTTTAGAGCCCAATTTACTCAAAATCAAACTAAAAATCCTGGCATAACAATATTTGAAATGGTTTGCAAAACACAATTTTGCAATCAATTCATTCAGCTCTTTCAAAAAAGACAACTCAAGAAGAGTCAATTTTAATAAAGTAAAAGGAATGTGTTTTTGGTTCCCCACGTCTCTGTCTCATCCGTTCTAGACATCCCATCCCACAAGTAAATATATAAAACAAAGAAAAAGGGAAAATGAAAAATCAGTTATTGCACTATTAGCTAAAGAGTTTACAAAATATACAAAAATTCCTAGGGTATAGTGAAATTGTGTATCAAAATGCAAATATGGCATATGAATGATAAAATCAATTCTAAGAATGACCATTTATTGGGTTTTCTGATTGTACCGCTGGATCAGAGGAACTCCTGGAGCAAAGTGAAAAACACACAGGAAGTATGATGAATGCACACCTAGTGCTGTATTACTTGGTTCTGTTACTCTGGGAGCATTATTGAATCTGAATACATGGCTTATTATTGTGAAGCCTATTGGTTGTTGAAGCTATTTGAGCACGTTCTTATTAACTAAGATGCAAGAATTGTATAGAATTGACCTTGAATGAGAGACAATCACACTAGTATTATATCTTGACAAGAATAGGGTGATAGTCTCACCTTAATCAACAGTAAACCTTGCTTGGAATTAATATCTTTTGAAAGATGGGTTCTTGGTCTAAGTAAATTTGGTATCTATGCATCAGACAATAATGCATATGCCAATCAATCCTTTGATACATGTGCAGCCAAAACCCTGGTATGTAAGTGACATTTAGACAACATGTCTGTGACAATTTGACAATAAATGTATGCAATAGATATGATTGGACAAAAGTGGAACAATGGTATGATGAATGAAGAATGCCAGTAAGAGAATTAGCAGAAGTGGATGTTGAAAAATGATAGTATTAGCTGAAACAATGGATTGCAAAAAGCCACTGGCAGCAATGATATGATTTAGAATGCAATCCTGTGACATATGGCAGAAAATGGAACAACAACACATATACCTTATCAGTTATATATGGCATTAATTCTAATGGCTTCTCAGCATATTCAATTTTTTTTGTTCCTGCATTATGTATAAGATCACTACATTACAGTAGCAGTATGTTGTAGCCTTAGTAAATTGGTGACAATTTATATAGAGCTTTGTTCACAAACGAATTTGTGAAGAAGACAGATTTAACCTTTGGATAGATTATATACTATGAATAAGCTACAAAGATCTACTAGTAAAATAAATTGCAGGGGTGTAGCACACTTGAAGCTTTCATGCTTGAATAACTCCGAGAAGAAGAAGAACATGACCCTTTGGATCAGTTCTTTATAAAAACCCTTATCAACATGAAAGAGGTACCATGAAGAAAGTGCATGAAAAATTCTATGTCTTGACAAGAAGAAATCCTTGACTCTGACATCTTGATTGCATTGAGCCAAGATATGATGAAGAATGGTTTTATAGATATGGATGCTCAAAGAAAGTCACCTCATGGATTGGATAATTTGATGCATAGCAAGGCTTCAAAGGGAGCTATAAAATCCATCATGACTTTTCTTGCCCAATATTTTTTTTATGACAACCGAGTATGATGGCTCATATCCATGTTACATTAGAGGCTGCAAAGAAAGTAGAAGTTAAAGATCTAAAGACCTAGCCCTAGCCCTGATGCACTTAAAGATATGATGAGATGGAGAAGTTGTTGATCCCTGGCGCTCTTGATAAACACCTATCATATGTCTCTGTGTGGATCTATACATAGGGGATAGTTGCTTGTTGAGATATCTCTATGATGCTATTACTTATGGTCAGAAATTCACTGTCGGGATATAAGATTCCATGGATATTCTAATACTAGCTCAGTTGGCAGTATGATGAATGCACACCTAGTGTTATATTACTTGGTTCTGTTACTCCAGGAGCACTATTGAATCTGAATACATGGCTTATTATTGTGAAGCCTATTGGTTGTTGAAGCTCTTTGAGCACGTGCTGGTGTAGTAGAGGGTTTGTTACCATCATCATCAAATTTCTATACATCCACATGAACAGTATCATCCCAAAGTTGGGCATCACTACATTCTGGAAGGAGAGGCATTGCTAGGTTGTAAACCTCAAGATTAAGTACCAACAATGATGACCTCTTCTAGTAAGGGAAGGATGGAAGAAACATCCAAAGGATAGGATGTACTAGTTGATGAAGTAATCCCTTTAGTCCTGACTCCCCATAGACTATTAAATAACTACAAAGGATGAACTCAGAGGAGTTTGACATTTGTATAGGTGGACCAACCCAAGATGGAAATGTGGAAAGGTTCACTACAACCAGCTGCAAGTCATCAACAAGCAACCCAACAAGAGAAGAAGAGGTATGTTCCATGGATACATGTTGAGATTCATCACCAGAAAGGAGCTATAAAAGAGATCCTAGCAGTCACCATGAAAAGGCTCATCAAAGATAGCATCAGGATGCTTAGTCACTTGGTGAGAGGGGGGGGGGGTCATAGAGATGAACCCCTGAAATGTTACATAGTAGCAAACCAAATTCCTATGAGGATTCTAACAGACAGGTGATATATGTCATGTCTTTCATGATACAAGTGTGTCGATCCAACGAACCTAAAATGTGAGATAGAGGACTTCCACCCATGCAACTAATATGTTTCTGACCTTAATTTGGCATCAAGGAATAATTTGGGCTGGTCATGGAGACAGTATTATCTACAAAATATTTAATGTTGTAGATTGTCACACCATTTTAACTACCATGGGGAGAGAACTGTTATTTCCGAAGTAGTGAGCCTTGAATGTAGTGAGCTATGAAATTACCAGTTAGAGATTTGATGTCTCAAACAATTATAAGAACATATGATTTTAATTTTTGGTTTAATATGGTTGTTGGTAATCCAAATATTTTAATGAGATATTGAACTTAGGTGTTGGTCAAAAATCCTATTTCACTGATCTCAAATACTAGGCTATCAATTGGGTCTACTATGGAGGAGGTCAAGGAATATATCAGTGCTATCCCAAGGATATGATCACACACTGAAATTTGGATGGAAAATTACAGTCAACAGTTTGATTATCATTTCAGGAAGAGGCTCGGATAAGGGTACACAGAATCTCGGTGTAATTACTGATATTACAATGCATACTAGAGCAGAGAACTTAGGAAAATTTTTTGTGATGCCACAGTGACATTCCCTCACTGTCTTGGTACTATATCACAGTAAGGATCTCGGTGTAATTTGGTTCCACCGTGATTAATTGATATCACAGTTTGGTGACTATCTCAGTCATGATGATTCTAGAGTCTTGGGCCTTGGCACCATGATGCCATAGATCTCGGTTCTATCCAATTCATGGTGTTTCTGCAATCTCAGCGTTATCCCAAGGATAAGATCTCAATGCTATCTCAGTGCTATCCCAAGGATAAGATCTCAATGTTATATCAGTGCTATCCAAGGACAAGATCTCAGTGCTATCTAAATGTTATCCAAAGTGATGTCTCAAACAATTATAGGAACCCATGATTTCACTTTTTGGTTTAATATGGTTGTGGGTAATCCAAATATTTTAATGAGATAGTGAACTTAGGTGTTGGTCAAAAATCCTATTTCTCTCATCTCAAATACTATGCTGTCAATTGGGTCTATTGTGGAGGAGGTCAAGGAAGATGAGATTGTTCATCATCAACAACAAGATGTGGAAATGTTGGTTCTAGATCAGATACCTATGGGTATTTTGGAAAGGGTTGAAGTTAGTGGTTATGATAGATTGTTATCATTGATCAGTGATAAGGGGTTTTATAGGTCTTATCTAGTGGCTTTATAATGGACCAAGATCATCCTAGGAAATGGCCATTATGTGAGACCATTAACATTCTCAGAGCTTAAGGAGGCAAGAAGATTTCATCCCTAATAATAGGAATTTTTTTTTTCTAATACTGATAGAATGCATTCCGAGGAATTATTGTTTCTAGAAGAATCTAGAAACACTGAGTATGGCTTCATTTTGACCTCATATTGTGAAGTAGGTCATGGAAGATGATATTGTTCATCATCAGCAGCAAGATGTGGAAATGTCAGTTGTAGATCAGATACCTAAGGGGATTTTGGAAAGGGGTGAAGTTAGTGGTTATGATAGATTGTTATCATTGAGGAGTGATAAGGGGTTTTACAAGTGTTATATATTGGCTTTATAATGGACCACAGTCATCTTAGGAAATTCCCATTATGTGAGACCATTAACATTCACAAAGCTCTAAGGAGGCAAGAAGTTTTCCTGGTATGCAGTGTAAATCTTGTTTTACAAACATTACCTACCACCTCCATATATGCTCAGCCAATATTGGCAAATTTTCATAAAATTCCTCAAATTGAAGGTGTTAATTTAACTCCCACAATGACTTTGTATTCACTGTCATTTAACTCCACCAAACTGCAACTCGTTGTCATTTGAAATACAATGCCTTTTAACTCTTGTCACTTTTATTGCATTATCCCACCTGCCATCTGCAACATGAATGCTTAATAGAAGTTCATAAAATTCAGAATCTCCAGTCTCTAAGTTGCAAAGGTGTTCCACTTTAACTCACCTACATAAAAAATTCAATGAATTCAGGATGCATCAAACAAGGAGCTACACAGTAGGATCAGGTTATAATGTCATCTTTCTTATTAAAGTCTTGAGTCTATCTGAAATAATATGCGTGACCAAGATGATCAACTATGCAAAAATAATATTTCTGGCACAAAACTTCTAAATTTTGTTGTATCAATTTTTTCCATCTCTGTTCATCGAGTCTTGGATGACTGTGAGTACACAAAAGTAAAAGAGATTAAATTGGTAAAAGAGAGAAATATTTACATCCTTATACTCGTTACAATAGATATAAATTCAACATCAAGTCTAAGAAACTTCTAAATCCATGTTGATGTTAATGTGGTATTAGCACCAACTACAATCAATACTCTGAATTAAATTAATTCTTTGTTAGAAAGGAAAGAGGGAAGTGTTGTTAAGATTCTGAAATAAATTAAGAGCACAATAAAAATGTATCTAAAAAGGTGGCATATCCTTCAAAAACAAAATTAGTTATCTAGGTTGAAGCGCAAACACCTAGCTATAGAACTCCATAAAGGAGGTCGTTGAAGATTCCGAAATACATTAAAAGCAAAATTAAAATTAACTGAAAAGTAGACATATCCTTCAAATACAAAATTAGCTATCTAGGTTGAAGCACAAACACCTAACTATATAACAACACAAAGGAGACCGTTGAAGTATGTCAAGTGGAGGGATGGAATATTGGGAGAAAAAGATCAGATTAATGAAACATATCAAAGGTTTATGTTGAGCTTAAAAGATTTAAATATCTAAAGGGTATGGATAGCCTAAAATAATATTCATATCATCGACTCTTTGGAGAGTTAAATTCACATAGCAATCGGTCATATTTTTTATGGTTTCTTAAAAAGTAGCCAAATGGTGTTATAACAAGCAGATATGTTGATGAAAGATAAATAATCAACTAGAAGAGCTTGAATGTTTGTTATTTAATTGTAACCGGCCTCCAAGTTCAAAATGGGTAAGAACCAGAATTTTTTCATGCTATATTTATTCTTTGCGCCAACGGAAGAAAGGTGCTTGATAGTCTAGGGTGGGGGAGATCCCCATGTGTGGTTGTGTCAATAATAATAAAAAATGAAGAAAAAAAGAAGATTCGACGTCTTATTTATTTAAAGACTTCACCATAAAATAAAAATGAAATGACATCATATTTATTTCAATTTCTATATTTAAATTTTATGAAACTATAAACTAACATAAATCCATCTTATCCTTGGATTTATTAAACATCAATAGGGATAAAAGGGGCAAGGTGAAAAAATCAAACATTTTTTCTTGCACTAATGGATATTGTTTTAACTAAAATTAGGGGATTGTAGTTGTACCTATACAACTTGTTACAACAAAAAAATGGGAGAATTATATCAGCAATACTCATATCCATCCATCTCCATCTCAAGATGGGCAGGACGGTGAATTTGTTTTTCACAAAATCCATGCTCTAAGTTCTAACATAGCTACTTGGAAACTATTTTACAAACTAATTAGATAACAAGATACATAGATAGATCAAACCTGAATTTTCAATAGGCCTCAAAGGAAGTATCCAAACTTGGTGAGCAAGGATTGTAATCCCAATGCTTTGTTCCATTTAAATTCTTGTTCTTGCATTTATTTCCCATATTTCCTCCCTCTCATGATTGGTATAGAGCTTAATGTTTATTTAACTACACTTTCATAAGTGATAGTTCTAATGTCTTCCTTTGTTACCCCTAGGCTAAGGGAAAAGCTTCCCTCACTATCTCTAATCAGTGTTCCTCCCATTGATTATAAATTTGTTGTTTCACCATTTTCCCCCTGTATTTCTTCTCCATTTTTGCATTTTTTACCTTTTTTATTTTTTTCACTTATCTTCTTCCTATCAATATTCTAAGGACTTCTCGTGGCTCATTTTCCACTCCTCGCTCATATCTTTATATACCAATACATTATAAAAATATTTATATTTCATATGAGGAATATACATATTTCAGTCCTCGAGGGATTGCTTGGAAAACAAGGTTCATAGCCATTACAAGAAATACTCATTATGAGTTCATCACTTCATCACATGTAGGATTTCTACCTACCACCTGTGCTAAACCTAATTGGCTTTATATTCCTTATATTCCATACAAGGAATATACTTATAAGGAATATGTTGTTTTTGGTTCTTGATGGATTGCTTAACAAGGCTTCAAGTCACTACAAGAAATAATCATTATGAAATTTGCTAGCCCTTTACAAAGCCTTTATTATTTAGTGAAAGATTCGCCAAGATCTTACAAGATTTTATAATTTAGTGAAAAATTCGCCATGATTTTACAAGATAATATAATTTCGTGAGAGATTCGCCAAAAAATATATATATACATATTATATTATTGATAAAATCGCCTTCCATTTTTCCTATGTATCATGGGGATTCACCCATTTATTATACTTATAAATTTAGGGGGGTTCCTCCTGGTTTGACATGGTCGATTAAACCATGATTTTTCAAGATGTTGGATGTGGAAGAAAGCATACAGGAAGAAGATGAGGAAAAGACAAATTTCAAAGAAGGTGCATAATTTTTGCACATATTTCCAAAAGAAGGGACATGATGTCTCTCATTGTTGGACTTTGCATCCAACTAGTCGTCCAAAGCACATGCATCAAGAGGACAGGAAGATTGGCACAAGTGGAACTGTGGATTCCATTATCGATGTGAAAATGGAAGATTTACATGAGGAAGAGTTGTAGCATCCAAAATTTGTTATGGAAGTGGCTTGGAAAGAAGTGGATGGACTTCTTAATACAGTAAGAAATACTCCTTTGTACATATGCACATTTTGGTTGTCTGCATGTATTTCTATTGAAAAGTTTGATGCAAGATTGCATATAAATGTAGTTCACTTGAAGGAATTTCTTTGTTGTTGAAAAATTTCACTGTGGAGGTGTACAATATGAGTATGATACTCACTTATATTGCAGCAATATCTTTTAGTTCAACTATTTTAGTCACCCACATGTTTTTGGGATTATGTACTTGTTGGTACTTGAAAGGAAGAGTTGAAGGTGTACATGTGCACGGAAGTTGTATGTGTAAAAGTGAACTATAAATAGGTTTATTGTACATTGATACATGCACATGTGGTTGTCAATATGTATCATGTTGTTTATAGACTTGTGGCGACTCTGTCGCACATGTTTGTTGACTTGTGTCGATTATGTTGCACACTTTTTACATTGATTTTGTGTCAATTGTATAGCACATTTTATGATGACTTGTTGTTGATGTCACATGTTTCCCAACTTATGTTTGAGCCAACTTGGATCATTGATAAAGGTAGCAATGTTTAGATTCCTTCTGCAACTTTCTCACCAGAAATTGTTTGAGTGAGTGCAAGAAAGACAGCTCTTGACAGGAGGATAAGCGCATCAAGGAAGGGAGGTGTGAATTGCTTTCTAGTTGTGGTTAAAAGTTACTAGCCATGCAAGGCAAGTGTTTGGAGGCTGAAGAGAAGAGGGTGAAGTACTCTCATTTTATGTACAAACTAGTTTCAGTAGTCCAAGAGAGCTTTTGGGGTCCAAAAGCTTCTCATTTGGGAGGTGTGATCAGAACTGGATTAAGGACCTAAGGATTAGCTCAAAATTAAAAGTTATAGGATTGGTTTGAAACTAAGATGGTTGCATAGTTCTTATCTTCTTGATTCTGGCACCACAACGGTTCGAAAAATAGACACCGTATGAATAATTTATTGCACTTTTAATGCCGAGTGCGTCCGGCAGAGCACGGAGGGGCCATCCCTCCTCCCATGAAACCTCATCATATGACCAGTGTGGGAGCTTAATGTTAAGAGTGCTTAAGGAGCCTAATCTCAGGTTTAATATTTAATTAAGCTTCATTTCATTGGATTTTAATATGGTAGAGATTCTGGAGGCACTCCCAAATTTAGGTGGACTTCCACTTTTAGTGAAGTTAACTGGCGGTTGCACCACATTTACTGGAGGAAATTGGGGAAAATTTGTTTTGGTCATAACTCCCTCATTAATGAACCAAATTGGATGAAATTTTGGTCAATTTTTGGGTCTCTCCAACCTCCTGAACACTTTGGAATAGGTTTTAGGTTGAATGGAGGTGATCTTCAGAGGATTTTGCTTCAGGGGAGATGAAGGAGCCATTAGGGCCACCATGAGACAAATTCAGTTTGAGGCCTAACCAAGGGAGTTAGAGTCATTTTACAGAGTTCCAATAGTATAAATTGGATAACCCAGATTTTATGAATCTGATAAAATGGTTTGCAGAGCTTGTAAAGAACGTTTGAAGGCCGAAAAGCTTCAATTTAGTTCCAGGGGTCACTTTTGCCAGCAGCAGTGCAGGGCTTAGATAGAGCTGTTTGAGACCATTTGCAGTGAACCAGTGGTCATTATTGGAAGAAAAAATCATTTTGAATCTATTTACAGGGGTTTTAGAAAGTTTTAAATATTATTAGAGGTCGAAAACTTAGCAGAGAAGTTTTCCTTGACCCTAGTGCCAAGGGGTGCCGATAGATGATTGAGGCGAATCCAGAGCATGTAGAGGCTATTTTTGATGGAAAAAAATGCTATCTTGACTACTTCAGTCATTTTGGAACCAATGGAAGTGGTTTCAGAACATTTTTATAACTTATAGAGCTCGAAAATCTGATGTGAAGTTCTCGGCAGCCTTAGGCAAACAGTGGAGGATAGTGTATTTTGGGGATGCAATGCTCGATTTGAGAAATTTATCAGTTGGTATTTGGTGTCTGATGTGTATTGGATACAGAAGGAGTTTTTTTAGTGACAAAAAAAAAACTATGAGCGAGTTTTTTCCATTTAGAAGCTCAGAGTAGCTTAGTGCACCGAAACAAGGAATCGTGTCAACAAGAGCCTAAAGCTGTTTGCAAAATTTGGACAGCCATTAGAGGGATATTTATGGTATTTTCAGTCCTTTGGACCATTTTTTTATTCATTGGAATTAATTATTTACTTTTTATAAAAACTTACCATAATCCCAAAGAGTTGAGTCATGATGACAAAGCTCAAAGGAGACATAGCCCACGAGATTTCAGGTGAACTCCTAGATTAAAATTGTTGTTGTGTTTGAATGATTATTTGTTGCATTATTTTTCTATCATATATGTTAAATTACAGCAAGAAATAATGAAGTTAAGACACATATAAAGCAAAAATTCATACACCACTTTCAAGTAAATAATTCCGCAAAATTGTCAAATACAAGCTAGATCATTTAATTTAAACTGAGTGGTAGGTTCTTGAAATACATAAAAGTTATCCAGACCATTTTTAGATCAGAAGAAGATAACGATGATGATAACACATTGGATGAAGATGGAATGAATGTATTAATCCACGAGACATTTAATAATGTTGCAAGAAGGGATGATGATGACGAGCTATATGTTGGTGGTTATGATATACCTGTAATTGAGAGGGGAATTAAACCTCTTTATTAAGCATCAGAAACATCTCTTCTCTCTGATATATTACTTCTGTTCAAATTAAAGGTGGTGAATGGTTTTTCAAACACATGTGTGACAAAGCTCCTTAGGTATGTAATATATTTTGTGACATTTAGTACATCATGATAAAGAAATTATTTGTTTCCTTTGTTTTCAATGTTAGTATATTTTATCACCATTTGTAACATTATTTGGATGCAATATGTATATTGTTTACATTAACCAACACTACTGATTTCTGATGTTGTAGACTTTTAGGTGAATTTTTGTTACCATCGTCAAAATTTTTACCTTGCACACATCGATATTTACATGCCATTATGAAAGATATTGCAATGGAGTATTATGTTATTCATGCATGTCCTAATGATGATATTCTCTATTATAAAGGACATGTGTTGAAAGACAAATTCCCAAAATATGATGAGAGTAGATATCAAATAGATAAAGTAACAAAAAAGGTGCCTCGCAAGGTTCTTTGTTATATTCCCATAATTCCACATCTGCGACAAATTTTTAGGTGCAAAAGCATAGCACAATTTATGGATTACCATGCAATGAAAATAAGTCAATATGGTGTTCTTCAAATGCCTGCAGATGGATCTACATTGATGAATATGGAGGAAATATTGCAAAAGTTTAAAGAAGAACCTCATAATCTTATGCTTTCATTAATAGCTAACATAGTCAATCCATTTGGAGAGCTAAGATATATTTACTCTGTGTGGCCCGTTTTTGTTATCAACAATAACATTCCTCCTTGGGTGTCGATAAAGAGGGAGCACATAATGTTGAAAATGATTGTTCCTGGAATTATTTTGTTTAGAATAGATATATTCATTTACACAATAACATATCATGATTTGTCTTATTGTTTTCATAGTTATGCCTTATATTTTCATGTTTAATCATATATGTTCAATCATGTCTTATAATTATGTCTTTTTTTTTTTGCTACTCATATATTTGGAAATTATGTACTATGTGTTCAATCAATTAGGTAAGTACCAGGGTCAAATATATGAATGCATATATTGATCCTCTTATCGATGAGTTACTGGAGTTATGGAAGGACGTCAGTATGTATGATATCTCCAGACTAGCATATGCACAAAGGGAATTTGAATTCCATGTAATGCTTGTATGGACAATTCATGATGCCCCACGATTAACACATTTATGTGGTATATTATAACATTACCATTCAATTTAACCGTGTTTCATAGTGTTATGAAGTTCATTTCATGATTTTTTTCGTAAATATTCCATTCATTATACATACTTCAATTAATAATTGAAATAAAAATTGATCCATCTCTTGTAGGTCTTAAAATAAAGGGTAAATTTTCTTGTCTAGTTTGTGGTCCTAAATTGAAATGTCATCATTGGAGAAGCTTAGAAAAGGAGGTGTTTGATGAGTATAAGCACTTCCTCTCTAAGAACCATATGTATCGAAGAACCAAAAAACATCTTTTAAATGGGAAAGAAGAGATTGGATTAAGACCACGGAGAATGAAACCTGGTCTATGGAGGTTTCAATATACTAGAATCTCTTATGGGATGGGTGACCTCTTGGGAAGTCCTGGTTATCGGGTGCAAGCCTCGGAAGTGATGATTGACGCAATGTGATTCAGTTCACTAGTTTCAATCCCCACTTCTTTACCCATGTGAGCATCACCCGATGCAATGAGTGCTAAGTGGACAATTCAAAAGACATGAGAAATTAGTCAGTTATGACTACCTCTCATGGAAATGGTCATATATTAATGAATTACTTAATGGAGTTGAATCCCAAAAATGATATATATATAATGCACCATGGAAACCCCTCATACTTAAATACAAAGATTAAGTGGAGCTCTACCTGAATGGTTCATGAGGCACAATACTTGCTAAGATTTTGCAAATGGGGTAGTAAGCTAAGGGGGCTTGATTGTGGGGAAAAATCCACAGTTAAGCGCGCTTGAGCTAGAGGAATTCTGGAACGGGTGACCTCCCAGGAAGTCCTAGTTACCAGGTGCAAGCACTGGAAGTGATGATTGATGCTATGTGGTTCATTTAACTAGTTTCAATCCCACTTCTTCACCCCTATGAGCATCACTCAATGCAATGAGTGCTAAGTGGATTATTCAAAAATCATGAGAAATTAGTCGGTTAAGACTACCTCTCATGGAAATGGTCATAGATGAATGACTTACTTAACGCAATTGAATCCAAAAAATCATATCTAATATAATGCACTGCGGAAACCCCTCATACTTAAATAATATATTCTATCAAGGTATGGATTTAATAGTCCAAACATGAAATGTTTGGATTATTTTATATTTTTATTACATTTTCTTCATTGTACTATTTGACAGTGATTGTTGTTATAATATATTAAACTATGATTCACCTTACATGTCGGAAAGGAATTGATAACAGAGAACTACCATGATGAATGAAAAGCTATCCTGAGAAATTTAGTAGGCTCCCCTACTATGAGCACCTATAGATTGCTCATTTTTTTGATACAATGCACATCGAGAAGAATGTAACAAAGAACTTATGGCAAATATTATATGGAAGGAGAGATAAAGAACAAATTTTGAAGATTTGTAATGACATTAAGGAGGCCAATCATGCAATGCAAAGTGTGATTCATTCAAATATCAATAAAGACAGCCAAAACCTAAGCGTCCTTCCACAGTTATTGACGGAGGAGAAAAGAAATGATGTTAAAGAGGTTATTGAAAAAATTAAATTTCCCACACGATTTTATTCAAACATAAAGAATATCCTAACAAATAAAGGTGAATTAGGTGGGGTAAAGGCTCATGATTGACATACATTCATTAAGGTAATTATTTTGGTGTATATATTTGTATATTAATTATGAAACATCTTTTTAGGATTCTTTTTATACTTATTTCAGAATAAATAATAATTGATTATCTTTTAGAGTATGTTCTACCTCTATCTCTCCCAGACAACATTGACAACAATGTCAAACAAGTTATATATGATCCCAAAAATACATGAGATAAGTCACGATTTATATACAAAGTGTAATTTGTTTAATAATTTGTTGTACATTAACTTATATTTGACTGCATGTGTTTTACTTGTAATGTACTATATATCTTATTGTTGAAACTTGTGATTTTCCTATTTCATTTGTAGATGGTAGTCATGTAAAGAAATCGAAAAAGAAGATATAAAATATTAGAGGAAAAAAATTCCTCTTCTAATGTGTGAAATGCAAAAGTATCTACCTTTGACATTTTTCAATGCTCAAGAACACTACCCCATATGTCACCAAGTTGAGGAGATCGAAAAGTGTGGACCTGTAAACACAAGATGAATTTGGATGGTTGAGAGGCACCTGAAATATCTGAAGGCTTTGTTCATAAAAAGAGCATGTCCTGAGAGTTCTATGGTGGAGGGATATATGCTATATCAAACCATGGCTTATATTAGTCAATATAGTCCTACAATGGGAAATCTGTCAATGTATTGGATCGCATTTGGGATGTCAACACCATGAACAAATTTGGAGGGGAGCACCTATCGGGGAAAGGTACAATGAGGAAAGTGAGATGTAAGTATATAATTGAGATTTATAGTACATTTGACTTTTGTTTAAATGTATATTGTACTTATTTATTTTTTAGTCTTGATGCACAATCCAGTATTATAGTCGTATAATGTGTTAACTAATTATATATATATTCATGTGAACTATTTTAATTTAATACAATCGATCGAGAGTGGGATGCAATACATTTATACATTGCAAAAAATGTTGATTGGATGATGTGAAACAAGATAATAATGGTAGGTTATCATGGTATGGTGTGTCCACATTGGTCAAAGAATTTGAACGTAGTGGAGATACCAATATTACACAGAGGGAAATTGATTTAGAACATGGTTTAGTACATTACCAGGCAAGCATATAATTCACCTATAATACTTATTCTTTTTTACAATTATATTTATGCACATGGCATGATTTTTTATTAATTTGCAAAATTTCCAAGCATAAATATGTTTATCAAACAATGACAATCTATTTTTTACATATTTTTCATATTGCAGTTGAAACACCGCAATGCAATGTGGTGCAATGGCTGCAAATTTTGCATCAAAGGTTGGATGAAAAGAGGACAAATTTATAAAGTGGGATAACTACAATATTTCAAGTAGAGAATGTTCCATCTAGAGGCAACAGACATCTAGAAGTATTCGCAAATCGATACTATGGGTATCTGGATGATATAATTCAATGTGACTTTAAATCCTTCAAATTAGTTGTGTTTGATGCCAAATGGTACAGGCTACGAATCAATGAATGTGATCCTAATAGAACTGTTATTCAACATGCTAATGAATTTACCATGGTTAATACAAGGAATGTTGGGCTAGGCTCAGAGCCCTATGTTCTTCCAAGCCAATGTGAACAAGTATTTTACTTAGAGGTTCCAAGTAAAACAAATTGGTCTTATGTTGTTATATATGATCCAAGAGGAAGGTAGGTAAAGTATAATGTAGCAGAATAATATGATGTTGAAGAAGAATATGATGCAGATGATAAAGGGGTTCATGCGTTAGACGAATACGTTGAATAAGTTCAACGATATTTTAATCCATACAATGTTTTGGATGAACTAGATGATATTGACGATATGCCGGACGAAGAACTTGAAGAGGTCGAACCAAATGTGGGAGAGGATGATATAGATGATGATGACCATGATGCCAACATGGCCAATCCTATGAACATGAATTCTGAACACGATGATACAAATGATGAGTTGGATGAAGAAGAACATTAATGATATAAAAATGTTAAAATGTACAAGGTATGTTGAAATGATATCAAAATGTTGAAATGCACGCTGACCTGGCCTCCCTGCACTCAAGACAAATACCCCACTGAAACCCCACTCACTCAGTATTGACTCATTGCAAACACTTACTCAGCATGGGACTTGCTATAGACGGTGTCGGTGATGGTTCTTCATCCAGATGTGACGGTGTTTCATATGGCCACTCAGCAGAGGTCTTGCCACATTAGCATACCCCACTCTATATGTGACCAACGACCATGGTAAGTTTCATTACTTTTTTAGACTGAATGTGTGGAAACCACAACAAAAAATCCATGCTTATGTGTTACTGTTCAAATAGGGGTAGAGGCAAAACTAAATATTTTTCATGTAAATATTTCCTAATAGGTGTTGCCTAAATCCACAAATGCTTTCCCTAACCAGAGGATCCTCTTATGCAATCTGCAATACTTGTTCTCCCCATATAAGAAGAAAAGTCAAAACGCAAAGAAATATTTTAAGAAATTTCTTGCTCGGAGAGGAGCATATCTCAAACAGGTCATCAAGAAGGAAAATTCAAGCCTTTCCTCAATGTACAACATTTTACACATGATCAGGTTGTGTCTTCTTTGTATTAGTCTAAAGAATTCATGGTTAAAAAATTCTCTGATGAAATAATTTTGTCTTTAAATGAAAGTTATAGGTTGATGTAGGAAGCAAGGCGAATTGTATCCATAGGAGTCTCCTTACTTAATTTCATAGAGAAAGGTAACCAAACCCTACGAGTTGCTATAGATGATGAGACTAGGGTGTCATAAGGCAAATAAAACCTATACCTGATAGTGATATTATTGATGACCCTCGAGTCAATGCACATCCTGCATTCACCATATTTTTTTGGACTTAGCACTGTTAGGACATCGCATAGACTTAAACTCTGCTTAATCAGGACCTTGTCAAACATTTTATGAACCTGATTTATAACTTCTTCATTTTCCTTTGGGGTCATCCTATAATCATCCTTGTTTGGTAATATTTCTCCAGGTATCAGATCTATGTGGTGACTGATACTTCTTTTAGGTGGAAATAAATTAGGAAAATCATCAACTAAAATGACTTGACAATCCACTAACATATTTTTACTTTCTATTGGCAGATCTGAAATGATAGTATTAACAGATTCACTTTTTGGCTTACAAAAAATTGCATAAATCACCTCTTCTTCTGTCATCTGTTGTAAGAACTCTTTTCCACCAAGCAATAGAGATTTTGACTCACTCTTTGCAGCTCCATTCCCTTCTTGCAATGGCAAGAAAGTATGTTGAATACCACCCATATGGATCTTATAAGAGTCACTTCTTCCATCATGCACTACTTTCCTATAAATTTCCAAGGTCTGTCTAGCAGCACATGACACACATCCATAGGCATGATATCACAAGTCACTTTGTCTTGATATATTCCTATTTGGAAAGCCACTTGAATTTGCTCAGTAACCGTAAATTGGTGTCCTTTATGCAACCATGAAACCTTGTAGGGTGTTGGATGCTAGACCTTCTTAAGATTCAGCTTTTCCACCATATTAGTGGACACCAAATTTTCAGTGCTTCCACTAGAAATAACTACTTTGCAACATTTCCCTTGGACTTTGCATGTAGTTCGAAACAAATATTTCCTTTGTGAAGATTGTAACACTTCCTTCTCTAGTTTCAATAGCACCTTGTTCATGAGAAGAGCTTCTCCAACCCGAGGTACATTCTCCACTACAAGAGCTCATGCTTCTGCCTACTCTCCTTGTGTAATATAGTTTCCTCTTTTCCCTTCATTCTCATTATCAGGACGCTCATACGATCGATGGCCTAGTTTGTTACATTTTTAACTTCTGTAGAATGACTCTCTGCCTCTACCTCTACCTCTACCTCACTAGTAGGGTCTTCCACCTCTAGGCTCATATCCTTTCCTTGCTTGTTCTTGCTGGTTAAAACCACCAACTTCATCCTTGTAAGCTGGAGCCTTCCCTCTTCCAGTATTTTTCCCTATTCCTTTCGCATATCCTTTTCCTATACCAAAGGTTTGTTTCCTGACTATCTTCTCTTCTTCTCTTAAAGCATACTAATAGGCCCCCTCTGTGGTTCTAGGAGATAACATGATAATATCCTGTTGAATTTCCATCTTCAATACATTGATGTACCTAGCTGTCTTTTTAGAGTTATCCTCTAATAACCCGCTCTTAGGTTAACCTTATAGAAATCTTTTCTATACTCCCACATAGTCATCAAACTTTTTCTAAGGTTTTACATCTGTTTGTAAAGACTCAACTGATAATCCCTGGGTAAGAATTTTCCTCTCATCTTGGCAACTATTCTTTCCCAACTCTTGATCACCATCTTATTATTTTTATTTCTCTCAGCCTGCACACTATCCCACCATAGTGCTGCTTGGAATTTTAGTCTAGTAACATCCAGTTTCACCTTCTTGTCCTCCTCAATCTAAGGTGCAATTACAAAAATTACATCAAAGACCTATGGAAAACGCCTTATCTACAATACAATTTTTAAAATTTTCATTTGAAGATTATTTAAGACATTTTAACATTCAAGACAGGTTTCAAATTATACTCAGAGCTCAAAGGATTGTTGATAAAGCGAGCTAAATGGAGAATTTGAAAGAAAATATAAAAACCCTATAGAAGGAAATCAAAGAATTTTATTCTCTTTTCAAAACATTGATTGAAAATTTTTTTCCTCCCTTCTCGGATGAAAAGAATATTTTATTACAAAATGAGGTTTACAATTATTTGCTAGTACAGAAAAGGAATGATCATTCCCAGTTTGAAAATATGGAGGGAAATTTGGTGGGAGAGGTAATAATTGAAAAAATGGGTAATAATTTGACCTCCTGAGTCAAATTAGATATATAAAACTTCCTCTAACATCAATTGAGGAATAAATTGAATTGGAGATAGAGGCTCGATAGCTAGTCAATTATGAGATAATAGGTAAAGATCAACTTCAAGAAATCAGCAAGGTGATAGTCAAACCTCATGTGGGAGTCATTCCTACATATTAGTGAAGTAGTGTATCTAATAAATAAAAGACCAGTTTCAGAAGTACGATATAGAGTCTTTACCAAAGATTCAAGTATTTGGTGTCTTGAATGTGTCTCTTTTCTCATGTGAGTTTACTGCATTTTGTTCATCTTCTCAAATTATCTTCAAATTCTTAAGATTTAAGTTTATAATTTAGTTTCATCCAATGATAAGAAATCAATTATAATTTGTTTTAAGTATTTCCCTTTCTGAATAGATTGTTTACGTATCATAATTCACTCTTGATAAGTATTATGTTTCAAATAAAATCCATTATGCTAAGGATATATTATGAATTCATCCTTGATAGATGCTTAGATATAGTGAATTGTCCTTATCCTTCTTATCAAACTGATAAATCAATTACTTTTTCTGATAGACATCAAATACCTTGCCTTTGCTTCCTTAGTTGTATGACTAGTCCTCTGGTTTTATCTTAAAATACAGATTTTGACTCCATTGCCCAATCCTTCTCTTATCCTTGATAATAGTTATGTTAGTCTATGTTGAGGCTTAAGTTAATTAGGTTGAGTCAATTAGGTTTGAATGAGGTCTTTGGAATTCAAATTTCTAACAATGCACATATGTGAGGGGTCTTAAAGGTCGAATCAGTTAGTTGTTAGAGAATTTTCAAAATGTCTCTTAAAAAATATTTTAAAATAAAGTATGTTTGTTATTATTAATCATAGGTTATATGGTTAATTATATAATCACTCATAAAGTGGAATTTTGTAATAAAGTGTGTATCAAATAAAATGCCTGCATCTTTAAAGGGCTAAGATCGGGTGCGTTTATATCAACGACTTACATCCAAACCCACGCCCCCTAGTATTTTCAAATGATATCCATAGTTTTGGGGGGGGGGGGTGGTTTCTGAGTAAAGAAATTTCACCAAAACCACTACCACCTACGTGTAGCCATCCCGTTCAGACCACACCCCCCACGCCCCTGCTCCCCTATCCCCCTTCGATTCCACTTACCATTCCCCCCCCCTTCGGGTAGGCTTCAAAATTGCCTTTTGACTATTTGACTCATTCCCTGCCATCCTTTTTCATACGCATGCATGCTTGGACATGTATTTTTCCACCCATTCATCCCACCTATTCATTCAATTCCTATTTTTGATTTAAACACTTCAACCTCATCCTTGAAAGTCACTTACATAAAACTAACCACAAATATTTTTAGTTCTACAACTACATGAGACCTAGAATTTGCACTTAAAATGACCTATTGCTTTATGCTTGACAAAAATATTTCACTATTTCACATTACACTATTTCACTATTTCAGGCCAAGCATGAGAGTAAAATCTTGGTTCTAAAAGAGGCTACAGTGGATAATGAGCCACAACTCACCAATAAATTCTCCACATTGTTAAAGAAAGAGTATGTCTCACTCCTCGATTCATATGATATTTCTAGAGATGGTTGGTATCTAGATAGTAGTTCCACATGCCATATGAGAGGGGAGTGTGAACTATTTCAGCCACCTGGCTTAGTAGCTACTAGATTCTTGGTGAGGTGTGGGATCCACACTCAAGGAATATTCGGTACAATAGAGGGTTAAATTTTATTTCAGTTAGAATCAGGATGGATTGTGGCCTTTCATCATGTTCTATATGTTCCTTGTTTGAGAGTGAATGTGATATCCATTTGAACCTTGGAGGATCAAGGCTATACAATTGATTTCAGAGGAGAGTCAGTACAGTTATGGCAAGAAGGAGTTGTGTATGATGAGTACTCCATCATACTAGGGATCAAAGAGGGACAGTTGTACCGATTATGAGGTCGACCTCTAATTCATGAGGGACATAGAGCTAGTTATGCAACATTTTTTAGGAGGCAAGAGGACCACCTTAGCAGATCCACTTGGTGGGAATGGACCCATTTGGAAGAGATGGGATACCCTGATGACTTCAGCAAAGCTTTAGATAGTATCCATATCACATATGAGGTCGAGTTTCCAGATTCATAGGGAGCAAGTTGCTCTAGTTTAAAGGGAACAAGATTTTGAAAAACTTATGAAAATGACTTTGAAAAACTTTGTGATTCTACTCTTATTGATAAAAAGTGATATTAGTAATATGTTTAACATGTAGCTCCAAACCAATGTTATGCATGTTGGTTTCATTATTTTTCACTTGAGAATGTCATGGTTACACCAATCCACCTCACAAGGTGTTTATATCAAGTGTGATTAAGTTAGATGTATATATGGTAGCATATATTTTTTTAGCATGGTCACAATTTTTCTGAAGGAAATATTTACAAAAGCTTAGAAAGCGAGGAGCCTACCAGTGTTGAGATCCTCTCTTACATGAAAATATATATGAAGTTTTCCCTTATATTAAATATGGGTATGTATCTACAAATGTTTCTATTATAAAAGCATTTAATGACAAGGATACATTGCAAATAATTGATTTACATACTTCTTGTGGAAGCTACCACATACTAATGACTCAATCATATGAAGAAAGTGAATCACTTGTATTAGATTTTACTCAAGGTCAATTAATACACTTACTTGGCCAAGGATTATCAAATATTATTAATACTTATCAAGTTCATTTTGAATTTGATGCTCTACCTATGCTCTGGCCTAATGTTAATATCGATATGCTTTATATTAAACATGGGGAAGCGTTGGCTGTAAATTTATTTTTACAATTCCATCATGTTAGGGTCCTATAATCTATAGGATCTCAAGGTGATTTATTATTTCATCTTAGATCTTTCATATTGTAAACAATATTCCAATATTGTAAATTATTTCCAAAAAGGTTAAAACCTTAGGAAAAATATGCTTGCACGTCCAAATGTAGCATTAGGAGATAATTAAGTATGTTTTGATTGAATTAATCACATCATTTAAATGTGATTAAATAATTTTTAATAAAGCTGTGTGCTACAGGTTTTAATTCTGTCAAAAAAGGTCAAAGTTGCAAAGAATGGTTTATCCAAGGTTTCAGAGACCCATTATAAGTTAAAGGTGCTTAAAGGAATTACTTTAAAAACCTTTGGAACTCATCCTAAAAACCCCACTGCATTACCGTGTTTCATTGGTGGACCCACCTTTCCTTTTCGCATCGGCCAAACCACAAATTATTTTAATTGTTGTCTCCTACAAACCTTCATAAATGTGATATGTGATGAAGTGGGACCCATTCACCTGCCACACTTCCTTTTCATTTCATTTTCCTTAAAAATCATTAAACCTTACCCTTTTACGCTTTATATTTATACTTTAACTTTTTCACATCTCTATATCATTTTTACACTTACCTCCACCTTCCCGATTCCCGGATATGCGATTAAAGTGGGGCCATTTCTCCTTGCCATGTCACCCTTTCCCCCCACCATCCGTCGCACATTGAAAAATATAAACTTCACAGATCGACGATTATAAATTTTCGCACTTCACCGCAAAAACCTTAAAACTTGTGATGTGCGATATCCATCGCATCGCAAGATTGCAACTTTACATGTTTAACCAAACCGTTTCACAAGATCACACATTTTATAACTTACCTTTTAAGCATCGGCAAGGTATTTTGTTTAAGTTGTGATCCAGTTGGCCCCACCATAGTAGCTCCGCCCCCCACTTTAGGCCGCTTGAAATACATTGATATATCATATATACTATTAAACCTCATAAATCCTACCTTACCGTAGAAACCGTTCGCCACTTTATAACTTCGCCGATGCAGTGGGCTCCATCTCTATCCTGCCACATCATCCTCAGTCGGCATAAATCGCACTTTTCGAGTTTTAGCGCTTACTGAATTTCCCCAAAATTTAAACTCTGCAATGCGCAGTAAACCATAATGTAATATTCCACAATCGGAACATCTCATAAATCATGCATAAAAAGACGCATTTCCAGCAACAAATGGAATAAAATAGTAAAATGGACTCTTGGATCCCATATATTAGTCAATATACATTCTAAATCCAATATTAGAGCTGAAACAAAGGAAACTGGGTGGGTTAAACATATCTCCCACACCGAGGATTGCCAAAAAGTGCTAAAATCCCAAGACTGCAAAATGCCGAAGCAGTTGCTCAAGGGACTGTGCAGTCTAAGAGAGAGTTTACACATAAAAAAACGGATAACAATATATCTACTCATGTATTTATTATAAATGCTGTAGAACAGAGATATAGTCTCCTTATACAAAAAGCAAGATAACCCGGCAAGGGTTTCTTGTCAAACACTCTGCATACAAAATGGGAAATTCAATCATTTATTGAATAACCACTGTAACACTAAAGTACATGAGTGTAGAAGGATTAAAGATGTCTGATCTTCTGTATATCCCTCAAGGTCTTCCTTCGATGAAAGGATAAACCTCTCAGTCACAAGGAAACACTACAACGGAGCCACCAAACTATGCAATGAACACTGCCTCTAGAATAATGCATTCCCTACCAGAAAAAATGTTGGGAATGTATGAGAAATGTGTGGTATGATGCCATAGATCTGAAATGAGCTTAGGATCTCTCCAAACAGATCTCTCAAGTGAAGGAAATCTTCCTCCAATGAGAAACTAGCTCAGAGACCGGGATTCTAATCCCTTCCACTGCTGCACCCAACAACACTGCACAATCTCCGGCAAAGCTGTGTTGATGAAGATGGCTGAAGCTTGGCCTGAAAACCTGATGTGGAATGATGAATACAAACTCTCCCAATGAGTCTCCTCAAAGGAAATAGGTGGGATTCCCACCCGAGAACACCCAGTGCTAAACAACACTACAACTTTGCTAAGCAGCAAATAAGCAAAAAGTCTTGGAAGACAAGAATAAGAAGTAAGACATGAAGAAAAATGTTGCAATCCTCTTCCTTATATAAGACATGATTTTTCTTGCTCTTGGCCCCACTGAATTAGGTTACTTCTAACCCAAGTTACATCTCCCTCCAAAATTGCGTTACCCATCCTAGGATTCCTGCTCCACTAAAACTGCGCTGTTGACTTAGTCAAAGAAGCATCATTTTATATTTTTTCACACCTGGAGGTGTTTTATTAGGCTATAAATAATGTCCTCTTTCACACTTTGAGTGTTTTTATCCTCCTTAGTAGACTTATGGGCTTTCTTACCCATTTATTCACTGGCTACAACTGCTGCAATCTCTAATGTTCCATTTAGCTTTGAGGCTAAAATTTTGGAACAGTACAGTACCCCCCTCCAAAATATTTGCTTGTCCTCAAGAAAATGCATAAGGAGAACAAAATTTCTCCCCTCTTCCTCATTTGGCCTCCATCACTGCATCAAGAGGATCTGCAAATATATTTTCATCCAATGCTTCTTCCCAAGTATGCAAAGCCAAAGTGTCTGCATCAATCAAAGGTGGAAAGTGTGAATGGAAACCTGCTATCTGTCTCATGGCCTCCACAAAGTAGGAGTGATGACCAACATGGTGAATGAGTGCCTCCCTCACCCATGCTATCATCCAAATGAAGTGAGTCACCCTCCAACATGGTAACTCATAAAAAGTCTCCTCCACCTTGTGCTCCTAAAATGTAGGTGGGCTGAATAAATGTACATGAGAGGCAAGAGGGCCTATCCCATGCTATCCTCCTCTCCACTCATGATAAGTGTAGAGGGCATGCTGATCTTGGGCTGAAACATGATTACCCTCCAATGGCAAGAAGAAGATTGAGCCTCTAATGACTCTTCCTCCAAAATCATGAGACATGCCAACCCAAACCATTCCATCAAAGATGAATGGCACATCATCAACACGTGGCATCCAAATCAGAAAATGGCTGACGGTTATGTGCAATTTTGGATGATACATATGGTCTCTCTGGTGGACACAACGCAGTTCTTTTAACTGTTGATGTAGAGTATCAAGTGTCAGGTTTTCCTCCCAAGAATTTGTAGCTATGCATGTTAGCTCATCTACTATGAAGTAGTAAGCTACAATATATACCAGATGTGCACAATCAAAGCAATACAACACTTTCCCAAAGTCATGTAAATATGGGTCATCAACATCACAATATTTGGCCCTAAAGTGACCATGAAACCCATAAATAATCTTGCTCTCATATGGAGCAATGCAATGTTTACATATGGTGAGAAAGTACAAATACTCAATAGAGTAACCAACAAGCACATCAATTTATTTCTTACCATGCATCATGTGTGAGCTGAAAGTGAGGTCCATGTATAAGTTCCCCCATGAGGATTCTCTCATAAAAATCTGTAAGAAGAAGGGATACATATACTCCTTGGAACACTCCATCAATAAGAACACTCTCCCATGTGTCAGCGTTGTAGGCCTTAGAAATAAGGATCCATGACTCCTCCCTTTGACATTCCATATGCCAAAGCCATCCACCATCATGCTGCTATGTGAGAAGATCTCCTTCCTACATGGAAGTCTCTCATGATCCTTCAATGCTGAAGGGTAGCCTCATTGCACCATGAATGTGCCTCTCTTCTCTTCATAAATCTCATGAAGGGTGTTGTCGCTCCTAGAGACAGCCTAGAGTTGTGATAGACCAGTACCTAGGACATCTTAGCATAGCAAGGAGAATATAATATAAGATATGAGGTTGTCAACAAACAACTCTCATGCTATCTCGTGTAAACAGGGAAATAAACTAGAATGGGACCAAACTCTCAGAAGCTAATACAGAGACAGGAATACTGTAGAGACATGGTGCAAAACTCTAATACAAATGCATCATACAATTCAGAGACAACTTACTGCAAAGCGGGCCGATTTAGAAATACTTCACAGAAATAAGTTATCAGAAGGTGTATGTAGTGAATGAAATGTAGAGGAGATATTAGTTAACATTGAGCTGATACCCAGATATACAATACCACCATGCATGGGCTTACCAATATAAGAATCCATACACGATAATAACATTTTTAAATCACCCTCCCAAAGAAACTAATATAGCAGAAATACCGTTTAGCTGAATAATGGAATAGAATATCATGCATGAGCCATATTTAAAGCGCTTGACTGATTCGAGCATGGGCATCAACTACAATGAGTCCATACCAGAAATCAGTGAGCCACTCACATTCCAAAACATGATACAGGAAAGATGGATGAAATGAAATGATATATTAAATAACACATAAGAGAGAGTTACAGACTGTGAAATACCAAAGACCAGAATCCTCTTTAATAGATGGAACTCGTCCTCACTGAGACCCTATGGGCTCTGAGCATTCATACAAGATTTCAAAAAAATGTATACAAAATTCTCTTACTACACCAGTTTTCTGATAAATTTGGAACCCTCAATAATCTGTTCTTCGGGGGTTTTATAGAGAAAAAGAAAACTTAATAAATGAAGTAGGTGATGAACCATTAATTTGCTTCATAAAGACAAAATGGTGGAAATGGGCACGCTGATACTGCTCGATGAATTTGTAATGCTGTATGTACTCTGTGATCTTCTTCCTGAAATAAATGTTATGGGTGAAAATCTCTTCAGGAACACGGTAGAAAAATAGAAACCTTATGGGCAGTCTGTCCTTCGTGGAGAGAAAATTCTGCTAAAATAAACCTTGAGGGCATTATTTTCTGTGCATTGTACCCTCTACCTTCCCAATCCTAAATTAAGCTTTAAAATCTTCAACGCTGAACGTTGAATTCCTCAATCATCCACTGATCTTACTCTGCTGCTCCATTAATGTTTTCATCTGTGAAATTAGCGCCTTGAATTTCCCTGCAGGGTTTGACAGATTTTAACCCCGATTCTTTAATAGAAGTCTTATCGATTTGCCTTCCCGGGGCTTCCTTCATAATTTAGTTCTGAAAACTGGTCCTTTGACATGCTCTCTATCACAGTAATTGAGACTGTGAATCATAATAGTTCTCCGCCGTTGTAAACCTGCAAAATCTGCAAACTCGTTAAAGAAAACCATGCACATGAAGGTGAACACAGTGGGGATAGTGGCGAGACAGTGCGGTGTGACAAGATGGTGGAAGGACGAGAGGTGATGGTGAAAAATGCAGTGGAACAATGGCGGACGGGTTGGACGGAGCTAAAATGCAAAACATTAAAATATAACATATGAATAGAATATATAAATGGAAGAGAGAAAAATGCGATAAACGTGTGGGATGATGACATGGAGGAGGACCGAGTCAATGGCAGGATATGCAGATGATCTGGACCGTTCGATCTCAAAACGAGATTGATGGTTGAAAACGCATCGGAGGGCAATGAGATGGTGGGCCAGGGGCATTGTTGACATGTACTAACCCTCGTGTAGCTTCAGAGTATGACAACCATTGGATGAAGACCTTCAAATCGGATGACTATCATGAATATCGCACTGTGACTTTTATCGAACAATAATGTGCGATGAACGGCGGTTTTGGAGCCGTACGCTGGGACGCATGGCAAACACTGTATGGAATCACTGGCCAAACGAGAATTACCGCCCACCACCAAAAGGCAGTGTGATACATACCACCCAGTTTTGGAGTAGCGCGCTGCGAAGCCACTGAAGCGGGTGAGCTTCTGACCATTGATCTGCAAGCTAATTGGATGGTGGATAGATTATTAGAGCTGTGAACTGAGTGGGGTCCAGGCGTGATGAAGCATTGCGAATGCCGTCCGATCAGTATAGATCTGTTGGAGTTCCCATGTTTTGGCCAGATTGGCAAGACCAAAAGATGAGACAACATCAGAACCACTTTTGGACCTCAGGATATAGCCCTCCTGGGTCCAGAGAGGGATCTCTCTATATGAGCAAAGGTTTATGTCTATGAAGCTCAAATGTTATGATTTTAGGCTAGTTATAGGCACGGGTTTGTTTGATTGTTTGTTTATTTTGGTTGCTGGTTATCAGGAAAGAAGGTCCAATGTAAAATCAATATGAACAAAGAGGGATAAGGCAGAGGTGAAATATTCCAGTAAATACTCAGAACCATTGGGCAATGGAGTCAGGAAAGGATTTGCTTGCTATTGAATAGGCAGGCTTTCATTGGGCTAGTCATCCGAAACTTAGGATCTTTCAAGATGATTATGTGATATGGAAAGTAGGATGGAGGAGATAACATAGATTGAAGCACAAGGTTACTAATCAGTAGGTCGTACAAGGATCCTAGTGGAAAAGGCTAACTCTAATCCCCAGTGCTCCCAAATCTTCCAACTAAATCAATAACAAGAAACATCTAAGAACTGATTTCATTTAATTCATACATAAGAGAGCAGGAAATAACATCCACTACACTGGTTAAACCAACTGAAATCACTTCTCAGATAATACATAAAGAAGATAAACATAAATGTCAAGGAGAGCAGGAACATAGGGTACCTAACAAGGGTAAATCCTATGTCAAACTTCTGATGCAAGCCAGTAGAAACGAAATGGAATGAATGCAAACATAGAGATAGGAAAACATCACCGCTGCTTCAGATCAGGATCTAAAGAAATGTGCTTGTCAAATTAAGTAACAATACCAATCAAGTACAATATTTCCAATAGCTGAATACTTAGTCTGAAAACATATCCATTAACCTATCTTACAATCTTTGCACAGAGACTGAGTCTCAAAAGAAACTGCTTGTAGTTCTCTGATAACTGATCAACAACCATTACAATGAGTTTTTCATGAATTTATAGCCCTAGAGGAGAAGAGGAGGTAGGTGGAGAACTAAATGCAGTTTTAAACTTTTGAAAAGAAAGAGGGCCGAAGCCCATCCTGTATAATTCCTGTGCATTAATATCTGATGTTCTTTGAGTGCAAGGATGATCTTCTTTAGACTGGGAATTACTCTGATATGACTGTGATGTGCTCTGACTGCAGTACTGTGCAGTACTTTGGCGCATAAACAAAATGACTGAATGGACTGCCATGCTAGTGAAACAAATGCTTCTGATAGCATAGGACTGCTGTGAAGGTGAGAGAAGCTTCCTTGGACACCATATAAACTGAAACCATAATGTGTACTGTGTCCTTACTCTGGAAGAAACATTCTATTGATTTGAACCCTGATTTCATGAATCTCTGTGTGCTGTACCTTCTGCATGATCCTTGGGTTCACTAATCTGTTGCTTTGCCTCTAAACTATTGTATTAAACTCAAAAACTCAACTCTGAAAGCTAGAATCCATGATCATGAAGCTAGTTTTTCTTCACAGCTTCATAAATGTCCCGATTCTACAATATCTGGGCTTTAATGGCACAGGATAGAGTCTGTGAAATTTCAAACTTCGTCCTTTGATGGAATTTACACCGCCGCCACCTTTCTTGACATTTTATTGCAGTACCAGCCTCTGATATAATTCGTCTTGCTCAAAGCGCCGCTTACAATGATTCTTGTGAATTATGGCGGCTTTCCACCTCTCTGGAAACCCTGCACAGTACGAAAACATGTTAAGAAAACAGTGGGGGTGGTGGACGCAATGGCGTGGCTAGACTGATGATGCAGACTGATTTATGGCGAAACTATCGTGGATGACCTGCAGTGAGGTGGAAACAATGAAGACTATAGTCAGAAGGTGGTGTGGAGGAAAATGACAGAAAAACCTTTGAATCTCTGACCTTTGAATGAATATATGAAACTGGAGGGAGACCGTACGGTGGACACGTGGAGGTGACGTGGCAGAACCGGTTGACATCGGGGTGGTCCACAGTGGGGGAAGACTAATCTGGACCGTCAGATCTCAGAGGATATCGACGGTGGGAAACACAGCGGAGGACAATGAACGGTGGGCCAGGGGTACGATGGCCATGGTTTAAACTCCGCGCAGCTTCGTTGATCGATGACCGTTGGATGAGGCACCCAAGATCTAATGGCTGATATGAATATTGCTAGGCTTCCTGAGTCAAAAGTTAATGCGCGATGAACAAGCGGTTTTGAAACCATACAGGGGCCACGTGTCGGGAGGTGTATGGAATCGCTGGTCGATGAGGAAAAACTGCCAACTGCCCAAAGGCAGTGCGATAGAAACCGGCGGGTTTGGAACAGTCACATGGGGACCACTGGCACGGGCACATTGCAGACCGTCAGATCATCGTGAACATGGATGGCAATGGCGCGATCGAATATCTAAACGGAGAAACACGGGCGCCCGCGGGTCAACGATAACCATCCGATTGACCAAGATCGATGGATGTAATCGTGCCCGATATGGATTGGGGAATAAGCGCCTTTTTCTCTGGCAGGTGGTTCCAGCACCATGATCGCTTGGAGGAAAAGGTGCGGGGGCTAGCAGAGGAGGGGCTAGGCCTATTATATTGTAGAAAATGAGTTCTTAAAGCCATTTTAATGCATTTTGAAGCCTTTAGAGGGTAACGATAAAGGGTAGAAGGGGAAAATGGCACAAAAAAGGGTGAAGGTAAGATTTAAAGGGGAATTTGGGGGCGGGAATTGGGATAGAAAAGGGGACTTTGCGAAGGGGAAGAGAGGGGCAACATGGAGAGTTTCTGCAGAGGGAAATTTTTCTAAGGCAATAGCGTAGGAGACCTCAAGGATGATGTGTCTTCGGGGAGATGCATTCCTTGAGGGCTCAAAAACAAATCTAGCCCCCTGTTTTGCTTTGTCCAAAATTTACAGGGGGGCTAACAGTTGAGGAAACTCAAAAAGTCCCCAGCGGAGTCACCATTATGTTGGCGACTCCACTGGGGAATTTCCTAATGCCAGCAACCGCTAAACACTAAAACAGTCTCCCAGTCTCGTCACCAACATAATGGCAACTCCGCTGGGGACTTTTTGATTTTCCTCACCTTACCATATCATAAGCCTCAAAAAACCTACAATCTCTGGTTCGGTTGGTAGTTAAACACTCCTATTCTCACATCAACCTCCATTTGTTGTGATTCCCCATACTCTTGGACAGAGTCTGGAAAGGGCCAGGTAGCCTCCAGATCTCACACTCTTTATGAGGTGACATATCTGGAAAATGCCCTCCCAGTCAATCTCTGGTTAGAGTTTTCTTTGTTTGAAGATATCCGCAAAAAGGGACATCTCAAAGGCACTGTGGTGGACAGTGTACCCTCCAAATAATTTCTAAAACCTCCACCTGGCGACTCCAATATTCCATAAGCATTTGAAAGACTCCACTGGTGATCAGTAGGCCTGCTGATTATCTTGGTTCACATTATACTCCACTGGGAGACCAGCCCTCCACAACAACATGAACCACAGTAGAAGTAACAAGTAGGGTTAAGCAGCTTGGTCGGAAAACAACATTCTGGCATCTAGAACCATTCATACAAGGGCTTACCCTAACCCAGACCCACCTGAAGTAGTCGATAACCTCGAGAGCATCCTCAAAGGAGCTCATACACCTAAAAGATCAGCTATTTCCAAGCACGTCCATAGAGCTAATTCTGCACCAGAAGATCTTACAGCTCTATCACACTTTCACCTTGACCTAGGCCTACCTAACAGCTTATCTAGAACTAGGTCATTCAGTAGCTTAGACCAGCCAGACCCTGAGCTTCCTAATTCACCAAAGCAAAGTGGTAGACACCTTGGGAATAGACAGACCCCTCCATCTACACCTCCTGAGTTACATTTCATTCAAAACTGGGGGCTCAGTCACCCTAGGTTTGCTCATCAGTTCTCTGCTGGTCACAACATCCCTGTCATCCATATACCTGCTGCCCAAGCCCCTTTAGCTCATAAAAACATCATCATGGCAGCCTGGTATGCACCTCTGGTTTTACCCCAACCTCTAGTACCCTTACCCAATGATTATCAATCAAAGATCCCACACTTCACTACGAAAGAATCCATCACAGCCCAGCAAAATGTAGATAAAATGGAAGATTCTTTTAACTACATGGAAATTGATGATGATACGGTTAAAATGAGAATCTTTGCCCAAAGCTTAGGGGGTGATGTGAAGAAATGGTTTAAGGGCTTACCTCCAGGTAGCATAAATGATCTTCCAGGCTTGTATCAAACTTTCATAAACAAGTGGGAGACTAGGGAAAATCCTCGCCAGCTCCTAGCAGAATACATGACCCTTAAAATAAACGTAGGAGAGAGTGTCCACGATTACACAACAAGGTTCAATAGCATTTATAATGCTCTCCCTCCACATATGAAACCTCCACAAGGCATGGCCCTAGAAAAATACCCTAAAGGTTTTGATGCTGACATGGCCTATGAGCTTAGAGATAAAGAATACAACACACTGGAGGACATGCAGAAAGGAGCAGTGAACATAGAGGCCAATCTAATTGAAAAGAGAGCAAGACTGAAATCTGAGAGAAGGGTAACATACAGAGATGATAATGTAGCTTCCACATCTAACCAAATTTATGATAAGTTGTCTATAAATGTGGAAAGGTTACAACAAATGATGGAAAAAATGGTTGTCACAGTTAGTAACCAGAGCAAAAACCAGAACCAGAACCAAAACTTTAGAAGAAACAATAACACTCCCAACAGACAAAAAGAATCAGATCAACAAGTTATTCCCCCATTCCAAACCTTTCTTGACGAAGATGAGGGAATCATAGAATACTCTAAGGGAAACACAATAAACATGCTTGAAACAGAAGATTCAATCCATAAATGTTATTCAGAGGAAGACCAGCCTTCACCCTCTGGTTGGGAGGAGGAATGGTTGGAATCTGAAGATTACAGATTAGGATTTGAAAATGCCATGATGCAGGTCAGAGAACAGTATGAACTTAGAAGAAAAAAGAGTCAAGAAAATACTAAACCCAAAGCTTCTGAGACTGATATCAACAAGAAACCTGAAAATTCTTCTAAAGCAACTACTGAAAGTAGCAAACCATCAGCTGAAGGTTCTGGAAAGAATAAAGAAAAATACAACCAAAACACTAATGCACAAGGTAAACCAGCTAGCAGCACTAATACTGTAGTTAGTGCTCCTGATAAAACTGTCACAAACACTGTACATAACGAGAATCAGCCCACTGATTCAGCCACTAAGGCAGTGGCAAATAAAACGGAGATAAGCATCCCAAAGAGTCAGTCCACTTTAAATCTGGAAAGTGAGATTGCAAGAATTAAAATCTCTATCCCACTTTCTGAGCTGGCCACTCAGGATGTATATAAAGGCCAGATTTTGAGAGCTTTAAACTTAGGTGAGAATGGCGACTCTGTCAATTTGAATGATGATCAGCCTGCCCTCTTGTTTGGTCCTAATATAGAGGGAAAATTTCAGGAGGGGGTAGTTCCGCCTTTCTATATCAGTCTCAACGTTCATGAAAAGAGCCTACACAATGCAATGCATGATTCTGGAGCATCCCACAACCTAATGCCTAAGGTATTTATGTAGAGGTTAGGTCTAGAGATAACCAGACCCTACAAATATTTATAGTCATTTGACTCTAGCAGAGTAAAATGCCTAGGCCTGATCAAAGACTTGTGTGTGAGCTTAACTCAAATCCCAGCTAAATGCATGGTCATGGATGTTGTGGTGGCAGATGTGCCACCTAAGTATGGCATGCTACTATCAAGATCATGGGGAGCCAAACTGCAGGGTACAATGCAGATGGATGGCTCATATGCCACAATCCAAATCTTTGGCCAACTTAGAAAACTGTATAGGGAGACCCAGATGAAATTCTTAGTCAGTAGCTCCGAAAAAACAGAAAATTCACCTGTTTATTCTGTACATACAAACCTTGACTCCTTCATCTTTTGTAATGATGAATATTTGGAAGGGTCAGAGTCCCAAAACAGAGATGCAAACGGAGAGGCAGAAGCTGTTGATTTTAACATAATGGCTACTCTGGATTTAGAGGACAACGAAGAAGAAAGCCGCAACGAAACCTGTAGGATATGCAGTGGAGACTTAACCCCGAATGAATAAGAAACGGAGCACAAATATCCATCCGACCATGTCCCTGAAACTCATACATTTCACGAGGAACAAAACAATCCACAGCCTAATATAGACCCTACAACACAACATAATGGCGAAACCAGCCATAGGAAAAGAAGTGATAATGAAAACGAAAATGAACCCCTGTGGGTGATGAACTTCGATGGATCATGCACCAGAAGAATTGTTGGGGCAAGAGTGTGGATTCATAACACATAGAATGATCACACGGAGTGTCATGCCTACAACCTGCACTTCAAATGCACAAACAACGTCGCTGAATATGAGGCTTTGATCCTGGGTCTAAATCTGTTGAGGAAATTAGGAGCCCGTAGGATTGATTTGCGTGGAGACTCCGAGATGATTATTAAATAGGTAAATGGGGAATACACAACGAAACATCCCAGGCTGAGAGCATATAGGAATGACACTTTAGATCTGCTGAAAACGTTTGTTGAATATCAACTAGTGTTTGTTCCTAGAAGTCAAAATGTCATTGCGAATGGATTAGCTTGCTTGGCCAGTTCATATCCCAAAAATCCCAGTGACCAACAGATCATAATTCAAACCAAATTCAGACCTGCTGTGCCAGACAACGAAAAATATTGGTAGGTTTTTTAAGGTGATAAACAAATCGAAGATTTTCTAGTACGCAGGAACGAGTTTGAGTTTCCTGATTCAGACTCTAAATCGGACCATAGCTACCTAAGTGATGAGTCCACAGATGAGGAAGAAATAACCTGTAACATAGAAATAAATTCTTTAGATGAATAGACTGGAAACCCAAACCGCAAAGGTGAAAATGCAGATAGTGAGGAAATGGAGGTGCTGCAGGCCAAAGACAAGAATATACCCAGAGGCCTGGCACCCTTGGAGGACCTTTTTGACTTTGATGATGTCTCTAAAAAGCCCACTATAGAACATGCAGGCTCTGATGTGGAAGAATGCAACTTAGGCACTGAAGATAAGCCCAAAATTATTAAACTAGCTAAGTCTTTACCTGCAGACATGAAGAAGAGATACATTGACCTTTTCAAGTAATTCATTGATGTGTTTGCATGGAATTATGGGGACTTAAAGGCCTATGACACAAATATCATTCATCATAAGATACCCCTGAAAGAAAATCAAAAGCCCTTTAGGCAAAAACTTCGCAGAATCAATCCCAAACAATTGCCTGCAGTAGAGAAAGAGATCAAGAAGATGTATGAAGTAGGTATAATTGTGCCGGTGAGATTATCTGATTGGGTATCAAACTTAGTGGTTGTGAGGAAGAAAATAGGAGAAATCAGATTGTGCATAGACTTCAGGAATCTCAATAGAGCCTCACTCAAGGACAATTACCCTTTGCCTAAAATGGAACATATCCTTCAAAAGGTAGTGGGCTCTAAAATAATCTCCCTGCTAGATGGTTTCTCTGGATATAACCAAGTCTTAGTAATCCCAGAAGACCAACTCAAAACAACTTTTACCACTCTATGGGGTACCTTCATGTATGTGAAGATTCCTTTTGGATTGATGAATGCTGGAGCCACCTTCCAAAGAGCGATGGACATAGCATTTTCAGATGAGATAGGGCACTTCATTATTATCTACTTGGATGACACAACAGTATTTTCTAAGACTGAAGAAGAACACCCAGAACATCTGAGAAAAGTATTTGAAAAATGTAGAAGGTTTGGTTTGTCCCTGAATCCTAAAAAGATTGTCTTTGGGCTACATGAGGGTAAACTTCTTGGCCACATTATATCCGAGAAGGGAATCAGGATAGACCCCCAATGAGTTGAGGGAATACTATGGATCACACACCCCAGAAACATCAAGGAATTACAGTCTTTCATTGGAAAGATTAACTTCCTTAGGAGGTTTATTCCAAATCTGGTTGAACACCTTAGGAACATGACTAACATGCTGAAGAAAGGTGAAGGAGTTAAATGGACCGTGGGAGCTAAACAATCCTTTGAATCAGTAAAACTTGCACTGACCCAAGACCCTGTCCTAATCAGCCCAGATTTCTCCAAAGATTTCCTGATCTTTTCATTTGCCTCTGAGCATACAGTGGCTACAGTCTTGCTGTAGAAAAACACAGAGGGAATGGAACAGCCAATTGCCTTCTTTAGCAAAGCACTCAGAGATGCACCCTTGAAATACAACATCATGGAGAAAAAGGCCTGTGCTCTGATTAAGGCCTTGAAAGACTTCAGGGTGTACATATTGCATTCCCACACTGTAGCTTATGTGCCCAACATCATAGTCAAAGACATACTGTCCCAAGACCCAGATGGGAAAAGAGGCAAATGGATAGCAGTGATCCTAGAGTATGACCTTGAGATAAAACCCACCAAACTGATTAAAGGTCAGGGCTTGGCTAAGTTAATGGCTGAATCAAACCTACAAGCCCTAGACATTAGCATGATAAGTACCTTGGATGAGAAACAAGAATTGTCTGATCTCACTGTTGAGGAAAAATTTTAGAGCTCTCTTTGGTATTCCGACATTTTGTATGTGCTTACACACCTCAATACCCATCTTGGATTATCAAATACCAAGGCCAGATTCTTAAAACTAAAGGCCAGAAACTACTGCATCTTAGATGAAAATTTATACTGGAAGAATCCTAATGGCCTATTGCTCAAATGTTTGCCTGAAAATGAGGCAGAGAGGGTTAAACAAGAATTCCAAGTTGGAGAATGTGGAGGCCACCTGAGTTGGAAAGCCACTGCAAAAAAAATACTCAGAGCTGGTTATTACTGGCCCACACTCTTCAATGATGTTCATAAAATGATAGTTTCTTGCCACAAGTGTCAGATCTTTGAGGGCAAGAGAAAACTCTTCCCTTTACCCCTACAACCCATCACTATTGAAGGTCCCTTTCTGCAATGGGGCTTAGATTTCATAGGGGAGATTCATCCTGCTTCTTCTGCTCAGCACAAATGGATCCTAATAGCCACAGATTATTTCACTAAGTGGATAGAGGCCATGCCCACTAGGAATGCCACAGATTCAATCATCATTAGTTTCATAGAAAGTCACATCCTCTCTCGGTTTGGCTGCCCAAGGAAAATAATCACTAATAATGCTACTTCTTTTGGATCCAAAAAGATGGTTGATTTTTGTCACAAGTACCAAATAGCACTTGGTCATTCAACTGCCTATTACCCTCAAGGTAATGGATTAGCTGAATCATCAAACAAGAACCTGGTGATCATCATCAAGAAGTTGTTGGAAGAGAACAAAAAATCATGGCATAATAAGCTAGTACATGCTTTGTGGGCTGACAGGCTTACAACCAAGAAGTCCATTGGCATGTCACCATTTTAGCTTGTCTATGGAACAGAAGCAGTATTCCCTACCAACCTTGGGGTACCGGTGATCAAGCTGGTCCAAGAGATCCAAACAGAAGAAGACAGCATGGTGAGGAGAATAAATCAGACAATCCATCTTCAACAAACAAGGGAAGAGGTCTACAACAGAGCAATAAAAGTTCAGGAGAACATAAAGAAATTGTTCGACAGAAGAACCAAAGCTGCCGATTTCAAAGTTGGAGATAAGGTGTTGAAGTGGGATTCGAGAAGAGAAGATAAAGGAAAGCACAACAAATTTGACAGTTTGTGGCAAGGTCCATACCTCATCCAGGCCTTAGTGGGTCCCAATGCTTTCTTCTTACAAGAATTGGATGGAACTAAGCTATTTGGGGGTCCTGTCAATGGCAGGATGCTCAAACATTACTTCTGCTAATTTACATTTTCCAGTCTCCATTTCCATTGTACATACCATTGCAGTTTTTATTTTCAAGAAAAAGAAAAATGTTTCAAAAAATAGAATAAAAAAGAGAGGTTCAGACATGATTAAAACATGAACCTTTGATGTGCAAAATATTGGCTCTAACAAGCTCAAAACCTGAGCCAAAGCAAGTAAAGCAGCTAGTCCTAACATGTTCAAAATCTGGGCCAGCAAAGAAGAAAGAAGAATCAGCTCTAACATGCCCAAAACTAGAGTTGAGATGAAAAAGGAAGTGACTCTAACATGCTCAAATCCTGAGTCACAAAGGGAAGAAGGATGTTTCAAGTTTCAATTCTCAAGCCTTCACAAGTTTTGTTTTCAGTTTCCTGCAAATTTTGTCCATGTGCAACTGTCTTTATGCCTTGGACCCACAGCAAGTCAGACAGTCTAATCCTGGCTTGACTATTTTTTAATTTCTATTGTAGAATGTAGAGAAGAAATCTGCTGGACAGTTTAATCCCAGCATATATTAGATTAGGTAGAGAAACGTTGAGACCAACAGTTTAATCTGGTCTTATGGAGCAATAAGGGTAGATGTAGAATAGGTTTATTTTCTGTTTGCAAAATAAAATATGTAAAGGGTCTGCTAGCTCAAATGCACCCTGGAAGAAGAAGAAATGCTAGGATTGTAGTATGGGTAGGCAGTTTGTGGAAGTAAGTTCTGCTGATGTAATGTCTTCGTATTGTGGCAGCTTATCAAAGAAAGAAAGGATGTGTAAAGCAGCATGCAACTAGCCTACTCCAAAGATCTATTCTCTGAATTCTTGACTCCTTCAAGAAGAAGCCATCCCCATGTGGAGCCACTGTTAGCCCCCCTGTAAATTTTGGACAAAGCAAAATAGGGGGCTAGATTTGTTTTTGAGCCCTCAAGGAATGCATCTCCCTGAAGACACATCATCCTTGAGGTCTCCTACGCTATTGCCTTGGACAAATTCCCTCTACAAAAACTCTCCATGTTGCCCCTCTCTTCCCCTTCGCAAAGTCCCCTTTTCTATCCCAATTTCCCTCCCAAATTCCCCTTTAAATCCTAGCGTCACCCTTTGTTGTGCCATTTTCCCCTTAAACCCTTTATCGTTACCCTCTAAAGGCTTCAAAATGAATTAAAATGGCTTTAAAAACTCATTTTCTACAATATAATAGGCCAAGCCCCTCTTCTGCTAGCCTCCGCACCTTTTCCTCCAAGCGATCATGGCACTGGAACCACCTGTCAGAGCAAAAGGCGCTTATTCCCCAATCCATATCGGGCGCGATTACATCCATCGATCTTGGTCAATCGGATGGCTATCGTTGACCTGCGAGCGCCTGTGTTTCTTCGTTCAGATCTTCGATCGCACCATCACTGTCCATTTTCACGATGATCTGATGGTCCACAATGCACCTGCGCCGGTGGTCCCCATGCGACTGTTCCAAACCTGCCGGTTTCTATCGCACCGCCTTTGGGAGGTTGGTGATTTTTCCTCATCGGCCAGCGATTCCATACACCTCCCGATGAGTGTCCCCTGTATGGTTTCAAAACTGCTTGTTCATCGCTCATTAATTTTCAACTCAGGATGCCCAGCGATATTCATATCAGCCGTTAGATCTTGGGCGCCTCATCCAACGGTCATCGATCAACGAAGCTGTGCGGATTTTAAACCACGGCCATCGTACCCCTGGCCCACCATTCGTCGTCCTCCACTCTGTTTCCCACTGTCGATCTCCTCTGAGATCTGATGGTCCAGATTAGTCTTCCCCCCACTGTTGACCACCCTGCTATCAACCGGTTCCACCACGTCACCTCCACGTGTCCACCGTACGGTCTCCCTCCAGTTTCATATATTCATTCAAAGGTCGGAGATTCAAAGGTTTTTCGGTCATTTTCTTCCGCACCACCTTCTGACTGTAGTCATCATCGTTTCCACCTCACTGTAGGTCATCCACGATAGTTTTTCCATCAATCAGTCTGCATCATCAGTCTAGCCACCCCGTTGCATCCACCACCCCCACTGTTTTCTTAACATGTTTTCGTATTGTGCAGGGTTTCCAAAGAGGCGGAAAGCCGCCATAATTCACAGGAATCATTGTAAGCGACACTTTGAGCAGGCAGAATTAAATCAGAGGCTGGTACTGTAAGAAAATGTCAAGAAAGGTGGCAGCGGTGTAAATTCCATCAAAGGATGAAGTTTGAAACTTCGCAGACTCTATCCCGTGCCATTAAATCCCAGATATTGTAGAATCGGGACATTTATGAAGCCGTGAAGAAAAACCAGCTTCATGATCATGGATTCCAGCTTTCAGAGTTGAGTTTTTGAGTTTAATACAGCAGTTTAGAGGCAAAGCAATAGATCAGTGAACCGAAGGATCATGCAGAAGATACAGCACGCAGAGATTCATGAAATCAGGGTTCAAATCAGCAAAATGTTTCTTCCAGAGCAAGGACACAGTACACATTATGGTTTCAATTTATATGGTGTCCAAGCAAGCTTCTCTCCCCTTCGCAGCAATCCTACACTATTAGAAGCATTTGTTTCACCAGCATGGCAGTCCATTCAATCATTTTGTTTATATTCCAAAGTACTGCACAGTACTGCAGTCAGAGCACATCAGAGTCATATCGGAGTAATTCCCAGTTTGAAGAAGATCGTCCATGCACTCAAAGAACATCAGAGATTAATGCATAGGAATTATACAAGATGGGCTTCGGCCCTCTTTCTTTTCAAAAGTTTAAAACTGCATTTAGTTCTCCACCTACCTCCTCTGCTCCTCCGGGGCTATAAATTCATGAAAAACTCATTGTAATGGTTGTTGATCAGTTATCAAAGAACTGCAAGAAGTTTCTTTTGAGACTCGGTCTCTATGCAAAGATTGTAAGATAGGTTGATGGATATGTTTTCAGACTGAGTATTCAGCTATTGGCAATATTGTACTTGATTGTTATTGTTACTTGATATGACAAGCACATTTCTTTGGATCCTAATCTGAAGTAGCAGTGATGTTTTCCTATCTCTGTGTTTGCATTCATTCCATTTCGTTTCTACTGGCTTGCATCAGAAGTTTGACATAGGATTTACCCTTGTTAGGTACCCTATGTTCCTGCTCTCTTTGCCATTTATGTTTATCTTCTAAATGTATTATCTGAGAATTGATTTCAGTTGGTTTAACCAGTGTAGTGGATGTTATTGCCTTCTCTCTGATGTATGAATTAAATGAAATCAGTTCTTAGATGTTTCTTGTTATTGATTTAGTTGGAAGATTTTGGAACATTGGGGATTAGAGTTAGCCCTGTCCACTAGGATCCTTGTACGACCTGCTGATCAGTAACCTTGTGCTTCAATCTGTGTTATCTCCTCCCTCCTACTTTCCATATCACATAATCATCTTGAAAGATCCTAAGTTTCAGATGACTAGCCCAATGAAAGCCTGCCTATTGAATAGCAAGCAAATCCTTTCCTGACTTCATTGCCCAATGGTGATGAGTATTTACTAGAATATTTCACCTCTGCCTTATCCCTCTTTGCTCATACTGATCTTACATTGGAACTTCTTTCCTGATAACCAGCAACCAAAACAAACAAACAATCAAACAAACCCGTGCCTATAACTAGCCTAAAATCATAACATTTGAGCTTCATAGACATAAACCTTTGCTCATATAGAGAGATCCCTCTCTGGACCCAGGAGGGCTAGATCCTAAGGTCTGAAAGTGGTTCTGATGTTGTCTCGTATTTTGGTCTTGCCAATCTGGCCAAAACATGGGAACTCCAACAAGATCGATGGTTACAAACGTGCCCAACATGTATCTGTGGTAAGCGCTTATAGGGCCAGCGCCCGGTTCTCGCTTTCGGTCACGTGGAGGAAAAGGAGCAGAGGGGCTAGGCCGAAAGGGGCTAAGGCCTGATATATTTTCAAAGGTGGGTTTCTCGGCCCTTTTATGAAATTCTGAGGCTGGGAGAAGGCAACGATAGGCGGATAATGGATTTTTCAGGCCCACCAAAAAGGGATTGCTTGTCAAAGATTCAATGGGGGCTGAAATGATCAACATCGACTCCATCTTGGGATGACACATTCATCCTTGAACGCGTCGAGAACTTTTCAGACCATCAGATACTCTTATGTGTGAACTCTGCCTTTCTCTTCATGATTCATCATGACACCCACATCATTCAAACAAAAACAAAAAGGAAACTAATATACAATATAATACATCAAGCTGCCTTTTCCTGAATCAGAACTGAAAGTAGGGCTTGAGAAATTGACCATTTACAGGGGCATCCAGCAAGTCGCCCTGTAAATTCTCCAGCCTGAAAGTATTATTTCCCCCCTGTTCCACATATTTTGAAAGGGCCAAACCAGAGGGGGTCGAATTTACCATGTTTACCTTTTTCAGCTCTTCGGATATCCCATCTGAGCACCAAATCACCAGTCTGTAGCTTCCTATCCTTAGCATGCTGATCAAAGAGGCGTTTCATCTTCTCCTGATACACTGTTAGCATTTGATTCACTTGATTGCGTTTTTCTTCCAATTCCACCAGCTGGTTTATTCTCCTGATCATACCATCAGGCTCTTCTTGAATTTCCTGCATGAATTGGGCCACTGGTAGGGCTAATTGAATAGGAAATACTAATTCCCTCTCATATACTAATTCATATGGGGATTTCCCAGTTTCTCTCTTGCTAGTAATTCTATTAGCCCACAGAGCAAATTTCAATTGGGAATCCCAATTTTTCTGATTTTCATTGATAGTCTTCTTCAGTGCCCTTACCAGGGTTTTATTGGAAGACTCTGCCAAGCCATTTCCCTGTGGATAATATGCTGTAGAGTGACTTAGTGTGATGCTATATTGTTGACAGAAACTCTCAAACTTTGCAGAATTGAAAGCATGGGCATTATCAGTTACTATTCTGGCAGGGCAACCAAATCTGGATATGATATTTTCCTCCATGAATTTTATTATCACGGTATCCATAGCATTCCTTGTAGGTATGGCTTCCACCCATTTAGTGAAATAATCCGTGGCAGTTAATATCCATTTATGCTAACCACTTGACGGAGGATGTATTTCACCTATGAAATCAATTCCCCATTGTCTGAAAGGTTCATCCGCATGAACGGGAATCATGGGAAGAGGTGCCATCTTCTATCTTTTAGCAAACTTCTGACATTTCTCACATGCTCTAACCTGAGCGAAAATATCTCCAAATAGCTTGGGCCAATAAAAACTAGCCTTCAAGATTTTATGAGCAGTGGCCCTCCAGCTGTAATGACCTCCGCAGATCCCTTCGTGAAATTCAGCTATTATATTCTTTACCTAATCCTCTGTGAGACACAAGAGCAGGATGCCTGAGGGATCTCGCCAGTATAGCTGGCCACTGGCGACTAATTATTTCTATGATTTCAATCTTAGCGATCTGTATTTATCTTTATCACAGCTTGGGGGGCAACTGAGTGTGAGGAGATACCCTACTATCTCTTTGTACCACTGACTGGTGAGGTACTTTATATGTGTTTGTGGAGTAGCTACCCCAATCCCCTGTCTCTCCTCTTTCTCTTCAGATTCCTCAGCTGCTATTATGGATAAATTTATGCCCAAAGCCTGATAATTTGATTCAGATAAAATTTTGGCAAGCCCCTATCCTTTGATCAGCTTAGTAGGGCATATTTCTAAGTCATACTCTTGTATTTTAGCAATCCACTTCCCCCTTTTTCCTTCACTATCCCCCTAAATAAGGATATCTTTTACATCAGCTGCAGGCACAAATGCAGTGATATGGGACTGCAAAATGTACATGCGGAATTCTTTGAGAGATTTTACTAGGGTGTATGCTTGCTTTTCCAATATGTTATATTTTAGTTCAGCATCGTGAAGCACCTGGTTGAAAAAGGCAATAGGCTGCTCATATCCATCTTCATTCTTCTACAATAAAACTCCCGCTACTGTATGGGGTGATGCAAAAGAAAAGATCATAAAAGGTTTATCATAATCTGGTCCAGCTAGCATAGGGGCTTCTGCAAAAGCATTTTTTATTCTGGTAAAGGCCTCTCGTGACTCCTGGGACCATTTAACTTCATTATCTTTCTTAAACATATCAGTTATATGTCTAACTATTTCCACATAGTTAGGAATAAACCTTCTCAGAAAATTGATGCGCCCTAGGAATACTTGTACCTCCTTCTTATTCCTAGGAAAAGAAATGGCATTTATAACCTCTACCCTCATAGAGTATATCTTTACCCCATCCTTAGTCACAATATGTCCCAACAACTTGCCTTCTTCTAATGCGAATAAATACTTTTGTGGATTAAGGGAAAGACCATACCTTCTGCATTTCTCAAAAGTTCTACATAGATGCTCAATGTGCTCAGTATCATTCTTGGAAAATACAGTGATATCATCGAGGTAGACCACCAAGAATTTATCCTGCTCCCCAACAAAAGCAATGTCCATGGCCCTTTGAAAAGTGGCCCCTGCATTAATCAATCCAAAAGGCATACTGGCGTACATAAATGTACCCCATGGTGTGGTGAAAGAAGTCTTCTTTTGGTCTTCTGGAAGTACAACCACTTGATTATAACCAGAGAATCCATTCATCATTGACATTCTGGTAGCTCCAACCACCCTTTGTAAGATGTGATCCATCTTAGGCAGTGGATAATTGTCCTTTAAGGATGCTCTGTTTAAATTTCTGAAATCCACACACAACCTTATTTCTCCATTCTTCTTCCAAACAGGGACTAGGTTTGCCACCCATTCAGAGTACCTCAATGGTACAATTATTTTGGCCTTTATCAGTTTCTTAATTTCCTTCTCAATGGAAGGAAGCAACAGGGGATTTATTTGTCCGAGCTTCTGCTTATGAGGCTTTGCATCTCCCTTTAGTGGAATTTTGTGTTGCATAATACTGATGTCAAAAGTTTTCAAATCTTGATAGGACCATGAAAACACATCTTTGTAAGACTGAAATATTTTCCGATACATCTTTTTATATTCTCTGGGGATCTTCCTAGATAGTTTTACAATTTTGGGGTCAGCCTCAGTACCCAAATTCAGGTCTTCTACTTGATTCTCTTCTACCACTTTGCCTGGCTGCAGTGGGACATCATTCTTGTTAAATAATATCTCTAGAGGCACCAGCCCTCTAGGTATAATGTTTCCCTTTAACTACAACAGCTTGTTACCTGCCACTTTCTCCTCCCAATTTCTTTCTGAAGTATCTTCAGACTCAACCTCTTCTTCAGCATCAATCTCCATATTTGAGAATTCTCCTACTGTTTCCAGGAATCTCTTCATTTTTTCTTCATCTTCAAACACCTACCAGTGTTTGATGTTGTCTGGGATTGAAGGTTGATAATGCACATCAATTTCATATCTTAAAAGAGGGTTCTGAGGTGGTCGAAATGTACTAGCAGCCACAACAAGGGAATCAACCAACCTATTATGTTCTCAGGGCATGAACTAGATATTAAATTCCAAGAAGAAATTCTCTACCATGTCCCAAAATTAATTCCTATAAGCCCTTAGCCTAGGATGTTTGGTCTGACATTGATTCCTGACCTGTCTAACCACCAGCTTTGAATCTCCCAGAACCTTTAAACTTTGTATATTCATGTTCCTGGCTGTTTGCAATCCTAACAGGAGTGTTAGCCTATTTCATAAAGGCAATTATAAATCCAAAAATACATAAATTGAATAATGTAAAGTTAGGATAAATATATTTATTAAATTAGAATATTTAATAAATATTAGAGATATTTAGAAATAGAAACTTGTTAATAAAATTAGGACTCTAGAAAAGAGTCGTTTCCTAGGCTCTAAGTTAGGGGTGAAGTTAGTAGAGTGGTTAGAAACTCATTTATTGTAAATGGACACTTGTTTATTTTCCAAGTGATCCATAACTAGATTAAGTTAGAACATAGAGCTTATAAATAGGATTGTTTCCTAATTTCATTGTGTAATGTGAGTGTAGTGTGAGAATGAGAGTTTACGTCTGTAAACTCCTACAATTTGTAATGTAATATTTTTCCATGATCAATAAAGTATGTGTCTGAGGACACTTCTGCATCTACTTGTCTAACCACTAGATCTGAATCTCCCAGAACCTTTAAACTTTGTATATTCATGTTACTGGCTGTCTGCAACCCTAACAGGAGTGCTTCATATTTAGCCACATTGTTGGTGGCTTCATATTCTAGTTTGAAAGACAATGGTACCCATTTTCCTAAAGGAGAAATCAATAGTATTCCTGCTCCATTACCTTCTTTAGAATTTGCTCCATCAAAATGAAGTGTCCAGATTCCTACATCATGGCTTTCTAAGGACTGCTCAGTCTGAATCTGGTAGAAGGATGGTTCATTAGCATAATCTTGATCTTCTTCCAGCATCAAGCATGAGAAATCTCCTTCTTTACCGTAGACTGGTGAATTTACAGAATTTTCAGCCTTAGTCACCATCTTGACAAATCTAGTCTCCCTGTACAACCTCCTCTCTTGCCCACCAAAAACCGGGATTGTGGCATATGTTAAATCCATCTTGAGTGATCCACCGATTTTTGTTCCCCAGGACCTTGAAAGCAACATACCAAAACGAGCTCGGATGTCAGCCACCACGATGTCCATTACCACACTTTTTGCTGGGATTTGGGCCAAATTGACCACCAAATCCTTGATCATCCCCAATCATTTAACTCTTTTGGAGTCAAATGAATAGAGGTCCTTATATAAACCTGTGATTTGTAATCCTAGTTGTTCCATGACTGACAAAGGCATAAGATTGTGGGAAGCTCCAGTATCTAGCATACAGTTATGTAGTAGCAGGTCATGAATCACTAGAGACACATAGAAGGGAGGAGTAGAGGGATCTAACTCCTCAACATGTGGGCCAAAAAATACCATAGGTTTTTATTCTTGAAGGTTGAGACTATCTAGGATGATTGGTGCTTCTGGAGGGAGCATGAAAGAGGTGGCTTGAGATTGATATGTTGGTTGTTTCAACAGTTCAGTCAAGGGGACTGGGATTTTGACCTTTTCAAGTTCCTTTTGCAAACTAAAAGCAAGAGGGGACTTTTCTATCACAGCCTCTTTTGATTATTTATTTTCAACTGGGGGCTTCACTTCTTTAGACACAGACTTGACATTAGGGGGAATGTCTGCTTTTGAAGAGGAAGGAATTTGATCACTAGACTTCAAAGGTTTGTTTAGAGGTATCTTACCTTTGTCTGTGGATTTCTGCATTGTTGAATCCTCCTGAGCGGGTGCTTCCTTCTAATGTGGCTCTTCTTCTTGCTCTTGAGTACGAGTTCTCTTCTTAGAAGATCTGAGGTCATATCTTTTATTGAGTTGTGCTTGCATAAGGTCAACAAATTGCTTACAACAGTGATCAATCTCTGAGTCTTCCATGTCTCTAGCCTTTTTTTCTTCTTGCAATGAGCATTCCTCTTCTTCTCTATCCAAGAAAGCAAGATTTGCATCCTCCAGTCCATAGGCAGTATCTCTAGTGGGATCATCTTCTGGACCTTCCAAGTACAATGGGTGCGATACCTGATCCTGTTGCTCTTTTGATTCCCTTGGAAATATTTGCAGGGGTGGTCTTCTGTACTAAGGATTGTAACCTCTGTTTGGAGCATTCTGGAAATTCTTGAAGGTTGTGTTCTTGGCTTCCAATTCAAGCTTGACCATTTTCTTAATCAATTTTCTCATTTCTTCCATTTTTTCATTGGCTAAGTCTCTGTCTTGGTTAGAGGTAGATGCCTCTTCTTTGCCCCTTCTTCTGGTATCTTGTTCAGATCTTCCTTTTGATTTTCCAGTGGAGGCAAAGTTTTCTTCCAACTCTAGTGCATCTGCCTAAGCATCATCCAGAGTAGCAGGCTTTCTTTCTCTGAGAGAGAAACCAAATTCTGAATCAAAGGCTACTACAAAAACAACTTTAGCAGCAGTTTGATGGGGTTTCATATCAGCAGGGAGACTCGGATACAATTTATTAAATCTTTTGATAAATTCTGACACTCCTTCATTGTGTCTTTTCTTTAGTGTATTGAACTCAATGAGACAATTCCCATGATCTTTCTTCTCTCCCCATTTCCTGAGAAAAGTGTCTTCCATGTTATCCCAAGTGGTAATAGAATGACCAACCAATGTCTTAAACCATTTTCGAGCTTCACCATCAAGAGATTGCACAAACAGTCTTAAGACCACATCTAAATGTTAAACATTAAAGTTCTCTGCAAAAGAGCAAAAAGTCTCAAGATGTTTTTGAGCATCAATCTCGTTTTCCCCATTGAATCTGGGCAATATCTTTAGATAATCCTAGGGCATATCATTCAACACTTGGGGTAATGCCAGGGGAGCATATTTATTCATCAAGAAGGCTGAAACATTGGCCATTGGAGGAGGTGGAGGTAGTGAAAAATTTTAACGAGTAAGAGGAGGAGGAGGAGGTGGAAGTGGAGTATGAATAATAATAGGAATATACTCAACTACAGCTTGAGGGGTTGAGGGGAACAAAGGTCTGTTAACAGCAGATACTTCGGTGACCTCCTTGACCTCTTCGACCTCAGTAGTAGGATGAATACTGTCTTTAAATTGGACACCTCCTCGGGGTGGATTTTCTGAATAGTAATCAGTATCTCCGACAGTGGGGTCGGGAATTTGCAATTGAGAATCTTGAGAGGAGGAGGACGGAAAGTCTTCTATAGATAATTCAGGGATTTTAGAGTGGACTGATTTTATTTCCCTCCAATTTCTTCTATGTATGATCTTTTCAGGGTCAAACACTGAAGGTTCCTTTGGCTTAGATGTATCTGACCTCAGGTGTGGCTTACGAGGAGCCAAGACTGCAAATAGATTTATCAAATGAAAAAACATGGAGTCGCCAAGGTGAGGGATCTACAACTCTAAACTCTCCATACTCACCTACTTGAAGAGTTAATTAGATTTTTTCAAGGCCCAGGGATTTTAATTTTCTCAACTTCGTTCCCCGGAAACGACGCCAGAAATATGTTGTCACTCCTAGAGACAGCCTAGAGTTGTGATAGACCAGTGCCTAGGACATCTTAGCAAAGCAAGGAGCATATAATATAAGATATGAGGTTGTCAACAAATAGCTCTCATGCTATCTCCTGTAAATAGGGAAATAAACTAGAATGGGACCAAACTCTCAGAAACTGATACAGAGACAAGAATAATGCAGAGACATGGTGCAAAAATCTAATACAAATGCATCAAAAAATTCAGAGACAATTTACTGCAAAGCGGGCCGATTCAGAAATACTTCACAGAAATAAGTTATCAGAAGGTGTATGTAGTGAATTAAATGTAGAGGAGATATTAGTTAACATTGAGATGATACCCAGATATACAATACCACCATGCACGGGCTTACCAATCTAAGAATCCATACATGATAATAGCATTTTAAAAGCACCCTCCGAAAGAAACTAATATAGAAGAAATACGGTTTAGCTGAATGATGGAACAAAATATCATGCATGAGCCATATTTAAAGCGCTTAACTGGTCCGAGCATGGGCATCAACTACGATGAATCCATACCAGAAATCAGTGAGCCACTCGCATTCCAAAACATGATACAGGAAAGATGGATGAAATGAAATGATATATTAAATAACACATAAGAGAGAGTTACAGACTGAAATACCAAAGACCAGAATCCTCTTTAACAGATGGAACTCCTCCTCACTGAGACCCTATGGGCTCTGAGCATTCATACAAGAGTTCAACAAAATGTATACAAAATTCTCTTACTACACCAGTTTTCTGATAAATCTGGAACCCTCAATAATCTTTTCTTCGGGGGTTTTATAAAGAAAAAGAAAACTTAATAAATGAAGTAGGTGATGAACCATTAATTTGCTTCATAAAGACAAAATGGTGGAAATGGGCACGCCCATACTGCTCGATGCCTTTGTAATGCTGTATGTACTCTGTGATATTCTTCCTGAAATAAATGTTCTGGGTGAAAATATCTTTAGGAACACAGTAGAAAAATAGAAACCTTATGGGCGGTCTGTCTTTCATGGAGAGAAAATTCTGCTAAAATAAACCTTGAGGGCATTGTTTTCTGTGCATTGTACCCTCTGCCTTCTCAATCCTGAATTAAGCTTTAAAATCTTCAACGTCGAACGCTGAATTCCTCAATCATTCACTGATCTTCCTCTGCTGCTCCATTAATGTTTTCATTTGTGAAATCGGCGCTTTAAATGTACCTGCAGGGTTTGACAGATTTTAACCCCGCTTCTTTAATGGAATTCTTATCAATTTTCCTTCCTGGGGCTTCCTTCATAATTCAGTTCTGAAAACTGGTCCTTTGACGTGCTCTCTATCACAGTAATTGAGACTGTGAATCATAATAGTTCTCCGCCACTGTAAACCTGCAAAATCCACAAACTCGCTAAAGAAAACCATGCACGGGAAGGTGAATACAGTGGGGATAATGGCAAGACAGCGCGGCGTGACAAGATGGTGGAAGGATGAGAGGTGATGGTGAAAAATGCAGTGGAACAATGGCGGATGGGCTGGCCAAAGCTAAAATGCAAAACATTAAAATATAACATATGAATAGAATATATAAATGGCAGAGAGAAAAATGCGATAAACGTGTGGGATGATGACGTGGAGGAGGACCGAGTCAATGGCAGGATATGCAAATGATCTGGACCATTCGATCTCAAAATAAGATTGACGGTTGAAAATGCATCGAAGGGCAATGAGACGGTGGGCCAGGGGCACTGTTGACATGGACTAACCCTCGTGCAGCTTTGGAGTATGACAACTATTGGATGAAGACCTTCAGATTGGATGGCTATCATGAATATCGCACCGTGACTTTGATCGAACAATAATGTGCGATGAATGATGGTTTTGGAGCCGTACGCTGGGACGTGTGGCAAACACTGTATGGAATCGTTGGCCAAACGAGAATTACCGCCCACCGCCAAAAGGTGGTACGATACATACCACCCGGTTTTGGAGTAGCGCGCTGCGAAGCCACTGAAGCGGGTGAGCTTCTAATCGTTGATCTGCAAGCTAATCGGACGGTGGATAGATTATTAGAGCTGTCAACTGAGTGGGGTTTGAGCGCGATGAAGCATTACGAATGCCGTTCGATCGGTATAGATCAATGGTTACAAATGTGCTCAACATGTATCTGTGGTAAGCGCTTATAGGGCCAGCGCCCAGTTCTGGCTTTCGATCACGTGGAGGAAAAGGAGTAGAGGGGCTAGGCCGAAAGGGGCTAAGGCCTGATATATTTTCAAAGGTGGGTTTATCAGCCCTTTATGAAATTTTGAGTCTGGGAGAAGGCAACGATAGGCGGATAATGGATTTTTTAGGCCCACCAAAAATGGATTGCTTGTCAAAGATTCAATGGGGGCTAAAATGATCAACAAAGGGTATGGGAAATTGTTTTCCCAAACTCTCCCAAGTGCAACCACAGTAGCAAAAACTCTTGCTGCTTCCTTATCTCTCTCTCATACAAGCCATAGAGTAAAATCATGATGGTTAACTTGTATGATTCCCCAACAAATAATTCAGCCATGAAATGCCTCATCAAGTTCTCCAAGTGGTTCCACCCAGAATAAGAGAAAAAGTGTGATGTGGAAATCATGGTTTTCCCATGGTTCCTCCTGAAATGTACATCATATAAAGTGGGGAGAATCATGCTCCCAATGGGAATCTCCAACCTCAAGCCCACTCTCCACACAAAGCTCCTTATGATCATAAACACATCAACAATACATGGAAGCAAGATACAACAAAAACAAGTTGCCAAATGACAACCGGAGAGTGAATCATGTTCCCCCTCATGGAACCAGCACAATGCATCCTTTTCCTGCATCAAAATAAGAAATAAAAAGTGCTTTTCCATCCACTTGTTTGCTACCACAGTCATCTCATAAGATGAAAACATGAAGTTACAAGTTGGTGCTAATGGTGAACACCCAGATACATGTGGCTTCCCCACAAACCATCAAAAAGATAGCCAAAATCAATGCTACAAGTAGCTGCAAGTACATCATCATATAATATGCAAGAAGAGATGATTCTTCTTGTTACATCATGCTGCTCAAATAAGGAAAAGAAGTACAATACAAAATAGGAAATTATACCTCCTCCATTATGTACTTGAGGTCTTGAGCTGAAATGGCTCAATTGGAAATTCTCCCTCACTCCCAATGAGTAGGAAGGTGACTGTGACATCCCCTCTATCATCATCTGAGCTATGCATCTCTCCATATGCTGATATATGTCATGTTGGATGCCCTCCCAAGTGAAGTCCTCCATCAACTAGAAATATGCATCAAAGTGCATAGAAGAGAAGTCTTCATGTGCTGGATGTAACAATTTATCCTTGAGACTAGAAGCTCCAGTCAAGAAGACTCTTCCATGTAAATAGATGACCACATCATCCACCATGTACCTGTCATCTCCATCCAGGTCATCAATAATCATTCATGCACCAAGATCCTTGGAGTACTCTACCAAAATCTGAGACCTCCAATAGGGATCAATCCTCCTCAAAGACAGCGCTAGTGATCTGGCATGTGAAGCTCTCTTCATGTTGTTGCCTACTACTTTGACATCCCCCATGCCAAAGTCTTCCTCCAGAATCTTCACCTCTACAAACTCTAAGAGTGGTGAATCCAAAGACAATATGGCTTCCATCAACTCCAAATCAGGTGGCCTTCTAGGTGGAATGCCTCCATATAGTAAGACATCAATGTCAAGAGTAGACTGCTCATATGGTTGGGCAACCTTGCCCTTTCTTTCACAGCGCAATACAGTTTACCTCTTTCTTGTAATAGCTCTTTGAAATAGAGAAGGGTGTGTACCTCTCATCAAATGATGTTGCTCTTCCTCCCTTCCTTCTCCTTCCAGCTACAATGCTACAAAATCATGTTGCTCACTGATTGTGCTTGGACCTCCATGTATGAGATCCTGGGGAACTTATTGCAAGGACACAAGAATCCCTCCTATTGGCGCATGTGCTCCTCTTCCCTCTACATGAGGCACTGGATGTGCTCTAGATGTGACAGCATTGTTGCCCTCATCTTCCTTCTTGTGTATGGGCAACATATCAATAGTTGGATCCTCCTGTGAAAAGGAGATCTCCATGCCTTCTTGTTCAATAATATGAACTGGAGGTTTTTCTTCTGGAAATGTGTAATGCAAGATGACATATCCTCCCTTGGTTTTCTGAAATGGGGTTTCCTCCATCACATGCAAGGGTTTTGTTTTCTCAAGTTTTCCTTGCTCATGTGCCTTAGGAAGTTGTTCACCAAACCTCCCCATCAATGTTTCTATGAATATTGCATAGGATGAAGTGTTTGCATTTTTTAAAGAAAAAGACTCAAAAATCTACCATGCATGAGCCTTACCTTTGAAATGCAGTGCTGCAACTCTGATGGCTTCATCTTCGGAAATATGGTGCAGCTACAAATAGGAATCTAGCTCCTTCACCCAAGCTCCAGCTGAACATGTAGGTGATCCAGCAAAAGTAGATAGATGAAAACTATCTGCATCATACTGCTTGCTCTTCTCCATATGGATCTTGCAAAACTCCTGGAAATAAGTGTGATCTCTAAACCTCTCATTTAGAGATTCATACTCCTGCAACAAATCACTAATAATTATCCTCTTAGGCATTTTTCCTCCTCCCATCCATCTCAAGATAGCTCTGGGTACTCGACTGCACTATGCATCATGGAGTGCAGCTACATGCTCAATCTCACCATGTGAAAATCTAGATTCAGCTCTAGATTCAACCTCCTTTGGAGATCCCATCTCCAATATTATTTTCTTCAGCTCTCCTTGAAATCTCTGCATAGATTTTGGAAGAAGCTTTGTAAGCTTGTCTTCCTTTCTTCATTCACATACTAAAAACTTCTGGATTTTGTCCATCTCTCCTTCTTCTGATAGCTGGATCTCACAGGCTGAGCCAGAGATCATGTTTTGATATCGCTATAATATTCCACAATCAGAACAGCTCATGAATCATGCATAAAAAAAATGCGTTTCCAGTAAAAAATGCAATAAAAAAGTAAAATGGACTCTTTGATCCCATATATTATTCAATATAAATTCTAAATCCAATATTAGAGCTAAAACAAATCAAACTAGGTGGGTTAAACAGATCTCCCACACCGAGGATTTCCAAAAAGTGTTAAAACCCTAAGACTACAAATTCTGGAGAAACTGCTCAAGGGGCTACGTAGTCTAAGAGAGGGTTTACACATCAAATCATAGGAGAACAATATATATACCCATTTATTGATTATAAATGATGTAGAACATAGATCTAGTCTCCTTATACAAAAAGCAAGATAACCCGGCAAGGGTTTCTTGTCAAACACTCTGCATACAAAATGGGAAATTCAGTAATTTACTAAATAACCACTGAAAAACTAAAGTACATGAGTGTAGAATGCTGAAATATGTCTGATCCGTTGTATATCCCTCAAGGGCTTCCTCCCATGAATGGATGAACCTCTCAATCACAAGGAAACACTACAACGGAGCCACCAAACCATGTAATGAACACTGCCTCCAGAATAATGCATTCCCTAGCAGAAAAAACGCTGGGAATGTATAAGAAATCTGTGGTATGATACCACAGATCTGAAGTGAGCTCAGGATCTCTCCAAACAGATCTCTCAAGTGAAGGAAAGATTCCTCCAATGAGAAACTAGCTCAGAGACTGGGATTCCAATCCCTTCCACTGCTGCACCCAACAACATTGCACAATCTCCGGAAAAGCTATGCTAATGAAGATGGGTGAAGCTTCGCCTAAAAACCTGATGTGGAATGATGAATACAAACTCTCCCAATGAGGCTCCTCAAAGGAAAGAGGTGGGATTCCCGCCCGGGAACACCCAGTGCTAAACAACACTGCAACTTGCTAAGCAGCAAAGCAGCAACAAGTCTTGGCAGACAAGAATAAGAAGTAATACATGAAGAAAAATGCTGCCATCCTCTTCCTTATATAAGACATGAGTTTTATTTCCATTGGCCTCGCTCAATTATGTTACTTCTAACCCAAGTTACATCTCCCTCCAAAATTGCGTTATCCATCCTAGGATTCCTCCTCCACTAAAACTGCGTTGTTGACTTAGCCAAAGCAGCTTCATTTTATCTCTGTTCACACTTGGAGGTGTTTTATTAGGCTAGAAAGAATGTAATTTTTCACACTTGGAGTTTTTTTATCCTCCTTAGGAGACTTATGGGCTTTCCTACCCATTTATTCACTGGCTACAGCTGCTGCAATCTCTAATGTTCCATTTAGCTTTGAGGCTAAAATTTTGGAACATTACACATAGATATTACAATGTGCAATGTGGGTGGGTCCCAATTGCATATCGCACTTCACAAGTTTGATCATTTACCCCATGCGCTCATAGAAAAAACTTAAGATTTGTAATTTTCGATAAGCATCAGTCCCACCTTACTTGCTAGGTCGCCTCCTTCTACTTGCACTTTTCACTTCACAAGATTTAGAGTTTACCTCCGTCGATCATAGAAAACCTTATGACTATTGATTTAAATGTGGGTTGGGTCCGACCTTCCCTGCCATGCCACCTTCATACTTTGTATCGCATCACTTCGCTAATTCTATTTTTCATATTATAAACTATAAAACATGTGATGTGCGATATTTCTATGGATACGATAAGGTTCATAACTAAAACCTATAAAATTTAAAGCCCAGGTATATGTTTTTTTTACGTTGTTTTGTTTTAAAAGGGGTTAAACACGGCAGAAAGGGCTCGGGTAGCAAAAAGTCACCAAGGGTCGAGTCGGGCAAAGGCGTTTGCGGAAACATAATCATGATGTAACCGCAAGAGCAGAAAGGGCATTCATACAACAGATTTTACCAGCATGACAGTAAAATGTGGTCCACGTCCTAACTGTTCCCACTACATCAGCACCTACATTTGCACAGCACATTCCATTGAGACTATAATTTTGTAATAAGTTAGAGTTTTAAGTTCAAGTTTAAGTCTAAAAATACCACGTCTCTTAGAGACTGTACTATTGTAATATTTTTTGTAAATACTCTAGTTTTGGAAGTATCAACTATTGATTGATTGAGATCAAAATCATTACTGTCTTTTGGAGTACTGTAAGATTTTTGAAAGCATTGGAGCATCAATAATAATTAGACCATTCACAGGATTCTTGTGGCTTAAATACTGGTGACATTTTTCTTTTGTTATTATGTTTCATTGTTATTTTCCATTGCAATCATCTGAATTCCAATTGAAAAGTAGAAAGCATGATGAATAGGATTTACTTCTGAGTACCTTATTCTGGCTGCATTTACAATCATAATGTTTTCCACCGAAATCCAAACTACAAAATTCTTAACTGCTCTTTAGTTTTGCTGAATTTTTTCATATTTCTATCATAATTTATTTATAAATTTGAAAGATCTAGTAAATACTCCTAGGTTTCCCTGTGTTTACTCTATGAAAAATTGATGCAACTATCCAGTTATAGTTTGACTCCACTGCCCAATAGACATTAATAAATTGAATACAATCAACTTTCTAAAATCCAAGAAAACCCAAGTATAATCATAACTAGCCTAAAACTTATCCAAAAAAAGTTAAATATTAAAGAGAGACCCCTCTCTGAAACTGGCATGGCTAGATCCTATTTTCCAAATTTGGTTTGAAGTTGCCTCCATAGTTTTGCTTCAGCCTCATAATTATAGAATGCTAACATAGTGTCGACCATACTGGGGAATTTATTTCATCCTCCTCAGTAACACTTATCAAGTTCAGTTTTGACTATGATGGTGAACAGAAGTCAAACAGTAGAAGGTTGTTCCATTCACTGGGTGACTCCATTGGCAGCAAAATCCAGAAACAGAGATTTACTAGCGAATGCACAGTTTTGAATTGACATAAAGGCTCCACTGGTAAAAGAATCTATATTTGTTGCGGACATGCGGTGACTCCATTCTTTGATTGATTGACAAGATGAATCCAAGAATACAACGCAGATATGCTCTAATGAACAGACATCACATTCGTGGATTCCCATACAAAATGCCTCAGGTAAATTGGGAAAGAAATCTTCCTATTTTTCAAGATGAGAATGTTGATGATGCTTTGCTGCATCTCATTAAATTTCATTTTCATTCATGGAAGTTGAAAGTTGAATGGCACGAGGATTGCCACATGAAGATTTTCATGGAAACATTAGATGGACAAGGGAGGAAATGGTATGAAGGTTTAAACCTTGGTAGCTTGTTTTCTTTAAAGAATTTCCACAAGGTGTTTTATGAGCATTATAAAGGACATTCCCCATATTTTTTAGCAGTGGAAAACTGTTGTGATTAGTTTGAGGTTTTCATATAATACATTGAAAGTATTGATGATGACCTAGTAGATATGAATGCTGAGGATCTCTTAGAAGCACTTTATGTGTTCCATTATCAGGTTTACTATCATGTTAATCATGGGAAGATAGCTAAAAATGAAATCAATCAAGAAATGAAAGTAGATCCACAAGATCTCTCTTTGGAGACAAATGATAATTCATCTTCTCTATTATATGAGGCTAAAGAAGACATTCAGTCTCATTATCAGTCTTCAGGAGAGAATGAAGACAATTACTGTTTTATCAAAATAAAATAAAAAAGTACTTTCTCCTCTATCTGAAGATGAGATAGATCAACTCCTGAATAGTCATATTACAGCCCAGGCTAATGCAGGTTTGCAGTGTTCATATATTTAGGAATGTGTTGGTAAAACTTCTTCCATTTTTTAAATTAAAAATCTAAGTTTAAATGAGGACAATCCTGAAACAAGATTTATATATCATCATGAAGAAAGAGAACCTCCTTTTTCAATGTTCATATCTGATGAATTTTCTCCTAAAACTGATTTTCCTAAGTATGGAAAATCTGAAGATAATTTCGATGAGGAGCATGATGAAACTATACAGGATATTGTTGTGAGTAAACCAATTTATGATGATGATTCCCTGCAAGGAGATAAGCTAGCAGATATTGTTTTCTTTCATGAAGATCATAGGGCTATCATTTTTGATAATCATGAAGAATTTTTCTTGTTTAAATATGACTTAGACTATGAATTTGATGACTATGAGCCTGAAGAGACAGGATGCCAGAGATTGAGTTAAAATTTCTCCAGCTTGAGGAATTTACATCCAATACTCAAATAGAAGAAGGTTATACTTCCCCATGCCTTCCTATCAATCAAAAACCAAGTGTTCTTTCACATCAGAATGAAGAGAGTACTTGTATTTTTGCTGTTGGATCTCAAGACAAGGTAATGCTTTAAGATTTTCAAGATCCCTTCACTAGTGTTTTGCAAACATTGGAGAAGTTGAATGTTGTTTTGTTTGTCAGCATAAGCCTTGGTTTCAGTTTCTATTGTGAGTTGCCTACATGTACCTCATTCTACCCACTGGAGGAAAGTGGGAGCAGAATTTCAGTTAGTAGCCATCTCTTGGATTGGTTACACGGGAAGGATCATTTCACCTAATTAGAAATTGTACAGTAGATTAGGGTAGGTTGGTATCATTTCATTTCGATTTAATTTTATTTTCAGCAAGTGTTGACAGAATTAATTAAGGTTTGAAGCCCAAGGTGAAGGCCCTAAGGATTTAATGATCTATTAATGTGGGTTGAAGTTTGCAGTGTACAAATAAGCTCAGTGTTTTGAGCATTTTTTCAAATTGTGCTTCAGATTTTAGTGTGCAAAAAGTTCTGATTTTAGTTTGAGATTTTCAGCCACAAAGATTTTATAACAAAGCAAGTTGCAGATTTGGGATTAGCCCAATGGATCATGCTACTAGTCTACAGTGTTCTTGGCACTTCACATGGAGAGTGCCATCCCCGGATGAAGCCACTGTTAGGGTCCTATAATCTATAGGATATCAAGGTGATTGATTATTTCATCTTAGATCTTTCATATTGTAAATAATGTTCCATTGTTCTAAATTATTTCCAAAAATGTTAAAACTTTAGGAAAAATATTCTTGCATATCCAAATGTAGCATTAGGAGATAATTAAGTATGTTTTGATTGAATTAATCACATTATTTAAATGTGATTAAATAATATGTAATAAGGTTGGGTACTACAGGTTTTAATTATGTCAAAAAAGGTCAAAACTGGCAAACAATGGTTTATCCAAGGTTTTAGAGACCCATTATATGTTAAAGGTGCTCAAAGGAATTACTTTAAAAACCTTTGGAACTCATCCTAAAAACCCCACTGCATTACCATGTTTCATTGGTGGACCCACCTTGCCTTTTCGCATCGGCCAAATCACAAAATATTTTAATTATCGTCTCCTACAAACCTTCAGAAATGCAATATGCAATAAAGTGGGACCCATTCACCCACCACACTTCCTTTTCATTTCATTTTCGTTAAAAATCATTAAAACTTACCCTTTTCTGCCTTTCCGCTTTATGTTTCTACTTTACCATTTTCACATCATTGTATCAATTTTTCACTTACCTCTGCCTTCCCCATTCCTCGATATGCGATTAAAGTGGGGCCATTTCTCCCTGCCATGTCACCCTTCCCTCCACCATCCATCGCACATCGCAAAATATAAACTTCGTCGATCGGTGATTGTAACTTTTCGCACGTCACCGCAAAACCTTAAAACTTGTGATGTGCGATATGCATCGCATTGGAAGATCGCACATTTTATAACTTACCTTTTAAGCACCTGCAAGGTATTTTGTTTAAGTTGAGATGTGGTTGGCCCCACCATAGCAGTTCTGCCCCTCACTTCAGGCCACCTGAAATACATAGATATATCATATATACTATGAAACCTCATAAACATTACCTTACCGTAGAAACCTTTCACCACTTTATAACTCCGCTGATGCAGTGGGCTCCATCTCCATCCTGCCACATCATCCTTAGTGAGTGAAAATTGCACTTCATGAGTTTTACTACTTACCACATTTCCCCAAAATCTAAACTCTACAGTGTGCGGTAAACCATAAATATTCCAATGTGTGATGGGGGTGAGTCCCAATCGCATATCGCACTTCGCAAGTTTTAGCATTTACCCCCCATGCTCATAAAAAAACCTTAATATTTGTGATTTGCAATAGGTGTTGGTCCCACCTTACCTGCCACGTCGCCTCCCTCTCCCCGCACTTCGCACTTTGGAAGCTTTATAGTTTACCTCCGTCGATCATAGAAAACCTTCCGACTTGCGATTGCGACACGGGTCAGATTCAACCTTCCTGGCCAAATCACCTCTGTACTTCGCATCACATCACCGATTCCATTTCTAATATTATAAACTGTAAAACATGCGATGTGCGATATTTCTATGGATGCGATAAAGTTCAGAACTAAAGCCTATAAAATTTCAAGCCTGGGTATATGTTTTTTTTACACTGTTTTGTTTGAAAAAGGGTTAAACATGACAGAAAGGACTCGGGTAGCAAAAATTCACCAAGGGTCAAGTCGGGCAAAGGCATTTGCGGAAAGATGATCATTGTTGGCTTGAGGGGTCCTGACCCAAGTTTGGAGTGTAGGTTTTCCAAGGACCCCTCAAGCCAACAATCATGTTGTAACCACAAGAGCAGAAAGGGCGTTCATACAACATATTTTTCCAGCACAGTAGTAAAATGTGGTCCACGTCCTAACTGTTCCCACTACATCAACATCTGCATTTGCATAGCACATTCCACTGAGGCTATAATTTTGCAATAAGTTAGAGTTTTAAGTCCAAGTTTAATTTTAAAAATACCATGTCTGTTAGAGACTGTATCATTGTAATCTTTTGTATAAATACTCCAGTTTTGGAAGTATCAAATGTCGATTGATTGAGATCAAAATCATTACTGTCTTTTGGAGTAATGTAAGCTTTTTCAAAGCATTGGAGCATCAATAATAATCAGACCATTCACAGGATTCTTGTGGCTTAAATATTGGTGATGTTTTTATTTTGTTATTATGTTTCATTTTTATCTTCCATTGTAATCATCTGAATTCCAATTTCAAAGAAGAAAGCGTGATGAATAGGATTTAATTATGAGTACCTTATTTTGGTTGCATTTAGAATCATAATGTTTTCTACCGAAAGCCAAACAAAATAACTCTTAATTGCTCTTTATTTTTACTGATTTTTTTTATATTTCTATCATAATCCATTTATAAAGTTGAAAGATCCATAAAATACTCCTAGCTTGCCCTGTGTTTACCTTGTGAAAAATTGATGCAACTATCCAGTTATATTTTGACTCCATTGCCCAATAGACATTAATAAATTGGATACAATCAATTTTCCAAAATCCAAAAACACTGAAGTACAATCATAACTAGCCTAAAATGTATCCAAACAAATTTAAATCTTAAAGAGAGAGCCCTCTCTGAAACTGGCATTGATAGATCCTAGTTTCCAAAGTTGGTTTGATGTGTCCTTTGTAGTTTTGCTTCAGCCTTAGAATTACAGAATGCTAACACATCATATACCTAATTAGAGTAAGAGTCCAAGAAACATCAAGATTCAATTCTAGGCTTGCGTCCCATAGAATGATATGAATATTCAAACATATTTCACTCACAACTCATTGTCCAACAATCACAGAGCACTCAAATCGATTCTCTTAGACACATAGCGAGTTACCACAACGAGAAATTTTCTATTTCTTTCAAACTTGTTGAATCTCCCTTTACATAATAAAATTCCATAACATATATAAAAAATAGAGCTAACTTCTCTTCCTATTTGAATGAGGAAAAAAACAAGATCGAAATTCATAATTTCTATCCCTAAATAATCTCTAGCTAACCACCACGTATTTGATCAACCGGTGACAAGGGGAAGGAACCAGCCTCAAACTAATCCATAGATGCTCCTAAGGAAGTGCTTACTAAAGAACAAATTTATATGTCAATTGATCCAATCCAAATATTCAAGAGGCTTCTCGTTGAATTAAACAAAAGACTTAGTTTTTTAATTACGATTGAGCCACAAACATAATATATAAGAGACCAAATTAGAACCATGATGACCAAAATGCATCAACATGGGGTAAGAAACTCATTTAATTATTCCATTTATTTATTTATGTTTCTAATTTTCTCATCCTTCATAAAAGAGCTCTTTATTTTACAAGGTTTTTTGAGGAAGTTTGATTCTCATGGTGAGAGTATGGGGGTCGACGTTGATAACAACACCGTTGATCCGCTTGTGAGTGACTCACTGAACACACTGACCGTTAATGAAACTTCTAAAAAGGGTGACACACCATTATCTACACCCAATGAAAAATTCATAGAAGGTTGTGCACATGATGCAGAATATTATGAAACCAACTCCGAAAATAGAAGAAAACAAATATCAACGCCTTATAAATAATCCACTTTGAGGGGGAAACCTCCCTTAGATTAAATAAATGAAAAATTCTTGGATGATACAAATGAAAAAACATCCTTCTATATATAGGAGTCCATGGGGTCACAATATAATCCTAGCCGAACCAAAAATAATAACATAAGGGAACAATAATAACAATATGGGGGTTACAGGGGTACAAAAATAACAATAAGGGGGCTACACTAACAACAATAAGGGACTAGACTAGTAATTAGGGACCTGACATGCCCCTCTCCTTTAAACAAATTTTGTTTTCAATACTTGAGTAGCTCTCGATGCTTCTGTATAAAATTATTATCCTCTCATGTAGAATCTTCAGTGGGTAAGTTCTTCCACTTGATGACATACTCTGAAATTGAACGATTTCGTAGCTGTCGAGTTCTTGTTTCCATGACTTCTTCAGGTTCCAATATGATTTATCCTTCGTCATCAAGTTATGGAAATATTGTTTGAACTGTAATTTTGTCACCTATAACCTTCTTTAAGCATGAAACATGGAAAACTGGATGCACTCACAAAGAAGCAAGAAGATCCAATTTGTATGCCATAGTACCAATCTTTTGCAACACCTTGTAAGGACCATGGTACTTTGGCGATAAATTATTATCCTTCTTAGCTTGCTTGAGGGAAATTTGTTTGTATGGTTGTAGCCATAAAAATACCCAGTCTCCTACATCAAAAATTCTCTCGCTACGATGTTGATCTTCCTATTGTTTCATTCAATTTTGTGCCAAATTTAGGATATCCTTTAAGAGTTCGAGAACTTGTTGTTGATGCTCGATGTGATCTTCCACTGCTTGAACATTATAATTTTCTCTTAAAGATGATGTGATGGAAAGTGGATGATATCCATAAAGTTCCATAAATGGGGTCATTTTTACTATAGTATGGAAGGAAGTGTTATACCACCATTCAGCCAGAGTTAACCACTTGACCCGTTGTGTTTGTTTATCAGATACAAAACAATGAAGACATCCTTCCAAAAATTTGTTCACTATTTCAGTTTGACCATCAGATTGACGATGATAAGATGAGATATGAGCTAGTTGAGTACCCAAACAAGAAAATAATTTCGTCCAAAAAATTCTGGTAAAAATGGGATCTCTGTCGCTTACCATAATATTTGGGTTTCCATATAGCTTTTGAATTGTTTCCATAAATGCAGTAGCAATTGTATTTTCTTTAAATGGATGAGATAACACACAAAAGTGTGCATACTTGGTAATTCTATCAACTACCACCATAATGACACTTTTTCCTTCAGATTTAGGTAAACATGTGATAAAATCCATTGAAATCTCCTCCCAACGTTGACTTCAAATGGATAAAGGTTGTAGAAGACCTGAGGTCTTAATTTTCTCAACTTTATTTTACTGGCAAACCAAAAATTCCAGCACAAAATTTTGAATATCAGATTTAAGGCCATCCCAAAAAAATTCTTTCTTCACCCTGTGGTAAGTTTTTAAAAATCCTGAGTGTCCTCCTAAATGAGGTGTTCAATTCCCAAATAATATTTTGTTTTAGTTGGGGATTTTTAGAAAGATATAAGAGATATTTGTACCATAAGGAATCATTTTTCCAACTAAATGTATTATATGTACTAGGATCTTGCTGCAACTTTTGAATGCGTATCCACACTTCTTCATCCTTCTTCCATTCATCCCTTGCTTCGGTTATCCAATCAGGTTGGATAATAGAAATGGAACAAAGAAATGCTTGCACCTCTTCATCCTTTCTTGAGAGTGCATCTACAACAACATTTAGCTTCCCTTTTTTGTAGATGATTTCAAAGTCATAACCCAACATCTTTATGACCCATTTTTGCTGCTCTTCAGAAGATAGTCTTTGTTCCAAAAAGTGTTTAAGACTATCATGATTAGATTTTACCTTGAAGTATCTTCCCATTATGTAGGGTCGCCATTTATTTAGTGTATGTAGTATTGCCAACATTTCATTCTCATAAATAGCTTTCTGTAAATATTTTCCTTTGATTGGGCGACTTTCAAAAGCAATGGGTCTTCCTTCTTGCATTTAAACAATGCTAATTCCATTTCCTGAGGCATCACATTCCACAATAAAGGTTTTTGTGAATTATGGCATAGCTAAGAACGGTGCTAATCACATTGCCTCTTTAAGATGTTCAAAGGCCTTAGTTTCTTCAGGAGTCCATGAAAATGCATCTTTCTTCAATAATGTTGTTAGAGGTGCTGTTATTCTCCCATAATTCCTAACAAACTTGCGATAATAGCCTGTTAACCTAAGAAATCCTCGCAACTGCTTTATGGTTGAGGGGAATTTCCATTCTTTAATGACTTTAATTTTGTTAGGGTCTACGTTAACACGCTCGTGAGATATAATATGACCCATATATTCCACCTCTTGTACACCAAAGAAACATTTCAAGGTTTTTTCATATAATTGTTTGTCCTACAATATTTTGGGTACCCTGTCAACATGTTGAACATGATCCTTCCAAGACCTATTGTAGATTAGTATATCATCAAAAAATAGTATCAAAAGATTTCTAAGAAAGGGTTTGAAAATGGAATTCATCAACCCTTGGTAAAATAAATTGCTCCATGTAATTTATCCAATAATTCATCAATCACATGAATGGGAAATTTATCTTTAATAGTGAGCTTATTGAGCACCCTATAGTCCAAACACATGCGCCATGATCCATCCTTTTTTTGCACCAATACTACTGGAGCAGAGAAAGAACTTTGACTAGGTTGAATTATAACAACCTTTAACATTTCTGGAATCATACGTTCAATTTCGTTCTTTTGGAAATAAGGATATCTATAAGGCCCGATGTTTGGAGTAACACTTCCTGAAATCAAATAAATAGCATGATCATGATCACGAATAAGTGGGAGTCCTTTGGGAGTTTCAAAAACCTTGGAATGATTTTCCAAGAATTTTTCAAGATCTCAAGAAATAGATGATTTTGATGTTGGAACTTCCAGTGAGCATAATTGTGCAATTATGCCTCATTGTTCTTTCTTCAGAATATTTTTCATGACATTAGAGCTTATTATCTTTCCCAAATTCCCTGCAATACCCCATAATTTGATTTCCTTTCCTTCTGAAAAAAATTTCAAGAAAAGTCCTTGAAAATTAAAAGCTATCGTCCCCAAAGATTGTAACCATTGTACTCCTAGTACAACATCAGTACCTCCCATTGGAATTGAAATCATTGTAATATTCAATACATATTCCCACATGGTTAGTTTGATATTATGGAATTTTCCAGAGAAATTTATAGTTCCTCCATTTGCAGCCATCACTTGACATTCTAGTGTTGGGTATAAGAAGCAATTCAATTCCTTGGCTACCTTACAATGAATAAAATTATGGGTACTACCCGAATCAATCAACACTATTACCTTTTCTTCTTGATATGTCCTTCTATATTGAGAGTTTGATGAGTGTTAATTCCTGCCAATGCGTTACACGATATGGTCAGAATCGTTTCTTCTTTCCCTAGGGTTGGTTCCTGATCTCTATCCTCTTCTTTTGAAGTTTCTTGTTCATTCTCTTCCTCCTCTTCACAATCTATGTAATAATTTCTTCTCAGCACATTTATGACCTTTAGTGTATTTTCTATCACAACTATAGCAAAGACCTTTTTATCCTTTTTCTTTTAATTTTTGCGGTGTCAACCCTATAGGTTGTGGAAGTCTAGAAGTAGCAACACTTCCATCTTTATAGATGTGAGTGGTAGGCTTCCTTGTCGCCATAATTTTACATTCAAATTTTTTTTTCTAACCTGAATTCCTTCTCCAATTAATCAGGTTCCCAAAGGCAAACCTCATGTTGGATGTTATCCTTTAAATTCCCTATGAAGACATCAATCCTGTGTTCCTCTGGAATATCATTTATACCCTTATATTCAGTTTTTGGAAGTTGTCAATGTGCTCCACCACTAAACCCTTTTGTTTGAGATTTATCAATTGGCTAAAGAAGGTGTTGCTCTTTGTATCCTCATAATGTGCTATCATTTCCTCCATAAAAATTGACCAAGTGACAACTTTTTTACGGGAGAAAAGCCATCGATACCATACAAATATATTTTGTTCTAAATATAAAATTGAAATGTGTACCTTCTATGTGTTTTTCACATTATTGAGATCAAAATATTGCTCCATCTGTAGTATCCATGTTATGGGATCCTTTCCATCAAACTTCCTCATATCGATCTTTGGAATATGGTGGGTCTTCCATCCAACATTCGAGTTTATGAAATTACGATTAAAATTTATTTTTTCTCATCATGAGTTTACTCCACTAACTTTTTGCCACTAGGAATCATTTCTTGTATCAACTTTGTTAAGCCTTATATGTCTGATTTTATATCTTTCTTCTTGTCTTCCATTTTTTCTTCCATGTCTTACATGTCATTCTTGAAACCATCAATATTAGCTTCCATGCCTTTCTCAAAACCCTCCTGATCCAGGTGGAATAATCAGGTACAGGTACAAGTGGCCTAAGTAAAAGGCTCAAAAATGAAAGTGTTTGGATTGTTCTCGAACTAAGTTCATGTTGTAGATCTCGAAATTCTGAATCCAACGGCGCAGACGGCACTCAATTCCGAGTCCTAATGAAGGAGTTAGGAGCGGTCAAAGTTTGGGTTGACTTGGTGACTAGGCAGCCTTAAAGAGGACACAAATTAGACTTTTTCCGGCCACCAGATTCCGGCAAGCTCAGGCCAGATTCTGGGCGAAATTGTCGCCTGTTTAAAATGCCTCCTTCGGTCCAAAACCGAATTTTTCAAAATAGCCAATTTGTTTTGACAAAACAAAAATTAATTAAAAAAAGGAGGTGGCGGGCCACCACCCCCGCCACCCCACTCAACCAACGGTCAAAACATATTAAAAAAAAAACGTATATATTTATGGGCCGGCGGGCCACCCAACCATCGGACCCCAGACCTTTTTAACCCATGCTATATATAACATAATGGTTATATATTCGGCCCATATATATATTATGTTAACGTGGCCGGAGGTGGTTGAGGTGGCGTAATGCGGGCCAGCCCCCAAAACAATATTATATTGTTTGTCAAAAAAAACAAACGCGCCCATAGTTGGTATTTAAAACAAAAATGCGTGCTATGTTGGGAGGGGCAGGATTTGACACCCCGACCTCTCCTCAACGATTACTAAATCTTACCACTGCGCCCAATTATTTACTTGGGTATTTCCGCCCAGATTTGTGTATTTAAACTCGTCCTTTTACAGTGCGCCCAAGGCATGGAGGAGCAGAGCGCGCGCACGCAGTTCGAGGAGTTTTAATATTTTTTTAATGCAGGTCATGTGGAACCATGAGCCCAGAAAGAGGCAGGCGGAACCCTGATTGAGGCTCAATTTTCAGGAGGGTGAAATTTCGACTTTGTCCAAATGGGACAAATTTTATGTCGTTTCAGCATTACTCAGCGCCACGAGTCTGATCGCGTGCTCAGTTTCTGCATTTGAGTTTTCTATTTTCCAGCCACTTTTGGAAGTGGACTATGCCGGTGTCAGATTTTTGCGTGTGAGCAGTCGTTTTCCACTTTCTCGACGCCACAAGATTGATGGTGCTTTCAGATTCTGCCGCAGAGCTGCTCAGCCTTCAGCAAATGGCAGCATGAGGTATATGATGTGTATTCCATGTGCTTCCTTATTTATTTTCTCGTTTAGATGCATTATGTCTTGCAGATCCCGGTTGATATATGAGTTGAGGGATCTTGCTTTGTGTTGTTATTGATGTACTTTTCAGCTATGGATTTGTGTCATGTATGAGTCCCTTTTATGCCAGATTGGCGGGATGCTCCTTTTTCATATGTGTATTGTTGAGATCCCTTGTTTGCTAAGATTGGCGGGATACTCTTGTTTATTACATGTCAGCTATGGTCATACTGATAGGAGTCTTTCTTTATGTATGAGAGTTCCGCAGTGGAACATCTCTTAAAGAAGTCAAGCCACTCCTGCGTGAGGGAAATTTTTCCTTGTATGTCATAGGGAAACACATCCATGTACATCTTCTTCTTACAACACATAATGCAGCGGCCTACACCATCTTGACACCGAGGCCCGGAGATGTAGTCCCTCCTGGACGAACTCCGTCATCAAACAACGTGTTCTCATGATTGCTGAACTTGTTCATTTATGTTCCTCTTATTTACAACTACAGTTGTTCATTTAAGTTCTTTAACGTCTTTAAGTAAATGCAATTCTATTTATCAGCCGAATTAAAAGGTCTTGGTTAAGGGTATCAAGATTTTACCCCGGATCAAGTGGTATCGGAGCAGGTATTCTTGCTGATTGGATTGCAGGCGTGAACATTGAACGTTTGCTGAGTTGAGCCATGGAAAGTGTCAAGGACATGTACGAAACCATGCTCAGGGTGTCCGAGAAAGCGGACATGCTGTACGAGGCTTACGAAAAACAAGCAGCAGAGAACGAAGAATTGAAGACCCTCCTACACAAAGAGAAGGAGGAAAAACAACAGTTGCAGCTTCAGTTGCAAACCACAACAGAAGAGTTGGAAGATTGGAAGCGCAACAATGAAATTCTGCAAGCAGATCATGATGCCTTGAAGGCATTCCTACATGAAGAGAAGGAGGAGAAGCAGCAGTTGCAGCTTCAGTTGCAGACCATGACAGAGGCGTGGGAAGATTTGAAACGCAACAACGAAACTCTTCAGAGAGATCATGATGCCTTAAAAGCATTCCTACAGAAAGAGAAGGAGGAGATGCAGCAGATGCAGCTTCAGCTACAAGCTTACGAAGTGAAACACGACGAAGGCTTACAACAACTTTCTTCATCTGTTTCGCCATCAACACCTAAGGTAAACAGTGTTGATTTTTCTTCAGTTTCTTCACATGATATAATTTCAGTTGGAAGTGTGGAGATACCCATCACAGGTATCGGCATGAAACTCCTCACCAAAATGGGGTATAGAGGAGGAGGACTTGGCATTCGTGGCCAAGGCATCACCAAACCATTGGAGGTTGTGCAACGACCTCGTTATGCAGGTTTGGGGTACAGTGATGAAGGATGTTCGAAGGACATCAAGGGCAAACAGATACTGATGAACTCTCCAAGGAAGAGGAATGATAGGGACATTTCGCCATCATTCCATGGCAGTGAACGTTGCAGTGAAGGAACCGAGGTGAGCTCCCATCATCATGATGGCACCGGAGACCACCGCAGAAGGTATACTAAGTCTCATTATTCCAGAGTGCATTTTGATTACAAGAATGTCGATAACCATGGTCGTAAAATATGGCATCGTAAAACTTGTTATTTTTGTGGTTTAAATAACCATGTGATTTCTAAGTGCTGGAAAAGGATGGCAGCACAAAGAAGGAAGAGGCACGAAAAGCCTTCTCCCCAACAGGAAAAGAAATCAGTTAAGCAGGTTTGGAGGAAAAAGAACTTTTGCACCCATTGCGACCGAAGTGGCCACCAAAGAGCCACATGCTGGAAAATTCATCCAGAGCAGCGTCGTAAAGCCAAAGAGCCCGTGCATACACCAGTCGAAAGAGCTGATCGACAAGCAAGTTCATCACAGGGAAATGATCCACTCATTTTAATAAATGAGAAGTGGTTCTTCTAGATTGTTTTTTCTAGAGATGTTAAGCTTGTCATGGCCATGCTTGTAAGTCTTTTGTCGCATTTTTATTATGAAGGTGATGATGTGTTTCCATCACTCGTTTAAGCGACCATGACATTTTTTTTTTTGGCCTTGTTTTATGAGTCGTGTGTTAGATCTCTTTCATGTAAAAGTGATGATATGTTGCCATCACTTTGAGATGCGACGATTATGTTTTGGTCATGTTGTATGAGTCGTCTGATGCATTTCTTTCATGTAAAAGTGATGAGGAGTTTTTCCATCACTTCGAAATGCGATGATGAGGTCTGGTCTTGTAATTTTGTTGATGTATGATTTCCATTTTGCTGTAAGCTTGACCACCGAGTACATGTTATAAACTCGTGGCAAGTATGGAAACATCTGGGTCATTATTGGTCACATTGAGAATGTAATGTTTGTTGTAGCTTTAGGCAGGTGTTGGCATTCCGATTCCGAAAGACAGAAGTGAAGGAGTCTTCAAGGGATGTGCCTTTTCAGACATTTGCATTTCAGTAGTTGTAGTTGCAGGTGTTGGCTTTGCATCTTTATTCTGAAGTACGTAAGGTGAAGGAGTCTTCAAGGGATGTGCCTTTTCAGACATCACATTGTAGCAGTTGTACATGATGGCTTTGCATCTTGATTCTGAAGTACGCCAGGTGAAGGAGTCATGTGGGGATGCGCCTTTCAACGACAGTTGCAGACAGTTGATGATACGTAAAGCTTGATGCTTTTGGAGGACCAAAAGCTCCTCAGTGGGGAGGTTTGATCCAGGTGGAATAATCAGGTACAGGTACAAGTGGCCTAAGTAAAAGGCTCAAAAATGAAAGTGTTTGGATTGTTCTCGAACTAAGTTCATGTTGTAGATCTCGAAATTCTGAATCCAACGGCGCAGACGACACTCAATTCCGAGTCCGAATGAAGGAGTTAGAAGTGGTCAAAGTTCCAGGTTGACTTGGTGACTGGACAGCCTTAAGGAAGGCACAAATTGGACATTTTCCGGCCACCGGATTCCGGCAAGCTCAGGCCAGATTCCGGGCGAAATTGTCGCCTGTTTAAAATGCCTCCTTCGGTCCAAAACCGAATTTTTCAAAATAGCCAATTTGTTTTGACAAAACAAAAATTAATTAAAAAAAAAAGGAGGTGGCGGGCCACCACCCCCGCCACCCCACTCAACCAACGGTCAAAACATATTAAAAAAAAAAAACAAACATATATATTTATGGGCCGGTGGGCCATGACCCCCGCCGGACCCCACGGAACCTTTCCAGCCGTCGGTTATATATAACACATAATGGTTATGTGTTCAACCCATATATATATTATATGTTAACGTATGGCGGAGGTGGTTGGGGGTGGGCCGCCCAATGCGGGCCCGGCCCCCCAAAACAATATTATATTGTTTGTCAAAAAAAACAAACGCGCCCATAGTTGGTATTTAAAACAAAAATGCGTACTATGTATGGAGGGGCGGGATTTGACCCCCCGACCTCTCCTCAACGATTACTAAATCTTACCACTGCGCCCAACTATTTACTTGGGTGTTTCCGCCCAGATTTGTGTATTTAAACTCGTCTTTTACCAGTGCGCCCAAGGCATGGAGGAGCAGAGCGCGCGCACGCAGTTCGAGGAGTTTTAATATTTTTTTAATGCAGGTCATGTGGAACCATGAGCCCAGAAAGAGGCAGGCGGAACCCTGATTGAGGCTCAATTTTCAGGAGGGCAAAATTTCGACTTTGTCCAAATGGGACAAATTTTATGTCGTTTCAGCACTACTCAGCGCCACGAGTCTGATGGCGTGCTCAGTTTCTGCATCTGAGTTTTCGATTTTCCAGCCACTTTTGGAAGTGGACTATGCCGGTGTCAGATTTTTGCATGTGAGCAGTCGTTTTCCACTTTCTCGACGCCACAAGATTGATGGTGCTTTCAGATTATGCCGCAGAGCTGCTCAGCCTTCAGCAAATGGCAGCATGAGGTATATGAGGTGATTTCCATGTACTTCTTTCTTTATTTCTCGTTGAGATGCATTATGTCTTGCAGATCCCGGTTGATATATGAGTTGAGGGATCTTGCTTTGTGTTGTTATTGATGTACTTTTCAGCTATGGATTTGTGTCATGTATGAGTCCCTCTTATGCCAGATTGGCGGGATGCTCCTTTTTCATATGTGTATTGTTGAGATCCCTTGTTTGCTAATATTGGCGGGATACTCTTGTTTATTACATGTCAGCTATGGTCATACTGATAGGAGTCTTTCTTTATGTATGAGAGTTCTGCAGTAGAACATCTCTTAAAGAAGTCAAGCCACTCCTGCGTGAGGGCAATTTTTCCTTATATGTCATAGTGAAACACATCCATGTACATCTTCTTCTTACAACACATAATGCAGCGGCCTACACCATCTTGACACCGAGGCCCGGAGATGTAGTCCCTCCTGGACGAACTCCGTCATCAAACAACGTGTTCTCATGATTGCTGAACTTGTTCATTTATGTTCCTCTTATTTACAACTACAGTTGTTCATTTAAGTTCTTTAACGTCTTTAAGTAAATGCAATTCTATTTATCAGCCGAATTAAAAGGTCTTGGTTAAGGGTATCAAGATTTTACCCTGGATCACCTCCATATTAGCTTCCACACCTTTCTTCAAACCCTCCATATTAGCTTCCACGCCTTTATTCAAACCATCCATATTATTCTTCAAACACTACATCTTCGCTTCCATGCCTTTCTTCAAAACTTCCATTTCATTTTTTTTTTTTCTCTTTGCTAGAGCGAAATTTGGTGCACTTGCTTTTGTAATTTTGATATATCATGTTGCACTTCTTGATCTTCATTGGTCATAGTAGAGTATTCTGAGGGCTTAATGGGTGTTGAATTATTTTTATGAGGCATTTTAGAACCCAATATTGATATCTATGCTTCAATATTCCCTTGGAATCACTTCAAACTGATTTTTAAAACAATACCTATGCAATTTGAAAACAATTCACACATTTTTGTTTCTTTTGAGGAGCTCGATATTGAAACTGAATTATCTTTGTTATTGTGGATCTTCAATATCTGAAACTTGGTCCTGTAGCATCCCTTTGAATACTCTTTCGAATGCCATGGTTATTATCTGATTTGGATGCTTCATGACAAAGTTATACCCAATCTCCCAAAATTACCTAATTATGGACTGCTTCAGTAGAGTGAACTTATATGCCATGCTACGTGTCATTGTTTCCTCCTTCGGCTCTGAAATTGATACACATGAAACTAAATTTTGTGTTCTTTTTGCCACTTTTTATAGAATTCCAAACCAATGCTTAAAGAGAGAGTTATGTGGATTTTCCCAAGGTCACCTCTTTTAGATGAAATTCGAGAGCCTGCAAAAACCCTAACTTCCACATATCATATCTCTGAAAATATTGCAAACAAATATCTGAAATTTTTACACGAAGGTCCTCAGAATTTTGGCTTCACATGGTACAAATTTCAGTTTTTGAACTTTCGTAGACAAAACGTTGGAGCAAAAATTCCATGATGTCTTGTTTGGAGCAGCAAAGCCCTAGAATATAAAGCTCTGATACCGAATGTTATGAAACCAACTCCAAAAATTGAATAAAAGAGAGATCAACGCCTTAGAAATAAGCTACTTTGAGGGGGAAACCTGCCTTACATTACATAAATGAATAATTCTTGTATGATACAAATGACAAAACCTCCTTCTATATATAGGAGTCCATGGGGTCACAATATAATCCTAGCCAACCTAATAATGATAAAGTAAGGGCACAATAATAACAATATGGGGGTTAAAGGGGTACAACAATAACAATAAGGGGGGTACACTAACAAAAATAAGGGACTACACTAGTAATATAGGGACCTAACACAGACCATGATTCCATCACATATATTCAAGAAAGCCATTAGGGGAATTTTGAGGACTAAAATGGGCCTCCTAAGGAAATTATAAAATAATAGTAGAAATAATAAAACAAGATTTGATTACATCATCAAAATTTAGAGGGAAAAAGAAAAAACTACTTTTTCAACTCGTATTTTGAACTTATCTCCCTAAGGTCTTACTCAAATTTAGAGTAGGAATACTCGTTGGATGCAAATTTAATTCCCATCCAAGGAGTACCCATGTTTCATACTTTTTATGGACTCTGCTACATGAAAAAATGAGAAATACATGAAAAATGTGATTGCAATAATGCTTTTTCATGTATTTCTACTTTTTCATGTAGCAAGGTCCATCAAAAGTATCCAACATGGGTACTCCTTTGATGAAGAATTAATTTTTTCATCTAACTATTACTTCCACTTGAAGTTTGAGCAAACTTTTAGGGAGATAAGTTGAAAATACAAGTTGAAAAAGTAGTTTTATTATTTTATTATTTTTTATTATTTTTACTTTTTTACTCCAAAAGTGGTGAGTCATCCCCCATGGTTGACATCATCATCTTGAATCCTATTGGTTCTCATAAAGTTTAGTTTGGTTGTACATTTTTTTTAAGAGGCCCATTTTAGACTTCGAAATTCCCCTAATGTTTGCTGGGTCGACTCGTGTTACTAGCACGGGAACACTACTAGCTACATTCTTGGTAGATGATGACCATGATCCCATGAAATTAGAAAAGCTTCCAGGCATTTAAGAATTTTTTTACATATTAAGTATGATATAATTGGAATTTAAGTATCTGTTAAACCCTTAGTTAAACTGAGAGGGGGGGGGGGGGGGGGTGAATCAATTTAACACATTCATGGACTTTTAAAACTTTTTCATTAACACTTGTTTACACCTTCATTTCATGTTCAAATTAACATGTGAGTAATCTTAGAATGTGAGCAGCAAGCATTAATATAAAGTAACAGTAGACTTAATATGAGAGTAGCAAGTATTAAGCAGATGATATAAACTAGATCAACACATAAACATCATGCACAGAGACACCAGATATAAGTGGAAACCCATAAAGGGAGAAAACCACATCTTATTATTGTTGTGATGTAAAGGCAAACCCGCTCCCTCTCACCCTTTGATTTGCTGGGCACCAACCTACAGGAGGCTCCTACCTCAATTCTGCAAGCTACAACTTGCAAGGAAGCTCCAACTCCCATCAATTTTCTGCAGGCACCAACCTGTAGGAGGCTCCAACCTCAGTCAGCTACAACTGAAATTTTATCAAGCTACAACTTGATGTGGAAGCACCAACTCCCATCTATTTTCTGCAGGCACCAACCTATAGGAGGCTCTAACCTCAGTCAGCCACAACTGACATTTTATCAAGCTACAACTTGATGCGGAAGCACCAACTCCCATCTCTTTTCTACAGGCACCAACCTACAGGAGGCTCTAACCTCAGTCAGCTACAAATTGATGTGGAAGCACCAACTCCCATATATTTACTGCAGGCACCAACCTACAGGAGGCTGCAACCTCAGTCAGCTACAACTGACATTTTATCAAGCTACAACTTGATGTGGAAGCACCAACTCCCATATGTTTTCTGCAGGCACCAAACTAGAGGAGGCTCCAACCTCAGTCAGCTACAACTAACATCTAACAAGCTACAACTTGATAGGTTAGCTCCAACTTCCTTACTCTTTCAAAAGGAAAACACTTGCTGATTTACCTTGGATATCAGCTCTGTTCTGTATCATCTTCACTGCTGTGCATCAGTCTTCATATCTGCCTTATATCATTTCTGCATCTTCTCAGATTCACTATCAACTCCTCCTTCTCTTCTCAGCTCCTCCTTCTTCTCTGCCTCACTGCTTCATTTCTGCATTCTCTAACTTTTCACAACATCTTGTTCTGCTCCTCCTTCTTCTTCTCTTCTCTGCCTCAATTCCATACTCAGCATTCTCTATGCTGACTCTCTCTCACCTCTTGTAGCTTTCTTATTTTCTTCAACTTTCTTCAATTTTGCTGCAAACTCTCTTCTTCTCTCACTCTGTTTTCGTCAACTTTCTCCCCTTGGATATTACCCTGTTTTATACAAAATAGCTTCATGGTTGTTTGTATTCTACTAGGAATTCGAAATGGACAACCATGTCTCTTTTCCTTCTGCCTTCTCATCTCTTTTATCCACTCATTCAGAAAACATAACTGTAGGTACCAATTTATTATTACAGTGGGATATTTGTTCTCTTCTGGAGACTTGCCAATGCATCACAAATAATAAAAATAAAAATCATTTACATTCAATTACAATGAAAACTCTAGCTTACTCATTCAGCCTCTTGGCTCACTGCGCATTTATCTTTTCTTTGACTGTGTCTTTCTCCCTTTTGGCTCTGCTTGTTTCCTTGTTCACTGTCGCAGGGTAACGACCATATGCCATACATATGTAACTGTGATTGTGTATCTGTTGTATATATATAACTGCTGATCTGGCAATCTAATTAAATACCCCAAATAAAATCAGAGTCTGGCGCATATAAAAATGTCTCTCCATTTGCTTTCCCTGCGCTGGAAATTTGAATAAGTGTATGCGGTAGCTTATCTTTTGACATCTTTGATTTACAATCAATCCCCAGTTCACATTCTTCATATATGGAAACTTTATCTGTTTCAAATCTATGGTTAAACCATAATCCAACCCACTTCATAAGCCATCAATTGAATATTTCAACTTTAGATTACAACTCAATATATCATAAGCCCAAAGCTTATCCTTTGCATATAACAATAATATGCTTAGCAGACAATTTCATTTATACAAGGTTCGGCTTGCATTTAGAACTTGAAGTATAACTCATTTTTCCGCATATGTTAACCTATGTCGAGACTTTATATTGCGCCAAATATCATATCTGACCCACGAAACTTTAATTTTATTTATCAATTTCGACTTTTATTTAACCAATGCTTTATCAATCTCGATTTTGGTTAAAACACAGACTTCAATATATATATAAGAAGTTGGACCCCACTTTCCGAACTATTTCTATTCCCCGATGCGATGAGCCTCCTCCAATGAACTCCGATTGCGATTGATCACAATCGCAAGATTTATTAACTTTTCCTGCTATGTCGGCTTGTTCTGATTGCGATTAATCCGATCCTGCTCCGATTGCAATTACTCTGATGCAATGCGATTACTCCGATTGCAATTAATCGCAATCGCAACTTTTAGTTGCAAGTTCCGCTACCCTGCTTTCACTCCGATGCGATTGACCACTGTTTATTTAAATGTGCCGATGCGATTGGACCGGAACTTAAACCTATAAAATCATAATTTATAGACCCATCGGGTTCAGGCTTCAATCGAAATCGCAACTTCCATTGAGATGTTCTAATGCTCTGCTTTAACTCTGATGTGATTGGTCACTGTTCATTAAAATGTGCCGATGCGATTAGACTGGAACTCAAACCCATATTGATCATAGTTTATATGCCCATCGGGTCTGGGCTTCAATCGCAATCGCAACTTTCTGTTCATATGATCCGCTACCAACCTTTTTTCGATGCGATTGATGAGGGTCCCACCATATACAACTTTTTTTGTATTAAGGCCAAACAATAGGGCGCCTTTCATATATGTATATAGTATGATTTGTTTCGTTGAATATGAAGCGCAACATATAACGTATATATATATATATATATGCTTTGGACCCTTGTGTATGTAATGCATTGCACGTATATATAGGTTTTCCGCTTGGGTTAAGATTCTCAAAATTGCATCTATGTATCCTCCAGCTTGGGTTATGATTCTCAGAATTGCATTTATGTATCCTCCAGCTTGGGTTACGATTCTCAGAATTTTATGTAGGGGTTCACATTACATATAATGCTCTCTGTCAATATTATATTAAGTCTTTGGATCAGACTTAAGCCCAACACTAATATATGTAGTAAAATAACCTTTGTTAATATTGTGGCTTTATCTCTGTTCCACTGATTTATGGTTCCGCCCTTGTTATATACAAACGATTTCTACCTCTACCTCTGCTGCTCGACCATTTCATCTTTGCCTCTGCCTTCGCTATGCCTCTGCCTCTACTGCTCAACCTTTGCCTATCGCTGCCTCTACTACTCGACCCCTGCCTTTGCTGTGCAATTCCTCAACAGAGTTTAATTAACAAACATCACTTCCATTGTTTCTTTATATGATTCTGCTTACCCCTGACTGTTCGACATTACAATTAACGTAAAGCATATTCAATCTTGTTCGACATTTGCTTCCTCTGCTCCTTGACTGATGCTGCTCCTTACTTAGCTTTATGCTGCCTCTGCTACCTCTCTGCTGCCTCTGTTCCCTGTCTTCTACTTTTCCTTATTGCTGGTTCACGTGCTGCTCCTTTGTGCTCCTTTTCCATCAATGACAACATTTCCAACAGTATCTATTGTCATTATTTTTAGGTAATGATAATATCCTTTTGCAGGAAACGATACCTTTTATATGTGCTTGAATGAGGCAGCCTTTCAACTCTTTGGGCCCACCAATCGTACAAGGTGGACCTCGAAAAATTCAAAGTTGAAGGAAGAACTTATCAATAGGTTAGTTGGCTTGTTTGAAGATGGTATCTTCAAAAAAAGTGGAGTTACCGCGAAGGCAGACCTATATTTAAAATATCTATGAGACCAATATAAGGTTCATTTGCAAAAGAACCCTAAGTATGAGTTCCATTGAGAGATTTTAGAAAGTGAGTGGAAAGCCCTCCTAGAAGATTCAAAGGAGAAAAAACTTCGAAAAGAAGGGAAGACACCACCTAGACCAGGAAGGTATGAGGCACTTTTATTAATGTAATTATGATGCTTTCTCATCAATATTGTGACATGTAATTAATATTATCAATATTGTAAATATAGGCTCCCAGATACATCTAAAGCCACGAAGGCGAGAATACAAAAACATGGACAACATCATCTTGTCCCTGGGTGTTGCTCAAAACTGGCTGCAAAAATAGTAAGTATATAAAATAAAATAAAAAATTGTATCCAAATTTTATATTCTTAATAATTTAATTTAATATTGCAGAAGATAAAAAATTCATGTTGTCGTGAAAAATTGAAGGGCGAACAATTCAATGTGTTGGGGTTCCCATGTTTTGGCAGATTTGGCAATACCAAAAGATGAGACAACATCAAACCACTTTGGGGCCCTAGGATCTAGCCCTCCTGGACCCGGAGAGGGATCTCTCCAAAAAGAGCAAAGAATGATATGTCTTTGAAGCTCAAATGAGATATTAGGCTAGTTATGAAGCACGAGGGATTTAAATTATTTGGTTGGTTGGTTGCTAGGTTGGTCAGGAGATCATAGACTGAGAAAGTAATGGGAGAAAGGAAACAGAATAGCAGGAGGCTTCAACAAAGAGGATAGGCCAAGACAGTGCCATCCATTGGGCTATGGAGTCATGAAATGAAATTACATGCAACAACTAGCCAAGGCTTTCAAAGGGCAACTCATCTACACTAAAGGAACTTTTAGGCAGATGGTGGAATGGAACATCAAGGAGAGAAAGTGAAAGAAGGAAAGACAACCGAATTTTTGTCTATAGATCAGGTCAGAGGTCATTTAACTCCAGACCTGCTTGGACATACTCTAAGGCAGATCTCAAAGGGGGACATAGGGGATGCTTATAGATCAGACCAGAGGTCATTTAACTCCAGGTCTGCTTTAGCAACTCCAGGGGGAAAACAGAGACAGGATCAACAAAGGGATCTTAGAAAGGCTAGCTGGTTGCGCAAGGATCCTAGTGGATAGGGCTAACACTCATCCCCAGTGTTCCCAAACCTTCCAGCTTAAAACCCCTCAAGAACATCTAAGAACAGCTTCAGCTAATTCATACATCAGCCATCATGCAATAACATCCACTGCGCTGGTTAAATCAACTGAAAACAACTCTTAGATAGCACATGAAGCAGAAAACATTAAAGACTGGGAGAGATGGGACATAAGGTACCTAACAAGGGTAAATATTATGTCATGCATTCAGATGCCAGTCAGAAGAACATGAAACAATATGAAAATGTAATAACGGAGTGAGAAAACATCACCAATAGTAATAGACCAGGATCCTGTGAAATGTGCTTTGATTAATTGATGCAAAACCAGTCATGTACAACATAGCTCAATGGCTATTATAATCCAGACTTTCTCCTCCCAGCCTATTACATACAACTACTCTGTTACTCCCTCCCAAGACTGCTATAACAGTCGAATGAATCCCTCTAACAGCTAATCCTCAACAACTTGAACAAAAATAACAACCTTTTCATTATGTTCTCGGGATTTTTTATAGGAGAAGAGAGAAAGCAGAGGTAGATGAACATTGAATTGATCTCATTAAGACAGAATCGGCGGAGGTGTCCACGCCCATGCTGCTTAATGGCTGCCTGCAATGCTGTGAGTACTCTAAGACTGGTTCGGAGATCTCTGTCAGGTCGGATTTTGACCTCTGGTGTTTCGTGAAGTCCTTCTAGCTGTTTGGACTCTGTGCTAGCCTTTCTGAATAAATGAACTGGGTGACAAGTTTGCAAGGCTCTCCATACCTCATAACTGCTGCCTGACTATCCTAAATGGGTTTTAGACAGTGCAATTAATCTTTTCAGGGCTCGAGGAGGCATGGAGATCGCTGTAGGAAGGTGTACTTCTGGAGTAAGCACGCTCTGCTGTTAGGTGGCGCAGTTATGACTTGCTGGTGCGCTCTTAGTCTTCAGATAGTGCCTTAATCCTTTGAAAGCAGGGCTAAACATTGATTATGTCAATAGAAGGTGTTAACCCCTTTGGATCCTTTCTGCTGATCTGTTGACGGTGCTGAAAACACCTCACTCTGATGTCTGCACAATTCAAAATAAACCATGTTTAAAGCCCGGGCAGCGGTGACGGAATGCTGTGGAGGCGGAGGAATGGTGGCGGAGTAGCGGAGGAGAGAATCATAGTGTAAAGGCCAAAGGCTTTTACCTAGGCGAATTACAAAGAAAAGGGGCACAAAACAATGGAGCAGAGCATTAGATGTGGGGCCGACCGTGGCGGGGGGCGATTGGATCTGAAACCGTCGGATCATCCGACCTAATGGACGGTCAGGATGAAATCGGGCGATCGCAATCAGAGGTCGGAGTGGGGAGCAATCGCAACGCACATCACAAATGTTCCGATTGCGATTGGGATCGGGGATGCGATTGAGCGATAACCGTTGATCTGGGGGAGGAATGAATGGTGGATAATGCAATCGGGGGACGGTGGAAAGGGCTTGCGATTAGCGATCGGGCGGAGGGGTTTTCGATTGAGCAGTGACCGTAGGATCGCGGGTTGGATGGACAGACGAGATTGAATCGGAAGACAGTGTGATCGGGGAGTCGGGGGAGGACTTGCGATCGAGAGCTGCGATGACCGTCAGATCTGCAGGGGAAAGGACGGCCCAGATTGAATCGGGAGATCTCAATCGGGAGTCGGACGAAACGGTTTGCGATTGCGATCGGAGAGGGGTTTGCGATTGAGCACTGGCCGTTAGATCGCAGGAAGGATGAACGGTCGGGATGTAATCGGGGATTGAAATCGGAGGTCGGAGAAGAAGGCTCGCAATTGATCGGAGGGCACACTCGAAACATTGCGATTGTGATTGGGCGTGGGCTGCAATTAGCGCTCCGTCGTCGGATCTTTGTGACAGATCAACGACGCGGAATGCGTCACAAGACTTATCGTGATAAACAAATCGCATCAGGGCTTTTACGATGTTTACAAAGGATTGCACCCGCCCGACGGTTCCGATTGTGATTGGCCCCCAAGGCTTAAGCGCTTGGTCTTGGGTAAGGGCGTATGTGGGGAAGTGGTTTGAAAGGGGCTGGAGGAAAGGGGCTAGGCCTTATAACAAGGTCAGAAAGTGGGTTTTTAGCCCATTTTAATGGATTTTAAGGGTTGGGCAGGGGAACGATAGAGGGGTAAAGGGGGAAGAAGGTCAACAAAGGCTAGGGGGGAAATTTAAAGGAGATTTTAGGGGGAAATGAAGGGTAAGAAGGGAAAAAGAAAGGGAAACAAAATAGAAGCTAAGTGGGGGAAATGAGAGGGAAAAAGGGGCCTTTGGGCACTTCTTCATCAATAGAGAGGCTTTATAATGGAAATCAGCAGAGGGGAACTTGTCAAAGGATAAAAGACACATAGAGGCTTCAAGGAGACTGTGTTTTCAGAGGAAATGCATTCCTTGAAGGCTCAAAAACAATTTAGCCCCCTATTGCTTGTCAAAAATTTCATAGGGGGGCTAACACAATGAAACTCCCACAGAGGAAGACCTTAATGTTGCTTACATGCACAATCTTGCTTACAAGCACGGATATCAAGTCATTGTTGAACATAGGACAAGAACAAGGTCTTCATGTACGAGTTCTGATCCCCCACCTGAGACTGAGGTAAATAAAGAAATGAAGATAATTTATAAATCAATACTTGTATACAATCTATTGTTTTTTATTTTTTGTTGTAAAGTAATGTGCTTGATTGTAAAAAGCGGGAAGAAAATTTAAATACAGATGTCCCAAGCAATGATGGAAGACATAAGCCTAGTGACAATGGAGTGGAAATTGAAACTGATGTTTAGATTGATTTTGGAGGTATTTCATGTGAACTATAATTTTTTTTAGCATGGATTAGAATTTGAAATATTTAAATGAAAAAAATGTATTAATTATAAATCTTCTTGGTTCTAATCTAGAGAATGTACGAGATGAGGCAATATAAGAGGAGGAACCTATGGTGACATCTGAAATTATCCTGCTTCCCTCTATTACCAAAGTGGGTAATGAACACTCTACTACCTTTTTATTAATAAGACACTTCTATTAATAATTACTATAAATAAGAATTTAACATTTTATTCTTATCGTAGTTGATGCTCTGCCATCCTTAAAAACAGAATAGATGCTTCACCAGGTTGGGAGCAAGACATATTACAAATAAAGGGGATGATGTCCTTGCTTCATACATGATAAATTGCAAGAAACGGAAGAATAATCGATTGTAGTTGTAATTTTATTAAAATGACCTTGTTTCATATTATGTATAGCATACAGTTTATTATAAATCATATTGAGTTCAAATATTTTTTTAAATCTACTCATGAATGAATGAAATTTTACTATATATTTCTTTATTTATGATTCATCTTAATATATTTCTTTCAAATATTTCCTAGTTGATAGATTAGGTACTAGGGAACTGAGAGTAATGTGGGGGGGCGGGGGGGGGGGGTTTGGGCGGAGGGGAGGGGCCATGAGAGCTTCCACATTCACGTGGTTGGCCTTGTTCAGTAGAGAATACATTAATATTTGGAAAATATTGGAGTAAAAATCCAAGCTCCAACATAGCAACAAGGTCAATGTTGACTTTGTTGCTTCTTTGTCAAGTGGAGGGAGGTTTGCTCCAAGATCAAACTACAACATAATTTATTCTCGAAACGAAGAGGATCTCATTCAGGTATTCATTCACTCAAGTGTTTTTAATTATTATTTATTGGTACAATTATATTTAATAATTGGTAAAATTTAATCTAAGTTTTCCTCATTGGTCTCATGAATATGTGTAGGACAATCTATGTTGATTTGGATGTTGAAGAGGAGCAACTATCGGAAGAAAATATCTCAAAAAGGTAACATTACATTTAACATTCAATTTTTCGTTATTGTTATTAGGAATTTGTTTGGTAGTTCTTATTATTTGAGAAACCTGTGTTCTAATTTGTTTTATAGACTATCATCTGTATCCTATTTCTTAGAATTAGAGATACTTGTCCTTTCTATCTATTCATTATTGCTTGGTTTTCAAGCTGAAGTTTTGGAAAATGGAGGAGGCTTCAAGGAATGGTCGTTAAATTTAACAAGGTATTTTCCTTTTGAAGTTTTGGAAATTTTGATTTCAAACTAAATCATTCTATACCTTTAATGTAGATGTAGCCCAATTACTCAAATTATGGTTTGGGCAACAAAAGTTGGATAATATGTAACTATCATGTGTTTCAATTCAAAAAATTTATCATATGAAATAATGTACATGGGATGCGAGGTTTAGAAATGTTGTGCCAAAAGAGGATTATACTGAAATTTTATGTAGATTGCATTCCAATCCTATTTTGGCACAACATTAATGAAGTGCAGATCCCATGTACATTATTTCATTTCAGTGAATTCTTGAATTGAAACACATGACAATTACACATTCTCCAATTTTTGCTGCGTGAACTGTAATCTGAGTAATTGGGTTACATCTACATTAAAGGTCTAGACTGAGTTAGTTTGAAATCAATTTTCCCAGAACTTAAAAAGGAAACTACCTTGTTAAAGCTAATGACCATTACTTGGAGCCTTTCCATTATTTTTCAATAATAACCCATCGGATATTCAACATACATTTAATAAGTGTCGAATATTTGTCGGCCCTCATCAATGAACCAGTGTCATATATCCATCTCTCATCCGATGAAAATATCGTCAGATCCATATCATCTTTGTCTAAGGAACAAAGATAACATCGGCTATCCGACATATACATAAACCATTAGACCTATAGTTTGGTTGTCGAATGAAAATTCACAATGTTGGCTGACATATGATGGTTGGATATTCGATAAACACATCCGAAAGATGAATGTCAGCTATTCGACCTTGGTTACAAATTAAAATGTTGCCTATTCGATGACTATATGTCGAAAAAATTCCCAGTTAGCTGACGGTTTATTTGGTATCAAGGACAACAGATTTCTAACATACAGGTATGATGATTTCTTGGTTGTTGAATATCCGAAGAAATCTTGTTGATGATATCTATGTCTCGGGTTCCTTGGATAATAGACGAAGTTGAGTCATATAAATGACGAAGTAACGTTGGATTTTGGCCCCATTTTTACTATTTCCATGAATATATCCTTGACCATAAAGTTTTTATAGATTAGGTATGTATTTAGATTTTAGGCTATTTGTTGTGAGAATACTCTTTAGTTGTTCCAGTTGTATGTTTCATTGATAGTGTTTGGATCCAATAGATAGCATGAGGTCATTACTCCTGGAATAGGTTGGACTCCTCTTCTAGTTTCTTGATGCCACCCTTTTTCTCCTTGATATACTTTATAAGGTTAAAATCCCCTCTCAGGATCAAAGACACTCGTAAGTTTAAAAATATGAGCTACTTAATGAAATTAGGAAATTGATATTTGTCTCTATGCAATGAGGGGTTGTAGTCATTAGAAAATTTTCTACAAACTCTATAAGCTAAAACTGAATATTTAGAATTCTAAATGTATATAAAATGTTAAGAATGGATACCTCTTTAGATTTCTAGATGATGGGCATGCTGCTAGATTGAACTTGGGAATCAAATGGTACTTATTAACATCCTCATTCCCATTTATTTGTCATTTTTCTTATGGCCTTGCAAGATTTCTTGGTTTATTGAATCATCAAAATGGTTCTCCAAGGTCAATTTCACTTTAAGAAGCCTCTTCTTTCCTTTACTATTGAGGCCTATAATATTATAGGATATGAGCTTCATTGAGGAGAGGAGTTGGAGGAGGAGTAAACCTCGAAGGTCAACTTGATTATCCCCAAGTTGACTAAAGTGTCTCATAATTCCTCTAATATTTTCTTGTTTTCTTTCCTACCTCTTTTTTTCTAGTAATTTTTTGATTCCTTCAAGGGTTGTATATGATCACTAAGTAGAGTGGCACTATTTTGACATATTGATTCTTTTTGAGCCTATTTCCGAGATTTAGGAATTCCCTTGCTTAAAATTTATACCTGGCACTCTAGGTTTGAACTGGGGTATATTTTTTCCATACCCTTGTGATTCTAGGGATATTTAGAGAATTTAGATCGATTTCTTCACTTCCCTAATTAAAGAAAGTAATATTATATCTTTTAGTGTAGGCTCTTATGCTCTCAAGTTGAAAAGAAAATTTATTGATGGGATTAAGAGGACGTCATTGGATTCTTTAGTATTGTTGGAGTTTAACATATAACATTATAGGGGGAGGTGATCAAAGGAGCAAGTAATTGGTTCAATATTAGGCAGTGGATCAAAGATGTTGTTGGCAATCTAGGTTTTGCTAGTGATCAGGTGCTAAAAAATATGCTCCAAAATGAAAGTTTCCAGAATTGTGTGGAACCTAAACACCCACGTAGATCTCGTTGTTCTAAACCCGAGGAAATTTGTTTTGTGGATAATTGACACCATATGCTCCTGAAAACACGATATGTTTTTTTTCCCAAAAAAGCAAATTTTCCAAAAATTGTAGCTGTTAGGGAAACAATTTGGGCCAATGGAAGGATGCCACATAGCCTCTTCTGGTTGGTTGAAAAGTATTTTTTTAGGGATTTTAGGCCTCACCACTTTTCATCTTCTAATTATTTTGGTCATGGATGAGTTTCATTGGTTGGTAAGGTGGCCAACCACATGATGCCACGTGGCCCAACCGAAGTCCACCACATGGAATCACGAGAGGCCACCAAAATTTGTTAAGGTCGAGCGGACTAGACATGGATCTAACGCTGAACCTCCCACATAAGATTGCAAGCCTTTACCAATGGATCACCATATTTACTTGATAATACTATGGGAACAAACATTATAAGGTGTATGTATGGTAGAGGTGGAGGTAGGCCCCCCCATGTGATATTGCATACAACCGACGACCATGACCGAGGGTGCGGAGGTAAGCCGTTGCCCATATTGCCACCCAAGACTGAAACATGTGACAACCATTTACCCACTGACTGCTAGTGAAGGTTTAAACTGCCACTCAATCCACCACCATAACTTCCATCAACCTCCCAAGTGACCGCTACACTAAAACCGCCGATGGTTAGAGTTAACCACCGGTATTTTATATTAAAAAACATATTTTGGGCAAATACAATATATTTTAAATTTAAGAATTATGGCATTAATGGGTAAATTAACAGTCTGAAAATTTCACCCGAAATTCCATAAAATTGTCGCTCATTTAGCCAAAAATGGGGTGAAAATGTAGGTCCGGTCCGTATTTTGGGAAAATTGTGGTGCTGTTAGCAGGAAAACTAGGGAGGCTCATAAATTCTTCAGTTTTTGACCAATTTCAGATCACAAAGTGGCTAGATAGGTAGTTTTGGGCATTCTGAATCTGATGGAGTGGATTTTAAAGCCATTGGGGCATAGTAAATGTTTGTAATTACCATTTTGAGCATAATGAAAGAGGGCCAAGCCATTGGAAGTTGGACCAAGGATACGTAGCCCAAGAGGGGTGAAATACTTCAGAAATTTCTATTGTGTGGTTATTTTATGGTGTATTTGTCTTTTTTTTATACTATTTCAGATTTTAATTCATGATTTATGTGTGTAAAAGTTTAACGTAAAAGCCCTCAAAACTCAATTTTTAACACTTGCAATTTACAAACCCTCAAGCACATTTTAATTAAGATATCATGTAGATCAAGTTTTTTCTCAGAGCTTTGGTTTATTTGCTATTGTGAGACTTTCATTGTTTGAAAGTGTATGTGATTCTTACAAGGTTGAAGCTCAAGAGAGGAGAAGGAAATATTGTGGTTGCAATTCCTCAAGTTAGGTCAAGGACAAGGACAGCAAGTTTGCCACAATCTCCACCACAAATTCTTCCTCAAATTACAATTGAAGTTTCAACAAGTATGTCACATGAAGGAGAGTCTAACAATATGTTAGAGGATGAAGAAGACTCCAAGAAACAAATATTTGATATTAAAATAATGGTGAAAGTTCTCTATGAGGAGAGAAGCACAAGGATGCAAGGTGAGAGCTCAAGTTCTCCAAAGGGAGGAAAGTCTTCAAAAGGATAAGAAGGAGATGGAGAAAAGCCTCCAAAAGGTAATGGGGATGGTGACAAACCACCTGTGACACCAAAATTCTCCTCACCACCATATTAACCATCATATTCTTCCTCTTCCACAACCACTGTTACTCAAACACGTCCACAAACCCTAAGGATGCATGGTAGAACTTCCTTATTAAAAATTTATATGAAATTTGAACTACCTATGTATAATGGTGAAGTGAATGCTGAAAAATTGAAAATTGGGTTCATTAACTTGAAGTTTATTGAAGGATCCAAAACATCAAAGACAAGAAACAAAGATTCAGTTGGCTTCATTGAGGTTGAAAATGCTTCTTTGATTTGGTGGGAAGCCAAAACAGAGGAGGATATGAAAAAGCATGGTAAGGCCTCTACCTCTTGGATAGATTTTATTGCTGCACTTAGAAGACAATTTTATCCATTAACTTATATGCAAAAGGATATTATGGATTGGAAGAATTTTAGACAACCAAAGGGGCAAAGTGTGCAAAGATATACTAAAGAATTTAGGAGAAGAACACTAATTTTGGATGTAGATTTGACTTCACAAGAAACTTTGTTAATGTAAATTGGAGGTTTGCATAGTTAGCTAATACATAGTATTCTCATGTTTAATCCTTCAAATTTATATGAAGCATGTGTACATGCCACACATCTAGAAGAAAGAGGGAAACATGTTTCAGATGAGACAAATGAGGATACATTAGAGTTTGAAGAGAAAGGAAAGGGTAAATTCAAGGGTAAAGGTAGGAATAATTCTTCCATAAAAATGAGGAAGGAAAAACTAACATCCAAACATTGTTCCAGAGATGGGCATGATGAAGATCATTGCTGGAAATTTCATCCAGAAATGAGACCCAACAAGCTTAAAAACAAGGAGAAGGAGAAGACAACTGCTAGAATATCACATGATTTAGGTTATGATTTCGGAGATGAAACAAAGATCATCGCAATGGGTTTTAAAGGTAAGGACATTGCAAGCACTAGTTCTTCAATTTGTTAAAATATTACTCAAGATGATGAAACAAGAATTGAACTTTTCCATGTTAGAGTTATTTCAAAGCATACCAAGATTGACACCCTATTTGATAGTGGTTCACAAGAAAACCTTATTTCTGAATAATTAGTCAAGAAGTTTAATTTAGAAACCATTCCTCATCCAAGACATTATCCTTTAGGTTGGATATGTAAGATTGAAATTTGCAGGTGACGAGGAAGTGCATACTTAGATTTGCAATCACTGAAAACTTTCTTCATGAAGTTGAACTCGATGTTGTTCCACTTAATATTTCTGGTATTGTTTTGGGTAACCAATATATTTATGATGGGAGAGAAATATTTCATTTCCATGAGAATAAGTATCACTTGTTCAAGAATGGTATTGAGTACCTTGTTAGATCGCATTGTAAGAAGATGAGTTTGTCTCTTATGCATGCTGAACAAACGAAGGGAATTGTGAATGCTAGCCAAAAATATTCTTTGTTAATGTTCAAGCATGAAGATGTTGTGAATAAGGCCTTTCATAATGTGTTGTCTTATAAATGGGATGCTCCATGGCGATGGCGATCACATTTGGTCAAGAGTAGAGCCAAGCACAAGGAAAGACAAGCTAAACATTTTCATGTCGACACTGTTCGAGGTGAGAAAAATTTCAAGTTGTTTAAGTTTCATTTGATTGACTACCGAGGTGAGAAAAAAAAATTTTCTTCAAGGAAATTTTTTTGTTCTACAAATTATTGGAAACTACAGCAAGATAGGGTCTCCAGAATCAAGGAGAAAGATCATTTTTTTATGAAAATCTCAAATTTTTTAATTTAGGAAAATTCCAGTGGATTAATACTCAAAGGGTGAGGGGGTTGTACCCTCATATAAATGTTCAGTAATGAAAGATATTTTGGGGTCCAAAAGCTTCCAGTGGGGAGGCGTGATTGGGTGCTAGAAAATATGCTCAAAAATGAAAGTTTTCAGAATGGTGTGGAACCTGAACAACCGTGTATATCTTGTTGTTATGAATATGCACAACTCGTTTCATGGAAAAATAACAACGTATGCTCCCATAAATGTGATCTATTCATTTTCTTGAACATGAAAATTTTCCAAAAAAAATAGCTGACAGGGCAAAAATTTGTGTGAGTGGCAAGCTACCATGTGGCCTCTTCTAGTTGGTTGAAACGTAAATTTTTTAGGCCTATCAAGCCTCGCCACTTTTCCTCTTCTGATTGGTTTTCTCATGGATAAGACTCATTGGTTGGTAAGGTGGCCAACCACATATTACCACATTGCCCAACCAGAGGTAGCAACGTGGCAGCACAGGAGGTCACTAAAATTTGTTAAGGTCGAGCAGACCGTACTTGGATCGAACTCCAGACCTCCAACATAACATAGAAATTTTTTACCAATGGACTACCATAGTTACTTGATAATACTATGGGCAGAAATATTAATTAATGTGTATGCATGTCAGAGGTGAAGGTAGGGGCTAGGGTTGCGCCCTGACCCTCCCATATGATATTACATACAACTAATGGCCATGATCGAGGGTGCAGAGATAAGCCGCCTCCTAGCCACCCAAGACCACAACATGTGATAACTGTTTACCCACTGACCACCAATAGAGGTTTAAAATTCCACTCAATTCGCTACCCTAACTACCATCAACCTCCCATGTGATCCCTACACTACAAACTGATGACGGTTAGAGTTAACCGCCAGTATTTTTATTAGAAAAATATATTGTGCACCAATAAAATATAGTTTAAATTTTGTAATTATGGTGTTATTGGGAAAATTAATGGTTTGACAATTTTTCCCAGAATTCCAGAAAATTGTCACTCCATTAGCCGAGAATGGGGTGAAATTGTAGGACTAGTCTGAATTTTGGGTAAATTGTGGTGTGGTTAGCAAGAAAACTAGGGAGGGTTATAAATTTCAGGTTTTGACCCATTTCAAATAAGAAAGAGGCTAGATAGGAATTTGTGGGTATTCTGAAGCTGGTGGAACATGTTTTGAAGCCATTGGAGCACTGTAAATGTATGTAATCATCATTTTGAGAATAATGAAAGAGGGCCAAGCCATTGGAAACTAGACCAAGGAGACGTAGCATAGGAGGGGCGAATTCCTTCTTCAATTGCGGTTGTGTGGTTATTTTTATGGTGTAACTATCTTCTATTTCAGAGTTTAATTCATGCTTTATGTGTGTAAAAGCTTAACATAAAAGCCCTAGAAACTTAGTTTTTAACACTTGCTATGGTGGATTGGGCTTGGTTTATTGACAAAAACTTACTAGTTATGAGAATCCACCCTAATATATGGACTAGGTCTTTTTCTTAAAGACCTTAGGGGTAGGAAGGGGGATTTTTATATAGAGATGTTTATATTTGTTTCTTCCTATGCATAGTAAGCGAATGCATTCATAATATATGGCTTTGAGATATTTTTGTAGACACATATGCATACATATCACATATACCAAGCTTGTTTTGTGGCCTTTGAGGCATTTATGACATGGCCTAGTGCATTTACAATACCATTTAGTGTCCCTTCAACCCAATTTTCTCTATGTAGGGAATATATTTGGATCAATAATGGGGTTATCATGAAGTATTTGTTGTCCATGACAAGTCCCTCCATCCAAAACCTTAAGTAGAGCCTCGCATAGTTAAACAAGTATGTGTCATTCTCAAAAAATTTCATTCATTTTTTTTTGTTGGACAAAATAATAATGAAGAATCCTTTTTATCCTAACTCAAGCTTGATCTGGCCCTTTGGCTTCCTTTTTTGTTGAATCCAATGCGATATGAATTTTTCTAAAGGCCAAATGCCTAGGAATTTTCCTATTATGGTGTGATCCATCATATAATATATAATATCCAATATGATTTGAATGAAATTCAGACTTTGGATCTATGGCTAATTTTGGAGGAAAAATTACTAGAGATCTTTGGTTAGTTGAAGTGGTAGTTATTGTACCTTTCTTCTCACTATAATCCACTTATTTTCCATAGATCTGGGGGTTGGAATTTGAAAATTAGTGGGTGTTTATCCCCTATGATAAATTTTCCATAGGAGGGAGATCCTATCCTTTTTACAACATCAACCATGGCATACGAGAGATGAGGGAATAAGGGTTTTAGTGCATGAATAAGGTTTGACAATAACAAGTGATGAATGTTTAGAATTTCATATGATTTTTTTATAAAACTTATCATAAAATATATAATTTAATTAACTTTTTTTACTTTTCACAATGTCTAGAATAGGTCTCATCCCCATGTTAAAATATATATATTATTTATTTTCTTTCTTACATCCATGCAAAAAAAACCATTTATATCATAAATATTAATTTTTTTGTTATAGAATATACTTCCTCCTATAATTGTTAAATACTACTTGGCCTTTTGTAAATTTACTTTTATATTTTAAGATGTCTCTGCATTTTCTATTCAGGGTTTCTCTTTTTAATATATATGCATAGCCTTCCTCTCAGTTCAAAAATATGGATATATCTGACAAAAATATCATTTATGGAAATCCAAGTAGGAATAAACAACTTCCTATGATACTTAAATGCTACTTGAATTTCAATAAATATTTTTTTTTGTTGTTTGAAAATATATCTACATATTTGATTTACTATTTTTCCTCACAATAGCCTTTTTAAAAAACACACACACACACACACACACACACACACACACACATATATATATATATATATATATATATATATATATATATATATATATATATATATATATAATGATAAATTCTTAACTTAAGTGTACGAAAAGAGATCACTTTAGTTATGTGTGAAAAACAACCCTTATAACAAATATGACTGCTTAAATTCTTTAGATATGCAATAGATCGTCGAAACAAATGCAACAAAAACCTAGATCTATGCAGTAAAATCAATTAAACAGTAAAAAGAAATAAGAGTTTCTCCAAATATCCAATGGACAAGACAAGATATATAAAGAATTATATGTATTAACACCTAGGAAGGGAACAAAGAATGATGTTACTAGTCCCCCTCAATGGGATGGGTTCTTGGTTTTCCTCAACACTTCAGATCTAGAAGTTTCTCTCTCAATGGTGTAGAAAACCCAAGACGTGTTGAACACTATGGGAGCTCAAAAAGCAAAAAAGAAATGAAAGTGATCAAATTATGTCTTGACAAAAGGATCAAAGTGAATAATGAATGGAAAACCCTCCTATTTATACCAAAATATTGAGTTATCCTCGATAATGGTGAATGATAAAATATTATTAACCAAGATCTAGGTCTAACTGCTTGGAATATTTTATTATATTTTGTTGGAGGGAAAATGAATTTAAATTGGTTAAATCCCTTTATTTATAAAAATAAACAAATAAATTATTTATTTATCATTTCAAGAATGGGGTTAAGGAATAATTTAACAAATAATGATTTTTTTAATTATTTCCAGGTGATTTAGTCAAATTTAGCAAGGAATAATAATTAAATAATGATTTAATTACTTATTCTTAGAGAAAAATAACAAAAATAATGATTTATCTAATTATTTCTCATAATTGGGTTAAATATGACTAGGAATATTATTCAAAAATGGGTTTAATTAATTATTCCTAGAGGAAAATCAAATAAATAAGGTTTTATTTAATTATTCCTCATGGGGTTTCCTATTTGAACCAGAAAGAACTTAACAAAATATGGTCTATTAAATTATTTCTTATAGTGAAAGCAATTTTACTATGGTAAAATTGGTATTACATGGTGTACTTTAATCCATTTAATTGTAAATGGTTAGATGACCAAAAATTGGTGTAATGGATTGCCCCCCAACATGCGAGCGTTAGGAGCTAATCATATGACTGAAGTACGTTGTAAGAACACAATCACTGGACACCGAAGGGGAGTCATAGAGAGAGAGAGATACATAAAGGGAGTGAAGCGAGAGAGGAAAATAACCAAGGGGGCGAGACCTACAAATGATATAAGTCTCCTTTAATGTGGGGTACCTATTCTCAGTGAGGCAGGGGAGGCATACCTATGCCCATCGAGATGAAAAATTACAAAGAATAATGCTGTGCCCAGTAAAATGAGACTGAGCCTAAAGTACATGATATGCTGGCATAAAAATGGGCCATACAAAAATATAATGGATCCCACATACATACTGCGCCTGGGACAACATTCGAGACTGAATACAATAATATATGATTACATGAGACATAATAACAACCAAAGAAGCCTTGATAAATAGGAATGAGCTCTAAAAATATGAATGGAACATTTGAATGATACATGTATGATATGGGCGTTGCAAGCAGCTTGAACCAAACCCATCAAATCTTCAGAGTTGCATCTTAGGCTATAGCAGAATTTGAGGTCATCTGGGCATGTGGGGAGCTACCTGAAGGGCCACCCCCTCATGAGGTCTGAAACATATCACACACACCTAAGAATCACTGGGACAATCTACTGGATCAACGAACCATCAAGTATACGAATCTCGATCAAGCTGAATTTTGTTGGGTGTGGAGCCTATTTATCTTGTTTATTTTGTATCACAGCGTTGGACCCTTGTACCTTAGTGGGGCCGCAACGGCGCCCGTAATTAAACGCTGCCTGGGGGGTCCGGGGGGGGGCGGTTATGACTTTATGGAGCCCCCCTTGGTGGGGGGTTTCGAGGGCAGTGCCCCCGAAGCTAAAAACAGATGTAAAATTGCCTTGTAAAAGTATAGAAATTTCTAGTCAATCTGGGCCGTTCATTAGGCAGATGATCTGATGGTAGAAGTTATGTTTAGTTTAGGGTTTTTTTCCCTATAAGGCAACCCCTCACTTTTATGAGGGTATTGTATTGCGGCTGTGTATTTTATGTGTATTCTCGTAATAAAGATAAGAAGACTCAGTAGGAATCTTTCGTCGTAAAAGATCACTTTAGCTACGCATAACAAATAGCCCTAACATCGATTATGGCTGCCAAATATCTTTAAATCTGCGATTAGGTGATCCAAATAATGCTGCACAAATCCAGATCTAAGCATAAAAGACATTAAGAAGATAAAGTAAAATGTGGCTCCTTGCATCCAATAGACAAGACAAGAACAATGTATTTGAAAGAATTTTTTATATTATATTAAAAAGGGGGCACTTGAGAGGAAAACAAGAAAGGTGTTTTCCGGTTCTCCTCAATGGGATGGGTTCTTGAAAGTCCTCAGCGTTCCAAATCTAAAATTCCTCTCTCTTGTTGTTGTAGAAAACCTAGACAAACATATAACTCAATGGGAGCTCACAAGGCAAAAATGGAGAATGTGACCTAGTATAGATCCAGAGTGATCTAATGCAATGGAGGTGACTAATGAATGGGGAAAACCCTTCTATTTATAACAAAAATTAGGGTAGTCTAGAACTTGGTGCATGAATAAAATATTATTAACCAAATTCTAGAACCACCTTTTAGGAATATTTTATTATATTTGTTGGAGGGAAAAGGATTTTTGACTTGGGTCAAATCCTTTATTTATAAATAATAAATAAATAAATGATTTATTTATTATTTTAAGGAAATGGTGGAAATATAATTAAATAAATAGTGATTTATTTAATTATTTATAAATGATTTAGTCAAATTTAACTAGGAATATTATTTAAATAAGGATTAAATAACTTATTCTTAGGAAATAATCAAATAAATAATGATTTATTTAATTAATTTCTGTTTTCAAGCAACATGACCGTGCAGAAATATAAACAAATGTTAATGAACTTGGTGAAAGCACTACTAGGTGAGATTGGTCTTACATGGTGTACTTGGGTTCATCTAATGATAATAGGTTAGATGACCAAAAAAATGGTGTAACAGATTGCCCCCCAACATACGAGTGTTAGGAGAAAATCGTATGACCGAAGTACGTTGTAAGAACTAAATCACTAGACATTAAGAAGGAAGTGAGAGAGAGAAATGTAAGGTAGTCTAATGTGCTAAAGGACTAGACCCTGAGGAGACGAGACTTATAGGTGCAACAAGTCTCTAGTTTATGAAGTGGTACCTGTGCTAAAGGCGACGGGGGAGGCATACCTATCCCCGCCGAGACAAAGTACAAAGAATAGGAAGTCCAGTAAACAAGGAACCGAACTATGAAGAATATGCTGGCGTAAATAGGAACCAGAAAAACAAAATGATGAATCCCACATACATGCGGTGCCTGGAATAAGCGTGAGGACTTATACAATAATATTTGAGTACATGAGATACGAATACGCCCAAATGGGCCCTACACACGGGGAAGGGTGCGCAAAATCTGACTGATATATGCAAATCGAAGAGGTGTTGCAAGCGGCTGAGGCCAATATCATCAAATGGGAGGAGCTGAACCAAGGGCTTAAATGAAGAAGTCATCCGGGCATGTGGGGGGCTACCTGTAGGGCCACCCCCTCATGAGGGTTGAGACATCTCACACACACCTGGGAATCACCAATAGCTGTTGCTGCATCACTAGACCATCAAGTGTATAGATCACGATCATGCTGAAAAGAGCTCGAACCAAGGTACACTGCCCCCTAGACCTAGCTTCTGGAGTAAATGAGCTGATGTCGACAGAAGTAGGTCCGCCATAGGTGAGGCAATAAGGGAACCCCAACTAAGGCACGAGAGAAAATAGTAGAGTGACTAACAGACAGACAATAATGATGATAATGAAATGGGAGAAGATTCGAAGGGGACCACAAAAGACATGAGTACAAAATGGTATCTCATGAAGGAAATTGACACAAACAGGAATGAGTATAGAGGAAAAGTGGTGCCCCCAATGAAATGTGTTGTAAGTAAGAAAATCCGATTTTGAGGAGAGGTGAGGTAAGGCTTCGTGGACAACAGGTGTCCTAGTGAAGTAGCGAAATGAAAAAACAAACAGATGCTGGCTGATTAGGAAGGATGTGGTCTTCAAAGTCCTCTAAAAGATATGCCCCCTTACCAAGGTCTTTACTGATAATGTAAGGACATAGCCATAATGAGTCGAAATTCCCATGACCGAGGGTATCATGGGCCTGGTCATATACTAGAACAAGGTCACCTTCATGAAAGGTACGAGTGTGGACTTTGCAGTCATACTGAGCTTTGGTGTGATTTTTGGCTGCTTCAAGAGTTTGCAATGCAACCCGATGGTATTTAGAAGCATGCTCGAGCATGATAAGTCATTGTTCTAGAGGTTGGGTATCAGGGAGAAGTTCGACGGCCAGGTGCAGGGAAGGGATTTCACACGCGATCGGTAAGACTATCTCCTCGCCAAAGACAAGGTGGAAAGGAGTGAAACCAGTGGCAGTTTTAATAGAAGTATGATAAGCCCACAAAGCAGGGAAGAGCATGAGATGCCAATTGGTTTTGTGCTTATTCACCGTTCATTGAAGCATGGTCCTAATAATTTTGTTGACCGCTTCAACTTGGCCATTACCTTGGGGGTAATAGGAAGATGAATATTGGTGCTCAAAACCCAATAGGGAGGATAGCTCATGCCAAATCTCATCTTCAAAATGTCAGCCATGGTTAGAGACTAATTTTTTTGGAACTTCGAAGCGAGCAATGACTTGGTTAAAGAAAAAGAGGGTTGCGGTAGCTGCCGTATTATTGAATGTTGGCATAGCTTCGGCCCATTTAGTGAAATAGTCAACTACCACGATGATATATTTGTGGCTACCAGCGGATGGAGGTCGACATTCCATAAAGTCAATGGCCCATTTACAAAAAGGACTAGCTGTGACGATAGGATGGAGGGGAGCAGGAGGAGCTCGGGCCTTGGGGGCGAAATGTTGGCAATTGGGACAATGTTTGACTGCTTCAATGCAATCATTGAAGAGAGAAGGCCAAAAATACCCAAAACGCATGATTTTTTGGGTGGTGGTGAGACCGGAGAGGTGGCCACCACAAGTGCCGCTATGACAGGCATTGAGGACTTGCTCGGCTTCAGCATGTGTGAGGCAATGACGAAGGACAGTATCTACTCCACGATGATAAAGGTCATCGCCGATCAGAAGGTAGCGAGAGGCTTGGTGTTGGATACGTCATCGAGCATCACGATCAAGATGAAGGGAGAAATTTTGGGTTCGCAAGTAAGTAAGGATGTCACCGTACCAAGGATCATCGGTGGTGATGGAAAATAAATGTTCATCGGGAAGAGCATCATTAATTGGAGTATCTTGCATCTCAGTAGGCAAATCATAAATGAGTTTAGCGAGGATGAAACCTTTCTTACTTTTTGGGGTGACAAATTCAAGGTCAAATTCTTGGAGGATAACGACCTAACTAGTGTACTTCCAACTGAGGATGCGTCGACTCAAAAGGAAAGCCATGGGGTTGGAATCAGTCACAACCTTGGTGGAATGTATGAGGATATAATGAACTGGGTTGGACACCCAGGTGGTGTATTCGATGGGGTAAGTGAAACCAACCTGCCGGAGCTTATCGATTCCAGCTTTGATGGCTTCACGTCTAGAGGGATGAATGGGTCTTAACTTTTGACGGACCAGAATGGCATCAGGCCATGTGTTGATGTGATGTTCAACAATGGCAGGATCGAGTTCGGGCATTTCTGAGTATATCACGAAATTCTTTGAAGAGTGTGGTGTAGGCTTCAATTTCATCCGGAGTGCATTGGGCGCCCATGGTGATATGTTCTTCGATACTTGGTTTGAAAAAAATGTCTATTTTGATGGTAGGAGAGATATTAGCCATATTTCCTTCTTCGAAAGCGTCGGGTGCAGGGATGGGGTTTTTGAACCAATCAACTTTATTGAGAATGAAGTCTTTAGATTCGAGAGCATATTAGTCATGGGATTGGTGTGGGAGGAAGTATGCACGATGGTGCATATTGTCGCATGGAAAATCAGGTTTGGTCATGGCTTGCATGATGTCTTCATCGGACTGAAAGATAGGAAGAGTGGATGGGATAGGAGGATCTGAGGAGGTAGAAATATGAGACACCAGATTTTGAGGGGAAAGGCTCACATGTGTGTCGTCAGGAGGGGTGACAGCGGAGCAAGCAAATGAGTGGGTAGGCGAAACATCGAGGGAAGGTACTAAGGGGTCAGTTGCCGGGAAACGCAGTGATGAGGAAAGGTAAGAAATAGTGGCCGAAGATTCGGTCATTTCAGAATCAGGATGAGAAATGGTAATCGGGGTAGACAAGTGGTTTGGTGTTAGTGAAGAAGGATTACGGGCAAGTGCGGCTTCGAATTGGCGGTATGCGGCTAAAGAGGCATGATACTCATCAAGGTGGGGGCAAAGATGGGTATAATTTCCATGGAAATTGCACAAAGAACAAGGGTGATTGGTGCGCAACTGTTTAAGTTTCAGAAGGGAATCAGGTATGGTGACATAGACCTCAGGAATATTAGATTCCGGAAACATTTCATTGACCATGGTTTTCAGATGTGGTAATTTAGGACAGGTATGGGTGGCGTGGCCAACAACATCGCACAAGGCACACTGGATGGGATGCTTTGGAAGTCGAGGAGGGGTAGAGGTTGTTGGGGCAACCTTGTCCTTTGATGCCACCCTGCGAGCTTTGCTATTGTTACCCGACATGGTCGCAACAGGAGGTGGTTCCTGATGAGGGGACTGAGGTACTGGTGCAGCGAGAGAAGCCATGGGTATCGGTTGAACTGAGGTCAAAGCAAGATAAGGTTTGGTTTTACCGGGCAGGGTAGTGGTTGGGGGGTCTAGGTACCAGACGGGTATATCTAAGGTCAAGTTGGGGAGGGATAGGGTGGCCAAGATAGGGACGGAATGAGCTCCAGGAGGGGGAGCAAGGAAGGGAATATAACCAGTAGGGAAATGGCCAAGAGGAATGGGGCAAAGGGGGTTGTGCTCGGGCGGGATTGACCCAGGAGGGTAGAGAGGCATGTGAGGAATATTCGGGGAAGGAGATTCCGAAGGAAGAAGGTTGGATAGCGGGGGTGAAGGGCTAGGAGCTGGTGGGGTTGGGTGAGGGTGCGATTGATTACTAGCCAAAGCGGGTTGTGCAAGGTCAGCCCAAGATGATTGCATCAGGAAAACGTTCGCCATGCTAGGATCAGATATGGGAGGAGGGTCTAAAAATGTTCCAAGCAAGGAGGAGTCTTTATAGATGCCAGGGGAAACACTGGTCAAAGAATCAACATTTTTCTTATTGGAGGTAGTGGAGATGGTAGACTTAGGGGAGGTTTGAGACTTTGGTTCATGATACGTCAACTGGTCAATGGTGAAAAATTTTCCATTATGAGGGAAAAACATCTTGTGGTGGACTACAGATGGGACAGCAGACATGGCATAGGTGTAACTATGCCCCAAAAGAATGTATTATTCAAGAGGGGCATCGATAACTTCAACGTCGACACAAACAGTCTTGCCTGCAAGGGTGATAATACAGTTACAGAAGAGGCCAATGGACTGGGAGGCATGGCCATCCCATGCACAAAGGGTGATTGTGGAAGGGGCCAGCTCGGGAGATCCGAGTTGTTTCCAAACTGAAGTGGACATCACACAGGTAGATTCCCCCTCATCCATAATACACCGAGTGACATTGGCATTTCGGAATTTGACTGGGATTTGGAAAGAAATAGAAGCAGGAAGGGGGGGATGGTCTGACTGACAGCCGTTGAAAACAATTAATTGGTCATCAACAGGATCTACAACACCCACGGCATATATTAGAGCCTACTTTTGAGAAGGAAACGACTGGAGGAGTTCTAGTGTTGAAATGGTAGTAGGAGATTGTGCCAGATCATCTACTATGCTATATGAATGGGCAGCCCGACCAGAGGCAGCATTTCGATGGAATGGGCCCTTAGGAATTTTGGTATGAACCTCAGCTTTGGGCGGAGGTATTTGCAAGGGACCATTGGGTGTCGACAGAGGCTCTGTAGGACCTGAAGATGGGGACTCAGAGGCAGACAAAATGGGAGGCCTGGAGTACTGACGAGACCGAGTTTGAAGGTTAAGGTCGACAGTGAGAGGTTGGTCGGACGCCATCATGAGAATCTGGTAATTAGAGGAACTAGAAGGGGAATGTTGAGTGGTTACCGGGGCATGAGGTGGTTTAGTAGCCACGAATCCTTGTTGAGGGAAAGGATCGGTAAACATAGCGGGTTGAGAAGTAGCCGTATTGGGAGGGACAGCAGGGGAGGAGTGTTGTCCCTGCACGGTGGCCTGAGACTCCCACATCTGCTGCATTTGTGGTAATAAGGGACAATCGTGAGTGTAATTACCATAAACACCGTAACACAAACAAGGCTTATTGGTATGAAGCGACTTGTCCGGCGTGGGCTGAGAGCCCTGTGGCTGGTTGGCAGTGGTAGAGTCAATACTTGAAGGATTGGATCCATGATAACCAAAAGCGGATTGATTTCCTTTCCTCTTTCTTTGAGAAGGAAGAAGATGAGTTTCCCCCTGCTGCACAAATACTTGCCCTGGAGGGGGTAGTAAGTGCAGTTGCGGGGGTGGAGAAGGCAAGAGAGTGGGAGGTCCAAATGCTAGAGGAGCTGGGACAACAGGCTGTGGGTACGGATAAGGGGTAGGATGGGCAACGTTGAGGTAAGCAGGAGTGTGGGAAAAATGAGGAGGCATGCCATATCCTGGATACATGCTACCTGGAGGGGGAAAAGTGCCGGGGGGGCTGGCCCCTCCTAAAGGGAAACCATAGCCTAGAAGAGGTTGAGCAAGGGTATGTGTCATAGCTCCAGCGACACCGTCTGCAGAGTGAGATGCCCCCGAGGTAGGAGGGCCACTGGGCTTGGGGAGGTCAGGAAGGATGTTATAAACATAACCAGATTGAGCATATATATGGTCATATTTTAGGGCTATTTGGAGGGCGGCTTCTTCGGTTTGAGGAAAATGGGATGCGACATCTTTTCCAATGGGAGGTAAAAGAGAGCAAAGGAACCAGTCCATATAAACCCGATCTTCAAAGGGGGGAGTACGACATAAGCTCTGTCTTTGTCACCATTCCTGGACATGAGCGGAAAGGCGGGTCGAAGAGGATCGATGAAAAGAAGTCAAGAGTTCAGTACCCATGTCGTATTGGAGAGGGAGTTGGAAATAAGATAAAAAGGCTTGGGCAATGGTCACAAAGGTGGTATGGGAAGAGGTGGCTTGATCAACATACCATTTAGAAGCTTCACCGGTAAGCGTGCATTGGAACAATCTAAGACGGATGGATTCATCGGTGATGGAATTGGAGAAACACCACATGTGGAAAGATTAGATATGGTTGGAGGGATCTTCACTAGCGAGGCCTTCGAACTTGGGAATGTCGGAGGGGAGCTTAGTTGGCATAGCAGGCCAACTGACATCGTGGCGAATAGGATCATTGATTAGCTGATTGAAGTCGGGAAGACTGAGACCGGACATATAAGGGAGCAACGCGGCAGTCGAGGTAGGTCTCATAGTGGTTCCACTGGAAACGGACCCAGCAGTAGAACTGGGGTTGCCACTAGTGCTAGGCCCTGAAATAGACATGGTGAAGGTAACAAGGGGAGAACCAGGAGTAGGGGGAGAACCCAAACAATCAGAGGAAGAGTCGGAGTGCAGAATCGGGGGAGGACTTAATCGATGATGACGGGCAGGAGGAAGTCAACCAACTGGAAACTGAGAGTGAAGGCCAAGAAGTCTCCGGGACAAACGCCTTGGAGGCACAATGATGACAGGAAGAAGAAAACTGACAGGGGCAGGGAGGGGCAAAATCAAGTGAGGTCAATGTCAAAACAAGGGCAGAGAGGTGTAGTGTCAATTGATTTTAAAGGCTTTTCCAGGCGATTTTAATCAGGCTCTTCTTCACTTAGGGTTAGTGTGTGGTGTGCGTTAATTTTAATTGTTTAAACCCAAAAGTTTTGAGAGTAAAAGAAAAAGTGTGCTATGTAACTGAAAATAAATCTGCAGTAAATAAGACTGAAAGAATAGAAAATTAACAGCTAACAATGCATCAATCTAACCCAAGAAGGCGGGTCTCTCAAAACTATTCTATAAGAGGGAAGAAACTAAGCAAAGCACGTGAAAAAGAAGCCAATAGATCTAAGGTCGGGAGGGACGAGGATCTAAAGGAGAAATCTGCTGAAAAGAGGTGTAGAGAACAACAAAGAGGCAGAGGCAAGGTTGCTGCTAAAAAGGAGGAGATCAGCTAAAAATAGAAGGGACAAGGAGGCGGCCCTAGAAATGAACCCAAACAAAAATATATGAGGTTATTTGAAAGGGGGAAGAGCTGATCTAAAGGGATCTAAAAATGAGGTATCACATCTGAAAGAAATAAGGCTGAAACTCTAGAAATTCAGACTTCTGAAATAGACAAAACTCTCCCACAAAAAGTAGAGGGTACTAGAGCCCTAAGAGGCAATATTCCCACTTAGTTGAGTGAAACAAATTAGAAACAGGTCTAAACGGGCAGAGAAAGAGGCTGGAAAACCCTGACAGAAGCTTCAGAAAAACCCAGAAAAGTGCTGGAAAATTGTAGAAAAAAGTGTAGGTCGTAGGTTCTGACCTGTTTTCAGTCCAGTCACAGATTTGGGGCAGAAAATTGTGACCTCAAGGCCAAGTCACAGTTTTTGGGCCAATAAGTGCGACCTGCAAATCTAGGTCTCTCGGCGGCAGATTTCAGAAAAAGTTGTCGTCTCAACTGCGGCTGATGTCGGTCACCTGCGCAATAGGGCCAGAAACACACGGAAGTTAAAAATTTTAATGTTTAAGGGTTTTAGAGGTGAAAAGCACCATAAAAATAGGAAAAGAAGAAAATGGAAGAGAAACCCTAGGGTCTGAAATAGCTGGATATGCATGAATATATAAAACAACAGCGGTCACAAAAGAAAACTCGTGTGGAGTCGCCAATTGTTAGTATGAATCTTTCGATGTAAAAGACCACTTTAGTTACGCATAAAAAATAGCCCTAACATCAATTATGGCTGCCAAATATCTTTAAATATGCAATTAGGTGATCCAAATAATGCTGCGCAAATCCAGATCTAAGCATAAAATACATTAAGCAGATAAAGTAAAATGTGGCTCCATGCATCCAATAGACAAGACAAGAACAATGTATTTGAAAGAATTTTTATATTATATTAAAAAGGGGGCACCTGAGAGGAAAACAAGAAAGGTGTTTTCCGGTTCTTCTCAATGGGATGGGTTCTTGAAAGTCCTCAGCGTTTCAGATCTAAAATTCCTCTCTCTTGTTGTTGTAGAAAACCCAGACAAACATAGAACTCAATGGGAGCTCACAAGGAAAAAATGGAGAATGTGACCTAGTATAGATCTAGAGTGATCTAATGCAATGGAGGTGACTAATGAATGGGGAAAACCCTTCTATTTATAACAAAATATTAGGGTTATCTAGAACATGGTGCATGAATAAAAATATTATTAATCAAATTCTAGAACCACCCTTTAAGAATATTTTATTATATTTGTTGGATGAAAAAGGTCTTTTGACTTGGGTCAATTCCTTTATTTATAAAAAATAAATAAATAAATGATTTATTTATTATTTTAGGGAGATGGTGGGAATATAATTAAATAAATAATGATTTATTTAATTATTTAAAAATGATTTAGTCAAATTTAACTAGGAATATTATTTAAATAATGATTTAAATAAGTTATTCCTAGGAAATAATCAAATAAATAATGATTTATTTAATTAATTTCCTTGTTTTGGGTTAAAATATGACCGGGAAATATAAACAAATGTTATTGCACATGGTGAAAGCAATTTTACTTAGGGTAAAATTAGTCTTACATGGTGTACTTGGGTTCATCTAATGATAATAGGTTAGATGACCAAAAAAATGGTGTAACAAAGACTGTGAGAGAGAACAGAGGATATTATAGCAGATTTGATGTAGGTTGTGTCTCTTCATTTTGAAGGATAATAGAAAGGAAGGACTGGCTATTCGGGGTGGACGTAGCCGAAATTGGGTGAACCATGTATATCTGTGTCTCTCTGATTTTATGTGTTTTGTGTGCTTGTGTTTTCCATATATTTTATGTGTTGCATTGCTCCGTAATATGTAATTTTATAACAACTGGTATCAGAGTCGAAGGCCTTTTTTACTGATAAGCTTGTAGGAAAGAAGGGTTCCTGGTTCAAGTGGGAGCAATGGCAACATATGGTAAGTTTAGGGTCGAGAAATTTAATGGCCAAAACTTCCCGCTGTGGAAGATGTAGATGGAAGATTATCTGTATCAGAAAGATCTATACCTAGCATTGAGCAGAAAAAAAAAGAAGCTGACGGCTATGATAGATGTAGAATGGGAGATTCTTGATAGAAAGGCACTCGGAATAGTATGGTTGTGCCTCATGGCATTGGTAGCCTTCAATATTTCGAAGGAAACAACAACAGAGGGTTTGATTAAGGCATTGGCGAAAATATATGAAAAAACCTCGGCCTCAAACAAAGTATTTCTTATGAAATTTTTCTTTAATATGAAGACGTTGGAAGGTGGATCTGTTGCAGACCATTTAAATGATTTTAATACAGTTACCAGTTAGTTAAGTTCTATAGGGGTAAACTTTGATGATGAAGTTAGGGCTCTTCTATTTTTGTGCTCATTGCCAGAAAGCTGGAATGGTTTAGTTATGGCCATTAGTAACTTTGTCTCCGGATCTAGTACTTTAAAGTCTGATGATGTTCTCAGTGCTATACTTAGCGAGGAAATGCGATGGAAAAGCTCCAGTGAGACATCAGGTAATGGTTTGAGTGCAGAGTCTAGGGGAAGAAGAATGGAAAGAGGAAAGATCTCGGGATATCGCATTAAATAAAGGAAAGGCATATCCAAGTCTAGATCAGGAATAGTGTGCTGGAAATGCGGAAAGAAAGGACATCTGAAGAAATACTGTAGATCTCGGAAGGGAAAAGGAGACACACATCAAGAAAACAACCATGAAGCAAATGTGACAAGCAATGTGTTACAAGATGCTTTTATTCTTTCTTTAGAAAATGTTACTGATTCCTGGGTGGTAGATTTAGGGGCCTCATTCCATGCTACACCTGAAAAGAAATATTTTCATGACTATGTTGAAGGAGATTTTGGACAAGTCTGTTTGGGTGATGATAAACCCTATAAAATTGTTGGAATGGTAAGGTTCTTGTAAAAAAACATAATGGAAACCAATGGCTATTAAAGGAGGCAAGGTATGTTCCAGATCTGAAGAAAAATCCGATTTCAACAGGGAAGTTAGGCAGTGAAGGTTGTGTGACAACTTTCACAGATAAAAATTGGAAGGTCGCCAAAGGAGCCCTGGTAATAGAAAAAGGCAAAAAGGTTGGTACATTGTATTTATGCAATGGTATTTATAACTCTGTTAATGCTTTAACTTCCAAAGGCGCAGATGCAACATTATGGCATCATAGGCTCAGACACGTGAGTGAGAAGGGGATGCATATTCTTCACTCAATAAATTTGTTCCCGTGTTTGAAGAATGTTGATTTGGATTTATGTGAGAATTGCACTTATGGAAAACAGAAGAGAGTCATATTTCTCAGAGTTGGGAAAGAAAATAAGAGCAAAAAATTAGAGCTTGTGCATACAGATGTATGGGGACCTGCTCAGGTATCATCTCTTGGTGGCTCTCGTTATTATGTTACTTTTATTGATGATGCAACTATAAAAAATTGGATTTATTGTATTGAGAATAAATCTGATGTATTTGATACTTTTAAGAAATTGAAAGCTTTGGTTGAGATTGAGACAAGAAAGAATTTAAAGTGTCTCAGATCAAACAATGGAGGTGAATGTTGCAGCAAAGAGTTTGATAGGTACTGTTCAGAGCATGGAATTCATAGAGAGAGGACAGTTCCAAGAACACCACAAGAAAATGGTGTGTCAGAAAGAATGAACAGAACAATCATGGAGTGTGCAAGGTGCATGAGATTGCATGCAGGATTGCCTTTACAATTTTTGGCATATGTTGTAGATACTGCTATTTATCTAATAAACAGAGGGCCTTCAAGTTCCTTGGATGGTGGTATTCCAGAGGAAGCATGGATAGGTAAAAGGTAAAATACTCTTTTTTAAAGCCTTTTGGTTGTGAGACCTTTTTCTATATTAATAAATAAAATCGAACAAAGCTTGAGGCAAAATCAAAGAAATGTAGCTTTATTGGATATGGTGTTAATGATTTTGGTTATCGCTTATATGATTATGAAAATCTGTAATGTTCCAAATGGGGAAAATAGGCTCAAGAGGGAATATCTTGAGATATTCCTCTATGGAATCATAACAACATGGGAAACACAACAACAAATTCTAAACCAAAGATAGACTAGTAGGGCATTTACTAGTTATATCACCTCTAAGGAGAGGGTGGAAACTAGAGGCTTCCTGGCCCGTTCTAGACTCTATCTATAGAAGACTGATGAAACACAGCAAGTGTGGGAATTAAAAACTCCTCTTGGACTTTTCTGCCCTTGGGAACCTTAGATATACATATCTAAAGGAGGGATCCAAAGAGAAGCAAAAACCAAATAAGTGAGAAGCGGGAAATTCCACTCTCAGGAATATCTGCAATAGGATCAAGGAGAACGTTGTATAATCAAGACAGTGTTAAAATAATGCAGAAAAGGGCTGGGTTCCATTATTTTAGGATTTTTGGGACCTACATGCAGATTTTCAACAAAAATAAATGAGTTTAGAGGACTTAAACAGATCTCCCACAAACAACACTAGCTGAAAATCAGTTAAAGGAGAGAGCTGGTTAATGGAGAAACCCTCCTTCTGGAATTGCGCAGTTTCTGCCATAAGTCACTGGAAATCAGTCATCAGACCCATATTATATCATGGCAGCAAGAAATCAGATCCATAATGAAGTTATCTTAGAGAAGCATTAAGTTTTACTTGAAGAAAGAGTAAGAACCCTTCAGAAATAATAGCAGAAACACATGGAAAAGCTGCATAAAGACTTGACAGTGTTTTGTATGAGGAGCTTCAGCTGATGTAGGTTAAATATCAGATATACAACTGATAAATTGCTGAAACATCAGATCCATACTAGATCTGGAAACTACTCAGCCTTCTTAACAAGATCCCCTTGGGGTTTTACCAAAATAATGCATAACACTTTGTAGATCTAGATTTTAACACACTGAACTGCAGAAAACTTCAGATATTTCTGAAGATGGCTTTCATTACATATCATATCATCAAACAAATTTAAAAATCTCAAAGGGAGAGGCAAGCCTCAATCACCAGAGAGCTAGTACAATGAAAGATCTAGACAATAGAGAAACTTGTACATGAAAATAAAGCAGTATGAGGAAGAGACTGCACAGTCGCTGGAAAGAAATGATAAAAAAAATAAAAATTACAGATCTGAAAGTACAATTGGAGTAAGATCCTCTTCCAGGTGGACACAAGACACCCTCATTGAGAGAAATCTCCTCTAAACAACTAGATCTTGCAGATCTAGTTCCCCCACTTGCTACAAATCACAAGCAGCTGCAAAAACCTCAACAGGACCAGTGCTGATATAGAAATTAAGCTTGGCCATAATACCGAATAGTGGAGATATGAATCACAATCCCCTCCAAAGAGCTACTCCATGGAAGGAGAGAGGATTCCTAAACAGGAAATCCTCTTCCCTTGGGCTAAACAGCCAAGAGACTTGGGTTGCTGCAGCAACTTCTCAAAATTCTTCAACAACCTTTACTTGCTGCCTCTCCTTCTATTTATAACATGAGGGTTTTCCAAAACCCTAAACCATATTCTTCAACTTATCCCCTTTCACACATGTGATCCTCTTCTAGAAGTACGTTGTGCTTGATGGATAAGCTTCCCTCCAAACTGTGTTGTAGGTGGGGCCAAGTTGACCCATGCAAATGAATTTCCCCTTTTCACACTTAGGGGTGTTTAATATAATAGCCCAGATTTGTCTCCTTTCACATTGAGCATGTATTTATTCTCAAATTAGGAGTTTATAAACCTCCTTCACATAGTTTTATTCATGAATAAAAAAAACTGATAATAAAATGCAATATTCCCATGAGCTGCAAAAATTGGGAATATTACAAAATCACAAAATCATTAGGAGTAGCGATGTAATATTGAATGAAAAGGTCTTGTATAAGAATCAGTTGTAGGAAAATAAACAGGAAAAGGAAAACAAAGAATACACAGTTCTTGATGAGATCACATAAAAAGTAAAGGTGCCTAAAAATAATAATAATCAACAACCACTACAATAGCAACAGGCACCTCAAACACCTAAAAGTGGTGTTATAAGATCTACCAGGATAAGTAGACCCCCTAAACGATACTCTCCTTCATTATATTATTTATTGTTGACTGATTCTGGTGAACCTGAATGTTATGAAGAAGCAATGCAAGTTGAAAGAAGGAAGAAGTGGGAGCTAGCCATGGAAGAAGAGATGGACTCCTTAATGCATAACCAGACTTGGGACTTAGTCAGGTTGCCTGCAGGTAAAACTACATTGCAGAATAAATGGGTTTACAGGATGAAGGAAGAAGATGGAGGAAAACAAAGGTACAAAGCTAGACTTGTGGTGAAGGGGTTTGCACAGAAGAAAGGTATTGATTTTGATGAAATATTTTCTCCTGTTGTTAATATGACTTCAATTAGAACTATTTTAAGTCTTCTAGCAGCGTAAGATTTACATCTTGAACAATTAGATGTAAAGACAACATTTCTCCATGGAGATTTGGAGGAAGAGATATACATGCAGCAACCAGAAGGATATGAGGTCAAAGGGAAAGAAAAATTGGTGTAAAGGTTAAAGAATAGCTTGGATGGCTTAAAACAGGCTCCAAGGCAGTGGTATCTAAAATTTGAGAAGTTTATGTCTAAACAAGGTTATACTAGATGTCACTCTGATCATTGTGTTTATCTAAAAAGGAAAAATGATGGCAGCTATATTATATTGTTATTGTATGTAGATGACATGCTTGTTGCAGGGTCTAACATGCAGGAAATAAATGTGCTCAAAAGAAAATTGGCAAATTTATTTGCAATGAAGGATTTGGGAGCTGCAAAACAAATCCTTGGTATGAGAATAACTAGAGACAGGAAAAATCACAAATTAACACTGTCTCAGAATGAGTACATACAAAAGGTGTTGAAAATATTTAATATGCAGAATGCAAAACCAGTTAGTACACCTTTTGCTAGCCATTTCAAACTAAGTAAGGAGATTTACCCCAAGACCCAAGAATAAATGGATTATATGTCTAAAGTTCCATATGAATCAGCAGTTGGAAGCTTAATGTATGCAATGGTCTGCACAAGGCATGATATTGCACATGTAGTGGGAGTTGTAAGAAGGTACATGAAAAATTCGGGAAAAGAACACTGGAGGGCAGTAAAATGGATTCTCAGATATTTGAGAGGTACCACAAATCAAGCATTATTCTTTGGTGGTTTAAACATTGCTCTACAAGGATATGTTGATGCAGATATGGCAGGTGACATAGATAATAGGAGGAGAACTTAGGGTATGTATTTACTGTAGGTGGAACAACTGTCAGTTGAGTTTCAAAAATCCAAAGTGTTGTTGCACTTTCAACAACAGAAGTAGAGTATGTTGCTACTACAGAGGCTAGTAAAGAAATGATTTGGTTACAAAGGTTTATGGATGAATTGGGTAATAAGCATGATATGGGCATGTTATATAGTGATAGCCAAAGTTCCATTCATCTTGCAAAGAACTCAGCATTTCATTCCAGGACTAAACACATACAGCTCAAGTACCATTGCATACAGTCAGTGTTGGAAGATGGACAGCTGAAGCTGGAAAAGATACACACTAGCTAGAATCCTATAGATATGCTAAAAAAAGTTGTAACCACGGAGAAACTAAGATTATGCTCAGTTTCAATTGGTCTTCAAGAATGACGATGAATATTAAAAACAACCAGGTCCAAAGAGGAGTCATTTTCTATAAAATGAAGTAGCGGTGGAGTTGCTACAATCAGTCTCCAAGTGGGAGATTGTTGGGTGTGGAGCCTGATTATCTTGTTTATTTTGTATGACAGTGTTGGACCCCTATACCTTAATGGGGCGGCAACACCGCCCGTAATTAAACACTGCCTGGGGGGTCCAGGGGGCTGGCTGCAACTTTATGGAGCCCACCCCTGGCGGGGGGTTTCGGGGGCAGCGCCCCCGAAGCTAAAAAATAATGTAAAATTGCCTTGTAAAAGTGTGGTAATTTCTAGTCAATCTGGGCCATTCATTAGGCAGATGATCTGACGGTAGAAGTAATGTTTAGTTTAGGGTTTTTTTCCCTAGAAGGCGAACCCTTGCTTTTATGAGGGTATTGTATTGTGATTGTGTATTGTATATGTATTCTCAGAGCAAGAAACAGATAGGAAGACTGTGAGAGAGAATAGAGGATATTACAGGGGATCTGATGTAGGTTGTGTCTCTTCATTTTGCTGGATAATAGAATGGAAGGACTGGCTGTTCGGGGTGGATGTAGCCCAAACTGGGTGAACCACGTATATCTGTGTCTCTCTGGTTTTATGCATTTTGTGTGCTTTTGTTTTCCATATTTTTTATGTGTTGCATTGCTTTGTAATATATAATTTTCTAACAAAGTTGAGAAGATGAGAAAAAATCAATTCAAAGGGAAATAATGTATCCCTTTTCCTAATCTAAGGCACCAAAAAAGAGTGGAAGTCGGAACCAAGGTACAATGCCCTCTATACCTGTCTTCTGGAATGAATGTGTTGATGTCGATAGAAGGAGGCCTACCATAGGTGAGGTAATGAGGAATCCTCAACTAAGGCATGATGGATCATCATAAAAGTGACTGATGGACTGACACCAGGGATGATGATGGAAGAGGGGATACTGAGTAGCGTACGAATGACTTCCCTTGTCAAAGCATAAGAAGCATTGATGACCTAGAAATGATTGACTCGAATCTGGAGGGGATGGGGGATAGTGTGATTGGAGGCCAAAATGGGTGACACAAGATAGGTACAAGGTAAAAATGGATGGAATACTGTAATAGGCGGCAAAGGAACTTAGGACAGATTCCATGATGTGATTGTGACTCAAATCAGATGCTCTGATCAAGGGTGACTTTATGAGGCTACCACATAGAATAGGCCCGATGGGGACCATAAAATCATGAGAAAAAGATGGTTACTCATGACGAAAATTGAAACACGAGTTGAAAATTATGAAGGAAAAGTGGTGCCCCAAGTACAAGAAACAAAAATGAAGGAATATGTTTTTGAGAGGCAGCGAAGTGACCCTTCTTCGAAAATGGCTTCCAGGTGAAGTATCAGATCACCAAAAACAAAAGGATACCTATTTTAGATCTCAGTGAGAGCTTTCTAATGGTGCTGATGGTTTGTCAAATCGAGCTACGATTTGGTTAGAATTATAGAAATAAAAATTAGTTTTTTTATTTTAATAAGGCAATTTCCCTCCAATTTGATTCATTTTCTAGTGGAGTTGTGGTGAACTTGGAGAGGAGGAGAAGGCCCTAAATATTGTGATGATTGTAGCAGAAAAACCAAGAATTGGAATCAAGATTCATTAGTTGTAGGTTGGTGGCCTAAAACTACTCTACTTTTTCAGTGGATCAGTTTTTCAGATTAGGTACCTAGATTCCAAGAACAACATTTCCCATCCTCACGGTTGGTTCGCATTTCCTGTGGCCTGTACTGCGATTTGGCTCCTAGTTTCCAGAGAGGAAAACTACAAGCTCGTAGTTATAGGGCTGGAAAAGTGTGAGTTGGCAGAGAATGTGGGTTTGTCCTATTTTTTGGCTAGGAACTAGGGCTTGATGATTTTGATGTATCTTTTCTTCCTCTGAACTGACAAACATGTTGGGTTTGTGCAGGTATGGAAGAGTTACAAATCAACTAGAGAGAGAAGGATTTGGATGCACTTTGTGCCGAGATCTGGGGGGATCAAGTGGTAATAGGTGCACTTGCAAGGTATGTGGTTCTCAAATTGATTGAGAACCCACTGATGAGGGCAAGGGAGCCTTTGTTTTTCAGGATAGTCAACTACTGGGATGTAGACTAGGAGACCTTTGTAGTGCACTGGCACTGGATCGAGTTGGCCATACATGACATCTATTTCTTAACTAGAATCTCGCTAGGGTGGTGGGAGATATACATCCAGTGTTACAATAAGGGCATAACATATCAGAGTTCGTGGAACTCCACTGCAAACCATAAACGTTTGCTAAGGGCACGACCATACCGATCAGTGATCTATTGAGGCTAGAGACACAATTTTTCTTCGCAGCAGTACTACAAATCCTGGGAAACGAGGCATTCCACCACATCACCATAGGGCAGACGATGTTAGTTGAGATTGTACTGAGTGGGACTTACTATGGGTTGGCCTAGATGATGCTATCGTTGGTGAAATGAAATTTGTTGCTATGCAAGCGATAGGTAAACCATGATTATGCTTTCAGTACAATTTTATGCTCGTTCTACTTCGAGAAGATCCCCACACTTCAGCCCCATGTACACATCCAGGATGGGAGCCCACGGGAGCCCAGGATGCACTGCTGGGGGTAGCTAATACAGAGAGGAGGAGGCGAGGGATTTGGACGAGTGTCTGACCTGAGTTCTTCACACATTGGGATGAGATGTTGCTATATATTGATGACTATCCATACAGTGTTATGAATTTTCAGGGGGATGTTGAACCTTTAGTTAAACTAAGAGGGGGGGGGGGTGAATTAGTTTAACACATTCCTGATCTTTTAGAACTTTTCATTAAACTTATTTACACCTTCATTTCATATCCAATTTAGTGTGTGAGTAATTTTAGAATGTAAGCAGAAAGTGTTAGTATAATATAACAGTAGACTTAATATGAGAGCAGCAGGTATTAAGAAGATGATACATATCAGATCAATACATAAATATCATGCACAAAGACACCAGATATAAGTGGAAACCCTTAAAGGGAGAAAACCACATCTTATTATTGTTGTGATGCAAAGGCAAGCTCCAACTCCCTCTCACCACTGTTTTTCTGCAGGCACCAACCTACAGGAGGATCCAACCTCAATTCTGCAAGCTAAAACTTGCAAGGAAGCACCAACTCCCTTCAATTTTCTCAAGCACCAACCTACAGGAGGCTCCTACCTCAGTCAGCTACAACTAACATCTATCAAGCTACAACTTGATAGAGAAGCTCCAACTTCCTTACTCTTTCAAAAGAATGTTTGTTGATTTACCTTAGATATCAGCTCTGTTCTGTAGCATCTCTTTCTGCTCTTATTTTCTTAATCTTCTCTGCCTCACTCTTCTATACTCTGCATTCTCTATATTTACTCTCTCTCACCTCTATTATGCATATCTAGTTAATATTATTTATAGAATTCCTGACATGACTGTTTGAATTTCACAAAGAATTTGGAGTGAACAGTCATGACTCTTTGGCTTCTGTCTTCTCATTCCTTTTATCTACTCATTCAATAAATATAACTGTAGGTGCTTATTTTAATATTACAGTGGGATATTTTCTCTCTTCCGGAGACTTGGCAATGCATCACAAACAATAAAAATCAATTAAAACTTTTACATTCAAACCACAATGAGAACTCCAGCTCAACTCATTTAGTCTTTTGGTTTGCTGTGCATTTGTCTTTTCTTTGACTGTGTCTGTCTTTTTTGTGACTATGTTTTATCTCTTTTCAGCTCTGTTTTCTCTTTTGTCCTCTGCTGTGGTGTAACTGTTGCATACGTGTAACTGTGCTTTTTATACCAACTGACTGTAAATCTGGACAAATTCCAACGCTCTGTACATAGTATGTGTCTTGTTGATGTGGCGAGTTCCGCAAGCGGAACATACGTTCATCACAATGGTTTTATATTAATAATCACCCTTCCATTAAGCCGAGGCATATATGTAATCCACGGACCACGCGGTACTTTTTAATATAATCGCAACAACTTTATGTCAACAACCGCCCTCCACCTTAAGCCTTTGGTCTTATATTACAATCCAATAAATCAAATGACAACCTCTAATATATAAAAGGGTCAGGCCCCACATCCGATGGTGGAAAACACATCGCAACGGAAATCGGCGAATCAAACAAAAAAAAAACGCGCAATGTAACATTTGCGATGTGCGATGTTGCGATGGTGCGATATTGCGATTTCGCAATGTTGCGATGGTGCTATGGTGCGATGGTGTGATGTTGCGATGTTGCGATGGTGCGATGGTGCGATGTTGCGATGTTGTGATGGTGCGATGGCACGATGTTAAGATTGCACAATGTTGCGATGGTGCGATGATGCGATGTTAAGATTGCGCGATGTTGCGATGGTGCGATTGGGAAAGGGTCCCACCATATAAGGCTTTTCTATGTTTGTTTCTTTGTTTAAAAAGCGCTCCATATAAATATATATGTATGCTTTGGACCTCTATGCATAAGGCGCAATATATGTAATGCACTGCATATATACTCCAGCGTGGGTAACGATTCCTGGAATGAGATTTATATATATGTATACTTTGCTGCTCCAATATTTAGTGTATCTTCCAGCAGGGGAGGTGATTCTTGAAATTTGTTTTTATATGTATATATACTTGCCGCTTGGGGTTATGATTCCAGAAATATTGTTTATGGATATATACTTTGTCAGAATAGTGATTCTCGAAAATTTTATGCTCCGCCTCTGCCTCTGCCTTTTGTGATAACGGTTATGTCTCTGCCTCTGCCTCTGATAACAGCTCTGCCTCTATTATATTTGCTTCCTCTGCCTCTGCTTGTCTCCTTTACTTCCTTCATTTGCGTCTTTGCTGCCTCCATTGTCTGTCTTTGTCTCCTTGCCTCTATATTTTCTACCTCTGCCTTTACTGCTGTGATAACGGCTCTGCCTTTGCCTCTACTTCTGATAATAGTTCTGCCTCTATTATATTCGCTTCCTCTGCCTCTGCCTGTCTCCTTTACTTCCTTCATTTGCTTCTTTGCTGCCTCCATTGTCTGTCTTTGTCTCCTTGTAACTGTTCCTGTCTCTGCATCTGCTACCTCCTTTGCCATCAAAGACAACATTTCCAACAGTCTCCCCCTTTGGAATTGATGGCAATACATTTTCTCTATTTGCCTGCTCTTTCTCCTATTGTTTGCTCTTCCTCCCCCTTTGACATCAATGGCAAAGGGTTGGTTTTTGCATTTCCTCTCTCTGAGTTATGTTTAGGTCCTCTTCTGCTGACTTTATACCATGCTGCTCCATAGTGATGTATAAGACTTGTTGAGAGAACACTTTGAGGATTATCGAATTTGAATATACACTGGAAATTGATACATTTCTTTCACTTGTATAGAGCTAAAAGTGAGAATAATGATATTTCATAGAATGCATTGTATCAACTTTATCTAGCTAGAGATGTATGATTGGATTCAACAACTAAAATGCTGAGAGGCTTCAAATGATAATCACTATTCGTCTTTTATGTTTCAGATTCTTAATATAATGTTTCAAAGCACAATACTGATCCTTTTGCTCTGTAATTGACCTTTTGATGCTTGAATAATGTAGATAGCTCTAGGATAATAACTTGGTGTTCTTTTTCCTTAATCCTTTGATCCTGAGGACCTATATTATACTTTCCCTGTTGGCTGATCTCCGCCTGGACTGATATTTTAATTTTTGTTCTCCCCGTGAACTTGTGCTTTCTCTTTATCTCAGAGAGTAGCATCAACATATACTACCCCTAGTCTATCTCTTAAATATTCAAATGGTTCTCTTGCAAGTGGTTTGGTAAATATATCTGTTGTCTGTTCTTTTGTTGGTACATACTCCAGTTTTACTGTTTTCTGAGCTACTTGCTCTCGGAGAAAATGATACTTGATTGGAATATGTTTGGTTTTTGAATGAAGCACAGGATTTTTAGATATACTTATCACACTTGTATTATCACATTTTATTGAGATAAGTTAATTAATGCTTACCTTCATGTCTTGAAGAGTTTGCTTCATCCACATGACTTGTGTACAACATGCTGCTGCTGCTATATATTCTGCTTCAGCTGTAGACAGAGAGATGGATGTTTCTTTCTTTCTTAACCATGCCACCAGATTTTCTCGTAGATAGAAAGCACCTCCACTTGTACTCTTCCTGTCATCCACACAGTTGGCCCAATCTGCATTTGTGTATGCTGATAAAGTGAAGTTTTTTCTTTTATAATACCAAAGTCCATACTGTGTTGTTCCTTGTAGATATCTGAATATTCTTTTGACTGCAAGAAGGTGATTTTGTTTAGGTGCTGCTTGATATCTAGCCACTAGTCCTACTGCTAGCATGATGTCTGGTCTTGATGCAGTCAGATACAATAGACTTCCAATCATGGATCTGTAAAGTTTTTGATCTATATCAGCAGACCCATCATCAGCACACAGCTTGCAACCTATGGTCATGGGAGTTGATACAGGTTTGCAATCCTCCATTTTGAATTTTTTCATCATTTCTTTTAAGTATTTTTCCTGAGAGATGAAGGTGCCTGTGTTCTTTTGTTGAATTTGCAGTCCCAAGTAGAAACCGAGCTCTCCAATCATAGACATTTCAAACTCTGTTTTCATCTCATCAGCAAACCCTTTTTCTAGTTCATCTTTGTTGCTTCCAAACATAATGTCATCAACATACACTACAACAATTAGGAGTTCATTTTCATGGGCTTTTATGTATAAATTGCTGTCTACTCCACTTTTCTTAAAACCCTGTTTTTGCAAATATTTATCCAGTCTTGAGTACCAAGCACGAGGAGCCTATTTCAGTCCATATAGGGCCTTCTTCAGTTTGCATACATAGTCTTCTTTTTCTATCAATGAGAAACCTTCTGGTTGTTCCATGTACACTTCTTCTTCTAGATCCCCATTAAGAAAAGCAGACTTTACATCCATTTGATATACCTTGAAGTCTTGGTAGCATGCAAATGCCAAGAACATTCTGATAGCTTCCATTCTGGCTACAGGGGAAAATGTTTCTTCATAATCAAGTTCTTCAATTTGTGAGTATCCTTTGCAGACCAGCCTGGCTTTATTCCTAATTATTTGTCCTTGCTCATTCATTTTATTTTTGAATACCCATTTTGAACCAATGATATTCTTCTCAAATGGTCTAGGAACTAGTTCCCAGGTATTGTTCTTTTCAATTTGGTCCAATTCTTTGTTCATTTCTTTTACCCAATACTTGTCCTTGCTAGCTTCTTCAAACTGCTTTGGCTCTATTTGTGATAACATTGCTATGTATACTTCTTCTATCTGTTCAGTTAGCTGCCTTCTTGTTTGCACTCCTACACTCTTGTCTCCTATGATTTGATCTTCTGGATGGTTCTTTTGAGTGTATCTTGAGAGGGTTTTTGAGTTCAGTTCAGCATTTTCTGATGTTTTGCATGTTTCTTCATCATATTGGTCCTCTTCTTCATGATTTTCAAGATGGCTACTGCAATCTATATCTCTTTTCTTATTTGGAAGTTCTTCATCAAATCTTACATCAATACTTTCTACAATCTTCCAAAGAGTCTTGTTGTAGCATCTGTATCCTTTAATTTTGGAAGCATATCCTAGAAAAATCCCTTCATCTGCTCTTGCATCAAATTTCCCAAGGTTTTCATCATTATTCTTTATGTAACATTTGCTTCCAAAGATTCTGAAATGTTTGATTGAAGCAGGATTTCCATGCCATAGTTCATAGGGAGTCTTGTCATTGCTTGGCCTTAAGTGAGCTTTATTAAGGATATGTACTGCTGTGTGCACTGCTTCTACCCAGAAGGTTTGAGCAACATTATTCTCTTGCATCATGGCTCTAGAAATTTGTTGAATAGATCTGTTTTGTCTTTCTGCTACTCCATTCTGCTGAGGTGTTCCTGCAATAGTGAATTGTTGTCTTATGCCATGTTCATTTCATAGGTCAGCAAAGTCATAATCTGTGAATTCTCCTCCTCTGTCTGATCTGATACATTTTAGCTTGTATCCAGTTTGATTTTCTGCTAAAGCTTTAAATATCTTAAACTTTTCCAGTGCTTCTGATTTGTTCTTGAGAAAAGCAACCCATGTCATTTTGGAGAAATCATCTATTATTAGCATGAAGTAGGATTCTCCACTTGGTGTCTTAGTTCTAGCAGGTCCACATAGGTCCATGTGCACAAGCTGGAGTGGTCTTCTTATTGATAGCTCATCTTTAGATCTAAAGGATGTGCGAGTCTGTTTCCCCAATTGACAAGATTTGCATATGGTATTTGAAGGCCTTTTTATTTCTAGCATATCTCTGACAGCTTTCTTCTTGCTTAGTCTGATGATATGGTCGAAGCTGAGATGTCCCAATCTCCTATGCCATAACCATGACTCCTCAAGTTTGCTAAGATGGCAGGCTTCATCCTCCTCTTTCACTATGTACACATTACTCTCTGTTCTAACACCTTTGAGCAGAGTCTTTCCTGTTGTGCTTGATCTGACTTCACAATCTTGAGCTCTAAAAAGAACTTCACAACCTTTGTCACACATTTGACTGACACTCAGTAAATTTTCTTTCAGCCCATCTACAAATAGTACATCTTGGGCCTTTCCTCTGCCATTGTCTATGCTAACTGAGCCTTTTCCCTTGATCTTACCTGATTTATCATTGCCAAAAGTAACATTGCCAGATTTCTTTTCATCAAGAGTTATAAACTTGCTTTTGTCTCCAGTCATATGTTTTGAGCACCCACTGTCCAGGTACCACTAGATTTTCAGGTCTTGAGTAGTTAGGGCCAGGTCCCATTTATTATCCTTCTTTATCCACTGGAAGCACCCTTTTGTTTGGTATCTTTTGTGGGATGATGGAATACATTTTCTTAGAGGACATTTGGAAGGAATATGTCCATCTTGATTGCATATAAAGCATTTGATCATAGTTTTTGCAGTATTGTGAGTATGAACATAATTTCTTTGATTCATGAACCTTCTTGAGGTGTTGAACATCAATATTTGTCCAAAATTTCTACATTCAATAATTTTATGACCAAATTCCTTACAATAGAAATAGTAACCATAGAAACTATTTGCATACCTGATGTAAGGTTGTCTTTTCCATTTGTTTGCTTGAGGCAGTCTTTTCAATGTTTGCATCTTTTGCTGGTTTGAATTACTCCTCCTTGTATGGCAATATGCAGTAATGTGTCCCAGCTTGTAGTAGACATAACAGGTGGCATTCTTCCTAGGAGGGAAGAATCTCCTTTGGTGACTTCCGAATTTGACATATTCAGAGGCATATGATTCTTTTCCTATTGTCTTAATATTTATTGCATTCTTTGTTACCAGAGGTTTCTTTTGGTCTTTGTCTTTCTCCTTACGGGTTTCTTCTTTTGTAGGAATTGCTTGAGCTGCTTCATCATTCTTCTTGGATTTTACAAAAATAATCTCTCTGTCAACCGTTTCTTTGCCTTTACTTGATTCTCCTTCATAGCCTATTCCATTTTTTTATCATGGGAGATCTTTGAGCACCCAGAATTTCATTCAACTTACTAGAGCTTGTTGTTTGAGAGGAATTTATGACCACTTTCCTTTGAGCATTTTCTAATTTCTTCCTGAGACATACTACTTCTTCTTCCAGCTTCTCTTGTTCTCAAGTTTTATCCTTGATTTGCTGAAGTAACATATCTTCTATCTTCTTAGCTTATTCAAGCTTTACTTTCAGCTACATGAGGACTTCTGAATTTTGTTCTTCTTTCACACATTTGAGGAGAATCTCTTTTTGTTTTCTACATTTTAGTTTGAGTCTGTCAATCTCCTCCAGAGAACTTCCTAGCTCCCCCTCAAGGTCGACTTCCCCTTCTTCTTCTTCATCTTCTAGTAAGAGTCCTTCAAGATCTTATATGGCCATCAGTAAAAATTCAGGGGTTCCCTCTTCTTCGGAGGATTCATGGGAGTCTTCCGATGTACTACTGTCTTGTTGAGCATAGAAGGATTTTCTGCTAAATTTCTTTCCTTGCTGCCAGTTCTTTGATGTGTTTTTCTCTGATTCTTGAGCCTGATTACTTTCTTTCTTGTGAGGACACTTAGCAGCATAGTGTCCCACTCTTCCACAATTAAAGAATTTGAAGGGGAGTTTACCTTTGTATTTACCAGAGCCTCTATCCAATTTCTTGACAAACTTTGCCTCTTCTTCATCTGAGCAAGAGCATATGTCTCCCTCTTCTCCTTTCTTCTTTTCTATTTTAAAGGCTGCTTCCCTCGTACTTGGATTTTTCTGTGGGAGCCTCATTTCATAGGCTGTTAGATTTCCAAGTAGCTGGTTCATGGTCAAGGTCTCCCAGTCAACTGTTTCTTCTATTGCAGACACTTTTGGATTAAACCTGGATGGAAGAGATCTTAGAATCTTTTGCACAATTATACTTTCTGGCATTTTTTCTCCAAGATCTTTCATATTGTTAATAATTTCTGCAGCTTTTAGGAAGAAACTGGCAATGTCTTCATCATCATTCATTTTTAAGTTTTCAAACTGGGCTCTATATACTTGAAGTTTGGCAGTTTTTACTTTCTGGTCTCCCTCATGTATGTTCTCAAGAGTATCCCATATTTTTTTGGCAGTGTCTTTGTGCATTACTTTAATAAACTCTTCTTCACATAATCCATTCAGGATGGCATTCATGGCTTTTGCATTAGCCACAAAATCTTGTTTTGAGTCTTTTTCTGTGTCAGTTGCCTTCGGGGCATATCCTAATTCCACAGCAGCCCAGACTTCTATTCCTAGAGACATCATGTATGTCCTCATTCTGATTTTCCAGAAAGCATAATTTTCACCAGTGAAGAAAGGGGCTTTATTGGTTGAGCATCCTTCTTTACTAGCCATCTTGGGAACCTATGATCTCCTTTCAGTTGTTAGACTTGTACAAAGGAACCTGCTCTGATACCAATTGTTGAACCTTTATTTAAACTAAGAGGGGGGGGGGGGGTGAATCAGTTTAACACATTCCTAATCTTTTAGAATTTTTCATTAAACTTATTTACACCTTCATTTCATATCCAATTTAGTGTGTAAGTAATCTTAGAATGTAAGCAGCAAGTGTTAGTATAATATAACAGTAGACTTAATATGAGAGCAGCGGGTATTAAGCAGATGATACATATCAGATAAATACATAAATATCATGCACAAAGACACCAGATATAAAGTGGAAACCCTTAAAGGGAGAAAACCACATCTTATTATTGTTGTGATGCAAAGGCAAGCTCCAACTCCCTCTCACCACTGTTTTTATGTAGACACCAACCTACAGGAGGCTCCAACCTCAATTCTGCAAGCTACAACTTGCAAGGAAGCACCAACTCCCTTCAATTTTCTACAGGCACCAACCTACAAGAGGCTCCTACCTCAATCAGCTACAACTGACATCTATCAAGCTACAACTTGATAGAGAAGCTCCAACTTCCTTACTCTTTCAAAAGAATGTTTGCTAATTTACCTCAGATATATGCTCTGCTCTGTAGCATCTCTTTCTACTCTTCTTTTCTTAATCTTCTCTGCCTCACTCTTCTATACTCTGCATTCTCTATATTTACTCTCTCTCACCTCTATTATGCATATCCAGTTAATATTATTTATAGAATTCCTCACATGACTGTTTGAATTTCACAAAGAATTTGGAGTGAACAGTCATGACTCTTTGGCTTCTGTCTTCTCATTCCTTTTATCTGCTCATTCAATAAATATAACTGTAGGTGATTATTTTAATATTACAGTGGGATATTTTCTCTCTTCTGGAGACTTGCCAATGCATCACAAACAATAAAAATCAATTAAAACTTTTACATTCAAACCACAATGAGAACTCCAGCTCAACTCATTTATTCTTTTGGCTTGCTGTGCTTTTGTCTTTTCTTTGACTGTGTCAGTCTTTTATGTGACTGTGTTTTATCTCTTTTCAGCTCTGTTTTCTCTTCTATCCTCTGCTATGGTGTAACTGTTGCATACGTGTAACTGTGCTTTTTATACCAGCTGACTATAAATCTGAACAAATTCCAACACTTTGTACATAGTACGTGTCTTGTTGATGTGGCGAGTTCCGCAAGCGGAACATATGTTCATCACAATGGTTTTATATTAATAATCACCCTCCCATTAAGCCAAGGCATATATATAACCCACAGACCACGCGACACTTTTTAATATAATCGCAACAACTTTATGTTAACAATCGCCCTCCACCTTAAGCCTTTGGTCTTATATTACAATCCAATAAATCAAATGACAACCTCTAATATATGAAAGGGTCAGGCCCCACATCCGACGGTGGACAACACGTTGCAACGGAAATCGGCGGATCAAACAAAAAAAAAACGTGCAATGTAACATTTGCGATGTGCGATGTTGTGATGGTGCGATATTGTGATTTCGCAATATTGCGATGGTGCTATGGTGCAGTGGCGCGATGTTGCGATGTTGCGATGGTGCAATGGTGCGATGTTAAGATTGCGCGATGTTGCGATGGTGCGATGGTGCGATTGGGAAAGGGTCCCACCATATAAGGCTTTTCTACGTTTGTTTCTTTGTTTACAAAGCGCTCCATATAAATATATATGTATGCTTTGGACCTCTATGCATAAGGCGCAATATATGTAATGTGCTGCATATATACTCCAGCATGGGTAACGATTCCCGCAATGAGATTTATATATATTTATACTTTGCTGCTCCAATCTTTAGTGTATCTTCCAGCGGGGGAGGTGATTCTCAGAATTTGTTTGTATATGTATATATACTTGTCGCTTGGGGTTACGATTCCTGGAATATTGTTTATGGATATATACTTTGTCGGAATAACGATTCTCGAAATTTTTTTGCTCCGCCTCTGCCTTTGCCTTTTGTGATAACGGCTATGTCTCTACCTCTGCCTCTGATAACAGCTCTGCCTCTATTATATTCGCTTCCTCTGCCTCTGCCTGTCTCCTTTACTTCCTTCATTTGCTTCTTTGCTGCCTCCATTGTCTGTCTTTGTCTCCTTGCCTCTATATTTTCTACCTCTGCCTTTACTGCTGTGATAACGGCTCTGCCTCTGCCTCTGCTTCTGATAACAGTTCTGCCTATATTATATTCGCTTCCTCTGCCTCTGCCTGTCTCCTTTACTTCCTTCATTTGCTTCTTTGCTTCCTCCATTGTCTGTCTTTGTCTCCTTGTAACTGTTCCTATCTCTGCATATGCTACCTCCTTTGCCATCAATGACAACATTTCCAACAAGGGACCCTAACTTGGCACTTCCGCTGGGTTGATCATGGGGACCAGATGGTAAGTGAAAGTTGCTTTATATTATGATGTATTTTAAATTTTTTATAATATGTGTATGGTACTAATTTATTACTTTTGGTATGAAGATATAGCATCGTTGAAGGTGGAAGGGTATATGGGACGACCCGCAGTGGCGGGGTCTGAAAAATTTTGTGGATCGAAAGGAGATCAGATATGTGACTTAGAGGCTCTGTTGGAGGATGTCTGTCACAGATGTGAGCTGATGATGACCAGTTTATTTGAGTGTGAATGGGATGATCTTGAGGACCGATACATTGAGGGATGTATCGGTTTACCCTATGAGTGGCGAGGGGTCATGCGATGCATGGCGATCAGTGGATAGGCTGTGTAGGATCTGCGGGCTGCAGGAGGTGAGCCATTGTCTCAGGACCCTCCAGATAGTGATTAGATGTAGGGGAATGTGGTGCCCTCAATTTTGATTTTTGTAACATGCTATGGGCATGTCAAGTGTATTAGAGTAGATGACTCCAAAAAAATTATGATTTTGTGGACACATATTATGGATATGAATATTTTTATATATGAAAAGTATATGGTTTTCCATTTGTTTATGATTATTGTCTTATGTTAAATCCATGTGATAAGTGCCAATCTAGGATATTTTTTGCAATGCTATCTACATATTGATTTTGGGCTCTAGGTACATGACTGAATGTAATGGTTTCAAATTCATGCAATAAGAACTTCACTCGTAAATATCTTCTAAAAAGGACATGTTTATTCACACGATACACACCATTCAATTTCATGACAAGTAGCAAGGAATATAAATGAACATGAAGATGAAGGATGCGATGATCAAGGGCATCAACTAAGAAACCTATCATTGCATGATATTTGGCCTAATTATTGGTGGCAGATCCAATGCATATGCCGTTGGAGAGGACTAACGAATGCATTGGTATAAAAATGGCCCAAGTTGGCAAGGCTAGATTCCGAGAGAAGCGACTTGCACCATTGGCATAGTCGATATACGACATGGATGATGGATACATATTAGAGGTGTGACAAGACAACAAATGAGATGATGATGAACAATGAAAGCTACCTACATGCATGAATGAAATAAAATATGCATCTTCAATGGGAGATTCTTTGGGTAAAACCTCTTAAGGTAGAGTGCATTGCGAGGGTTAGGAAGGAATTAGCCTTCGAAATCCTCTACAAGATATGCCCCGTTGCCCAAAAATTTGGTTTCAATGTAATCGCCACAATGTGTATGTGGATTGAATTCATGGGTTTGATGTAAGGGAGGATATATCTCATCAAATTCACGATGGATGAAGTCTTTGGACTCCACAACATATTGGTCATGGGACTGTTGCAGAAGGAAGTACACATGGTGGTTCATATCATCCCATGGAAATTGAGGGGTGGTCATTGCTTTCATAATGTCATCATAAGAATGAAAAATGGGAGGATAGGCAGAGGAAATACCACATGATGTGGCAGGGCTACCTAACGCATCATCATGAGAGATATGGTTCACATTTGCATCACTACAAAGGGTAGACAAAGAGTTAGTAGATGAAACATCTATCGATGTTGAGCCTAGCATGAATGCCTAATGAGGTTCATTTGAAATAGAAGGGGATTCCTTAGATGGGTATTCCACCATGGACCTCATGGATGATGACAGATAGAGGATAGTGGCTGAAGGTTCCATCATCTTGTCATTAGGGGGAGGTATCACAATGAGTACAGGAGTTTCCTCTGGTTATACTAAAGAATAAGTCACAAGTAAAGGATTATAGGATCTGCTACGAGTGGCCTCTATTTGGTGAAAATCCTCAAGGGTATCGTGAAAATCGTTGAGACGGGGACAGAGACGAGAATAGTGGCCATAAATATCACACAAAGCATAGCGATGGTTCGTGTGCAATTATTTGAGTTTCTTAGTTGAATTGGGTAAGGTAACATGGACCTCCAGGACATCGGATTCAGGAAACGTCTCGTTGACCACAAGTTTGAGATGAGGAAGCTCAGAACAATCATGGGTGGCATGTCCAACAACATCACACAAATCACACGAAGGTGATTGCTTTAGAGACTTAGGAGGAGCAGGAGTTGTTTGGGGTCCCATGTACTTAGGTTCCTTCTTTTTGTATTTTCCCCCCTCACTAGATGCTTTCACAATAGGAGTAGATTCTTGTTGAGGTGGTTATGGCATAGAAGCAAAGGGAGGGGTCATAGTGACTGGTTCGACCAGGGTCAAAGCAGTATAAGGTTTTAGTTGACTAGGTGGAGTGTTGGCTGGGGGATCAATGTACCAGACTAGGATCCCCAGGGTCAAATTCGGAAGGCTCAACATAACCATAAAAAGCACCAAAAAGACTCCAGATGGATGAGCTATAAATAGTATCAGACCAAAAGGGTAATGGTCTAGCAGAATGTCTCCCAAATGGCTAAGGCTAGGGGGAACCGTTTCTCATTGAAAAGGGGCGGAAGAGACACGAAGAAAGGAAGAAGGGCCTTGAGGAGAAGGTCTTGAAGGTTCCATCAAGTGACCATCAACAACTTGTGGAGGTGTTGGCTGCTGGCTAGTCCAACCAGACTGCTTGTGGCTAGCCCGAGACGATTGCATCATGCAAACATTCGACGAGCTGTGATCAGTGATAAGGAGGGGTAACTAGGGAATTCACAAATTAAGGTGGAATATTTATAGACTTCTGGGGAATCACTGGTGAGAGGTGTGACTGATTGCTTATCAACCACTGAAGAGATGATAGCATCAGGAGAGGTCTGAGACTTCTGTTCATAATATGTCAACTGATTGATGGTGACGATATTTCCATTGTGAGGAAATGACATCTTATGGTGAACAACAAATGAAACAACAAACATCACATAGGTATAGATATGATCCAAGAGGATTTTGTAATCAAAGGGGGAATTAATGACTTCAATGTCAAAATGAACAATCTTGCCTGCAAGAGTGACATGATAATTGTAAAAAATGGCAAGGAGCTAAGAAGGGTGACCGTCCGAAACACGGAAGGTGATGGTGGATGGGGCTAACTCAGGTGATCCAATTTTGTTCCAAACAGAGGCAGACACCACATAGGTAGATGTGCCCTCATCAATGATACATCACGAGAAATTGGAATTACGAATCTTGACTGGTATTTGGAAGGCGACAGATGAAGGTTAGGGGGGATGTTCTGACTTGTCAACATCAAAGACGATCAAATAATCATCTGAAGGATCCATAATGCCCAAAGAAGATAGCAGAGCTTTTCATTGAGATGGGCACGACTGGAAGACTTCCAGCATTGACATGGTAGCATGAGATTGTGCCAAGTCATCTATTATGTTGTAGGTTTGGGCGGCTTTGGAAGAAACACAATTTCAGTGTAATATCCCTTTGGGGATATTTTGAATGACCTATTCCCTAGGCTCAGGGATCTGTAAGGGAGAATTGGGTGTCGAAATGGACCTTGTGGAAACTTTGGTTTGGGAAATGGTTGTAGATGTAGCAGGTGGCTTGTTATATTGGCATGAACAGGTCTGAAGGTTGACATCAGCAGTATTAACCTCTTCAGAATTCATCACGAGAATCTGGTACTCATGGGTACCAGACTGTGAAGGTTGAGGGGTGGCCTAACCTTGAGGGGGTTGGGTAGCCACATATCCTTTCTAAGGGAAAGGATTAGTTAACACAACCAGTTGACATGGCACAATATTTGGAGGAGCCAAAGTAGTGGCTTGCTATCCTCTAGATGTTGCTTGTGCTTCCCACAACTAGCGCTTCTCCGGTAAAAGGGGACAATCATGAGTATAATGGCCATGGAAACCCCAACAAGAACAAGGCTTGTTCTTACGAAGAGGCTCATTTTTCTTGGGTTGATTTCCCTATTGCTGGTTGTTAGTGTTAGGCTGGTTCCCTTGGGGTGTGTTTGGTTGAGTACCTTGGCGCCCTTGATTACCCCGCACTGGTTAATTTTGGTTTCCTTTCCTTGTTTTATTTGAATTAGGAGGATTAGTTGCACTCTGCTGCACATACACTTGACCTTGGGAGAAGAGGTGGCTGTTGTGGTAGAGGTTGAGAATTCATGGGAGGCTAGGGTGCTGATGCCGGAGGGGCTGGAGGACCGGGATATAGATAAGGATAGTAAGGAGTTTTATAAATATTGGGGTAAACAGGTTGAGAAACAACTGGAATTGGCATCATTTGATGCAATGGGGCGAATGCGTAAGGCATTCTTTGTGCTGGATACATGTTACCAGGAGGGGGATAAGTGCTAGAGGAGTTGGCCCCTCATTGAGGGAAACCATAACCCATGGAAGGATGAGTATACAAATGTGAAAGAGATGCAACGATACCGTCAATGGCATGAGAAGACCGCGGTGTGTTGGCACCACAAGGTATAGAAGGATCTGATAAAATGGTAGAAACATAACCAGACTGGTGTAGATCAAGTCATATTTCAATGTGACTTGGAGAGCTTCTTCCTCGGTCTAAGGAAAATGAGACGCGACATATTTACTAATATAAGAGAAAACCGTTATGAGAAACCAATCCATATATATGCGGTTGTTGAATGTAGGAGCTCGACACAAGCTCCTCCTTCTATGCCATTCCTAAACATGGTCAGAAAGGTGGGTGGAAGAAGTTTGATGGAATGCAGTAAACAACTAGGTGCCGGTATCATAGTAGAGAGGTAGCTGGAAATATGATAGAAACACTTCAAAAAGAGTCGCAAAAGTGGAATGAGAGGCAACGGCCTAATCGACATACCACTTTGCAACTTCTCCAGTGAGCGTATGTTGGAATAATCGAATGTGAATGGAGTCATCGATGATAGAATTGGACGAACACCACATGTGAAAGGAGTGGATGTGATTAGTAGGGTCCTCTAGAGTGTTCTCTTCAATATTAGGGATGTTTAAAGGAATCTTAGTTAGCATAGCAGGCCAACCTGGATTGTGGAGTATAGGGTCGTTAATTAACTCGTTGAAATCAGGAATGCTTAAACCTGCCATAAAAGGTAGCAAAGGAGTAGCTAGAATAGTTCCAGTAGTGGCTCCACTAGTAGAAGCTCCAACATTAGGGCCGGGGCTACCACTAGCTTGAGGACCAACACCTACATTGGCACCCGACATGGTGATGGAATGAGATGGATGGGAACCAGGCTTAGAATTAGAGGGAGGGCTTGATTAACCATAATTAGAGTCAATATAGGGACTCAGTGGAGGAATAACTCAAATTATATGCGGTGGAGTAAGTATTTCGAACGAAAACAGAGGATGAAGGCCTTAGAGTCTCCAAGATAAATGCCTTGGGGGCACAATGATGGCAAGACACAAATGACATGAAAAGGGTGAAGAGTGATAAGCAAAGGCTTGGTGAGGTAGATAAATTAATTATGATTTTTGTGTCTTGGCTTGGCGGTGTAAACCAAGCACTCTTCACTTTAGGTGTGTGTGTGTGCAAGTTGTATGTTAATTTTAATTAAGCCCATATGGTTGTATAAAGAAAAGGAAAAAATGTTGAATAATTGTAAATAAAACTGAAATGACAGTAGAATAAACAACTGAATATGCATAAGTTCAACCCAAAATAAGGCTTCCCATAAAGGTGGGTGAAATTGACTCAAAACACATGAGATATAAAAGATATCTAAGTTCTAAGGGACAGGGATCCAATGACACAGATATGCTAGAAAAGGTGTAGAAAACAACAAGAAACCAGAGGGAAAACTACTGCAAAATGGGAGGCGAAAGGTTAAAACACTAGGGGAAGCAAAGGGAGCCCTAAGGGAAAGACCAAAAAAAATGTAAGATGTGGTTTTGGATGGAATAATAACTGATCCAAAGGGACCCGAAAGAAGGATAGATCATACCCTAAATAATGTCTAAAATCGGTGCAAAATCTCAGACTACCTACTCAGCTAAACCCCTCCTAGAAAGGTGGAAGCATACTGAAACCATAAGGGTCTTAGTCCTACTTCAAGGAGAAAAAATAAGAATATCCAAGCCTAAGATAGGCTGAGACAAAGGTTAAACACCCATGAACAGTGCTTGCAGGAAAACCTCACTGTCACAGAAAAAAACCAAAAAAGTTGCAGCTTGTAGGTATGAACCTGTAAACTGGGAAAATCGCGGTTTCTAGGCTGACAACTGCGAGTTTAGGTAGAAATCGTAGGTCTTGAGCCAAAAAGTGTGAGTTCCAGATTTAGGATCATCAGGCGGCATGTTGTGGAAAAATTTGTCATCCCTGGCACGACTGATACCTATTACCTACAGAAAACACCCGAAAACACACATAAGTTAGAATTTTTAACTTTTTAGGGCATAAAAGGTGAAAAATAACATAAAGAGACTAAAAATAGCTGAAGAAAATCCCTAGTTACTGAAGTAGCTCGTCAGACAGGAATCTAAATTACAATAGTGGAGTCACAATTTGTTAGCGTAAATTCTTAACACAAGTGTACGAAAAGAAATCACTTTTGCTATGTGTGAAAAACAACCCTAAAAACAAAGATGGTTGATTAAATTCCTTAGTTATGCAATATATAGTCGAAAAAAATGTAGAAAATCCCTAGATCTATGCAGTAAAGGCAGTTAAATAGTAAAAAGAAATAAGAGTTGCTCCAAATATCCAATGGGAAAGACAAGATATATAAATAATTTTATATGTATTAAAACCTGGGAAAGGAACAAAGAATGATGTTACCATTCCCCTCAATGGGACGGGTTCTTAGCTGTCCTCAACGCTTCAAATCTAGAAGTTTCTCTCTCTCAATGGTGTAGAAAACCCAATACATGTTGAACTCTATGGGAGCTCAAGAAGCAAGAAAATAGTAGCGTCAATGAGAATGATCAAAGCGCGATAATGAAAGTGATCAAAGTGAATAATGAATGGAAAACCCTCCTATTTATAACAAAATATTGAGCTATCCTTGATAATGGTGAATAATAAAATATTATTAACCAAGATCTAGATCTAACTGCTTGGAATATTTTATTATATTTTGTTGGAGGGAAAATGAATTTAAATTGGTTAAATATATTTAGTAAGAAATAATAAACAAATAAATTATTTATTTAACATTTCAAGAATGTGGTTAAGGAATAATTTAACAAATAAATATATGTTTAATTGTTTCTAAGGGTTTTAGTCAAATTTAACAAGGAATAATAACTAAATGATAATTTAATTAATTATTCCAAGAGAGAAATAAGAGAAATAATGATTTATCTAATTATTTCTCATAATTGGGCTAAATATGACCTGGAATATTATTTAAACAATGGTTTAATTAATTATTCCTAGAGGAAAATCAAATAAATAAGGATTTATTTAATTATTCCTTATGGGGTTTCATGCTTGAACTAGAAATAATTTAATAAAATATGGTTTATTAAATTCTTTCTTATAGTGAAAGCAATTTTACTATGGTAAAATTGTTCTCACATGGTGTACTTCGATCCATGTAATTGTAAATGGTTAGATGACCAAAAATTGGTGTAACAATATATATATATATATATATATATATATATATATTGTGTTTAATTTTATGCCACTATGGAGTATTTTGATCAACTTGATATTTTTTTATTTCTATTTTAAAATTTCTTGGAACTTTCATTTTTAATTAACTTTTATTATTATGTAAATTGAAATCTACTTTACATGTGTCAATGTTGTAATATCTATTTAAATTAATACATATTCACACGCACTTTTAAAACAATTGGAAATTATTGTTATTTTTTTCCTCAAAGCATTTGGGCCATGAATCTAAAAATGATTTGTGAGTAGATGATAGATTAAAACCAAGTGGTCCCCTTGATTATGTAAACATTTATGAATAGAAAGCCTCATACAATATACTGAAATAAGTAATTATTATTATTATTAATTTTTAGGGTAAAATTGAGTTGATGAAAGAGTCAAAGTTGTTCGGTCCACAAAATTCCATGAATGTAAATATTATTTGTGAGTAGATGATCGATTAAAATGAAGTGGTCTCATTGATTATGTAAACAATTATGGATATGTAGCTCCATTTAATATACTACAATAAGTAATTATTACTTATTATTGATTTTTAGGGTAAAATTTAATTTTTGAAAGATTCAAAGTTGCTAGGTCCATAATGGTTGTTTCAGGAACTATGTTTTCAGTAGTTTCCGGTATTATAACCCATGAATTACATGTGATGAAGAATTTCAATATGGATTGGATACATTTTGTTGGCATTGTAGTGTTGGCATTGATTTCAACAGTGCCCTAGTACTTTTCATCATATGCCTTATGCCAACTTGATGATGTTGGTAGTCCTCTTGATGTGTGATCAGTGCTTGGATTATTGGTCTTATTGGTTGGCATTGATGTCAACATGGTTATGACATGACCTAGTGCAGGAATGCGAGGCCAAGTAGAGATGGATTTAGGACATGTTGTGTTGGTATGTTACATGTGATTTTTATACTACATTTGTTGCAGATGCTTCTACTTTTGTTGGAATAATCAGAGTTGCTTCTACATGTGTTGAGATGTTGCTACTTGTGTTGGAGGTGCCTCAACAAATGTTGGAGGCAATTGGATGACTTGATGTTGGTGCTGCAAGTGTTGTATATGCTACTACAGGTGTTAGATATGTTTCTACATGTGTTGAAGGTGTTTGGACATGTTGTTGTTACTAATTGAGGAGCTGGAGGTGTTGGTCATGATGAGGAGTTTTGGTGGAATAAAGCTTGCATGTCACTAACTTGTTGCAGAAGTTCTTTGCCTATGTCATTAGTTGCATAATTTTCACAAAGCTTTGGAGTTTTGTTTTTGAGTTGATGAAGGTTTCTAATAAGTTTGGCAGAGATCTCGCCTGAATTGGTTTGCATGCAGTTGAGAGGCACCGGTCACTGGAAATCAGGCCTATGCATGAGGGTAGTCAAGAGAAACTAGTGTTGTACTTACTACTCTAGCCTAAAGCACGTTTTTCTCTACATTCATTGCACACATTGAGTTTTGATTAATTTTTTTTTATCACTACAAGGAAAAGACCCTCTAACAGAAGTTATAAAGGAGGTTTTTAGAGCTATAAAATTGGCCAAAATTGTCAAAAACACATTTTCTACAACATTTGTTTTTTATAACGGAGGTTTTGATAGAACTTCAATAAAAATAAAAATAACTGGGTGGTTGAAAGTTTTTACGGATGTGTTTCTTATCAGTGCTCGCTTAATGTATGAACACACCAGTGCGTTTTAACCTTTACGCACTAGTATTATAAACATACCAAGCACCGAGATGGAAAACAAATTTCAGAAGCCACAGGGAATTTAGCAACATCTCAGTGTGTGTCACCAATAAATATGCATCGAGGCGATATAAGGTGGATGCACAGATGCCTGTTAAGGTGTAATAATGCACTGTGCCATTAAGGTGTAAAAACACACCATGCTATTAAGTTGTAAAAATGCACCAGCACATTAAAGACAAATCATACCGGTGCAAGAAACACCTATTTTCTTGGGTCATAGTCATCGATAAAGCACACTAGGTGTTCTAATTGGTATTGATATTTGGTGTGTTTCTTATAGGTCATAGAAGTGCAATGGTGTGATGTATCATACACACACACTGGTGCATAATATCATACACATGCACTGGTGTTCATTTTCTATTTTTTAGAAACATCGACCTGTGATAGTGCAATTATTGTGAGTTTTTAAAATTAATTATTCATCAAAAGTCGACACATATATTATAACAATATTCATATAAATTAAATTTTTATTAGTGCATTTGAATGTGATGTTTCGATGAAATTTTTATATCATGTCATCATATTTCGCATCTCTTCATTATAATATTTAATCAGTGCTGTAACATTTCACAAAAAAAATAGAGAATGAAATAGAATAAATTAAAACGTATCTTATATATATATATATATATATATATATATAAGACACTCTTTTTCATAGAAAATGGGACAGTTATTGGTATCCCTTTGTCTTTCAATTGGGACACTATGTCCATTACATTAAACAAAATGTCTAATTTAATAGATGAATATTTAAAAAAATACGACGCCTTGCTTTGATATCCAAACATATTGATCAACATTTTTCGCTGGAACCATTGTCATTGATCGAGCTACTTACATGACTTTGGTTATTTGGAGGATTGTTTTGTTCATTGTGTTGATTGTTTTCTTCTTCTTCAAGTTCCATCTACAAACAAAAAAATAAAGTGTAATGAGTGTATCTATATTGGTGAAAATAATGAAAATTGCAATATTAAATAATATACATCAATGTAAATCGAAAAGAAATGTACCATAACAAGAATTTACTTGTGAACTATACACATTCTTTCAAAACCAAATTTCATTCCTTTTTCGACAATTCATTTGTTGGCGTAGTTGCATACTTTTGTTTCCTGCAAGTTTTATACCCCATAACAAATTATAGATTTAATATAAAAGATTTTTTTATTCTATTAATTATAGATGGAGCTAAGTAAAACAAGATAGATACTTACAAATTCCACAATTAATTTATGATATGCCAACATATACTCACAACCCATATTTAACCCAATGTCAAACAATTCTTCTAATGGTTCTTCTTTCTATGTTAGCACATGTTTGAAGATATTCAATGATAATTGCTGTTAAACAACTTAAAATATAAAAAAATTAAATCTATTTAAGTTGTTATAAAGAAGTAAAAATTACTCACAAACTTAGATATCAACCCTTTTCTTCCTTATCGTCCCGTTTTATGTGCTGAAGGGTTCCATTTTATTTTCTTTTCTACAAAAAAATACTTGAAAATTAGTATTTAATGTTATTTTATTTATTTATTGTACATAATCAAAAAAGAAATTGATTACATATTACATTTGAAGCACGCTTTTGTTGAGATGGGTTCTCGTGTGATGAAATTATGTCCATTTCTTTGACTATCTCCTTGTACACCTTTTTGGACATTCCTACTAGCATATTTATGATATCAACTCATTCATCCTTTCAGATTTTCATAATATTCCTGAAAAAAGTAACATGACAATAAACTATTTAATTTTTATATTGATATATGAAAATTAAATATAACAAAAGTGTTATTTATAAATTATTTCTTTGTAGTAATATATACATATAATTCTAGAAAAAAATTAAGTCATATTACTTTTTCAATCCTTCTTTTTTGTCGTTGTACGATTTTTCTATTAAAAGTTTGACATGTCTCATTGACTAGTTCTCTGGAAACTCTTCTTCTAGTTTAAGTAAATTTTTGTTTTTGGAATCATTGGATTGATTTTTGTATTGTAAGTCGAAATAACATCTATACATATGTTCAATTAGATCCCTCAAAGTTTTGTAAAATTCCCCCCCTTTCGCTAACCTTCAACACCACTCCAGATGAGCTAAGGAGCAATTAATTTTAGTTTGCATTTTCTATTTCTTTTCTTTTCTTAGAACAACATTCCTTTTCTTTGCTATTGGTCCCTATCAAACATTAAACATATATGGATTAATAGATTATTTGAAACACGTTATCTAATATTTTTAAGTATATTATTAAAAAAAAATTGAAAAAGAAACTCATATTGGATCGATAGTATTTTTTCATTCACTTGATTCATCCTTCTATAATTTTTCCATCAAGCTTTTACACTCTTCTGGTCTTAGATTAGAAAAAAAATTATCGAGCGTCGTCATTTTGTGGCTTTGCATGATACACACTAAACAATACATATTAGTTAAACTTACATATAGTTCAAAAATAATAATATTTGTCAAGAATTTACAAAGAACTTGTCCTTTTTTCTTTTCTAGATGGGTTATTAGTATTTTGTTACTTGAACTCTTGCCAGCCATTTCTTTATCAATATAAAACCTATACCATTCATCAATATATTTTATAAATAAATCACATACTTTTTAGGTAAAAAAAAAAATCAAGAAAACAATGCGCCTATCTAAATTGAACGCACGATGAAAATTTCGCAAATTAAGCACCGAAAACGGTGCAATAGGTTCTTATAAACACACCACCACTATAGTAGAAAAATTGTACGTTGCTCTTTGTCAATAGGAAACTAGCTGTGTTATATTAATATTGGAGCACCGATTAACATAAACATAAATTAATAAAAATATATTTTTTATCAAACATTGGTTTTTTCAATATGTGCTTGGTGCATTATACTAAAATCGTGCTTCATTGCGCTATTTTAAACAATGTGCATCGATTAACAAAAGTTTTTTTTTTAAAAATTGTCCAAGGGCCAACAGGGATTGCGATCTGACTCTGCAAGTGGTCCCAAGGGTTAGATTTCATGTTCTTATATACATATAGTACTACAAACCCTATAAATCTAAAATGAAAAGCCCTAATTATGAACTTTTGTAGTCACATAGACAAGAAGAAGCAAGGGTTTAATGTAAGAATGATTTTTTTTTTTTTGAATTTTAATTAAATGTAAATAGGAATAGAGATTGTAAATGATTTTATTAGTAAAATGCATTGTAAAATTTAAAATTTTTACTATTCATGTATTATATCTAATAGAATCTATAAAAAAATAATTATTACAGTAAATTTTAACATTTTTACTATACTACAGGGTTTTTGCGTGAATCACGAGATGTTTCAAATTTCGATTCTTTGAATAGTGCTATTGTTCGAAAGTATTTTGCTGCTCCACAATGCTCTCTTGCTCCAAGTATGCCTCTCGTGCAAATCACTCCTTGAAATTTTTTGCAAAAATAATGAAATAATAAATAGCTTTTAATATTTAAAGAATTTTTTATGAAATTAGATTTCTGAAAATCATTTTCCGCTCATTTTTCATTTTACCATTTTTTTTCACTTCAAAGAAATAAAATTGCATTTTTTTTTCCTGATATTTAGTGCATTTGTTAAGTAACAACACTGGTGCGGCCAGTAATAAAATCGCACCGATGCAGTTAATAGTACATTAGCACTGATAAACATAACTCATTTTTAGGGCACCGAAATTACTTTTAGGTATGTACACCAAACATTATTGTTGATTTTGCTTAAATTCAGGGAGAAAATATCATACTTATATGAAATGTACAACTCTTCAAAATCCAGCTCATTCCATAATATTTCTCAAAGTCCATCACAAATTTCTTCCTATCCATCTCTAGACGTAATTATTTTAGATTTTATTTATATTTTCATTATCTAATTGAATTTATTTTTTTTATACATGTTAATCAGCTGAATAAAATTCATATATACAAATTTGCTAGTTCATGTAGATTGAGAATCAATTTCAGATGATATTCAAGCTGTTCCAAAAATTCAGAAGCTCTTATCAGGAGTATCATACTGCAAGGCGTGGTTGGTAGATGAAAATGGATAGCCACTTCACCCTGCCAATTGTAACATGCATTCTTCTAGCCACAATCTTGGGACAACGATGGTAATAATTTTTTTGTATAATGTAATTATTTCAAGGTCAAACTAATTAATCATGTATTTACATGCTTACTAATTGATATCATCGATTTTGTACTAATCATGTTCAAATATATTTTTTGAAATTATTAGGATTCTAGTGATGATGAGCAACCTACCTACCATCTTCCGTTGCACGCCACGACAATGTCAAATCGAGAGAAGGTTGAATTAAGAGAAAAAATCGGAAAGGAATGATACTAAGAATGGTTGAATCAACCACTTATTCAATTCCCGCTACACCCAGATTCACCAATTAGGAATTACTATAGCAATAGTCGTTCTTCATAAGCTGGCAATGGAGGAAATCAAATAGAGGTTGGTATGGATGAGTACTTATGGGACACGACTTCCATGGAGACCATGTTGTTAGATGCATTCTAGAACGATGATCAGCTAGGGGATGATGCTCATATCGCTCATATTTTTGACACATAATCCTAAGGGATTGGGTGAAATTGTACATCAATGTAAAATAGGAAATAAGGAAGTCTAAGAGACGTTGGGAAATGAATCCCAACAATCTCACCTCCATGTATATATTCATAAGCACCCTCAGTCAATACACACGATTTATTCTGTGGAGTTACCTCCTGGCCTGACATGGTATCTAAGACAACTCTATCTCTAGAATTCCTGCCCCTGTAACTCCCTCCTAATCCTGGCAGATCTTCCTCTCTGCCTACTCGTGGAAGAACTCTCCCACTTCCCATTGCAACTCTTGCATCTTCTCAAATATTGTGCATTCCAGATTCAAAATTTATTTTGAGCCTTAAGCTCCTTCCTCAACCTCACAGCTTGCAACAACTCCCTTCCTCTGCACATACGCAGCTTCTCCCTTCCACCACAACACATCCCTTCCTTCATGCACTCCCATCCATATGCAGCTGCTACCTTCCACCATAGTATCTCCATTCCTCTGAGTGCTCCCCTTCATACACAATTGCTCCCTTCCACCGCAAAAGCTCCTGGAAGCCTCTCAATTCCATCTAGCATACAAGGTCCCCTCCATACACACCTCTGTCAACCCATCGCTCCCACAACTCCTCCCTCCTCCCTCTTCCGTCGCTCCCATAGCTCCTCCCTTTGCCCTCCCTCCTCCCTCCTCCCTCTGTCGTCATCTCCCACAGCTCAACCTTTCCCATATTTGACCTCCCCAGATTTGACTTCCCCAAGGTCCAACCTCCCCTAGGTCCGACCTCCCATAGGTCTGACCTCCCCCACATAACGCCTCTGAAAAAAATAAAATAAGACAAAACAAAATTTACACCAAATTTTTAAACTACAGTTTTTTAAAACCATAATTGAGTCTTTTTGTAGCAGAATAATTTTTTTTTTATAGTACATATTTATAATGCATTCACTCATATCTATTGTGGGATTATTTCTCTTTGTCCAGGAGAAATATCCTGAGTGGTATCAGAAAATCAAGCACACTCTCATTTTTAATGAGTTGTGGAGAGGAATTTGTGAAGGAGAAGGAGACAATGCACCAAAAAAGTCCACCTCAGACAAGGAGATCGTGATTTGGGAAAACAAGAATTGCAAGGGCTGTGCCTTGATTGCAGCTTCTATAAATGAAGAGGTGAGTCACCATATTACACCATTTTAAAATGCCTATGAAGCCTTGAGGAAATTAAAATAACTCTATGTTAGGTCCCTATAATACTAGTGTATCCCTTTATTGTTGTTAGTGTAGCCCCCTTATTGTTATTGTTGTACCCCTGTAACCCCCATATCGTAATTATTGTGCCCTTACATTATTATTGTTAGGTCAGCTAGGATTATATTGTGGCCCCACAAACTGCTATATATAGAAAGGAGGTTTTGTCATTTGTATCATCCAAGAATTGTTCATTTATGTAATGTAAAGGAGATTGCCCCCTCGTAGTGGCTTATTTCTAAGGCATTGATCTCTCTTTTCTTATATTTTTGGAGTTGTTTTCATAACATTTACATACCCATTGAGCCCTCAAAAAGCTATACTATGACGCATGAAGAGGAAGTATTGCAGTATGAGATATCAAAATTACAGTACCAAGTGCAACAAATTTCAATCTTACAAAGAGCAATTAATGATGACATAGATGGTTTAAAAAGAAAAAATGGAGGCTAAGTTGGACGGTTTGAAGGATAAAATGAAAGCTAATATGGATGATAAAATAGTGGAAGATCACATCGAGCATCAACAAAAATTTCTCGAACTCTCAAAGGATAACCTAACTTTGGTGCAGAATCGAATGAAACAACAAGAAGATCAACATCATAGTGAAAGAAGTTCTGAAGCATTCACAGAAACAAGAACTTGACAACTATCAAATCAATCAATTTCAGAGTATCTCAACAAGTGGAAGAACTTACCCATTGAATATTCCACATGGGTGGATGAAAATTTTATACATAAGCATCTAGAAATAATCAAGCATTGAGGGCAACACTTGTTTGAAGGAGAGGGGCATTTTAGGTGTTAGTCATCAGTATTTTTCACCTGTTGATGATGACTAGTTGTTAAAGCCAAGTTTTCTAGCAGCTGATCTATAATATGTCAAATTTTCCAGCTAGAAAACACCCATAAACATTTTTTCCCTCCTACCTTTTAAAATCATCCCATGATGAGATAAAACCTAACTGTCAAGCCTTATCTAGTCTCTGTCATACAAAATTTTCCATCAGCCCCAAAGAGAATACTCCAAAACTATCCAAAAAGTCTCCCCTAAGTTAGGTAGTGGCGCTTTAGGCGATCTTCCCTTGGCAAACTATCCTAAAGCCAAAAGAACCTCTGTATAATATCAACTAGTCCTAGATAACCTTTCTATTCTACAAATAAAGCTTGATATACTCTTAAGTCGCGCCACTAACAAACCTTGATGTCTCAGCAGTGCATATGCCATAGGTCAAACTGATATTAGGTGGATTTACAGTGTTTCAGTGTCTTTTTCAAGAGTAGAAGTGTACCAGTGTTCCAAAAGACATTATTAAAATTAACATGAGAAGACAGCTGCTTCTCATGTGGTTTTGAGCCTGGGATGCAAGTACTGGATAAAGAGTTATTTAAATAAGCTCCTACAAACACAGTCAAAAGGTTAGTGACTTATGAATAACAAGTAATACTCTGTAGATACTGGTCAGGTTGCTTCTGATGTCTAAAGATGCATAAAGGTATTTTTAACAGCAGAATTACATGTCTTAGAGAAATGCCCCTGATGGCATATTGTCAATTTGTCACTTTTATTTGCTTAACTATGAATAGGTAGCAAAAGGAAAGATGACATTGCTTAAAAGAAGATGAAATGACATCACTGTGTTAAACCTCCTCCAAGCATGAGCAGAGGGTTGAATGACTGTGTAAAACCTCCTCCAAGTATGAGCAGATGGTCAGGTCATTGGTTGAAAGCCTCCTTCATTTTACAAGCAAAGGGTTCAACAATGTGATAAAGGCCTCCTTCATTTAATAAGCAGAGGGCCGGGAATAGAGGTATGGCTTCATTTAAGGGCACAAGGCTAGCAATGTTGCAATTAGCCTTAGGTTGTTTTACACCTTGTTATCCAATAGATGAAAACCACTAACACAACAGTGTGTTTCAAAGATTGATTATATGGTTTCACTAATTGAAAAGTAGAGTTTAAGTGCAGTGGGAGACAAGTGCAGGCTTATGAGCAGAAAAATGGTGTTAAAAACAGAGGGGAAGTAGTGGTGTTTTAAAAGGTGCTTACATGAGTTTCATTGTTAAAACACAGAATTGAAATATAGTGTGAAACTAATTGGTTGATTATGAATGGAAAAATGTTGTTAAGCAGATGGCGAAGAAGTGACAGAGTTTCTTCTTTAATGAGAAATAGTGAAAAGGTAGTGGAAGGGGTTGGTTGTTTCTTAAAGAAGCCATTTTACTTCAACGAGAACCATCATTATGGTGTCATTCAAAATTCGACCGCAACATCTTTTCAAAAGACTTGATCGAAGATGTGTCTTTATAATGTTTTAAAAATGATAAAATGGCAAAGAAATGCTTCATGTTTTGTTTAAAACCAAAAGCCTTTCCAAAAAGCCTCCAAAACCCTCACAAAGAAATTTCAAAGGGTGATTGGTTTTTTCAACTATAAAGGGAGTCATTGACCATTGGCAAAGTCTCATTATGCATTTCAAAACGCAAGTAACATTCCCCTAAGCTGCCCACTAGAGAAACGAGGAGATTTGAGCAATTTGCAGAGTTTTTTAAGGCTTAAAGCCTGTGCGGCGCGCTTAGAAAAGTGCGTGGTGTGCCTGGCAGAGAAAATACACAGGCTTTATACTATGGCACAACGTACCTGTAGCGGCGTGCGACGCGCCTGTAGCACCGATCACCACTGCCTGAAGGTCGACCCGACAGCTTACACGGCGCGACGCTCTCCCATCTGAACATGTCGCTCACTGAAAAGGCCCTCGAAAAGCATCTTTGGAGCTACCAAATGATTAGCAATAGCCCGTGAAATTTTTTCAAGGTATTCTCCATTACTCCTTGCTAGTTTTTGAAAATATGAAAGGGGTGAGAGGGTTATTTTCTCCAAGGAAGAAATAGTGATAAAGAGGGTAGGGTGTTTGATCAAAATCAAGGTGGTTTATTAATGTGTTGCCAAAGATTGTTACAGTAGAAGGCTAGAGTGTGTTTATATCAGTTTCAAAAGGCCTCAAAACTACCTTCAAAGAAAGTGATAAACCATATACTAATGACAAGACAGAAAACACAGTGGTAGAGGTTTTCAAGTTGCTATAAGGTGTCCTAACAGTGATAAAACAAAATTAACCTCTGACTGCAAAATCCAAGGCTTTTGTTGCTATGATTGCCCAAGATTAGAGACAGTGATTAAAGGGTGGGTGTTTTTTATCAGTTTTAAAGGGCCTTAAATACTGTTGAGAACAGTGAAACCATACACAAATTACAAGACAAAAACACAGAGTTGTAGAGGTTTAAAATTTCTGGAAAGTGTCCTAACAGGGTTAATAGAAGAGAGCAAACCATGTCTGCTAAAACTCAGAAGAAACAGTGTCTATAAGGTGAAAACAATGATCATGATCTGAATGCTTTGTCACTTTAAAAGTGTCCTCTCTACATAGTGAAAAGTGCAACCTAGTACAACCTCCATTGATCCATAAAACATAGTATGCTATGAAAATCTTTTAAATCAATTTGAGGGTGTTTTTTTCTACCATTGTGAGGAAACAGTAAATAGAAAAAGGGTACTGATTGAAGAGAAGGGTGTTCATATCAAAACAAGATTTTCTTTCTTCAATAATAAACCACAAGCATATCTTTCAAGGTTATTGGCCTAAGCACAGTGATAAGTTGATTTTATTTTATTTTGACAAATACTTGTTGATTGGCATCAAAGAGGACAAACAATGACTTATAAGGAGGACAGAGGTGTGGTTGAGAAAAAAATTTCAAAGGCCATTTGAGACAGCTTGTTTTTGAAAAGAACATTAAAAAAAAAATGCCTCCCATGCAAGACAGTAAGAGTGGCCTTCATAGGAGGTTTGAGTCTGTTTCAACTAAAGAGGTAAATGCTCATCAGTCATGTTTAACTTCCATGAGGTTGGGTGTCTAGAGTTTTGTCAAACAGTGCATGAGGTGAAAAGCTATTCCCCTTTGACACATCTTTGTGCTTTGAGATTTCAAGAGAAGCAATTTCAACTAGGAGGCTTGGATTTCAAGTTCTCTCCAAGGTCCATTTCCAAGGCCACCAAAATACCTTATGTCAGAGAGAAGTGGTTTAAACAAAGCCACCTAGACTCAGAACAGTACAAAACTTTTCTAAATCCTGAGCATAGAGATACATTTCCATCCATCTTTCCCTTCTCATATCTATTGAATAGTTATGCCCCCCTCATGAAGATAATTATGAGATACTTCACTTGCGAGGGAAGATTCTCCTAAGTCTATGCCTACCATGTCCGGTTGCTCATGCATTTCACGAGAGCCAAATTGTTAAATCTCCCTTTCTTCCTCCATAAAAGTATTAAGAAAATGGCCTCCACTGTTCAGAAAGAACCTCCTTCTCAGCAGACAGCTTGTCTCTTCCATAATTCCCTCATCAAGGTTATCATTCTTCATCAGCTTAAGAAGAAGGAAATCTCTTGGGATACCTTCATTTCACATCCATATCTCACCACTGTCTCTTCATTCCATACATCTCTTTCACCTTCCACTCACCATCCTTCACCTTCTTCAAGCAAGCCCATTCCCAAGAAGCTCAAAATTCCAATTCAACAAGAAGAAGAGCATGAGCAAGGGGAAGAAAAGCATGATGAAGAGGAGGAACAACATGATGAAAAGGAAGAACACTAGGATGAATAAGGGCAGTAGAATGAAAAGGAGCATAGTAAAGATGAACAAAAACATGATGATGATGAACAACAGCATGATGAAACAAGGCAGAAAAGTGAAGAAAAATAACAGCAGCAAGATAAAGAAGGGCAGCATGATGAACAAGTGCAGCACAGTGAGGAAAGGTAGCCTCATGAAGATGAACAGCAGCAGCATGAAGATGAACAGGGGTAGCATGATGAACATGTGCAACACAGTGAGGAAAGGCAGCCTCATGAAGAAAAACACAGTGAGGAAAGGTAGCCTCATGAAGATGAACAGCAGCAGCATGAAGATGAACAGGGGTAGCATGATGAACATGTGCAACACAGTGAGGAAAGGCAGCCTCATGAAGAAAAACACAGTGTTGAAGAAAAGCGCCATGAACAAACTCAAAGCAGTAGCAAGAATGATGAGGAAAGTAACAAGGGAAAAGATTCAATAGAGCATGTGCTAGTTGCCTCTCCTAGGCAAGGGGCCATGATTTCTTCTCTGAAAGTGACCAAGCGCTGGACATCAAGGAAAAGGGTGCCTAAAACTATAACCCCAAATGTTACTAGGGCCCTCCGAAGCAAGGGGAAATTTCCCAAGCAGCCCATTGTCGATTTACCCAAGAGGAGGAAGACCAAAAATGCCCCTCAAAGCAAGGGAAAGGAGAAAGAAGAAAGAAACCATGAAAATGAGAGGGACTTTGACATCATTCAAATCCAAAGTGATGATAGCAACAATGAGACCCGAATCCTAGAGACTCTTTTGATCAATAGAGAAAAACAAATTGATGCTTTAAGGGCAGATCTAGAGAGGGATAGAAACTTCAATCACTTTTTGCAAACTCAAAATAAATAGATGAGTGTCCACATGGTGGTACATGAGACCCGGGCCACCAAATACAAAAAGGAGGCCTCCAAAGCGCAAGTTAAATTGGAAGAAATCATGGGTGAGTTCAATGAGAGAAAAGATGAAGATCAGCCCAGGAGAAAGAGGCCAAGAACCATAGGATTCAGAAGAGCCCTTGAGAAACAAAAGGAGGAAGAAGCTTCCCTTCTCCAATCTATTCTTCTCACCACTTTTTTCACCCAAGAGATAGAGAAAAATCAAGAAGCATGGCTCTAAAGGGTGAATGATCACTTGGAAAAGAAGTTGGAGAAAACCAATAGAGATTTTGACCTGCAAAGGAGGATGACCTGACTACAAAAGTCAACTGGCTTCTGGTCTGATCTGAAATTGAAGGCCACACAGGAAAAACTTAAGGAAGCTCAAAGGAGGCGCCCGGCACCAAAATTGAAGAAAGACACTTCAAAACTCCAAATTTTGGCCTCAGCTTCACAAAAAGTTTTTGAAAACCCTTGAGGGTCATGCTTTCCAATTTTGGGCAAAATTCAACAAATTTTGGTTTTTTGTCATTTTTTCGGTTTTTGGCTAAAACTCATGGGCATCGGCATTTCTGTTTGGGACATCCCCAAAGGATGAAAATGGTATCATTGGATTCCATAATTTTAGGGGCATATACTCAGCAATTTTTAGATCAATTGAAGATAATTTTCTCCCCCAAAATGGTGAAAAACATTCACTTTTTCCACACTTTGCCCCGTTTATCAGCAAAGTCTATTTTTTGGGTTTTTACAGACAGGTCAGCTTTTGACTAACGTCTAGTGATCAGTTTGGATATCAATAATAATTTTCAGAAATCAAACATTCATATCTTTCCAGCGAGCCATCACGGGCCTCGTTTCGACATCGGGAAGGCCTCCAAACGTTGCCGACAAGTCAGAGGACTTTTTGCTGATATATTTCTTCAGTATTTTTGTGAAAAATGTAATTTTCAAAAGTGACTTTTCCTCATGTGCGTTTAGCTACTTTTGGGCATGATTAGTTAGGAAAAGTCAATTTATTTTCCTTTTTTATCATTTTTGAGATACTTTAGTAGATATTTTGTGCCTTGGGCTTTGCAAAGCCTCAAGGACAAAATCAGATATTTTGGATAGGCCAATGAGATTGCAAGTTGAACTAGGAGGTTTTCCTCACTTTGGCCTATATATTCCAAAGGCTTTCATTGTAAAAAAGGTTGAACTTGATGAATAGAAGCAATATATGGTTATAAAATCTTGGAAGAAACACTTGTCTCATGTATTTGGAGAGTTTCTTGAGTGCTTTTGGATGATGAAAGAGGACCGTTGTTGGATTCCATGACTTGGTAGAATGGTATAGTGTCTCTCTCTCTGTTTTGTTTCTTAGTTTTCATTCATAATTCCATGTTCTTGCTTGCTATAAGACAGTAGAGAATAGATTTGAGACATGTCCTTGGAGGCACCTCAAATTTCCTATTTCTTTATAGCTTCTATGTTTTTTCCCTTCTTAGTCATATCAAAGAATCCTTGATTGCTCTTTCATAATTGAAGAATATTGTTTGCTTGTTTCATTTATGGTTTTATGCCTGCTAAGTATGATTCACAGTATGCCCTGCTTACTCATGGCTAGTCATAGCTCCACCTCTGAAACTTTTCTTTGATTGTTTGATTTTCATTTGTTGAACCAAGGAGGTCTTGTACTGATCTTTCCCTTTGCCTAAAACTATGCAATATTTCTTTCAAAGTGCCCAATAGCTTGAAATAATATTCTTAGGCATTCCTTCATAGTGATTTAAGTTTTTTTTTTCTCTTAAATGTATTCCCCCAAAATCTGATAGCCATTTCCTAAAGTTAGAGAGTCATACATCTCTATGCATGGCTTGAATGTTTATTTATATGCATTGATAAGTTTATAATTACATTTCTCATGATTAATGGTTTTCCATACCATGTTTATTTCAGCTATTAAACTAATTATGTTTGAAATCCTTTGTTCTTCACAAATTTAATGTCCATCCCACTCCATTTTACACAAAGATCCTTTTTATCTCGCTCAAATCGGCCCTTCAACAACCTTGTATCACCACCTGAAAGCTTTCTTGACCTTTTTGACCCCATAGCCTAGTTGATCTGACATATTTTTACCTATCTTATTCTTTGATCAGTTCATCCCTCACAACCTAAAAACCAAAACCAAAAACCTACTTCATAACTAGCCTAAAATCAAGACACAATAAGCAAACACACAGATGTCCCTTACACAAATAGAGAGAGCCCTCTCTGAGTCCAAGAAAGCTAGGTCCTTGGGCTCCAAAGACTAGTTTGATGTTACACTGTCATTTGGCTTGCCAATCAGCCAAATCACGGAACCCTAACATAATGGAGATCATGGTGGGACTCTGAGTACACGACAGTCTAGCGAACTCTTATAGACTCTTTAGTCCTTCAACATTAAACTCAGATAATCAGCCTATAGAATCATTTAGAGTAAAATCTTTGTTTCACCATCTTAGCAAAGTGATGAATTAGGTTTAAAACACTCTTACAAACTAGGCTGCACATAAAAACCCAGAAAACCCCCAAAACTTCCTTAGATTGGTTTTTTGACATTATTGGTGGTGGACCATACACATATACCTCAAAACAACTAAAAATCCACCTGGCGAATCCACTAGCCTCCAGTAGGCCTTACTACTTTGCTAAATTTTAGAATACTATCTAATGAGCCACCTCATCGCCACCCTAACATAATGGCGATGACGGTCAGACTCTGACTAATAAACAAACTTAGATTCCCTAAACATTCCAGCAGCCTTAAGAATACTATCTGATTGACTTATCCCACTACTCCCCAACATAATGGCGATCACGGTGGGACCTTCCAAGTTAGTGACAATCTAAGTACTCCTTAGTAACTTTCGAAGTCTCAATAAAACTTAGAAATCTTAAGTGTTGTTTGAAGAGTAGAAGATATCTCTTTCACCATCTTAGCAAAATGATGATTCAGTTGTAGGAAACTCTTCCAAACCTCATAGGCTACACATAAAAACTAAAAAAACCCCAAAACATTCCCAGATTTGCTTTTCCCTAGTCATTGGTGGTGGACCATAGCTACATCTCTACAAAAACAACCAAGTTCCACCTGGTGACTCCACTAGCCTCTAGTAGGCCTAAAAACTCCTTAAAAACCAAAAAAATTATAAACCATACCTTTCTGTTGACTGATCCTTTCCAAAGCTTAAAGACTCATGGTGCACACTCTGTAATCAGTGAAAAACTAAGTATAACTTAGTGATCCAAAAAACTTCACCTAAACATAGGAGATAAACAGAAATAAACTTGCAAATAGAACTATTAGCTTGTCCAAATAGCCTAGCAAGCTGTTGATACCAAGTGAATCACTCTTCCTTGCAAGTCTTCATCTTCAAAGTTTGCTAGAAAACTTTTTCCCGAAAGCATCTTTGATAGTTTTTGTGGTGGACCATAGTTATGAAAGAAATCCACCTGGCGACTCCACCAGCCCTCATTTTTGTTTTGACCATCCTTCACATTAGCAGCACCCTTAGAGAGGCCATCCATCTAAAAAAACCACAAATTCCATCCTCTCTAAACTCTGAATATGAAATCTGGCTTCACGAAGAATCAATACCAGATCTCATCCAGACCCAAATCCCCCTATCATAGTAGATGACCCAGAGAAGATTCTATGGAAAGCTTCTAAAACTGGAAACCTAGCTACTGATAGGTCCATTTGTAAAGCAAGATCAATACCTAAACACCTCACATCCTTGCAGGATTCCCCATTTGACTTAAAATCAACAAAAACCCTTTTTTAGAAGCAAGTCACAAAGTAAAGTAAACTTTGATGATCTTGAGCCCCTAGATCTGCCACAGAGTCCTAGTAGAGAAGCCTCACCTACTACACCTCTCGACTTTCAGCTTCTCCATCACTTTAGCTCCTACCACCCCAGATCTGCTCAAAATCAGATCACTAGACCAAGTACATCTGCCACACCCATCCAAACCACTATTGTTCAAATCACCTCAGCTCATCCTACAAGCCCTCATATTGTACATCATCCATTAGCTCCCACCATGGCAGCCTAGTATGCACCCTTGGTGTTGCCACACCCTTTGGCTCCTTTAAAAAATGACTATCAATCCAAAATCCCGCACTTTATCGGAGTTGAGGCTACTACCGCTAAAAAACATGTAGATAGGAGTAGAGATGCCTTTGAATACATGGAGATAGAAGAAGAGACTATAATAATGAGGATGTTCGCCCAAAGCCTGGGTAGAGAAACCAAAAAATGGTTTAAGAGCTTAACTCCAAACAGCATACACGATCTCCCAGAACTCTACCAGACATTCACAAATAAGTGGGAAATCAAAAAGAACCCCATTCAAATCCTGTCAGAGTATAACAATCTAAAAAGAGAAAATGGGGAAAGTGTCCAGGAATACTGCACTAGGTTCAACAGTGTTTATAATGCCCTCCCGCCTCACTTCAAACCTCCACTTGGATCAACCTCAGAAAAGTTCCCTGAAGGTTTCGACCCAGACATGACTTATCAACTAAGAGGCAAGGACCCCTCTACCTTAGAGGAAATGCAAAAAGTGGCCATAAGTGCAGAAGCCAACTTAGCAGAAAAGAGAGCTAGGACCAGATCAGAAAGGAAAGTTGCATACTGGGATGTGGTCTCCCCTTCAACCCCTTCCTTAGATCCTAGAATAGATGACTTGGTTAGATCCATGGCGAAGATGTGGGAAAAAATGAGTGAAAAATCACCTCTTAGGGACAACCAGCCAAACCCTCCAAACAGAAACCAGAACCAAAACTTTAGGAGAGAACAGCCTCAAAACAAACGAAGGGAAACTGACCAACAAATTAGGCCACCTTTTAATGAAAATTATGTTGATGAGGATGAGAGGGATTCAAAACCCATTCATGAAAATAATTTGAACCTAATAGGTTATGATAACGAGAGTGAATTTTTCCTCACAGAAGAAGAACAAGCTTTCTTCTCTTCGAATCAAAATGAAACCAACTATGAAGATCTCGAAGATCCTACTATAGATTTTCAGAATGCCATAATAGAAGTTCACAGGCAGTATGACCTTAGAAGCAGAAAATACCAAGAAAAATCCAAGAAAGGTAGCTCGGACACTACTAATACCCCTGATACCATCCTTAAAAAAGCAGTGGATAGCAACAAAATCGTGATCAAGAAAACTAACCAAAACAGAGATAAAGCTATTTAGACAAACCTTGGCTCAGATTTTCCTAGTACCTCCACCAAGATTCCTGAGATAGATGTGTTGAACAAAATCCCCAACCAGAGTCAACAAATTAAGAACATAGAGAAAGTCATGGCTGAAAAAACTGAAGCAAACCTATCTAAACTACAAGCACCCTTCAGTTTTGAAGGTGAAATCACCAAAATAAAGATCACCATGCCTCTCATTGAGCTTATCACCCAAAAATCTTACAAATCCCAAGTGCTAAAGGTCCTAAATATAGGAAATGATGCCAACACCTTAAATCTAGCTAATGACACCCCTGAAGTGTTGTTTGGTCCAAAAATAGAAGGGAAATTCCAAGAAGGAACCACTCTTCTCTTCTACATTAGTCTGAATATACATGACCAAATCCTACACAGTGCCATGCTAGACTCTGGAGCCTCGCATAATCTCATGCCAAAGGTGGTAATGGAAAGACTAGGCCTAGAAATAATAAGACCCTATAAAGACTTATATTCTTTTGATTCAAGTAGATTCAAGTGTCTAGGCTTAATCAAAGATCTTTGTTTCAGTTTGGCCCAAGTACCTGCAAAACATCGGATCATGGAAATAGTGGAAGCAGACATCCCTCCCAAGTATGGAATGCTTTTATCCAGATCTTGGGGAGCTAAGCTTCAGGGAAATATTCAACTTGATATGTCCTACACCACTATTCCTGTATTTAACCAAACCAGAATACTCTATCGGGAATCACACATGAAATATATGATCAGCAGCCAATAAAAGCCAAATAACATCCCGATGCAATCCTTTCATTCAGATCTGAATTCCTTCATTTTACACACTGATGAAGACATTGAGGAATAGTTGGGAGAAATTGAAACAAACTTTGACCCACCACATCAGCTACCCCAAGTTCTCTATGATGAACTGGACACTCAAAATTATCCTGATCATGAGAAGCTATGTCTTGAAGAAAGAGAGTTCGTTCCTTTTGAAATAGGGATAGAGCAAGAAGCACAAACCATTATGTACCATCAAGTAAATTTCTCAAACCTTAGGCAAACATCAGCAATAACATCAGGAGACTTTTTCAGAATAGAGGCATTAGAAGACTTACATATCACAAACATCGTTGGAAATCAGGGGCAAGAGAGTTTAATGTTCTTACCATACCTTAAAGATTTACCAACACATGACTCCACCCCTTCAAATGAAACCTTGACTGTAGCCATAACAACTCAAAATATAGAAAAAATGTCTGATAAAATTCTTATGAAAGGATACGATGACTGCAGCCCAAATATACCTTAGTTGCTTGAACTGGCTAACATTATGTCACTCCACCAAAGACTTAGAACTGCTAGAATTTGCAATCTTGTTCAAAATACTACTTCATATAGAAAAAACATTGAGAAACACTATGCCACTGCCATCACTCCAAGAAACAACTTCGAAAAAAGAAAATACAAAAATCTGGACCAAACAGTAATAGTCAAAAATAAAATAGCTGGTCATAGGATCTGTTTTGATTTTAGAAACACTAATACACACCCTTATGACAGAAATTTTATCCTTCCTACCCAAGACCATGATATACCAATGACAAGTGCTTTTAATCATGTGTCTTTGCAAGATGATGTTTCAAGTTATAGCCGAATAATTCCTTTGCAAAGCAGACAACTCAAAGAATTTTTCAAGTATGCTGGAAGTAGTTCCATTTTCAAACCCATAATTGCAAAATCACCGGATATAAAAAATATGCTCCTAAAAGCCATGTTTCCAGTTCTGAATTTCTGCATTCTAACATACCTTGATGATGTCATCATATACTTCAAAAATGACAAAGAATATCTGCATTATTTGAAAAAGATGTACAACAAAAGGAGTGGAAATCAGAGGTATAAAGAGGTACAACGGGAAGATACGAGGTTGTTTAAAGATTCATGCATGAATCCTTATGTCATGCTTGAAAGAGAAAATTTTCCAAATTTTTCTTTTCAAGAGCTGAGTGGACCAAGAGTTTCAGGAGATCCTTATGAAGATAAGATGCTTAAGTTTCACCATTTCCAAGATTTCTAAGTAAAACATTTTCAATCATTGTATATACCATTGTTTGAAAAATAAGTAAAAAAATAGAAAATTCAAAAACAATAGAAAAATAGAAAAAGAGGGCGGTTGAAAAATAGAAAGAAAGCCCCATGCTCAAAAAATAGTCATTCTGAAAGCGCGCAAGTCTAAATGCTGCTACTAGTGCTCAAATGTCTTTTTCAGTTATCTAGCCTAATCATAACTGAACATGTTTTAAATTTATTTGCTGATAAGTTAGTGAAAGGAAAAGATAGTCAACATTGTGTAAGCTTGACTTATCAAAGAAAGTAGATTAGGAAAAGATACTGGTTCCACATGCTCAAAACAGAACCAAAGAGGAAAGTAGGGATGAAAAAACAAACTGTGTATCCTAGCCCTAGTTTTCTAGATTTCATTTTATGCAAAATAATATTTGTATGCAGCTTGTCTTTCATGCCACAAGTACATGAAAAATCAGAGTGTCTAATCCTGATTTGGTCATTTTTTCAATTTCATAGTTTAGATTAGAGAATAAAATCCTGTCAAACAGCTTAACCTTGACAGTCGATCCAGTATAGGTAGAGAAACAAAGGATTTCATCAGCTTAATCTGAACTCCCGGCAGATATAAGTATAGAACTAGATAGTGTCATTTTAAAAAAATATTATGTCAAAAGGTTGCTAGTCCAAATGCACCCAAAAGAAGAAAAAAGTCAGGAATTATAGTGGGGTAGGTAGACATGTCGTTGATTCTAATCATGCTATCAATTTTCAGAAATAGCATCAAGAAAGAATGAAATTTACGCCAATGGATAAAGGCACTAGTTTTCAAAGAACCCAGATCCGAAATTCTGGACACCTCCTGAAAGGGAGCTGCCCTCCCCAAATAGAGCCACTGTTAGTCATCAGTATTTTTCACCTGTTGATGATGACTAGTTGTTAAAGCCAAGTTTTCTAGCAGCTGATCTCCAATATGTCAAATTTTCCAGCTAGAAAACACCCATAAATTTTTTTTCCCTCCTACCTTTTAAAATCGACCCATGATGAGATAAAACCTAACTGTCAAGCCCTACTTAGTCTTAGTCATACAAACTTGTCCATCAGCCCAAAAGAGAATAATCCAAATCTGTCCAAAAAGTCTCCCCTAAGTTAGGTAGCAACGCTTTAGGTGATCTTCCCTTCGCAAACTGTCCTAAAGCCAAAAAAACCTCTGTCTAATATCAACCAGTCCTAGATAGCCTTCCTATTTTTCAAATAAAGCTTGATACACTCTTAAGTCGCGTCACTAACAAACATTGATGCCTCAGCAGTGCATATGCCACAGGTCAAACTGATATTAGGTGGATTTACAGTGTTTCAATGTCTTTTTCAGGAGCAGAAGTGTACCAGTGTTCCAAAAGACATTATTAAAATTAACATGAGAAGACAGCTGCTTCTCATGTGGTTTTGAGCCTGGGATGCAAGTATTGGATAAAGATTTATTTCAATAAGCTCCTACAAACACAGTCAAAAGGTTAGTGACTTATGAATAACAAGTAATACTCTGCAGATACTGGTTAGGTTGCTTCTGATGTCTAAAGATGCATAAAGGTATTTTTAATAGTACAATTACATGTCTCAAAAAAATTCCCCTCATGGCATATTGTCAATTTGTCACTTTTATTTGCTTAACTATGAGTAGGTAGCAAAAGGAAAGATGACACTGCTTGAAAGCAGATGAAATGACATCAGTGTGTTAAACCTCCTCCAAGCATGAGCAAAGGGTTGAATGACTGTGTAAAACCTCCTCCAAGTATGAGAAGATAGTTAGGTCATTGGTTGAAAACCTCCTTCATTTTACAAGCAGAGGGTTCGGAAATGTGATAAAGGCCTCCTTCATTTAATAAGCAGAAGGCTAGGAGCAGAGGTATGGCTTCATTTAAGGGCACAAGGCTAACAATGCTACAATTAGCCTTAGAAATTTGTTTTACACCTTGTTCTCCAATAGATGAAAACCACTAACATAGTAGTGTGTTTCAAAGATTGATTATATGGTTTCACTAATTGAAAAGTAGAGTTTAAGTGCAGTGGGAGACAAGTGAAGGCTTATGAGTAGAAAAACAGTGTTAAAAACAGAGGGGAAGCAGTGGTGTTTTAAAAGGTGATTACATGAGTTTCACTGTTAAAACACAAAATTGAAATACAGTGTGAAACTAATTGGTTGATTATGAATGGGAAAATTGTGTTAAGCAGATGGCCAGGAAGTGACAGAGTTTCTTCTTTAATGAGAAACATTGAAAAGGAAGTGGAAGGGGTTGGTTGTTTCTTAAAGAAGCCATTTTACTTGAACGAGAACCATCACTATGGTGTCATTCAAAAGTCGACTGCAACATGTTGTCAAAAGACTTGATCGAATATGTGTCTTTATAATGTTTTAAAAATGATAAAATGGCAAAGCAATGCTTCATGTTTTGTTTAAAACCAAAAGCCTTTTGAAAAAACCTCCAAAACCCTCACAAAGAAATTTCAAAGGGTGATTGGTTTTTTCGACTATATAGGGAGTCATTGACCATTGGCAAAGTCTCATTATGCATTTCAAAATGCAAGTAACATTCCCCTAAGCTGCCCACTGGAGAAACGAGGAGATTTTAGAAATTTGTAGAGTTTTTTAAGGCTTAAAGCCTGCACGGCACTCCTGGCAGAGAAACTACACAGGCTTAATACTGTGCTACGGCACGCCTGTAGTGGCACACGACGTGCTTGTAGTGCCAGTCACCACTGCCCGAAGGTCGATGCAACAACTTTCATGGCGCGACGCTCTCCCATCTGAACATGTCGCTCACTCAAAAGGCCCTCGAAAAACATCTTTGGAGCTGCCAAATGATCAGCGAAAGCCTGTGAAAAGTTTGCAAGGTATTCTCCATTGCTCCTTGCTAGTTTTTGAAAATCTAAAAGGGGTGACAGGGTTATTTTCTCCAAGGAAGAAACAATGATAAAGAGGGTAGGGTGTTTGATCAAAATCAAGGTGGTTTATTACTATGTTGCCAAATATTGTTATAGTAGAAGGCTAGAGTGTGTTTATATCAGTTTCAAAAGGCCTAAAACTGCCTTCAAACGAAGTGATAAACCATATACTAATGACAAGACAGAAAACACAGTGGTAGAGGTTTTCAAGTTGCTGCAAGGTGTCCTAACAGTGATAAAAAAAAATGAACCTCTGTCTACAAAATTCAAGGTTTTTGTTGCTATGATTTCCCAAGATTAGAGACAGTGATTAAAGGGTGGGTATTTTTTATTAGTTTTAAAGGGCCTTAAATACTGTTGAGAACAGTGAAACCATACACAAATTACAAGACAAAAACACAGAGTTGTAGAGGTTTAAAATTGCTGGAAAGTGTCCTAACAGGGTTAATAGAATAGAGCAAACCTTGTCTGCTAAAAATCAGAAGAAACAGTGTTTATAAGGTGAAAAAAATGATCATGATATGAATTCTTTGTCACCTTAAAAGTGTCCTCTCTACATAGTGCAAAGTGAAACCTAGTACAGCCTCCATTGATCCATAAAACAGAGTATGCTATGAAGATCTTTTAAATCAATTTGAGGGTGTTCTTGTCTACCTTTGTGAGGAAACATTAAATAGCAAAAGGGTACTGATTTAAGAGAAGGGTGTTCTTATCAAAACAATATTTTCTTTCTTCACCAATAAACCAGAAGAATATCTTTCAAGGTTATTGGCCTAAGCACAGTGATAAGTTGATTTTATTTTATTTTGAAAATTCTTGTTGATTGGCTTCAAAGAGGACAAACAATGACTTATAAGGAGGATAGAGGTGTGGTTGAGAAAAACATTTCAAAGGCCATTTGAGACAGCTTGGTTTAACAAAGAACATTCAAAACAAAATTCCTCCCAGGCAAGACAGTAGGAGTGGCCTTCACAGGAGGTTTGAGTCTGTTTCAACTGAAGAGGTAAATGCTCATCCATTTTAACCTCCATGAGCTTGGGTGTCTAGAGTTTTGTCAAACAGTGTAGGAGGTGAAAAGCTATTCCCCTTTGACACATCTTTGTGCTTTGAGATTTCAAGAGAAGCACTTTCAGCTGGGAGGCTTAGATTTCAAGTTCTCTCCAAGGTCCATTTCCAAGGCCACCAAAATCCCTTATGTTGGAGAGAAGTGGTTTAAAAAAAGCCACCTAGACTTAAAACAGTAAAAAAATTTTCTGAAGCCTGAGCATAGAGATACATGCCCATCCATCTCTCCCTTCTCATATCTGTTGAATAGTTATGCCCCCCTCATGAAGACAATCATGAAAAACTTCACTTGTGAGCGAATATTCTCCCGAGTCTATGCCTACCATGTCCGGTTGCTCATGCATTTCATGAGAGCCAAATTGTTAAATCTCCCTTTCTTGCTCCATAAAATTATTGAGAAAATGACCTCCACTATTTAGAAAAAACCCCCTTCTCAGCAGAAAGCTTGCCTCTTCCATAATTCCCTCATCAAGGTTATCATTCTTCATCAGCTTGAGAAGAAGGAAATCTCTTGGGATACTTTCATTGCAAATCCAGATTTCACAACTATCTCTTCATTCCATACATCTCCTTCACCTTCCACTCACCATCCTTTGCCTTCTTCAAGAAAGCCCATTCCCAAGAAGCTAAAAATTCCCATTCAACAAGAAGAAGAGCATGAGCAAGGGGAAGAAAAGCATGATGAAGAGGAGGAACAACATGATGAAGAGGAGGAACACTAGGATGAAGAAGGGCAGCAGAATGAAAAGGAGAATAGTAAAGATGAACAACAGCATGATGAAACAAGGCAACAATGTGAAGAAAAAGAACAACAACAAGATAAAGAAGGGGAGCATGATGAATAGGTGCAGCACAGTGAGGAAAGGCAGCCTCATGAAGATCAACAACAGCAACACGAAGATGAATAGTGGCAGCATGATGAACAGGTGCAGCACAGTGAGGAAAGGCAGCCTCATGAAGAAAAACACAGTGATGATATACAACACAATGATGAAGAAAAGCGCCACGAAAAAACTCAAATCAGTGGCAAGAATGATGAGGAAAGTAACAAGGGCAAAGAGTCAATAGAGTATGTGCTCGTTGCCTTTCCTAGGTAAGCGGCCATGCTTTATTCTTCGAAAGTGACCAAGCCCGGAACATCAAGGAAAAGGGTGCCTAAAACTATAACCCCAAATGTTACTAGGGCCCTCCGAAGTAAGGGGAAATTGCCCAAGCAGCCCATTGTCGATTTACCCAAGAAGAGGAAGACCAAAAAGGCCCCTCAAAGCAAGGGAAAGGAGAAAGAAGAAAGCAGCCATGAAAAGGAGAGGGACTTTGACATCATTCAAATCCAAAGTGATGATAGCGACAATGAGGCCTGAATCCTAGAGACTCTTTTGATCAATAGAGAAAAACAAATTGATGCTTTGAGGGCAGATCTAGAGAGGGCTAGAAGCTTCAATCACTTTTTGCAAACTGAAAATAAACAGATGAGTGTCCACATGGCAGTACATGAGACCCGAGCCACCAAATAAAAAAAGGAGCCCTTAAAAATGCAAGTTAAATTGGAAGAACTCATGGGTGATTTCAATGAGAGCGAAGATGAATATCAGCCCAGGAGAAAGAGGCCAAGAACCATGGGACTCAGAAGAGCCCTTGAGAAACAAAAGGAGGAAGAAGCTGCCCTTCTCCAATCTATTCCTCTCACCACTTTGTTCACACAAGAGATAGAGAACAATCTAGAAGCATGGCTCGAAAGGGTGAATGATCACTTGGAAAAGAAGTTGGAGAAGGCCAATAGAGATTTTGACCTTCAAAGGAGGATGAGCGGGCACTATAAAAAGCTCAATCAGTTCGCCCGACAGAAATTGAAGGCCACACAGGAAAAACTCAAGGAAGCTCAAAGGAGGCGCCCAACACCAAAATTGAAGAAAGACACTTCAAAACTCCAAATTTTGGCCTCAAATTCACAACATTGTTCTAAAAACTCTTGAGGATCACGCTTGCCAATTTTGGGCGAAATTCAAAAAATTTTGATCTTTTGTCATTTTTTGGGTTTTTGGCTAAAACTCATGGGCATCGCCATTTCTGTTTGGGACATCCTGAAAGGATGAAAATGGTATCATTGGATGCCATAATTTTAGGGGCATATACTCAATGATTTTTAGATCAATTGAATATAATTTTCTCCCCCAAAATGACAAAAAACACTCATTTTTTCCACACTCTACCCCGTTTATCAGCAAAGTCTATTTTTTGGGTTTCTACACACAAGTTAGCTTTTGAATAACTTCTAGTGATCCGTTTGGGCAGAAATAAGCATTTTTAGAAAATATACATTCAGATATTTCCAACGAGCCATCACGAGCCTCGTTTCGACATCGGGAAGGCCTCAAAAAGTTGCCGGAAATTCAGAGGAATTTCTACTGATATATTTCTTCAGTATTTTTGTGAAAAATGTACTTTTCAAAAGTGACTTTTTCTCATGTGCATTTAGCTATTTTTGGTCATGTTTAGTTAGGAAAATTTAATTTATTTTCCTTTTTTAGCATTTTTGTGATATTTTATTAGATATTTTGTGCCTTGGGCTTTGCAAAGCCTCAAGGAAAAAATCAGATATTTTGGATAGGCCAATGAGATTGCAAGTTAACTGGGAGGTCTTCCTCATTTTGGCCTATATATTACAAAGGCTTTCATTGTAAAAAAGGCTGAACTTGATGAATAGAAGCAATATATGGTTATGCAAGCTTGGAAGAAACACTTGTCTCATGTATTTGGAGAGTTTCTTGAGTGCTTTTGGATGATGAAAGATGACTGTTGTTGGATTCCATGACTTGGTAGAATGGTATAGTGTCTCTCTCTCTGTTTTGTTTCTTAGTTTTCATTCATAATTCCATGTTCTTGCTTGCTATAAGACAGTAGAGAATATATTGAGACATGCCCTTGGAGGCACCTCAAATTTCTTGTTTCTTTATAGCTTCTATGTTTTCTTCCTTCTTAGTCATATCAAAGAATCCTTGATTTCTCTTTGATAACTAAATAATATTGTTTGCTTGTTTCATTTATGGTTTTATGCATGATAATTATGATTCACGGTATGCCCTGCTTACTCATGGCTAGTCATAGCTCCCCCTCTGAAACTTTTCTTTGATTGTTTGATTGTCATTTGTTGAACTAAGGAGGTAATGTAGTGATCTTGCCCTTTGCCTAAGACTATGCAATCTTGCTTTCAAAGTGCCCAATAGCTTGAAATACTATGCTTAAGAATTCCTTCATAGTGATTTAAGTTGTTTGTTTGTCTTAAATGTATTTCCCCAAAGTCTGATAGCCATTTCCTAAAGTTAGAGAGTCATATATCTCTATGCATGGCTTGAATGTTTATTTCTATGCATTGATAAGTTTATAGGTATATTTCTCATGATTAATGGTTTTCCCTACCATTTTTATGTTAGATATTAAACTATTTATGTTTTAAATCCTTTGTTCTTCACAAATTTAATGTCCATCCCACTCCATTTTACCCAAAGATTCTTTTTACCTTGCTCAAATCGGCCCTTCAACAACCTTGTATCACCACCTAAAATTTTTCTTGACCTTTTCGACCCCATAGCCTAGTTGATCTAACATCTTTTTACCTATCTTAGTCTTTGATCAGTTCATCCCTCACAGCCTAAAAACCAAAACCAAAAACCTACTTCATAACTAGCCTAAAATCAAGACACAATAAGCAAACACATAGATATCCCTTACACAAATAGAGAGAGCCCTTTTTGAGTCTAGGAAGGCTAGGTCCTTGGGCTCCAAAGACTGGTTTGATGTTACACTATCATTTTTCTTGCCAATTATCCAAATCACGGGACCCTAACATTAGGTCCCTATAATGCTAATGTATCACCTTATTGTTGTTAACGTATCCCTTTTATTGTTATTTTTGTACCCCTGTAACCCCCATATTGTTATTATTGTGCCCTTACATTATTATTTTTAGGTCAGCTATGATTATATTGTGGCCCCATGGAATCCCATATATAGAAAGGAGGTTTTGTCATTTGTATCATCCAAGAATTGTTCATTTATGTAATGCAAAGGAGGTTTCCCCCTCGAAGCGGCTTATTTCTAAGGTGTTGATCTCTCTTTTCTTATATTTTTGGAGCTGGTTTCATAACACTCTATGACTCAGATTCATAACTTGAAATTTTTCAATCAATGATTAAGTTATCCAACCTTGAATTGAAAAATGATGACCCTCTTTCTTTAGCATCAGAAGTAAGATCTATCATGCATGGAATTAAAAATATTGGTGTAGAAGTTGGCATACCTCTCATATATTATGTTAAGGCATGGTATCACACTTAATCACACTACCTTGATTCATTTCAAAAAATGGAAACCTCAACGAGACTCACCTTTGACTCCCTTGAGAAAAAGTTTGCAGAAAGAGAGAAGGATTTTGGAAAGAAGACAACCCATATGTCTTCTGAAGAAGCTGTATGTTTCGTACATAGAGAGAAGAATCATGATCAATAATATTCCAGAGGAAGAGGTGGCCTAAGAGGATGAGGAAGAAGAAATTTCAGAGGAAGGGGGGGCAGACAAGCTCAAAGTGAAAATATGATCTTAATTGCATATGCTGCAATAATTATTGGCATGATGCATATACATGTAAGTTTCCTTGGGAGAGAATTGAGTAAGAAAGAGATCAAGAAAAATTTAAAACTCATTACAAATACAAAGGTAAAGCACTTTAATCCGCTCATTATGTTGTAGCACATTGTAACATTGGAGTAACTGAAGACTTGTTTAATGCTTCACTTACTTCTTGGAGAAATGATTGGTTGCTAGATTCAGGAGCAACATTTCACATGATTTTAGAAAATATTTTTTTGAAGAATTTACTGAAAAGGTTAATGGAGAAGTATACTTTGCAGAAAAATCTAAAATCAAGCGATGAAGGCTTGGCACAATTAGGCTTAAGTTTCCTGGTCTTCTAAACCATTTTCTACCTGAGGTTCTATACCTCCCTGAGTTGAGGAGAAACTTGTTTTCCTTGGTCCACATCCGTCAACAGGGACACTCCATTCACATGTTTGATGGAAAGGTTGAGGTCATAAAACCATCAGATCACTCAGTTTTCATGAAAGGAATAGAAGAAGGAAGGTTCCTAAAGCTGCAAGGTACCTCTGCTCATGCAAAAAAAAATGCATTTAGTTCTCGCTATGATGAAGTTACATTCCCATCAAGTATTTTATGGAATGCTATATTTGGACACTTAAACTATGAAAACCTTTGATTGTTAAAGAAAAATGGTGTTACTAGATTGCTTACAATTCCTAGGAAACTTAAGCAATGTGATGCTTGTATTCTAGTAAAGCATAGCAAATAGTCCTTTCATGATTAACATTCCATAGCACATAGAGAAATTGAGCTTATTCATTCATATTTATGTGGCCCCATGCATGTTTCTTCTACAAATGCAAATAAATATACAATAGAATTTATTGATGATTACACCAGAATGTGTTGGGATTACTTATTGAAGAACAAATCTGATGCTTTTCAAACATTCAATAATCTTCATGCGTATATTTAAAATGATGCAAAAGCTTATATTGGCTCTTTACGCAATGATAATGGAAAATAATACACTTCAAATGAACTTGAAAACTATATTCACCAATATGGGATCAAACATAAAACAACCATGCCCTATAATCCCCAACAAAACGTTGTAGCTGAAAGAATGAACAAGAAAATTTTAAATATGATTCGCTCCATGATGTTTTTCAAGAATGTAAAATTGATGTTTTGAGATGATGTAGTTCTATGTGCTGTGTACATAAATAATAGGTGTCCTTCTAATACAATTAGAAATAAAACTTCTTATGAAATGTGGCATGGCCACATTTCTTTAGGAAATAATTTCAAGGTCTTTGGTTCCACCTGTTATGCTTCGATACCTAAGGAACAAAGAAATAAACTTGGTGCTATAAGTTGAAAATGTATTTTCTTTGGGTATTCCAATACCTCCAAAGGATATCGTCTCTATGATGAAGTCAATAAGAATTTTGTAGTATATAGAGATGTCATATTCCTTGAATCTTCCAAGAATGATAATGTTTTTGAGCGGCAAGTTGATCGCTTGGATAGATTAACACATGAAAATTCATTTCACAAATTTGATAATCAAATTCCACATCTTGGAGGGGGGATTCCTATACAGAATCAATATGTGGAATCGTCCTCCGAAGCACTCTCTCCCCCACATGAAGAACCAACCATGGATTACACCCTGAATGATGTGATTGAAAAAATTGGGAGACTGAATCTTGATTCAATCTCAAATTAGTCAAATGAGCATCCTGGGCCTTCTCAGATAGGTCCCCCATAATGGCTGACAAAGACACTAGAAATTTTTTTTCCCGAGGAGGTTGGAAAGACATGAAAAAGAAGTTCCACTAGGAAAAATGGAGGTGATGTAGATGATTCTGATTCACCTATTGATATGGATGTTGCTTATAATTTTGAATTGAATTTGTCTACAGATATTAACTTATTTCCTTCAAAGAAGCTCCTTCTCATGATGAATGGAATGAAGTGATGCAAAAGGAGTATGATGCATTGATAAAAAATGGCACTTGGAAGTTGGTTGATCCTCCCTTGGGAACCAAAGCTCTTGGCTGCAAGTGGGTCTACAAGAACAAGTACAAAGTGGATGGATCACTTGAAAAGCACAAAGCCAGGATTGTGGAAAAATATTTTGAACTGAAAGAAGGGGTTGGTTATGAGGAAAATTTTTGCCCCACAAAAAAATGGGCTACCATTCAGACACTCTTTGCCTTAACAACTTAGAATGGTTGGAAATTCCATCAGATGGATGTAAAAATTGCCTTTTTGAATGGAGATCTAAAGGCGAAGGTTTTTATGTCCCAACGTGAAGGGTTTGTTGTCAAGGGCCAAGAAAAAAAAGTATACAAGCTTATAAAATCCTTGTATGGCCTCAAGCAAGCACCGTGAGCCTAGTATGAGAAATTAACAGAGCATCTTCTGAAACTTAACTTCAAAAATTTTGATCTTGATGATGCAACTTTGTTTTTCAAGAAAGTTGGAAAAACAGTTGTATATCTTGTGGTGTATGTAGATGATCTTTTGATGACAGGGAAAAATGAGAGTTATATTGCATCCATAAAGAATGTATTAAAGAAAGGTTTTGAAATGACTGATTTGGGCTATGTTCACTACTATCTTGGTATTGAAGTAACTCAACATACTAAATTTATATTCCTTTCTTAGAAGAAGTACATTGGAGATCTATTAAAAAAGTTTGGCATGGATGAATGCAATCCTTTGACCACTCCAATGGAAAAAAACTTGAAGCTCACATCCATTGAAGGGAAAGAATTTGAGGATGAAATGAAGTATAGAAAACATGTAGGAAGTCTCATCTACCTAACTACTATCATAACAGACATCTCATTTGTTGTTGGAATCCTCTCTAGGTTTATGAAAAACCTTGTGAAGGACACTCGTCTGCTGCAAAAATATTTCTAAAGTAATTTAAACGGACTCAATAATTTGGACTCAAATATACAAAAGTGGGTGAGTTCAGTTTGATTGGATACCATGATTCAGACTTTGAAGGAGAGAAATAAACTAAGATATCTACTTCAAGTTATAATATGAGTCTTGGATCAAGAGATGTCTCCTAGAGTTTACACAAATAGTTACTTCCAACAGATTTCACAACTGAGGCAGACTATGTGGCAACAGTTGAAGCAACAAAGGAAATTGTGTGGCACAGGAAAATAATAGAATATTTATATATGAAATAAATGCATTCAAATCCACTCATGATCGACAATAGTTCTACAATAAATTTGGCCAGGAACCCAAAGTTCCATGATTGAATGAAGCATATCAATACAAAATTCCCTTTGATTCGACATCATGTTGAGGACAAAACAATCCATATTCGTCATTATTCCACAAATGAGAAGACTGTAGACATATTCGCCAAAGCGCTTCGAAGAGAAAATTTTGAAAAATTCAGAACAATGCTTGGACTCATGAACATCCCTTTAGATTAAGGGGGGGGAATATCGACACCTAATCCTAAGGGATTGGGCGAAATTGTACATTAGTGTAAGTTAGGAAATAAGGAAGTATAAGAGCCATTGGGAAATGAATCCCAATAATCTCACCTCCATGTATATATTCATAAGAAACCTTAATCAGTACACTCGATTTATTCTGTGGAGTTACCTCCTAGCCTGAGAGATACCCTTTTTGAAAGCCTTAAATTTTCTTCCACCACCGCTCTCTTTGGACCTGGCCGTCAGTCAAAGTCTACCTAGTTGGGGACAATGATGTTAATGTACTACTTGAAAGAAAATTTTGGCTTGTCAAATGCATGTTTCTCGAAAATTTTGTGGTAATTTACCATCAAGTCCCTTATATTTTGATAAATCTTCTCACACAATCAAAAATTTAAATGATAAATTTTATGAATGTTAATAACTATTGGTATTGTGCATTTAATATTGTCCACTAACTACATGTTATTCACAGATAAGGTTCTTTCGAGTGATAATCTCTTGCCCGGTAGCTGCGTAGAGGCAAAGAAATTGTTGAAAATGTTGGGTGTTGAGTACATATTATATCATGCATGTCAAAATGATTTTATTCTATATAGAGGAGAATATGTAGAAAAAGATATATGTCTGAAATGTGGGCATGATAGGCATGATAAATAAAAATATAAGGGTAAATCACGTGGTCCACCTTTTAATATATTGAGGCACATGCGTGATAGATGGTCTGGAGGATTGCACGTCCATCATACTCCAGGACGTATCTTCGTAGAACTTCATCCACACCCATTTTGTACAATTGTCCTACAATAATGGTGAAGTCTGTTGCGTGCACCATGAGCTCTTTCTTCTGTTTAACAAAATATTCATCAAGCATGCATCCAGTAGTCAGAAAATGAATGATATCAGGGAAATTTTCATCAACCAACTTTATCGCAAACAACTGTGCGTTTGAAAATCCATCTTCCATGTTTGTAGGTTCCTCACCCATTTCAATGCGCGATAGATGGTTTGGCCCAACATTTGTTCTTCCTGGTTTTACCATAATTTCAAAATCATATTCTTGAAATAAAAACAACCACTGATAGATCTTTCCCCCAAATATAGGCTTATTGACCAAGTACTTCAAAGAAGAATGATCAATAAACATCTTAAAATGACCTCCTAACAGCTAGTGGCGGAATTTATGAAACACATTTCCATAGTTGAGTAATTCCTCTCTACGCTTGAGAGCTTTGAGCTTGGATAAGAAATAGAATTATTGAACTCATCTCATCCTAGCTGCACTAAGATATCTCCAAGCGCAATGCAGGAGGCATCCACATGTACATGAAATACTTTTAACCAATTTGGGAAGACCAGGATGGGCCCAGTGACCATATTTTCCTTGAGTAACTCAAAACTCTTCTAACATTCTACATCCTAGCAGAACATTGCATCCTTCTTGAGAAAATTTTCCATGGGTGAAGTTATCAATGCATAACCCTGAATAAACTTCCTATAATATCCAGTATGCCCCAATATCAAGCACAATTTCTTAACATTGTGAGGTACCTCTAGAATAACTATGACTGCGATCCCTACAGGATCTACCATCAACTTGATCTGGATTTATGCAGGAATGCAACAGAATAAACATATAACCATAAATACAAAGATGCAGTGGAAATAACACTTCATTTCATTAATCAAAGAACTGAAATTTGCTTACAGACAGAATGGAAATAAAACTGGGTAGGGCGCTGGTAGCTATCTCTTAGAAGAGATGTCACAGCTACAGGCCTCTGAACTAAGATACAATTAGACTCAAGGGCCTATTTATTATTTATAAACAATGGGAAATCCTAAACAGCCAAAACCCTAACCCTAGGAGATGAAGCGCCAAAACTATGGGCCCCGTTTGGGTAAATTAGTGTTTCAACTTCTCGGGGACGTAGCTTTTGCATACAATCTCCATTTGATGCGATCCATACCTCATTAGAAATATCTCTCCGAGGACTACAAATTTTGAGTGAGCAACATTGGTCCATGGGCCCATGTTGCTCCCGGTTTTCACAAAAAAAAGTCGTTTAGGGCCTCAAAACGGCTCCGGAGGTTCAGGACCTGAAAAACTACTAAAAATAGTAAGTTGTGTCGAAACTAAAAAAATAAAAGAGATAATGGTGGGGGCCCAAGTGGAATAGGTGGATGACCACCAATATCCACCTGGATCATTCCTCCCCCCTTAGGAAGCAATGGTCCCCATTGCACTAAGTTCCTCCCTGAGATGAGGAAATTTCTGTTGAACTTGGTCCCTGGTGAACCACTTTCCTTAGTGCAGGAGTTGGCCAACTTTGAAAACCTGATACAGTTGGATCTTATGTTGCCGTGCGTTCTTGATTTGCATGGCCATGATACAATCTGTGGTGGTCTGTTCCATTCATTCTGGATTTAACTCTGTTGGTGTGAGTTGTTCTGCAATGTTAGAGGTGTCCAATAGAAGTGGGAAGTAAGGACGAAGGCGGTCCACATTGAATACTGGGTGCAGACCAAGGAATGGTGGAATACTGAGCTCAAAGGCATTTTTCCCTACAACCTTGGTGATGGTGTATAACCCATATCAGAGAAGGCGAAGCTTGCGGTGGGGTCCTGTGAGGCGCTCCTTCTGCAAATGTAGCCATACTTTGTCGCCCACCTGGAAGTTGTGTGGCACCCTATGTTGATCATGGCATTGCTTGTAATTAGCTTTGGACCTATCTAATATGTCATGAACCTATTGGAAAATGTGTTGAATGTGCTCAATGAAGCTATTTGCTTTGGCAACTTCAGACTGGACATGAGCCGAATCGGACGGAGTAGCCGCAAATGGCATGGCTACGTCAATGGAACATAGGGGTTGGAATTCCAAGCCCACTTGAAAGGGGCTATGGCCGATTGAACTGTGGAGAGCCCGGTTATAACTATGTTGTAAATAGGGGATGCTCTCGTCCCATGTGCATGGATGCTTTGAATTGTACATGCACAGAATGTGTACAATCATTCTGTTGATGACCTCTTTCTGGCCATCTATTTGGGGATGGAAAGCTGTGGACTTGGTGAGCTTGGTGTCCAGCATTGACCAGAGGCTAGAAAAAAATGTGCTAAGGAACCTGCTGTCTTGATCTGATATGATAGACTGTGGGATCCCAAAGTGCACCCACACTCGTTAAAAGAAGAGTTTAGCAGTGGCTTCTGTTGTGATATTCTTCTTGCAGGCCACCATAATGGCCATCTTTGAGAATCTGTCAACGACCACAAAAACACAGTCATTTCCATGCTTAGTAGAAGGTAGGCCCGACATGTAATCCATGGAGATGGATTCCCAAGGTCGATTAGGGGTAGGTAGCAGAGTATAGAGGCCTTGCTTCTTGATGGTCGGTTTGGCAATGGCACAAGCAGTGTAGGATCTGATGTGCTTCCTGACATCCTTTCGAAGGTTCGGCCAATAGAAATACTTCTACAATACTGCTACTGTTTTCTCAACCCTGACATGCCCAGTGACTCAACTGTAGTGTGCTTCCCATATCATCTTGGCACGCTCGCTTGAAGGAACACAAAGGTTTCCCAGGTGACATAAAAGTGCATCTTAGAGGTGAAAATTTGGAACTTGTGTACCACCCAAGAGTGCCTTGTAAGTGTGGCCAAATTCTGGGTCGCTTTCATAGAGAAGCGACCAATCAAAAGTCTCCTACCCACAAGAGTTGAGAATGGTGGTGAGTGCCACGATCGGTGGTCGGCTGAGGCTGTCTGCAACATTATTGGTGCTACCATTCTTGTACCTGATGTTCAAATGAAACTGTTGCAGATATGTCGACCACTTCTGATGGCGATCATTCTGCAACTTCCCTTGTGTTTGTATGAACTACAGGGGCCGATGGTCTATGTGGATGATTGTTTCCTTCTCCAGAATGTAATGCTTCCATTGTCGACAAGCTTGCATAATGGAATACATTTATTTGTCATAAGTGGGATACTTGTGAACTGTGTTAGACAATGTCTCACCATGATATGCCACTGGATGTCCCTGTTGAGTAAGAACTTCCCCAATAGCATAGTCAGAAGCATCTATCTCGATCTCAAATGGCTGTTGCAAGTCTGGTAATGTGAGTGATGGGGAAGAACATAGGCGATTTTTCAATTTTGTGAACGCCTTCTATTGAGGTTCCAACCAAAAGAATTTTTCTCTCGCTCCTCCCTTGGTGACTTGACTCAAGGGCCAAGTGATATGAGAGAATCCCAACATGAACCTACGTTAGAAATTAGCAAGACCAAGAAAGCTGTGAAGCTCTGTTATAGTGGTTGGGGTTGGCCAATCCCGAATGAATTGAATCTTGGTTGGATCCACATGCACCCCCCTTTCATCAATAATGTATCCCAGATCTTGAACCTAGGTCATGCCAAAAGTGAATTTCTCTAAATTGGCACACAACTTGTGTTGCCGTAGTGTTTAGAGGACTTGTCGGATGTGGTGAAGGTGCTCTTCCCAATTCTGGCTAAAGATCAGAATGTCATCCAAGTACACCACTATAAATGAGTTAGTGAATGGCCACAATATGTCTTCCATCAACCTCATGAAGGTTACGGGAGCATTCGTCAACCCGAAAGGCATGACTAGCCATTCGAAAAGGCCTTACTTGGCTTTGAAGGCAGTCTTCCACACATCGGAGGGTTCAATTGGTACCTGGTGATACCCAGACTTCAATACGATCTTGCTGAAATATTTTTCACCTTTGAGTTGGTCCAGAAGGTCATCAATCCATGGGATCGGGTACCTATTCCAGACAATGATCTTGTTCAACACCCGATAGTCAATACAGAGTCTCCACGTCTCATCCTTCTTTAGTACCAACACAATCGAGCTCCCACAGGGCGATGAAATTGGTCAGATGTGACCTTTCTACAGCAACTTCTGAATCTGCCTCTTGATTTCATCATTCTCCATAATAGAGCACCGATAGATTGGTCCATTGGGTAGCAGTGCACCTGGGGTCAGATCAATCAGGTGCTTGACCTGGAAGTGCAGAGGAACCCCTGTGGGTGAGGTGAATATGTCCCCGTACTCCTCCACAACCTTATCCATTTGTTGTTGTCATGTAGAGGAGCGTTGTTTGGAGGTCGTGGCCATAGTCTTCTTCTTTCCCTGGGGGCGGATCATTAGGAAAATGAATTTCCTAGTTTGGGAAATGAGCTTATTGCATTGTTTTGTAGTAACCAAAGAGATAGCGGTAGGAGGTGGTACCTCTGGTATCCTGTACAACTTATTTCCCAAAGTAACAATAACAATGCGAGGCTGAGACTCATACACAGTATGATGCTTCCACAAGTATGGTTGTCCTAATAATACATCAGAAACATCAATAGGAGCAACGTCACATAATACCTCATCTGTGAAGGGATTGATGCTATAGGGAAGGCGGCACTGCTGGCTGACGTGAAGATCTCATCCTTGGTGAAGCCACCCAATGGTGTATGGGTGTGGGTGAGATGTGGTCAGAATGCCCAACCGCTTCATGGCGTTTGCTGAAATGAGGTTATTTTGGCTCCCATTGTTGACAATGAACTGTACCAAGAAGCCCTTTACCCACATCTGGGAGTGGAAGAGACGTTCCTCCTCCTCTGGATTTTTTGGTTCCCCCTTCTAGATCTTCGTAGTGGCAACAGTGGCATTGGGCTCTGCATCAATAATATGTTTCCCTTTGTCATTCCATTTTTTAGGTTCTAATTCAAAGTCAGAGCATGAATGTGACTCAGAAGTCCTCATCTCAGCCACCAACAACTGCTTGGCCTGACACTCACTTGTGTTGTGAGTGGAGCTCTTATGGAACTCACACCACTTTCCCGTGTCCTTATTTGGCTTTGTGGTGTTGTTCTTTGCTTGTGGCTTAGACAGGTTGTCTTGAGTCACCATGCCTTGGCTTTGTACTTTGTTCTATGGTTTGGGAGCACCTTTCCCTTGCTTTTTATCATAGATCCAAAGTCTCGCTTCTTCTGTTTGAATTTTTGCTCAATCTTGGCAGCATACCGGTATGCCGCACCAACCGAGGAGATGTCGAGGAACTCCATTTGCTCTTGAATGTATCTGTGTAGACAACGGTGATACTTTAGCACCATATGTTTCTCTGAATATTTGATACCCAACTTTGTGCATGGGGTATAGAACAGATTCTCCAACTCATGCACATCTTGATCCCTTTGTTGTTGCAGTGTGGTCCATTGTATGTACTTTTCCTCATAGCTCCCCACGAGATAGTATTTTTCATTGATGGCATCTCGAAAATAATTCCAAGTGGGTAAGATAGAGAACAGAGAGGGTTCTATCTTGTCCTTTTTCTCACAGTGGGTTTCCCACTAGTCCTTGACATGGGGGGCAACTTTGAGGAGTGCAAAAATAATCTTCTCCCGGTTGGAAAAGTCATGAACCGAAAAATATCCTTCTAATATATTTAACCATATATCTACGGAATATGAATATATTTGACCCTCAAATATGGGAATTTAAAAATTTACTTGTACCTTAAAAGGAGTCGCACCTCCAGAGTGGCTGCTGGATGCAGATGCGCCACCAGTGGGCAGTCGTTGAAGGATCTGGGAAAAGTTATCCATCATCGCATTTCTTTGTTTTTTGAGGGCCTCCTTGAGAAATATTTTGATAGGATCTCATACTCCCTCATCTTTATTTTCATCCCCCATGGGCATCCATCGAGGTTTACAAGGCTAATCTTGCAAAGGTTCCACCAAATCGAGCCCTAACTCCTTATACCCTAACCTCGTTCGGGACATGCAAAGAAGGATCAAGAAAAATTAGACCACTCTAATGCCACTGATCCAGATTTATGCAGGAACGCAACAGAATAAACATATAACCATAAATACAAAGATGCAACAGAAATAACACTTCATTTCATTAATCAAAGAACTGGAATTTGCTTATAGATAGAATGGAAATAAAACTAGCTAGGGCGCTGGTAGCTATCTCTGAGAAGAGATGTGGCAGCTAGAAGCCTCTGAACTGAGTTAAAATGAGGCTCAAGGGCCTATTTATTATTTAGAAACAATGGGAAATCCTAAACAGCCAAAACCCTAACCCTAGGAGATGAAGCACCAAAACTACGGGCCCCGTTTGGGTAAATTGGTGTTTCAACTTCCCGAGGACGTAACTTTGGCATACGATCTCTGTTTGATGTGATCCATACCTCGTTAGAAATATCTATCCGAGGACTAAAAATTTTGAGTGAGAAACATCGGTCCATGGACCCATGTTGCTCCCGGGTTTCCAAAAAAATGTTGTTTAGGGCTTCAAAATAGCTCTGGAAGTTCAGGACCCGAAAAACTGCTAAAAATAGTAAGTTGTGCCGAAATTGAAATAGGTGGAATAGGTGGGGCCCCAAGTGGAATAGGTGGGTGACCACCAATATGCACCTGGATAACAACTCTTGATGGCAGACAATGTGATCCAGCAGCATCCCAAATGGTACACAAAATATACACTTCTTTAAATTCAAGGAAATTTGATACTTCCTACAAGTATTCATCATTAAGCACAGATTTGACACACGCTTCTTCAATAGCCAAAATACAGTCCAATCATCTAATTATACCTCCAAAATATTGTGCATAAATTCTTTGAAAGTGGAAACTACTACACACGAGAAAATGGCAGGAGCATTCTTCAATCCAAAAGGCATGATTGTATATTGGAAGGATCCCCATTCAGTAGGAAAGGTAGTCTTACTCCTATCTTATGGCGCAATCTGGATCTGATGATATCTCGAAAACCCATCTGTGAAGGAATATGCTTCTTGGCCTCCAAAATTATCCAAGATTTCATCAGAGAATGGAGTTGGGAATAGATCATGCACACAAGCATCATTAAGTTTGCGCAGATCTACAGAGATCCTAATTTCTCCCTTAGTCCTCTTATCTTGTACAACCATTGGACTTACTGAGTTAGACTCTTGTATAGGTTCAATGATTCATGCCACAACCATTTTTTTCCAACTCTTATTTCACCTTCTACCTATATCTTCGTTTCAACCTATATGGGCGTTGTTTCACTGGGTGCGCATCAAGTTTCAATGTGATATTCATAACTCCCAGTTCCCCAATTATTCCTTTCAGCTATGAAAACTTAGTAGGGAACAAATATTCATACTTGGTTAGCAACTTAAAAACTTTTCGTACTGTATCATCATCCCACTAGTCTCCAATATTGGAAAAATTAGGTTTTCCTTCGGATCCAATATTCACCTGTGTGATTTTTAAGGACATTGTCACATCTACGGATGTGATTGAGGGCCCAACCACTACATGTTGTCCCTCAAATTTAGGGATCATGATATTCCTTGGATTCTCTTCACTCTCTTCAACTGTCATGTCCATGCAATTCACAATATCTTTCATTTGCGCATCCTAGGCTAGTGGAGTGCACTCGATTGCAGGTTTTTTGGTATCAAAGATGACTTCCTCAATATTATGCAAAGCTTCGCCAATCTTATCAAATCCCCTCTCAAAGTTGAATGTAAGAGTAAAAATCTCTGTCAGCACAAACCATTCACTAGTATCTCAAGGAAGCTTCATCTCCAAATAACACTCAGTAGGTACCTTCCCCAACGTGTGAAGAAACATATGGACCCATTTAGGTCTTGCTTCTACACTCCATGCCTGATTCCATCACGCCAAATGTATGCACAGATCCTCTTTTCCATAGTACACATCTTCCACTTTAATGATTGAACATTCAAACCACAACCTCATCATGCATGCACATTCCTCCCAGTTTCCCATGTTGTCCTTATGAGTTTCCCACCATCTTGCTAGAGTAGCGTGAAAGCCAAGAACGAAAGCATGGAATTTTTGTCCTTCAGGCACAGTCCTTTCAATCTCCCCTATAAACATGTTTATATTAGTTAATCCATCATAGTGTGGAAAATCATGTACCTTATATGTTATACATCTCAGAGACTGGGTCATGTGATTACAGCGCAACACAGACACCTCATGTAACTGGTTCTGCCAGTTTTTTAGTTCTTCATCAGAGTCTGAAAAAATAACTATCCTTTTCCCACTTAAGATTTCCATTTGCCATTGGATTAATCCAATATTCCTCGCACAAGGTGAGCTTATAAATTTGTTCGATCTCATTGTCAGCGCGCACTAGTTCTGTATATCTTTTTCCTTCTGCAAGATCTAGAGGAATGATTACCCTGACTCCATTGCTTTTAAATTCCATTCTCCTGTTATTCAGATTTATGACACCATCCATGTCAATGGCCCATTCCAACCATAACAGCGCATGATAAGGATCAACATCATCTACAATTTGGATGAATTCAAAGTCTACCATCACCTTGAGCATATTTTCCTTGAGAAACTCAAAACTCTTTTGACAATTTGCATCCCAGCAGAACGTTGCATCCTTATTGAGAAAATTTTCCATGGGCACAGTTATCACCGCATAACCCTGAATAAACTTCCTATAATATCCAGTATGCCCCAATATCAAGCACAATTTCTTAACATTGTGAGATACCTCTAGAATAACTATGACTGCGATCCCTACAGGATCTACCATCAAATTGTTCTGGATTTATGAAAGAACACAACATAATAAACATATAACCATAAATACAAAGATGCAGTGGAAATAACACTTCATTTCATTAATCAAAGAACTGAAATTTTCTTATAGACAGAATGGAAATAAAACTAGCTAGGGCGCTGGTAGCTATCTCTAAGAAGAGATGTGGTGGCTACAGGCCTCTGAACTGAGTTACAATGAGGCCCGAGGGCCTATTTATTATTTTGAGACAATGGGAAATCTTAAACAGCCAAAAACCTAACCCTAGGAGATGAAGTGCCAAAACTATGGGCCTCATTTGGGTAAATTAGTGTTTCAACTTCCTAGGGACGTAACTTTGGCATACGATCTCCATTTGACGTAATCCATACCTCGTTTGAAATATCTATCCAAGGAATACAAATTTTGAGTGAGCAACATCGGTCCATGGACCCATGTTGCTCCCAGTTTTCCCAAAAATCATCGTTTAGGACCTCAAAATAGCTCTGGAAGTTCAAGACCCGAAAAACTGCTAAAAATAGTAAGTTGTGCTGAAACTGAAAAACTAAAGGAGACAATATTGGGGCCCTATGTGGAATAGGTGGGTGACCACCAATATCCACTTGGATCATTCCTCCCCCCTTAGGAAGCAATGGTCCCCATTGCATTAAGTTCCTCCATTAGATGAGGAAATTTCTGCTGAACTTGGTCCCTGGTGAACCACTTTCCTTGGTGCAGGTGTTGGCCAGCTTTGACAACCTGATACAGTTGGATCTTCTGTTGGCGCATGTCCTTGATTTTCATGTCCATGATACAATCTGTGGTGGCCTGTTCCATGCAGTATAGGTTTAACTCTATTGTTGTGAGTTATTATGCAATGTCAGAGGTGTCCAATAGAGGTGGGAAGTATGGACGAAGGCGGTCCACATTGAATGTAACTGGGTGCAGACCAAGGAATGGTGAAATATTGAACTCGAAGGCATTTTTCCCTACAGCCTTGGTGATGGTGTACGACCCATATTGGAGTGAGCGAATCTTGCGGTGGGGTCCAGTGAGGTGCTCCTTCTGCAAATGTAGCCATACTTTGTCGCCCACCTGGAAGTTGTGTGGCACCCGATGTTGATCATGGCGTTGCTTGTACTTAGCATTGGATTTGTCCAATATGTCATGAACCTATTGGCAGATGTGTTAAATGTGCTCGATGAAGCTATTTTCTTTGTCAGCTTTAGACTGGACATGAGCCGAATCGGCCAGAGTAGCCGCAAATGGCATGGCTACGTCAATGGGACATAGTGGCTGGAATCCCAAGCCCACCTGAAAGGGGCTATGGCCAATTGAACTGTGGAGAGCCTGGTTATAACTATGTTGTACATAGGGGAGGCTCTTGTCCCATGTGCATGGATGCTTTTAATTGTACATGCAAAAAATGTGTACAATCATTCTGTTGATGACCTCTGTCTGGCCATCTGTTTGGGGATGGAAAGCTGTAGACTTGGTGAGCTTGGTGTCCAGCATTGACCAGAGGCTGGACCAAAATGTGTTGAGGAACTTGCTGTCCTGATCTGGTATGATAGACTGTGGGATCCCAAAGTGCACCCACACTCATTCAAAGAAGAGTTTAGCAGTGGCTTCTGCTGTGATATTCTTCTTGCAGGTCGCCATAATGGCCATCTTCGAGAATCTGTCGACGACCACGAAAACACAGTCATTTCCATGATTAGTAGAAGGAAAGCCAAACATGTAATCCATGGAGATGGATTCCCAAGGTCGATTGGGGGTAGGTAGATAAGTATAGAGACCTTGCTTCTTGATGGTCGGTTTGGAAATGGCACAAGCAGTGCAAGATTTGATGTGCTTCCCGACATCCTTTTGAAGTTTCGGTCAATAGAAATACTTCTGCAGTACTGCTACTATTTTCTCGACCCTGAAATGCCTAGCGACTCGACTGTAGTGTGCTTCCCATATCATCTTGGCACGCTCGCTTGAAGGAACACAAAGATGTCCCAGGTGACATAAAATTGCATCTTGGAGGTGAAAATTTGGAACTTGCATACCCCCCAAGAGTGCCTTGGAAGTGTGGGTGAATTCTAGGTCACTCTCGTAGAGAACTTTCCAATCAGAAGTCTCGTGCCCACAAGAGTTGAGAATGGTGGTGAGTGCCACGATCGGTGGTCGGCTGAGGCAGTCTGCAACATTATTGGTGCTACCCTTCTTGTACTTGATGTTCAAATGAAACTGTTGCAGATATGTGGACCACTTCTGATGGCGATCATTTTGCAACTTCCTTTGTGTCTGTATGAACTGCAGGGGCTGGTGGTCTGTGTGAATGATTGTTTCTTTCCCCAAAATGTAATGATTCCATTGTTGACAAGCTTGCACAATGGAATGCATTTCTTTGTCATAAGTGGGATACTTGCAAACCGTGTCAGACAATTTCTCACCGTGATATGCCACTGGATGTCCCTGTTGAGTAAGAACTACCCCAATAGCATAGTCGAAAGCATTTGTCTTGATCTTAAATGGCTGTTGCAAGTCTGGTAATGTGAGCACTGGGGAAGAACATAGGTGATTTTTCGATTCTGTGAATGCCTTCTATTGAGGTTCCAACGAAAAAAAAATTTCTCTCGCTCCTCCCTTGGTGACTTGACTCAAGGGCCAAGTGATATGAGAGAATCCCAACACGAACCTACGGTAGCAATTAGCAAGACCCAGAAAGCTTCGAAGCTCTGTTATAGTGGTTGGGGTTGGCCAATCCCAAATGACTTGGATCTTGGTTGGATCCACATGCACCCCCCTTTCATCAATAATGTATCCCAGATATTGAACTTGGGTCATGCCAAAAGTGAATTTCTCCAAATTGGCACACAACTTGTGTTGCCGTAGTGTTTGGAGGACTTGTCAGATGTGGTGAAGGTGCTCTTCCCAAGTCTAGCTAAAGATCATAATGTCATCTAAGTACACCACTACAAATGAGTTGGTGAATGGCCGCAAGATGTCATCCGTCAACCTCATGAAGGTTGCGGGAGCATTCATCAACCCGAAAGGCATGACCAGCCATTCGAAAAGGCCTTCCTTGGCTTTGAAGGCTTTCTTCCACACATTGAAGGGTTCAATTGGTACCTCGTGATACCCACACTTCAAGTCAATATTGCTGAAATATTTTGCACCTTTGAGTTGGTCTAGAAGGTCATCAATCCATGGGATCAGGTACCTATTCCGGAAAATGATCTTGTTCAGTGCCCGATAGTCAATACAGAGTCTCCATGTCCCATCCTTCTTCTGTACCAACATGATTGGGCTCCCATAGGGCGATGAACTTGGTCGGATGTGACCTTTCTGAAGCAACTCCTGAATCTGCCTCTTGATTTCATCATTCCCCATAACAGAGCGCCGAAAGATCATTCCATTGGGTAGTGGCGCACCTTGGGTCAAATCAATCGGGTGCTTGACCTGACGGTGTAGAGGAACCCCTATGGCTGAGGTTAAGATGTCCCCGTACTCCTCCACAACCTTATCCATTTGTTGTTGTCATGCAGAGGAGCCCTGTTTGGAGGTCATGGCCATAGACTTCTTCTTGCCCTCGGGGTGGATCATCAAGAAAATGAATTTCCTCGTTTGGGAAATGAGCTTACTATATTGTTTTGTAGTAACCAAAGAGATATTGGCAGGAGGTGGTACCTCTGGTATCCTATACAACTTATTTCCCAAAGTAACAATAACAGCGCGAGGCCGAGACTCATGCACAACATGGCGCTTCCACAAGTATGGTTTTCCTAATAATACATCAGAAACATCAATAGGAGAAATTTCACATAATACCTCATCCGTGAAGGGCTTGATGCTATAGGGAAGGTGGCACTACTGGCTAACGCGGAGATCTCGTCCTTGGTGAAGCCACCCGATGGTGTATGGGTGTGGGTGAGCTATGGTCGGCAAGCCCAAGCACTTCATGGCGTCTGCTGAAATGAGGTTCTTTTGGCTCCCATTGTTGATAATGAATTGTACCGGGGAGCCCTTTACCCACATCTAGGAGTGGAAGAGACGTTCCTCCTCCTCTGGATCTTCCAATTCCTCCGTCTGGATCTTGGTAGTGGCAACAATGGAATTGGGCTCTGCATCAATAATATGTTTCCATTTTTCATTCCATTTTTCATGTTCTGATTCAGAGTCAGAGCATGCATCTGACTCAGAAGCCCTCATCTCAGCCACCAGCAACTGCTTGGCCCAACACTCACTTGTGTTGTGAGTGGAGCTCTTATGGAACTCACACCACTTTCTCGTGTCCTTCTTTGGCTTTGCGGTGTTGTTGTTTTCTTGTGGCTTCGACTGGTTGTCTTGAGTTGCCATGCCTTGGCTCTATCTTTTTTTCTATGGTTTGGAGCACCTTTCCCTTGATTTTTATTCACAGATCCAAAGTCTCGCTTCTTTTGTTTGAATTTCTGCTCAATCTTGGCAGCATACCGGTATGCCGCACCAAGTAAGGAGATGTAGAGGACCTCCATTTCCTCCTGAATGTATCTATGCAGACAACTGCGATTATTTAGCACCAAATTTTTCTCTGAATCTTTGATACCCAACTTTTTGCACAGGGTATGGAACATATTCATCAGCTCATGCACATCTTGATCCCTTTGTTGTCGCAACATGGTCCATTGTATGTACTTGTCCTCATATCTCCCCATGGGATAGTATTGTTACTTGATGGCCTCTAGGAAAGAATTCCGAGTGGGTATGGCCAAGAACAGAGAGGGTTCTGTCTCTTCCTTTTTCTCACAGTGGGTTTCCCACCAGTCCTTTACATGGGGGCAACTTTGAGGAGTGCAAAAATAATCTTTTCCTGGTCGGAAAAGTCATGAACCGAAAAATATCCTTCTAATATATTCAATCATCTATCTACGACATCTGCATCTATTTGACCCTCAAATATGGGAATGTCAAAATTTACTTGTACCTTAAAAGGAGTCACACCTCCAGAGTGGCTGCTAGATGCAGATGCGCCGCCAGTGGGCAGCCGTTGAAGGATCTAGGAAAAGTTATCCATCATCGCGTTCCTTTGTTTTTCAAGGGCCTCCTCGAGCAATATTTTGATAGGATCTCCTACTCCCTCATCCTTATTTTCGTCCCCCATTAGTGTCTGTCAAGGTTTGTGAGGCTGATCTTGCAAAGGTTCCACCAGATCAAGCCCTAACTCCTTATACCCCGACCTCGTTGGGGACATGCAAAGAAGGATCGAGAAAAAGAAGACCGCTCTGATACCATTGATCCATATTTATGCAAGAACACAATAGAATAAACATATAACCATAAATACAAAGATGCGGTGGAAATAACACTTCATTTCATTAATCAAAGAACTTAAATTTTCTTATAGACAGAATGGAAATAAAACTAGCTAGGGCGCTGGTAGCTATCTCTGAGAAGAGATGTGGTAGCTACAGGCCTCTAAACTGAGTTACAATGAGGCTCGAGGGCCTATTTATTATTTAGAAACAATGGGAAATCCTAAACAGCCAAAACCCTAACCCTAGGAGATGAAGCGCCAAAACTATGGGCCCCGTTTGGGTAAGTTGGTGTTTCAACTTCCCGGGGACGTAACTTTGGCATATGATCTCCGTTTGATGCGATCCATACCTCGTTAGAAAGATGTATCCAAGGAATACAAATTTTGAGTGAGAAACATCGGTCCATGGACCGATGTTGCTCCTGGGTTTCCCAAAAAACATCGTTTAGGGCCTCAAAACAGCTTCGGAAGTTTAGGACCCGAAAAACTGCTAAAAATAGTAAGTTGTGCCGAAAATGAAAAACTGAAAGAGACAATGGTGGGGCCCCAAGTGGAATAGGCGGGTGACCACCATTATCCACCTAGATCACAACTCTTGATGGCAAACAATGTGATCCAACAGTATCCCAAATGGTACACAAAATAAACACTTCTTCAAATTCAAGGAAATTTGATACTTCCTACAAGTATTCGTCATTAAGCATAGATTTGACACATGCTTCTTCAATAGCGATAATCTAGTCCAATCATCTAAGTATACCTCCAAAAACTTGTGGATAAATTATTTGAAAGAGGAAACCACTACACAAGAGATAATGGCAGGAGCATTCTTCAATCCAAAAGGCATGAGTGTATATTGGAAGGATCCCCATTCGGTAGGAAAGGTAGTCTTAATCCCATATTATGGCGCAATATGGATCTGGTGATATCTCGAAAACCCATCTGTGAAGGAATATGCTTCTTGGCCTCCAAGATATCCAAGATTTCATCAGAGAATGGAGTTGGGAATAGATCATGCACACAAGCATCACTAAGTTTGCGCAGATGTACAGAGATCCTGATTTCTCCCTTGGTCTTCTTATCTTGTACGACCATTGGAATTACTGAGTTAGACTCTTGTATAGGTTCAATGATGCATGCCAAAACCATTTTTTCCAACTCTTATTTCACCTTCTGCCTATATCTTGGGTTCAACCTATATGGGTGTTGTTTCACTGGGTGTGCATCAAGTTTCAATGTGGTATTCATAACTCCCAGTTCCCCAATTATTCCTTTTAGCTATGAAAACTTAGTAGGGAACAAATATTCATACATGGTTAGAAACTCAACAAATTTTCCTACTGTATCATCATCCCAGTAGTCTCCAATATTGGAAAACTTAGGTTGTCCTTCAGATCCAATATTCACCTGCGTGATCTTTAAGGACTTTGTCACATCTACGGATGTGATGGAGGGCCCAACCACTGCACGTTGTCCCTCAAATTTAGGGATCATGATATTCCCTGGATTCTCTTCACTCTCTTCAACTTTCATGTTCGTGCAATTCACAATATCATTCATTTGCGCATCCTAGGCTAGTGGAGCACACTCGATTGCAGGTTTTTTGGTATCAAAGATGACTTCCTGTATATTATGCAAAGCTTGGCCAATCTTATCAAATCCCCTCTCAAAGTTGAATGTAAGAGTAAAAATCTCTATCAGCACAAACCATTCATTGGTGCCTCAAGGAAGCTTCGTCTCCAAATAACACTCAGTAGGTACCTTCCCCAACGTGTGAAGAAACATATGGACCCATTTAGGTCTTGCTTCTACTCTCCATACCTAATTCCATCTCACCAAATGTCTGCGCAGATCCTCTTTTCCATAGTACACATCTTCCACTTTAATGATTGAACATTCAAACCAAAACCTCATTATGTACGCACATTCCTCCCAGTTGCCCATGTTGTCCTTATGAGTTTCCCACCATCTTACTGGAGTAGCACGCAAGCCAAGATAGAAAGCATGGAATCATTGTCCTTCAAGCACAGTCGTTTCAAGCTCCCCTATAAACATGTTTACATCAGTTAATCCATCACAGTGTGGAAAATCACGTGCCTTATATGTTATAGATTTCAGAGACTAGGTCATGTGATTACATCGTAGCACAGACACCTCATGTAACTGGTTCTGCCAGTTTTTGAGTTCTTCGTCAGAGTTTGAAAAAAATAGCTATCCTTCTCCCACTTAAGATTTCCATTTGCCATTGGATTAATCCAATATTCCTCGCACAAGGTGAGTTTATAAATTTGAACAATCTCATTGTCAGCGCGCACTAGTTTTGTATATCTTTGTCCTTCTGCAGGATCTAGAGGAATGATTACCCTAACTCCATTGCTTTCAAATTCCATTCTCCTTTTCTTCAGATTTTTGACACCATCCATGTCAATGGCCCATTCCAACCATAACAGCGCATGATAAGGATCAACATCATATACAATTTGGATGACTTCAAAGTATGCCATCACCTTAACAACTTCTATAATGACTACAACTTGTGATAGCCTCCCTAAAGGAATGATCTTCTACTGATTGGAAATGCACAGTTGGATGGTGGAGCACTCCAAATTTGGCTCTCCCATGCCCTGCCATGTCTGCTTTGGTAGAACATTAGCATCTGATCCTAGATCTAGAATAACCTGGTCCATCTCATAAGCATTAATCTGTGCGGGCATCTGCATCTCCCTACTCGTTCTCTTCTTGTTTTTGTATATTTTGTTGACCACTCGTTGTTATACCATTGGTTTTTCCTTCTATACGGAATTATCTATCAAATTTTGAAGACATTATATTTCCATTTTGTTGCGTAGTAAATTTATACATGCTTCTAGAAATGGTTTGATCTCTTCATCTCCTCCGGCTTCCTTCAACGGTCTTCCTGATATTGACGCGCTTCGTTCTACAAATTATTTCCGCACTTCAACAAAAGCTTCCTTTGTACATTGAAGATTAAATCCTTCTTTGTTTTTAGTTGCTTTACGAATCTATACATCAATGAATGGTTGCTTTCCCTTATCTTCATTGGCGGCTATGCCACTCCCAGTCAGCACATTCACACTGGGATCTTCTTCATGAGTTTCTTCTTTAACGATCTAAATATTTTGTGTTGGAGTCTAAGTCTTCTTTTCTTGCATTTTAGCAATCAAGATAGTAAAATATTCTATTAGATGATCAAATTGCATACAATACCTACAGGAATGTCATGCTAGATTAGGACAGTCACACGCATAATGGCTAGCATATCCATAGCTATAGAAAATGACTTATCCTCTTCCTCGACTAGTTGATCCAACTCCTCGGCCTCTTCCTCTTCCCTAAAATCCTCCATGCCCATAAGGGGATGATGGTGGTTTAGGCTCAGCCTGCATTATATAGATTTCAACGTTATCTAAGATCATATCATAAGTGTGACAATGTTTCTCATCACACCTTAATGACAAAAAAAATCTGAAAAAAAAAACTGCTTCAAGTTAGGTTGATACTTTCCGACCTTTGGGTAGGAATCTATGTCATGTAATCCAATGATTTAACAGATTTTGCACCATACAGGACTCTTCAAAAAACTAGGACCTCCAGTATTCAGATAGGTTTTGAAGACATGAGACTAATCTTTATGGTTTCCAGAAGCTTTACATTTTATGCAACAAACCTCTGTGTAAACCTCCTTGCCCTTGTACCTGCGCATGCTTTGAATTTATAGATGCATAGCTTCCAACTGATTCTAAATTTTTTTAAATCCCAAGCGCAACGAGTGTTGGAGTAGCCTCCAATTTCATTGCAACCTCCACAACCTCATCCTATGTGGTAATATTTTGCTGACCTAAGGGCTAGCGTAGATGTGGAAGCAACATAGCAATGAACCATTCCTTATGTTGATTATCATCAATGACAAATCCACCATATCTGTTGGTGCACTTCAATCCCTAATCAGCTTCCCATACAACTTCATTAGCCTCCTCACAAATTTATTTCATTTATGTCACTAGCTACGTGTATAACTTAGGCTTCTTAAACTACTCTTTTAGGGAATTTTTTATTTGTTCCAAGGTGGTATTAGCATTTTCTTAAGCATACCTGATGTACCAATCTAATATGTGATCTTGGAAAGTAGTCACCAGCTGCACCTTCCTAATTTAAATATTGCTAATCTGCTGAGCCTGACAACGACCTCAGTCCCAAACCATAAGTGGTCAGTTTCCTCATTTCCAATGCCATTGAAATCAAGTAAATTTATTCATGCATCCATGTCTACTTCTGTGGGAGGCAGAGGTGGTGGTGGAGATGACCTACACGCTGGAGTGGGTATTCTATGATGTGAGTGCAGAAGTGGGGTGGATGGGGTTGGAAATAGACTTAAGGATTTCTTGTGTGATGAAATTTATCCTTCATAGTCCGTAGAGCTACTATTTTTCAGTTCAACTTCACAATCGGATCTAGGCTTCAGAAGGCTATAATTTTTTTTTTTATGAATCTTCACGGTAAACTTTTCCACTTCACGTAGTCGGGCCTCTTTGAGGCATTCAAGCAATATGTTTGCACAGACAACCCCATTCACATAATAGAATTTTCAACAAAAAATTCAATAAGCACAAGAACTTACCTCTAGGGCCTTTGAAAAACCTTCCTTATACTTCACAATAGGACACAAATTGATTAATGGAAAATTTAGTCACAAATCCTCCCAAGAGGAAATCAATCCAATGATCTACCGCATGGGTGATCTTATTGTCTAGCTACTCTACTTCTTGGATCAATTTAGGAGTCCACTTAGTGGTTTCAACATATGCAGGTATTGAATTCATCTAAGAGTGACAACCACTCCTGCAAATCATGTGCAAAGGAGCAGAAGAATATCTCATGAACTTATGTATAAATATATTTCTATACCCACTGTTCATCAGACAACTTAGTACTTTTCTCTTGGAGTGCCAATTCAAGGATATTTCTATCTAACCAATCTTGTAATTCACTTTGTGAAGGATGCCACAACATCAAATATCCCTTAAAATTATCCCAGTCCCAACAATGGAACCATTTTTTGGCTTGAGGGGTCCTGACCCAGGTTCAGAGTTTGTGGAGAAAGCAACAAACCCTCCAACTACTGGCCCTTTCGGTAGTGACCTGCTTGTGCATATCAAAGTCTCACCTGAAGCAGTATGGGGGAATGTTTGAACTAGGTTTCCACACATGGAGGGAGAAAATAATGAAGTGGCCCTAAGAAGATCAAATGCAAAATTATATCAATTATAAACAGATGCGTGCAATACTTAACAAAATAAGACAAGGTCGCATATTTCTTCAGCGCAGATAAAGCATAACAAAACCAGATCATATCTAAACAATGCATAATTACTTAAGCAGATTTATCAACCATCAATATGCATAAACAACCATAGCAAGAATTTCTCGTACAATGATCAATAAGCAATACAGAAAAAATGCGATATTAAACAAAAACAATAGATAACTCAGATCGGTACACAATAAGTTCACCAAAATCAATCCTTTGTATTAGTTCATATCCTTTCAATACATATAAGACTTTCCCTTACACATAACCCTTCCGTAAACACAGATAGTGGAGTCCGCACACAACCAAGACTAGGTCTTCATGCAAACAGCCAACAAGAGCCTTTCTATCCAACCCAAAAAAAAACCTTACACTGTATCACAAACTCATAAAGTTATCAAAACATCAATAATAGTCTTAATATGGACTACTTTCCTTATAATTGATCTATCTATTTATATTTTTTCATCACGTAGATACTATGGTCTCAAACCCTGGTTTGAGGTCCACAGTTTACCCTTAAACCCATTTACATAAAAAATAGGGACTTTGACTGACCTCAAATCCACTTGACTCATTTTTGCAGTGCATATATACAAAATTATACAAAATTACATCAAAAAGTGTGCCCTAGGGGACCCCGCTCCAACAGGTTGACAAGTGTAGAATCTGGTAAAGTGAAAAACAACTACTCGGATCCCCCTTTGATTAAATATCGGAGGGGTTGGGGGGTGTGGGTTGAATCAATGACCATTGATTTGAATTTGAACATATCTCAATGCATCAAAAATAAGAGAGGTTTAATAATTAAGTGCGAGGTGGGTCATTGGACTTGACTTAAATAATTTTTTTATAACATAAATTTAAACTTTAAATAGATATTTTCATAAAAATATACAATTATATTTTTATAAAAACATGATTATTTTAAAATTAAAATTATTATTATAAAAAATAATTAATAAGTCATTCAAAAGTATGAATAATTATATGTCAGCATTTATCAAAAAAGGAAATTGGAAATTTCTTAAAAATAATTTGTAGCTTCTTTGGGTGAAAGAAATTTCTACAACATATGGTCCAATTGGGGATTTCCTCCCCTTGTGGGATGCAAAGAACTAGTAGACCATATGCCTCAATTGTTGGGCATGGAGTCATACCATAAAACCATCAACCATTTATCTACAATCATGTAAATGTGTAACCAATCCCCATGAATCAATCCTAACATTTGAATATCCTGCAACTGCAGACTAAAACCTGTAACTGTGAATTGCAATGAAGCTGAAATCTAAAAACTGTACACTTTTCCAAAATCTGGTAAACTACAACCTTATTGCTCAATTTAATATCCGGACAGGTTTACACTCAACCTTATCTTACCCAAAATCTCCTATGCAACCCTGAACATGTGGAAAATTAGAATATGAAAATACTGGAAAAAAATACAAGAAACACAAATTCTGTCAATATCCAGAGCTTGAAATACTTTAGTTAGGATTTCTAGAGAAAATTTTTACAAAGCTTAAAGGAATTGGCATCAAAATCTAACCCTTTTCTTGTTATAACTGATCAAATATATAGAAATAAAAAATTCTAAACTGTTACAAACTTTCAGGAACAAAATCCTGAACAAGAAACTAAAAATAAACAATCTGTAGATATTTTGCCAGAAATTTTGAATTGTTTCACTGAATGCTAGAAATTTGTAGAATGATCTTCAATCTGTTGATCTTCTACTGCTAGGTGTCTTCTAAATGCTGATATCTCCATGCCCTTGAAATTTAGAGCTGTTGATTCTGCCATTTTTCTTTCAATTGATAATTTTGTGCCTTAAAATCTGGGTTTGTGAAGCTCTCGCTGAAGATCTACTTCATTATGTCACTTTCTAACAATGCTTCACCAATGTTATAAAATATTTGTAAGGAAATATTTTATAAATTTTTTCAAATATTTTGTAAATGAATTTTATATTTTTCTATTTTCATGAATTTACTAAATGAAATTCAAAAGATATTTCCTCAAATAATGTTATTGAATAAATTCATCCACTTATTTGAAATTATGTGTTGCTTTTCCTTCTCATGTATTCCCAAAACCATGTATTGTTTTGTCTTGCCATGGATTCCCAAAACCATGTTTTGTTTTGTAAATCTATGTCATGTTTCTCCTTCCCTTTAAAAACTCGAATTTTTCTTATCCTTATTTTTTCTCAACCTCCCATCCTTAAAAATATTTCATAAATGTATGAAATATGACTTTGATATATTTTCCCACCATTTTTTATAAATGTATTTCCACCATAGGAATAATGGTATTTTGGAGGTAATTAATAAATTGTTTTAGGAGGAACCTAGAGGGGGATCTCCATGGTAAATGGATTTGAGAGGGTGCGGGTTGAAGTAGAGGTTGACAAGTATAAAATCTGGTAAAGTGAAAAGAAACTACCTGAAGCCCCCCTTGATTAAAATTCGGAGGGGATGGGGGCTGTGGGTTGAATCAATGGTCATTGATTTGAATTTTTCACATATCTCAACGCACGAAAAATAAGGGAGGTTTAATAATTAAGTGCGGGGTGGGTCATAGGCCTTGAATAAAATATTTTTTTTATAACATAAGTTTTAAATTTAAATAGATATTTTTATACAAATATGATTATTTTAAAATTAAAATTATTATTATAAGAAATAATTAATAAGTCATTCAAAAGTATAAATAATTATATGTTTCAGCATTTATCAAAAAAAGAAATTGGAAATTTCTTAAAAATAATAGGTAGCTTTCTTTGGTGAAAGAAATTGGTACAACATAATTGATGGGTTCAAACCTAAAAAAATTTGAATTCGTCAAAAAACGTATTATGAGAAGGCAATAGGAAGAGAGTGAATTTTGAGAAGAAGAGGTCCCAAAATTGGCCTCACTACATGTAATGGTTCTTGTTCGGTGCTAAGATTGTATCTACAATCCTCAACAATTAATAGGAAAACCAAGGCTTCGTAAGCTTTGAGGCATAGTATAGTCAATGCCAAATGAACCTGTCAAATTCTGCAAAACCTATCTTCACACCGAAAAATCAATCTTCCAAGTTCTATAATGAAAATAATGAAAACTCTATACTTATATTCCTGCACTAAATTTCATAGCAGCACCAAGATCACTCTAGATGTTGGCCTCCTTTCCAAACATGGATGAAGACATTACACTAAATAAATATTTTCAAAAATGAACATAGGTTTCAACAATGAATCAAAAGCATACTCGAGAAAACCACAAAAATAATCAAGTTGTTCCTACACTAAGAAAATTTTCAATCAATCCTATTCCTGTACTTTTCAAACCTCAAACCATTAAACTTCCAGACTATTTGTAATAAAAATGAAACTATTATGGTGTGCTTAAATCATCCATAAAACATATGACGCAAGGAAACCTTTCTTGACTAAAAAATCATTTAATATTTTAAGTGAACTGTCGAAAAAACTAAAAATCCTTATGCAAATGATAGAAATTGAATATAGCGATAGAATAATAACAAATCAACAACAAAATCCCTTCCAGAGACTTGTCACACATGTTCATAAAATATCAAATGGAAACCATTCTCACTCATACATTGGCCAAACAATTTTAATGATAGAGATACTCTATATCATTTACTCTTCTTTCCAAAATCAAATCTTAGTACATGACCATCATTATAACCAATACTAACATATTGATCTTAGGGTTGAAAAACAATTCAATCAATAAGTCAAAATACTTCAACAATTGAGAGTTATACATAGGACTCTATTCGTGCACATAAAAACTATGTAACAAGTAACACTTCTAATCCAATTATTTGAGGATCAAAGGTCCTTTTGAAACATAATTATTCTTTAAAGTAAATACATATCACTCTCATTCCATTTGTAAGTATAAAAATATCGAAATATTGGCCCTACCAAAGGTTGAAACTTGTTCACCACGCCCCTAGGCTTAAAATAATATAGTATACTTTTCAAAGGCTTATGATAGTAGTTTAGTTTACGAAAATGCACAACATGTTAAAGAAAAATCCTCAAGTATTTGCATAAAATAATTAGAATGCAAAAGCATGAGTCAAGGCTTAGATTCACTATGGTTCTCAATAGTAAACTTTGACTTCCAAAATCCTTCAAGTGTCAAGAGTCTTGTCATACAAATAGCACAAACTTGACATTAAAGGTTTGAATCCCTATTCTAAATTATTTTCAAAAGTAATTCCAAACACAATAGTATAATGAATCTTCAAAACACACACAAGCTTTATAGATCTGGATTAATACCACTCTAGAAAAAACACCTTCCATACTTTTCAAATAAATAGGGTTCCATGACTGTTCATATAAATCCTTATATAAATCGCTGAGCAAAATTTGCACACCAAAACAAAAAATATAAAACACACAGTGCGACTAACTAAGGGATAACGAGTTCGATTGGCCGGGACCTAGCCAAACAACTTATTTCCTTATAAGAGAAAATATTAAATTATTAAATATAATGAACCATACGTAGGATTAAACATGAAAGTGAGTTGAACCTGGAAACAAATCTCATTTTATTAATAAATGTCTTTGATTAGTAAATCTGATACATAATGATAAATCTCTAGGATATATTTTTGTGATACAAGTCTTGACAAAATATCCAATGGAAACAACAATATTGCTAACCTATACTTATATATGACTAGGTATAGATAGATTTGGACAGGAGCACTTAGCCATATCGAGACATATTCTCACCAAAAAAATGAAGGTCGTTAACAACAAACCTCCAACAATAGACCTCTAAAAAAAAAACCACATTTCAGTCATATCCTATTTTATATCGGACTATCTTCAGTAAGAAGAGGTCAAAATATGTAGTTGTTTTGTTGGAGACTAGTAGTAAAAAGTGTGAATTATACTTCTTGATTTCCACAAAAACCTTCTTAACATTTCATGTTGACTTCCAACCAAGCTTCTTATCCAATGGTCCTCCTTAATTGGTGTGGGAATAAGACTTTAAACTAGTGCGATAATCCCTTCATAGTGCAAGAATCCTGACATTAACTATTTCATGTACCAAATTCACTTTGAAATATTGTAAATTAAAAATACTAACAAAACCCTTTAGGATAACATGAATGTAAGCACATAGCCATAAAAATACTAATCTATTGGCCCTTTTTTTAATGATGAGCATCTTCTACCCAATTTCTCAGGAATACATTAATAGAAACTAGAAATGCAAACATACAAGTATTTTTAAGTTGTGGAACAAAGGGTAAGGTAGGGTTCTACAGGTAGAAATTAAGAAAATTTTGGGGTCTGACATCCCCCCAACTCAATCTTGTTCTATGTCCTTAGATAGGTTTACACTCAAACTTATCTTACCCAAAATATCCTATGCAACCCTGAACATGTGGAAAAATAGAATATGAAAATACTAGAAAAAAATACAAGAAACACAAATTCTGTCAATATCCGAAGCTTGAAATACTTTAGTTAGGATTTCTCAAGAAAATTTTTACAAAGATGGAAGGACTTGACATCAAAATCCAACCCTTTGCTTATTATAATTTATCAAATATATAGAAATACAAACTTCTAACTGTTACAAACTTTCAGGAACAAAATCTTGAACAAGAAACAAAAAATAAACAATCTGCAGATATTCTACCAGAAATTTGGAATTGTTTCACTAATTGCTAGAAATTTGTAGAATGATCTTCAATCTGTTGATCTTCTGTTGCTAGGTGTCTTCTAAATGCTGATATCTCCATGCCCTTGAAATTTAGAGCTGTTGATTTTGCCATTTTTCTTTCAATTGATAATTTTGTGCCTTAAAATCTGGGTTTGTGAAACTCTCGCTAAAGATCTACTTCGTTATGTCATTTTCTGACAATGCTTCACCAATGTTATAAAATATTTGTAAGGAAATATTTTATAAATGTTTTCAAATATTTTGTAAATGAATTATATATTTTTATATTTTCATGAATTTACTAAATGAAATTCAAAAAATATTTCCTCAAATAATGTTATTGAATAAATTCATCCACTTATTTGAAATTATGTGTTGCTTTTCCTTCTCATGTATTCCCAAAACCATGTGTTGTTTTGTATTCCCATGGATTCCCAAAACCATGTTTTGTTTTGTAAATCTATGTCATGTTTCTCCTTCCCTTTAAAAACTCAAATTTTACTTATCCTTATTTTTTCTCAACCTCCCATCCTTAAAAATATTTCATAAATGTATGAAATATGACTTTGATATATATTCCCACTATTTTTTATAATTGTATTTCCACCATAGGAATAATGGTATTTTGGGGGTAATTAATAAATAGTTTTAGGAGGAACCTAGAGGGGGTTCTCCATGGTAAATGGATTTGAGAGGGTGTAGGTTGAAGTAGAGGTTGACAAGTATAAAATCTGGTAAAGTGAAAAGCAACTACCTGAACCCCCCTTGGTTAAATTTGGGAGGGGATGGGGGTTGTGGGTTGAATCAATGGTCATTGATTTGACTTTGCACATATCTCAATGCATGAAAAATAAGGGAGGTTTAATAATTAAGTGCGGAGTGGGTCATAGGCCTTGAATATAATAATATTTTTATAACATAATTTTTAACTTTAAATAGATATTTTTATAAAAATATGATTATTTTAAAATTAAAATTATTATTATAAGAAATAACTAATAATTCATTCAAAAGTATAAATAATTATATGTTTAAGCATTTATCAAAAAAAAAAATTGGAAATCTCTTAAAAATAATATGTAGCTTCCTTTGGTGAGAAAAATTGGTACAGCATAATTGATGGGTTCAAACCTAAAAAAGTTGAATTCGTCAAAAAAAGTATTATGAGAAGGAAATAAGAAGAGAGTGAAGGTTGAGAAGGAGAGGTCAAAAAATTGGCCTCATTACATGTAATGGTTCTTGTTGGGTCCTAAGATTGTATCTACAATCCTCAACAATTAATAGGAAAACCAAGGCTTCGTAAGCTTTGAGGCATAGCATAGTCAATGCCAAATGAACCTGTCAAATTCTGCAAAACCTATCTTCACATCGAAAAATCGATCTTCCAAGTTCTATAATGAAAATAATGAAAACTCTATACTTATATTCCTACACTAAATTTCATAGTAGCACCAACATCACTCGAGATGTTGGCCTCCTTTCCAAACATGGATGAAGACTTTACACTAAATGAATCTTTTCAAAATGAACATAGGTTTCAACAATGAATCAAAAACATACTCGAGAAAACCACACAAATAATCAAGTTGTTCTTGCACTGAGAAAATTTTCAATCAATCCTATTCTTGTACTTTTCAAAGCTCATACCATTAAACTTCCACACTATTTTTAATAAAAATGAAACTATTATGGTGTGCTTAAATCATCCATAAAACATATGAAGCAAGGAAACCTTTCTCAACTCAAAAACCATTTAATATTTTAAGTGAACTGTCGAAAAAACTAAAAATCCTTATTCAAATGATAGAAATTGAATATAGCGATAGACTGATAACAAATCAACAACAAACTCCCTTCAAGAGACTTGTCACGCATGTTCATAAAATATCAAATGGAAACCATTCTCACTCATACATTGGCCAAACAATTTTAATCATAGAAATACTCTATATCATTTACTCTTCTTTCCAAAATCAAATATCAGTACATGACCATCATTATAACCAATACTAACATCTTGATCTTAGGGTTGAGAAAAAATTCAATCAATAACTCAGAATACTTCAACAATCGAGAGTTATACATAGGACTCTATTTGTGCACATAAAAACTATGTAACAAGTAACATTGCTAATCCAACTATTTGAGGATCAAAGGTGCTTTTGAAATAGAATTATTCTTTAAAGTAAATACATATCACTCTTGTTCCATTTGTAAGTATAAAAATATCGAAATATTGGCCCTACCAAAGGTTGAAACTTGTTCACCATGCCCCTAGGCTTAAAATAACATAGTATACTTTTCATAGGCTTATGATATTAGTTTAGTTTACCAAAATGCACATGTTAAAGAAACCTCTTCCAATATTTGCATAAAATAATTAGAATGAAAAAGAATGAGTCAAGGCTTGGATTCACTATGGTTCTCAATAGTAGACTTTGACTTCCAAAATCCTTCAAGTGTCGAGAGTCCTGTCATACAAATAGCACAAACTTGACATTAAAAGTTTGAATCCGTAACGTTCCAAATCTTTCTTCAATAAATTGAAACATTAAATTTTGTCTAAAATTATTTAGGAGATGAATAATTAGGTAAGGAGGCCCAAAGATAATAAAAAAATAAATAAAATCCCTCTAGTATGAAAAGGGATCAAACATGGAACCAGATTTCACACTCTCATGTGTGAAAGGAGATATTCACAAAGAGGTTTGACCAAGTCAACCAGCGCAGGGTATGAGTTGGAAAGCACTACATAGGAGGGAAGCTTCTAGAGGAAGGGCCCATGAGGAGTCTCCAATTTCTATATAAATGGAGGGGAGGAGAGCTATTGGAATTCATGCATATGTTTATGATATTGAGTTGGTCATTTCGACTTCTTGAGCACGCTGGTTGTTTAACTAGTCTGCAACACTGTTTAGTGCACCGAGTGTCTCCATTTGGAGATCTCACCCTCAACCCCGGGGGACTTTGAGTGCCTGCTCGGGTGAGGCTGTCCCATTATTATTCTGGTTCGAGATCGAAGCATCATCCTCCAAGACAACTTTATTGCTGCAGCAACATAATACTGTGTTGTAGGGTGTTGCCGTGGAGACTCCACAACACCACTTTCATTGCTTGTTTTTCAGAGGGAGAGTCTTTCTTGCCTTTGGAGGATTATTTTGGAAGCTTGAGATCTTATTTACAGATCTTGGCATCAGGCCAAGACATATTCTTGCCCCTACTACACAGTTTTCTCCAATAGCTGCGTTATTTTCATAGTGCATTTGCTGCGGGGTTTTGTAGATAGATTGGAGGGTGGGATCTCAAGTGTAAGGATCAACTTTCCACTTTGGAGATCCATTGGAGGAGATTTAATTCAGATATTTTCATTTTATTCAGCCTTCTCTACATATTTCTAGTTCCAGAGTTGCCGTAGCTGCCTAGCTACTCTAACATTTTCATGTATTGCTGAAATCCCCAAGGGGAATGTAATAGAGAGTACTTTGGGCATTTTGTTCCATTATAGATCTCTGTTTTCATGTCTTTATCAGTTTCGCATATGTAATATAATAAAAATAATCTTCAGCCTCCTGGAAGTAATGCTGAGGGGTTTCTGGGTCATTCTCTTGTCTTGTAACACCTCAATCTTGAGGGATTTTCTATGTAAAACTGTTGTTTAACCTTGCTTAATGCCTATGCCATGTTCCTAATATAATTATATTATTTTTCATACTTTTTTACATCTCATACCTTCAGAAAATATGCTGCCCTTGCTTCAGTAAATTTCTGCATACTCAAAGTCATGGGAAATCAGGGTTTTTCTTGACTAGTCAGGAAGGAGGAACTTTTTAACTTAGAAAAAAGACTTTTTTTTTGCTGAAATTTGACAAGAATATCCCTCTTGACCTAATATAACATATTCCAGAACCTTGACCCTTAATTTTATGCAAATTGTTTTATACACTCATTTTAGGGCCAAAAACCTCACTTTTCCCCACCTTTTTGCCCATAAAAGTTGAGTAAAGGTTGCTGCAGTATTTGGAGTGGGTTTATGAGTGTTTTTAAATAATTTTTATGATATATAAAAAAAAATTCCTGAAAAATTCGTTTTTCAGGCATGATTTGCTGAGAAATCCATTTTCGGGATATTATATGTCTGCTACACTATTATTGTTTGACCGTTATAATTCTATACCATTTGGTGCGTTTATATTTAACTCTTAGATAGAGTCTGGAAAGGGCCAGTTAGCCTTTGGATCTTTTTCTCTTTTCAGAGGCGAAATATCCGGTAAATGCCCTCCCAGTCTATCTCTGGTTAGAGTTTGTCGTGTTTTAGAGATATCCCCGAAACGGGATATTACAGTGGTATCAGAGCATATTTCTGGCTCAGCCTGTGGAGCTAGTTATCTATGACACCAGAAGAGAATCTTACCCACCAGAGACCGTAGAGATGACAAATATGGGGATCTCACAACAGTGTGACTCGCATTCACCAGCCTCCAGTAGGCAAACCAGGATCACAATGCTTACATTCTTACCTCCAGTACCGAGTGAGAAAGGGAGGTAGCATGATCATATACCATTTGGAGACTATTTTTGTAAATGGTAGTCCATGGGGGAAGACTTCAGTGCAGCTTTTCCTTTCAGAGATTACTGTCAGCTTAGGCAAGATGAAAGTGAATGGAAAAATGGGGGATCTAGCACGCAGAGTTCAAAGTTGCAGCATACCACTAGGAGGTCACCTTTTTCCATGTATGAGGGATCCACTGATCCCTGTGATTCTAAGCCCAAGAAGATCAGAATAGTGAAAAAGATAAGTTTATTCTCATCTATTTTCAGATCTAGAGGAAAAGCATCCACCTTTGAGGAGGTCAAGAAGATTGAAGAAAAATAAGAGGAAGTACCATGCGCTTCCTATTCTCATCAAGAAGAAGATATTGAGCATGGGAGATACTTGGATCATCAGATTCTCAGTAATTACCTTGTTGAGTATAGATCTCAACCTAGAGCCTTCAGGAAGACTCTAGATTTTCCTCATGTCATCCAGTTGAAGGAAGAGAAGAGACCATGCAGTAGAAAAGAAATCAAAGGAAATAGATTTATGTTGTCTACCTTTGATGGCTCGTCTAATGCAAGAACTTGGGTGAGAAAGTTGGAGGCATTTTTCCTACTACATCCTGTAGCAGGGAAAGAAGCTGTTGAAATATCAGCGCTGCACTTGGAGGATGAAGCCTATGATTGGTGGTGCAGCCACTTGAGCCATGCAAGGGTGGAGACTTTTGCAGAGTTCACTCAAGGGTTGATCCAAACCTTTGATGGAGAAAGAGCAAAGAAAGAAGAGATCACATCACCCCTTGAGGAGGCTTGTGATAACGCTATCACACTCATGGAGGAGTAGCCACATGCATCAACAGTTGGGGCAGCCAACACTTTTGAGGAAGGGACTCTTGTAGCCCTACAAGAAGTTCCAAATACACATCAAGGTATGAAAAGATTTCCACATTCCATTGTTGTAGCAGATTCTTTTGATCAATGTGGAGATTTAATTTTGCATGACCAAGAGTCAAATCTCATTGCTACTATAGAGCAGCTTGGTTTCACTGCGTTGTGCAACATGGAAACACTTAAGAAGGACTCAAACCATCATTCTCATGAGCCATTATTGGATTGTACATCACATTTGAGGTTGGGGTTTGAAGCCTTGAAGATTGATGGTAGACATCTTGGAGTAAGAAACCTTTTCTCCCTTCAAGATGACACTTTCTCAATGAGCTCTTCTCAACTAAAAGAGGAACTTCTACTTTCAGATCCAAGACCTCATTGGTTTTGGAAGACTATGGATGAAAGGGAAGTCTCAAGGAGAGATCTCATTGGAGATGCAATTCGACACACCATGGAATGCAATGCTTTTCTTCCCTTCTCACAAGAGCAGATAGAATACGAAGGACATCTTAGGATGGATAACATCTCTCATGCTTGTGTTGGACATCCTTTGAGCCATACACATCATGATGGGAGGTTTTTTCCTACCACCTATTTGATTCTTGATAGGGTCTCATTGATCCTTGAGAAGCTTACATTTCAAAATCCCATAAAGTGCAAGGACAGGAATTTGATTTGGGATGATGGTAGCCCTCATGGGAGGAGTACTAGGATGGGGAGAAGAAGGAGGCATCCACAGGTGATTGAGTGGATGTGGTCGATGAGCAAGGAGCTAGGAAGCTACCTACAGATCTATGATACTGTGCAATAGGAGGCTTGGCTACACTGGTTACTCTTGAAAGAGTTTGGCCATCACTTGGAGAACACTCTTCCTAAGAGTAGGAGGATGGAGAAAATATGGCAGGATACTTATATCATTGAGCAACATAGAGAATGGATGCATGATGTTGATGTGTCTTCATCACATGAGTTGTATGATGGAAGTATGAGGAGGTAGCAAAACGCTTTGTTGCTTTGCTTGGGAGAGCAAGGGAAGATTTGCTCTCACACTTTGTATGATGTTGCAGGAGGAGGGGATGGAACTATCTCCTTGGTATTTGATGATGATTGGGAAGCACTTCCATCTTGGGAATTATTCCACATTTTTTGCAGCACTATTGGAAGAATCTTTGACAAGGAGCATGTCAAAGAACATATTTGTGTATTGACAGGAGCTTATTTGCATAAGCTCATAGCATTATCACCTTGGAGTAAAGACTTGTGGATGAAGTGTGCCCAACAGAGATATGGTGGATCCATAACCCATAGGTCGTAGGGTCACTTCATATTTTTTGCACTTGATGAACAAAGAGGAGGTAATGATACTAGAGACATCTATGGCATATTCTTCTTGACTTGGGTTTTCAAGCATAAGGAGGATTATCTTTTTGCAGCACATGGTTCATTCTTCTTCATAGCATGCCAAAACACTATGAAGGACTCATGTATGGACCCATTTACCATCTTACTTCTAGCATATGGTGAGAGGCTTGTTTATACATTCATTGATTTACACACTCTTACCATTCTTATGCAGTTCATTGCTTCACAAGAGGGCAAGCTCGTCAAATTGCTCCATGAATTGTATTGGGCCAATCTACATGATGGAGGCAACCATCTCTTTTGTGGCCTTGGGAAAATCTCTTATCACTAAATGTATGTTCATTTGCTGCACTATAGCATGTATCATATAAAGACATGCATTAATAACCATGTAAAAAGAAACATTTTGCCATGTACTTTTATCAAGCAACAACTTGCAAAACTGCTCTGTCACTACTGGGAAAGTTGTTGGTACCTTCTTGCATCACTTGTAACCTTTAGAATTTTCTTTTTTTTTCTACTGATCATGTCTTCATTTGCTGATATAGATCAGATTTTTATGGGAGGCTTGATTATGAGGGAGACACATGAGCTGGATGTGTCTGTGAGTAGGAAGAATTCTCACAATTTCTGCACTAAATGTTCTAATGGGAGCATGAGAGGAGATATGGCCACCACAGCCAAATATTTATTCTCTTTTGAGGCGGGCCATAAGATTTATATTCATCCATTGTACAACCATGGGTAAGTGCTTGATCATGTATTATTGTTGTTACATTTAGCCATTTACTATCCTTTAGTAGATGTGATGAATCATGGACATTGCTTGCCATGTAATTTTCTCAAGTTGCAGTGGATGAGACTGCACTGTATCCTTGTGAGAAATTGTTTGCATCATGTATCATCATGTAAAAACTTCAGAAAATATCTCATTAATATGTTCCATGATGACCATGTCCTATTCTTCATGGATGGATTGTTTTGGGCCAGCTTGTTCTTCATTGTTGGAGGAGCCTTCTTTGGAGGATTGTTCTTCAATTTGCCATTAGAGGGCAATAATTTTGCAGCCCGGGATCAGCATAAAATCTACACTTGTCATGAGTGGAGAGGATGAAAACATGGGGTAAGCTATGATGCTTGCCAAGTTCAGATTTTCAACCCACCTTCATTACCGGAGCTTGAGGTGGAAGGAGATTTTCAGGAGTTTCCTTGTTGGGAGGTGGCTCATTTTGTTTGGATGATTGCTTGGGGATGGAGGATCCACATGAGGGAGATGTTCCTCATTATATTCTAGACTCCATGCCTTGAGTGGAGATTCTTCAGTTCTATCCTTGCAATTGCTTGGGGACAAGCAAAATTTGGGAGGGGAGGATTGTAATGTTCCAAATCTTTCTTCAATAAATTGGAACATTAAATTTTGTCTAAACTTATTTAGGAGATGAATAATTGGGTAAGGAGGCCCAAAGATAATAAAAACATAAATAAAATCCCTCTAGTATGAAAAGGGATCAGCCATGGAACTAGATTTCACACCCTCATGTGTGAAAGGAGATATTTGCAAAGAGGTTTGACCAAGTCAACTAGCGTAGGGTATGAGTTGGAAAGCACTACATAGGAGGGAAGCTTCTTGAGGAAGGGAAGCTTCTAGAGGAAGGGCCCATGAGGAGTCTCCAATTGCTATATAAATGGAGGGGAGGAGAGCTATTGGAATTCATGCATATTTTTATGATATTGAATTGGTCATTTCAACTTCTTGAGCACGATGGTTGTTTAACTAGTCTGCAGCACTGTTTAGTGTACCGAGTGTCTCCATTCGGAGATCTCACCCTCAGCCCCGGGGGACTTCGAGTGCCTGCTCAGGTGAGGTTGTCCCATTATTATTCTGGTTCGAGACCGAAGCATCATCCTCCAGGACAAATTTATTGCTACAGCAGCATAATACTGTGTTGTAGGGTGTTGCCGTGGAAACTCCACAACACCACTTCCATTGCTTGTTTTTCAGAGGGAGAGTCTTTCTTGCCTTTGGAGGATTAGTTTGGAAGCTTGAGAGCTTATTTTCAGATCTTGGCATCAGGCCAAGACATATTCTTGCCCCTACTGCACATTTTTCTCCAATAGCTGCATTATTTTCATAGTGCATTTGCTGCGGGGTTTTGTAGATAGATTGGAGGGTGGGATCTCAAGTGTAAGGATCAACCTTCCACTTTGGAGATCCATTGGAGGAGATTTAATTCATATATTTTCATTTTATTCAGCCTTCTCTACATATTTCTAGTTCCATAGTTTCCGTAGCTGCCCAGCTACTCCGACATTTTCATGTATTGCTGAAATCCCCAAGGGGAATGTAATAGAGAGTACTTTGGGCATTTTGTTCCATTATAGATCTCTGTTTTCATGTATTTATCAGTTTCAGATATGTAATATAATAAAAATAATCTTCAGCCTCTTGGAAGTAACGCTGAAGGGTTTCTGGGTCATTCTCTTGTCTTGCAGCACCTCAATCTTGCGGGATTTTCTATGTAAAACTATTGTTTAACCTTGCTTAATGCCTATGACATGGTCCTAAACTCATTATATGATTTGTATTAGTGTTTTAAACCTCATACCTTCAGAAAATATGCTTCCCTTTCTGAGTAAATTTCTGCATACTCAAAGTCATGGGAAATCAGGGTTTTTCTTGACTAGTCAGGAAGGAGGAACTGTTTAACTTAGAAAAACGCATTTTTTTTTTCTGAAATTCGACATTAATATCCCTCTTGACCTAATATAACATATTACATAACCTTGACCATTCATTTTACGCAGATTGTCTTATACACTCATTTTAGGGCCAAAATCCTCACTTTTCCCCACCTTTTTTCCCATAAAATCTTAGTAGAGGTTTCTGAAGTATTTGGAGTGGGTTTATAAGTGTTTTTAAACACTTTTTATGATATCTTAAGCACACATTCCTGAAAAATTCGTTTTTCAGGCATGATTTGCTGAGAAATCCATTTTCGGGATATTATATGTCTGCTGCACTATTATTGTTTGAACGTTCTAATTATATACCATTTGGTGCATTTATATTTCAATCTTAGATAGGGTATGGAAAGGGCCAGGTAGCCTCCGGATCTCGTTCTCTTTTCAGAGGTGAAATATCCAGTAAATGCCCTCCCAGTCTATCTCTGGTTAGAGTTTGCCGTGTTTTAGAGATATCCCCGAAAAGGGATATTACAGAATCCATATTCTAAATTATTTTCAAAATTAATTGAAAAAAAAAATAGTATAATAAATCTTCAAAACACAGAAAAGCTTTCTAGATCTGGATTAATACCACTCTAGAAAAACCACCTTCCACAGTTTCCAAATAAATAAGGTTCCATGACTATTCATATAAACCGTTATACAAATCACTGAGAAAAAATAGCACACCAAAACAAAAAATATAAAACACACAGTGCGACTAACTAAGGGATAATGAGTTCGATTGGCTGGGACCTAGCCAAACAACTTATTTCCTTATAAGAGAAAACATTAACTTATGAAATACAATGAACGATATGTAGGATTAAACAAAAAAATGAGTTGAACCTTGACACAAATCTCATTTTATTAATAAATGTCTTTGATTAGTAAATCTGATACATAATGATAAATCTCTAGGAGATATTTTTGCGATACAAGTCTTGAAAAAATATCCAATGGAAACAACAATATTGCTAACCTATACTTATGTATGACTAGGTATTGATAGATTTGTATAGGAATACTTAGCCATATTGGGAAATATTCTCACAAAAAAAATGAAGGTCGTTAACAAAAAGCCTCCAACAATAGACCTCTAAAACAAACACCACATTTCAATCATATCCTATTTTATATTAGACTATCTTCAGTAAGAAGAGGTCAAAATATGTAGTTGTTTTGTTGGAGACTAGTAGTAAAAGGTGTGAATTATCCTTCTTGATTTCCACAAAAACCTTCCTAACAGTTCATGTTGACTTCCAACCAAGCTTCTTATCCAATGGTCCTCCTTAATTGGTGTGGGAATAAGACTTTAGAATAGTGCGATAATCCCTTCATAGTGCAAGAATCCTGACATTAACTATTTCATGTACCAAATGCACTTCGAAATATTGTAAATTAAAAATACTAAAAAAAGCCTTTAGGATAACATGAATGTAAGCACATAACCATAAAAATACTAATCTATTGGCCCTTTATTTAATGATGAGCATATTCTACCCAATTTCTCAGAAATACATTAATAGAAACTAGAAATGGAGACATACAAGTATTTTTAAGTTGTGGAACAAAGGGTAAGGTAGGGTTCTATAGGTAGAAATTAAGAAAATCTTGGGGTCTGACATCCCCCCAACCCGATCTTGTTCTATGTCCTCAGACAGGTTTACACTCAAACTTATGTTACCCAAAATCTCCTATGAAACCCTGAACATGTTGAAAAATAGAATATGAAGATACTGGAAAAAATACAAGAAACAGAAATGATGTCAATATCCCAAGCTTGAAATACTTTAGTTAGGATTTCTGGAGAAAATTTTTACAAATATGAAAGGACTTGACATCAAAATCCAACCCTTTGCTTATTATAATTGATCAAATATATAGAAATACAAACTTCTAAATTGTTACAAACTTTCAGAAACAAAATCCTGAACAAGAAACTAAAAATAAACAATCTGCAGATCTTTTTCCAGAAATTTGGAATGGTTTCACTGATTGCTAGAAATTTGTAGAATGATCTTCAATCTCTTGATCTTCTGCTGCTAGGTGTCTTCTAAATGCTGATATCTCCATGCCCTTGAAATTTAGAGCTGTTGATTCTGCCATTTGTCTTTCAATTGATAATTTTGTGCCTTAAAATTTGGGTTTGTGAAGCTCTCGCTGAAGATCTACTTCGTTATGTCACTTTTTGACAATGCTTCACCAATGTTATAAAATATTTGTAAGGAAATATTTTATAATTGTTTTGAAATATTTTGTAAATGAATTTTATATTTTTATATTTTCATGAATTTACTAAATAAAATTCAAAAAATATTACCTCAAATAATGTTATTGAATAAATTCATCCACTTATTTGAAATTATGTGTTGCCTTTCCTTCTCATGTATTCGCAAAACCATGTGTTATTTTGTCTTCCCATGGATTCCCAAAACCATGTTTTGTTTTTTAAATCTATGTCATGTTTCTCCTTCCCTTTAGAAACTCAAATTTTACTTATCCTTATTTTTTCTCAACCTCCCATCCTGAAAAATATTTCATAAATGTATGAATTATGACTTGATATATTTTCCCACCATTTTTTATAAATGTATTTCCACCATAGGAATAATGGTATTTTGGGGGTAATTAATAAATAGTTTTAGGAGGAACCTAGAGGGGGGTATCCATGGTAAATGGATTTGAGAGGGTGCGGGTTGAAGTAGAGGTTGACAAGTATAAAATCTAGTGAAGTGAAAAGCAACTACCCGAAGCCCCCCTTGGTTAAATTTGGGAGGGGATGGGGGTTCTGGGTTGAATCAATCGTCATTGATTTGATTTTGCACATATCTCAATGTATGAAAAATAAGGGAGGTTTAATAATTAAGTGTGGGGGGAGGTCACAGGCCTTGAATAAAACATTTTTTTTATAACATAAGTTTTAACTTTAAATAGATATTTTTATAAAAATATGATTATTTTAAAATTAAAATTATTGTTATAAGAAATAATTAATAAGTCATTCAAAAGTATAGATAATTATATGTTTCAGCATTTATCAAAAAAATAAATTGCAAATTTCTTAAAAATAATATGTAGCTTTCTTTCGTGAAAGAAATTGGTACAACATAATTGATGGGTTCAAACCTAAAAAAAGTTGAATTCGTCAAAAAAAGTATTATGAGAAGGCAATAAGAAAAGAGTGATGGTTGAGAAGGAGATGTCCCAAAATTGACCTCATTACATGTAATGGTTCTTGTTCGGTGTTAAGATTGTATCTACAATCCTCAAGAATTAATAGGAAAACCAAGGCTTCGTAAGCTTTGAGGCATAGCATAGTCAATGCCAAATGAACCTGTCAAATTATGCAAAACCTATCTTCACACCGAAAAATCAATCTTCCAAGTTCTATAATGAAAATAATGAAAACTCTATACTTATATTTCTGCACTAAATTTCATAGCAGCACCAAGAACACTCTAGATGTTGGCCTACTTTCCAAACATGGATGAAGACTTTACACTAAATAAATCTTGTCAAAAATGAACATGGGTTTCAACAATGAATCAAAAGCATACTCGATAAAGCCACACAAATAATCAAGTTGTTCCTACACTGAGAAAATTTTCAATCAATCCTATTCCTATACTTTTCAAACCTCAAACCATTAAACTTCCACACTATTTGTAATAAAAATGAAACTATTATGGTGTGCTTAAGTCATCCATAAAACATATGAAGCAAGGAAACCTTTCTCAACTCAAAAATATTTTCATATTTTAAGTGAACTGTTGAAAAAACTAAAAATCCTTATTCAAATGATAGAAATTCTATATAGCGATAGAATGATAGCAAATCAACAACAAACTCCCTTCAAGAGACTTGTCACGCATGTTCATAGAATATCAATTGGAAACCATTCTCACTCATACATTGGCCAAACAATTTTAATTGATAGAAATACGTTATATCATTTACTATTCTTTCCAAAATCAAATCTCAGTACGTGACCATCATTATAACCAACACTAACATCTTGACCTTTGGGTTGAAAAAAATTTCAGTCAATAACTTAGAATACTTCAACAATCAATATTTATACATAGGACTCTATTCGTGCACATAAAAACTATGTAACAAGTAACATTGCTAATCCAACTATTTGAGGATCAAAGGTCCTTTTGAAACATAATTATTATTTAAAGTAAATACATATCACTCTCGTTCCACTTTTAATTATAAAAATATCGAAATATTGGCCCTACCAAAGGTTGAAACTAAACTTGTTCACCATGCCCCTAGGCTTAAAATAACATAGTATACTTTTCATAGGCTTATGATAGTAGTTTATTTTACCAAAATTCACAACATGTTAAAGAAAACTCTTCTAGTATTTGCATAAAATAATTAGAATGCAAAAGCATGAGTCAAGGCTTGGATTCACTATGGTTCTCAATAGTAAACTTTGACTTAAAAACTCCTTGAAGTGTCGAGAGTCTTGTCATACAAATAGCACAAACTTGACATTAAAGGTGTGAATCCCTATTCGAAATTATTTTCAAAAGTAATTCCAAACAAAATAGTATAATAAATCTTCAAAACACACACAAGCTTTCTAGATCTGGATTAATACCACTCTAGAAAAAACACCTTCCACACTTTTCAAATAAATAGGGTCCATGATTGTTCATATAAATCTTTATACAAATCGCTGAGCAAAATTCGCACAAAAAAACGAAAAATATAAAACACACAGTGCGACTAAGTAAGGGATAACGAGTTGGATTAGCCGGGACCTAGCCAAACAACTTATTTCCTTATGAGAGAAAATATTAACTTATGAAATAAAATGAACCATACATAGGATTAAACACGAAAATGAGTTGAACCTGGAAACAAATCTCATTTTATTAATAAATGTCTTCGATTAGTAAATCTGATACATAATGAGAAATCTCTAGGAGATATTTTTGCGATACAAATCTTGACAAAATATCCAATGGAAACAACAATATGGCTACCCTATACTTATGTGTGACTAGGTATAGATAGATTTGTACAGGAACAATTAGCCATATCGAGACATATTCTCACAAAAAAATGAAGGTCATTAACAACAAGCCTCCAACAATAGACCTCTCAAACAAACACCACATTTCAATCATATCCTATTTTATATTGGACTATATTCAGTAAGAAGAGGTCAAAATATGTAGTTGTTTTGCTGGAGACTAGTAGTAAAAAGTGTGAATTATCCTTCTTGAATTCCACAAAAACCTTCTTAACAGTTCATGTTGACTTCCAACCAAGCTTATTATCCAATGGTCCTCCTTAATTGGTGTGGGAATAAGACTTTAGACTAGTGCGATAATCCCTTCATAGTGCAAGAATCCTGACATTAACTATTTCATGTACCAAATGCACTTCGAAATATTGTAAATTAAAAATACTAACAAAAGCCTTTAGGATAACATGAATGTAAGCACATAGCCATAAAAATACTAATCTTTTGGCCCTTTTTTTAATGATGAGCATCTTCTACCCAATTTCTCCGGAATACATTAATGGAAACTAGAATTGCACACACAAATATTTTTAATTTGTGGAACAAAGGGTAAGGTAGGGTTCTATAGGTAGAAATTAAGAAAATTTTGGGGTCTAACATCCCCCCAACCCAATCTTGTTCTATGTCCTCACACAACTACAACTACTAACCTCTTCCAAAAAGAAAACTTGAAGATTCTTCCCCATCACTTGTGAATCTAATTTTTGATCCCAGATCTTGCATGTTGAGCCTTTTTCATCTACCTTTTAAATCTTCTAGCTTCAGTCTTCATATAGGTAGCATGAATCTGCCAATTCTTCAATTTTTCTTTCAATCTTGCTACTTATGTAATCAATTCCTTGTTTCTAGTTATCAACGTCGTGTTCTGATACGTCATGAATCAATCCAGGACCTCCAAATCTTTAATCCTTCGTTTTAGTGTATGGATTTCCTTATCCTTCTTAGTCTTCCCTATCCTAAACACATGATGAATATAATCCTCTTGTTCTTCTAACTTTTGTTTCTTGCTAGTGGTATAAGTTTCCATGGTTTCCAAATCCACTAAGAGAGAAAAATTCCACTTATCATGTACATGTTTAGTATTAAAAATTTATACTCTATATAACTAACCATACATTTGTCTCCTTTGGTTGTAGAAAAATTTGGTGGAGTCTCCTTTTTTTCTTCTAATGTGACACAATCCTCCCTAGGTGATCCTGACTCCACGACAACCTCTATATCAAAAAAATTTCTTACTTCTGGTACCTTCTCACAAGAAGAGACATGCATAACTCTTAACAAGCCTCTTATTATCTTATGATGTGGTCCTAGCACCACATCCTTATACGACATGCTATTCTTCATTTTCTTGCACTTTTCTTCTTGTCATTTCCCTTCATGAGACTAGGAAGACTTGGAACCAACTTTAGATCCTCTAACCTTGACTGTAAATCCTTCCTCAAGTTTCTTATGAATATCCATAACTCACCTCGTACTCCCAAACTGATGCATTGTAAGAAATTCTTCCTAGGTATAACCTCTATTTTCCAATTCCTCACTCACTAATATTTTAATCAACCCATAGAGACAAAGCTTGTATTCTATCTGAATTTTAGGGCTCATTTGAACATTTTGATTCATCTTGGCTAGAATGTTCAATAGGAAGTGTGTGAATTTTATGGATTGTACCGATTCAAAGTTCATGATAAGGTGTATATGATATAAATCAGTCATTGAATACCTTTGCTCACAAGTGAGAAACTTTGGCAACATGAAAATAAAATTCCTCCACTTTTAAGTTATTTTATTTCTAAGCACTCCCTTCTTCCAGTCAACCGAATAATCGTATTCTACCAAAAATATACACCAAGCTCCCTTCATTACCTCTCCCTTATTAAACCACTACTTTCCAGTAACATGTAGCTCTGTAGCTCCTGAGATAAACAACTCTGTCAACTCAAAATTTGGTGTACCTCAAGAAACGATTTTTCCATTAAAATTTTGTGTGAATTTCTTTTTTACAGTTGAATCTAAGCCATTGAATTTATATAGGAAAGGAAGCCATCTTGCTTCCTACAATATAGGAATACTCTATTCATATTCGGAAACTCCTTCTACCTCCTTAACCGAGAATGGCTCTACTCTTACCGGTGCCATGATACTTGCAATACCACCAACGCAACCACAATACCAAAGGCACAATATTTATAATTCTCTACACTCCATGATTCTCTATTATCACGGCCAAGGAGTGCAGGAAAGGTATCTTATTTTAGAGCATATATTCATGCACCCAATTGAAATGATATATCCATTTAGACTTTGATTCTTGCACCACCACTCTAGCTTCCAAGTTTTTATCACCATAGATAGTACTTATAGCTGACAAGGTACGGGAATTTGTTAAGGGGTGATGAATCTTGGTGAAGTTATTAAAAAAGGTAAGAAGGTAATAATTAATAAGTATGCACGAGTATTTGGGAGGGGATAATGACCATAAAGGTCATCATTTCAAATCCTTGGGATCTAAACAATTTATGGTGGTATGTTTTAACATAATAAAAGGAAATGAATAGGGATCGACCTTTATGAATACACTCTAGTCCTAATAATTATATACCATGGAAGGGGATCATTTATTTATTATGATAAGAATCACATAGATCGTAACATAAATTTTTATGTGCTAATCATTCAAGCATCACCAGAAATATTTTATTAATAAAAGTATTTTTTTTTTAATAATGAAGGAAAATGCACCCAATTTTCAAATATTAAATCAAAATATATAAAAATTTTGAACATTATATAAGTCGACCTTCACTTTGAACAAAAAATATCCTCATAAATAAAACATGTGTAGGCTTGGCTCATTCTTGTATTTCTCAGAAAAGTTTTATGCACCTGGAAATCATTCCTGTACTTAATGCAAAAGACAATCCTTTGTCTCAATGTTGGTTTCAGAACATGGTGATTTACCATTCATACTGAATAATTTCATTCTGGATCAAAAAAAAAAATGGTTGGAAATGTTTCGATTCCCACGATCATGTGTTTCCATGCTTCAATTCTATATTTGATAAGGTTTTCAAAGAAAATACCATAACCTAGAAAGAAGAGGGAAAAAGAAAGTTAGATAGGAATACTACAAAAATAATGGGAGGGAATATTACTAGGGACATCTATAAATAGAATTGAGTAATAAATATTAGGGGGTAACAAGAAAAGGAACAAGGGGAACAAATTTGAGGGAATAAGAGAGAAGACAAGAGTGGTAGTCAAGGAATCAATTAGAAGAAAGGGGCAGGACATACACTTATCAGATAATGAAGAATAAAGAATGGATTTAGAAAAGGGATAGGAATAAATATAGAGTTCCCAATCCTATGATGATGTCCCTATAAAATAATTCTGAGACCTGTGCAAAATGATTAAACTGCAACATGATTTTTATGCCATTTGGATGTAGATTAAGCATGTCACATGCCTTAAACTTGGATAAGGGTTATGTTTCCACTGGTTTTTCCTGCTAACACTAGAAATTCATGTATAAAACTACTTCTTCTCAAAGATAGGTTATTCATGCAAAAACAAAACTCAAGTAGACCCCCCTTTTATTAGATATGAAGAATCTGCCCCCTAGTGACCTGATTTTTAAGAAAAACGTTACACAACTGCACCAACAAGTTGGTTTTCATAGTTATGAATTATTTTTCTATATTTTACATTATTATTATTATTATTATTATTGTTTTTGTTGTTGTTTTTAATATTATTATTATTATTTGAAAAGAAGCAATTTAAGGAATACTCACATTAGGCTCAAGATTTTATTTTCCTACCATATTTAAATCTTCTTGTTATTCAACCTTCTTGATATATTCTTTGATAATGTGCTGCTAATATATTCTAAGTCTATGCCCATTTATGAGGAAGAAACTCCCATGCTCATCAATTGTTTTAATCTCTACAACTCCATTTTAAAAAACTATGACCACTACATAAGGCCTCAACCAAAGAGTGTGAATCTTACCATTAAATGTTTCGAATTTTGAATCAAATAGAAGTACCCAATAATTTGGCTAAAATTTATTTCTCTTCATCAACCTATCATGCCACCTACTGCATTGTTGTTGAAGTAAAGTAGTATGTGGAATAACATCTCTTATTATTTAATCCAATTCGTTTAATTGCAGGACATGCTACTATTGTGCCTCAAAGAGATATAAGCCCAGCTGAACTACAATTCTATAGGTATTGTTCTAAAATTTAGTGGGTAGGAGAACATGTTTCCCATAGACCAATTCATACAGAGTGTAACTAGTATTATTCCTCCAAATTTTCCTATATGCCCACGAAGCCTCCGGTAATTTTTTTCCCAATCCTTTTTGTTCATGTTAACTGTTTTATTAAGGATTTTTTTAATGACTTTATTTGTGGATTCTACTTGACTATTTTCATGGGGGTTATGATGATCCAAATGGAAAATGGCATCCACCCATGGTATTCATCCACCCATGTTATCCATCCACCCATGGAATTTACCCATGGTATTGTAAATGACATCGACCCATGGTATTTATTTGCCTATGTTATTGTAAGTGACATCTATCCATGATATTCATTCACCCATGATATGTATCCACCCGTGGTATTCATCCACACATGGAATTTACCCATGGTATTGTAAGTGGTATCTACCCATGGTATTAACCCATGGTATCCTCCTATGGTATCTACCCATGGTATTGTAACTCGAAAAAAAGGCTATAAATAACAAGCCTCACTTTGTAAAAGGACTTTACAAAGTGAGGATTGTTATTTATAGCCTTTTTTTTAGTTACAATACCATGGGTAGATACCATAGGTGGATACCATGGGTCAATAGCATGGGTAGATAACACTTACTTTTGGAGTTACAATACCATGGGTAGATACCATAGGTGGATAACATGGGTCAATACCATGGGTAGATACCACTTACAATACCATGGGTAAATTCCATGTGTGGATGAATACCATGGGTGGATACATATCATGGGTGAATGAATATCATGGATATATGTCACTTACAATACCATAGGCGAATAAATACCATGGGTCAATGCCATTTACAATACCATGGGTAAATTCCATGGGTGGATGGATAACATGGGTGGATGAATACCATGGGTGGATGCCATTTTCCATTCGGATCATATGAGGAAATGACTTCCTGTCGAAAATCATGTACTTCTCAATCATTCCTTTCACAAAATTGGAAGTAAATTTCCCTCAATTGTCATAAAACATCTCCCTTGGCACACCAAATATCACAAAAAACTATTCAAATAGAAAATCAATCACATACTTTTTGGTAGCATATAAAATATCTTTTGCCTCTACCCATCTAGTAACAAATTTGGTACCAACTAGAATATACCTTTTATTTAAATATGGAGATGAAATGGGCCCTACAAATTCAATTTACTATTTCTCAAAGGGATCAGTCATCACATGTGGACCTAAATTCATCTTATCTTCTTGTACCGAGTAACCCATTCATTGAAAAATTTCACACTCACTAACATATATTTTGGCATCCTTAAAAAGGGATAGCCAAAATTAGCCTGCTATGAGATTTTTGTAAGTTTTCCTTTTGTGAGAAAAGTGGCCCCCACAAGGTTCATCATGGCCTTCTATAATAATTTAAAACAAAACTTCCTCCCTCACAAACTTGTGAATAATCAAATCAGAAACCGTGTAAAAGAGTTCAACTTGGATCCACGAATATGAAGAACTTTTTTTAATAATCTGCTGCTTCTCTCTAGCAGAGAGGTGAGGTGGTGTCTCTCCCGTCAGAAGATAATTTTCTATGTCTACAAACCATGGTGAGTTAGTTAACACAACATAAATTTTCATCAGAAAATGAATCAAATACAAAAGTATTTTGACCAGGATTATCTAATCTAGACAAAAAATCATCAAGAACATTAGATTTTCTTGGCCTATCAAAGATTGTAACATTAAATTCATGCAGTAATAATAGCCATCTAGTGATCCTACTATTAGTGAATGGTTTATTCATCAAATATATATTTTCAGAATGATCTGTATGAACAAAAAATTCATATCCAGTAATATAATGTATGAATTTATTTATGGAAAAAACTACAACTAAGAATTTTTTCCCCTTACTGCATAATTCAATTCAACAGGAGACAAGCTCTTACTAGAAAAATAGATAGTATAGGATGTGTGATTTTATTCCTGACCCAAAGTTTCACCAACAATAGTATTTGATACATCGAAGGAGATATGAAATGGAAGGGACCAATTTGGTCCCCTCGGGACAGATGCCTTTACTAATTTCTCATTCACGTCCTCAAAGGCTCATTGGGAAGATTCGGTCCAAGAGAAATAATTGTCCTTAGCCAACAACCAAAAAATAGGAGAGCTTATTCTAGAAATATTCTCAATGAATCTTCGATAGTAACCTGCATGACCCAGGAATCCCATCACATCCAAAAATTTTGGGTGCTAATATTGTATCTACAATACTCGATACTTAACTATCAAACTAGGTCTTAGTAAGCTTTGAGGTGTAGCACAATCAATTCCAAATGAACCTGTCAAATTATGAAAAACCTATCACCACACGGAACAATCAATCTTCCAATTTCTATAATGAAAAGAATGAAACATCTATACTTATGTCCCTGCACTAACTTTGATAGCAACACCAATATCACTTTGGATGCTTGCCTCCTTTCTGAATATGGATTGAGAATTTAAACTAAATAAATGTTTTCAAAATTGAACACAGGTTTCAACAATGACTCAAAATCAGACTCACGAAAACCACACAAATCATAAAGTTGTTCCCGCACTAAGGAAATTTTCCAATCAATCCCATTCCTACACACTTCAAACCATTGACCTTCCACACACTATGTAATACAAATTCAACTATTTTGGTGTGCTTAAATCACCCATAAAACATATGAACCAAATGAACCTTGCTCAACTAAAAAATCATTCAATCTTTTAAGTGAACTATTAAAAAATACTAAAAAAAATTAATCAAATAATAGCAATAAAATGTAGTGCTAGAATGATAAAAAATCAACAATAAACTCACTTCAAGATACTTCTCACACCTTTGCATACAATATCAAAAGGAAATCATTCTCACTCAAACATTGTCCAAACTATTTTAATCAGAGAAATACTCTATATTATTTACTATGCATTCCAAAATCAAATATCAGTACATGAGCATCCTTATAATTAATAGTAGCATCTTGATCTTAGGGTTGAAAAAATATTCAAGCAGCAACTTGGAATACTTCAATAGTCAATTGTTTTATAGGGAGCTCTGTTCCTACACTAAGAAACTATGTAACAAGAAAACCTACTAATCGAACTCTTTTAGGATCAAAGGTCATTCTGAAATATAAATATTATTTAAAGTAAATCCAGATCACTCTTGTTCCATTTTTAACTATACAAATATCGAAATACTAGCCATACCAAAGGTTGAAACTTGTTCACCACAACCCTAGACTTAAACGACCAGAGGATACTTGTCACAAGCTTATGATAGAAGTTTAGTTTATTAAAAAAAATAGCATGTTAAATAGAAATCCTCCAATGTTTTCATAAAATAATCAAAATGCACAAGAATGGGTCAAGGCTCAAATTTACTAGGGTTTCTCAATAGTAGACTTTGACTTCCAAACTCCTTTAGGTGTCTACAGTCTTCTCATAAAAATATCACAAATTTAACATCAAGGGTTCAAATCCCTGTTATAATTATTTTCAAAGGTAATTCCAAACATATTAATATAATAAATATTTAAATACACACATGATTTTCCAGATATGGATTAATACCACTCTAGAAACTACACCTTCCTCGCTTTTCAAATAAACAGGGTTTCATGATAGTTCATATAACTCTTTATACAAATTATTGAGAAAAATCCACACACCATAACAAAAAATATAAATACCACATTGCGATTAACTACGAGATAATGAGACGGGTTGGATGGGCCCTAGCCAACCAACTCATTTACCTGTAAGAGAAACTATTAGTTTATGAAATGCAATGAACCATTCGAAGAATTAAACATGTAAATGAGTTGATCCTTTTATTAGTAAATTTATTTGTTTAATACATCTGATACATAATGATATAACTTCAAAATAGATCTATGTGATACAATTCTTGACAAAAAAATACAACGACAACAACAATATCGCTAACCTAAACTTCTATATGACTCAGTATATATAGATTTCTAGAGGAACACTTGGCCATAAAAGGTCATATTCTCACAAAAACAAAATGAAGGTCATTAACAACAAGCCTACAACAATAGACCTCTCAAACAACCACCACTAGTTCATTTAGATCCTATTTTATCTCGTACTATCTTTAGTAAGAAGAGGCTAAAATCTGTAGTTTTTTTGCTGGAGACTAGGAGTAAAATGCGCACATTATCCTTCCTTGTTTCCATGAAAAAAATATTCTTAACAATTCATGTTGAATTCTAGTCAAGCTTCTTATCCAACGGTCCTCCTTAACTAGTGTAGGAATTGGACTTTAGATTGGTGCATGAATCCCTTCATAATGTAGGAATCCCAAGATTAACCATTTCTTGTACTAAATGTGCATCACAATATTTTAAATGACAAATACTAACAAAATTCCTTAGGATAACATGAATGTAATCACATATCCATAAAGACAATAATCTATTCACTCTTCTTTTAATAATGAGAAACTTGTGTGCAATTTCTCATGAATAAAGTAATAGAAATTAGAAATGCATACACAATGGTTTTTTTTTAAAGTTGTGGAACAGAGGATAAGGTAGGGTTATACAGGTAGAAATTAAGGTGATTTTAGGGCCTCACAATTATTTTTAATGGAATTCTTCTTCTTCAATAATTCTCAATCTATATCTTCATATTTTTGTGATGTATTCAGTTCTTACATTTTTATCAATGTTATTGTGTTTAGTTTCATGGAATATCTACATATTTTCTCTCATCCTCTCTTGAAATTCATTGCGTATGGGTTTTACCCCCCAAGATCTAGATCAGAAGTATGAAAGTAGGTTATGACTCCATGGGAAGGAGGGTTTGAAGCATATTTCAGTTTGAAATTGTTGTAGCAATATTCAACATCATTTTGACATTTTTAGAGTCCATTTTCTTAGCCATACACTATAAGAACCAAAAATGGGCCAATAATAATTATAGGATTTTCTGCCCTCGAACCTTAATTCACCATTGTAGGAGAATTTTTACATGGATTCACTTGATCCAGTGGTATGCAAACTGGAGGATCCATAACCTTTACAACAACCCATGTTGCTCTACAAACTCTTGGAATCCTTTGTAGCTATGCACTTGGCATTATCACATTGATTGTTATTGTATATTAATACAATCATGCTATAGTTTTTTTTTTTTTTTAATGCAACACATATAATCTTGATAACCTCATTTGAGGCATTTCACAGTTTTCCCATGGTGTTATGGAAACCATAGAAGCATGATAATGGATTAAGCACATAGAAACACTTTACAACATACTTCATGCATGTGCTACAACCTCCAAAAAGCATTTAAAAAGGTGTAACATAACTCATTTGAAAGTATTTTCTATTAGCTAAAATGGGATTTTTATAGAATTTGATTCCATTTTTTGTTTTGAGAGATATGATCAATTGAAGTCACACATATTTCTAATGTTTCACGATCGCCAATAAATTCAGTTTTAGGAAAAATTTTCTAACTCCAAATATCATAAAAGTTCAAGTATATTATTTTAATGGAAATATATCTTCAACACCTAAAATGTTTCTTTGACAAAATTTTATTCCATCACATGTAGAAAAAGTTATCAATAAAGTTGGTGCAATAGGTCTATTTCTAGAAACATTTAAAAAAGAAAAGAAAAAAAAAACATGGTTTTAGGTCATCCACAATCCCATGGTTATGGTTAAACCACACAAAAATCTTATCTTAATTGACACTTGGAACATTTTAATCATGATGGTTATGGGTCATACAAAAACCCAAGGTTATTGGTTACTGCACAAAACCCTTCTCTTCATTGGCACATGGCGTATTGTAATCATGATGGTACATTAAACATAATATGTTCCCTATTTTTCTATAATTTTGAATGATGGGGACCATAATTCTCTAAGGGGGTATGGGTGGATGGGGGGGGGGAGGGGGTGATTGATCCAAACATTAGGGGGTATTGTAGCCTAATTTCAGATGTATAAGTCATACAGTAATGTTTTTTTATGAAAGGGAACTTAATGAATATGTAGTTGATGGGTTCAAAGTTAAACAAAGTTGAATATAGGAAGCATTAGAGAAATTAGGAGGTCTAAAATGGGATTCCTAAGGAATATTATAAATTAATAGTGGAAATAATAAAATAAAATTAGGATACCACATCAAGTTTTGAAGGGTAAAAAGAAAAAAAAACTAAATTTTCAACACGTATTTTCAACTTATCTCCCTGTGATTTTACTCAAATTTTAATTGGGACCATTCTTTGGATGAGAAATTTAATTTTGCATCCAAGGAGTACCCATCTTACAAACTTTTAGATCCAGTACATGAAAAAATTGTGATAGAAATCAAGTTTTGTTTTTTTTTATTTCACATTCTCATTTTATTAGGGTTCATGAAAATCATGCCACATGGGTACTCATTGGATGCAAAATTAATTTATGCATCCAACAAGTGCTCCCGATCGAAATCTGAGTAAAATTTTAGGAGGATAAGTTGAAAATATGAGTTGAAAAAATAGTTTTTTTAAATTTTTTTACCTTTTTAATCCAAAAATGTTGAACCATCCATAGCAAATATCATCATATTGGTTCTTATAAAGTTGATTTTTGTTGTAAATTTTCTTTTTGAGACCCATTTTTTACCTCAAAATTTCTCTAATGGAGAGTGAAGGTTGACAAGGTCCAAGACCAAAATTGGCCTTATTGCATGTAATGTTTCTTATTAATGGAATTCTACTTCTTCTCAAATTATGGATCTCTCTCTTCATATTTTTGTGATGTATTTAGCTCCTACATTATTATCAATGTTATTATGATTAGTTTCATGGTAGGTATACATGGTTATTTTCCTCCTCTCTCGACATTCATGGCTTCTAGGTCTTAGCCCCCAAGATATGGATCAATGGTATCAGAGAGGGTTATGAATCAATGGTAAGGAGATTTTGAATCGTACTTCAATTTCAAGTTTTCTCACCAATATTTAACCTCATTTTGGCATTTTCGGAGTACATTTTCTTGGCCATACATTGTAAGCATCATAATTGGTCTATAATAATTATAGGGTTTTACAACACTCGAATCTTCATTTACCATTTTATGAGAATTTTTACATGGATTCGTGACATTCAATGGTCTGTAAAGTGAAGGTTCCATGACCGATACAACAACCCATGTTGCTCTAGAAACCCTTGGTACCTTTCTGACCCTATGTACTTGGCATTCTCACATTAATTGTTATTGTCAATATACACAACCATGCCATAACTTTAAAAAATTGTATGCAATAGATAGAAGCTTAGACAACCTTATTTAAGGAATTTCTTACCTTTCCCATAGTGGTATGGTCATGATAGAAGTACAATAATGGATGAAACATAGAACATCAATCTTCAAAAAACTTATTTAGGTGTTATGACCTCCAAATCGAATTTTAGGTGTATATTAGGTCATTTGAAATTATTTTCTGTTATCTCAAATGGGGTTCTTATGGAATTTGATTTCATTTCCTAGTTTGAGAGACATGATCAATTGAAGTCACACATGTTAATAAAATTGCAATACCAGACATACCTCGTGTTTAAGGAAACTATTTATCACTCCAAATATCATCAAAGTGAAATTATCTTATATCAATGGAAATATTTTTTTAAAACCTCAAATGGGTCTTTGAAGGAATTTGATTTCATCACATGTAGAAAACATTATGAACAAAGTTGCATCAATAGGTATATTTCTAGAAAAAAAACCATGGTTTTAGGTCATCCACAAACCCAAAATTATGGGTAAACACAAAAATCTATCTTTTTATTGGCACTTGGCACATTGTAATCATGATGGTTATTGTTCATCCACAAACCCAAGGTTATGGGTTAACCACACAAAACCATTCTCTTAGTTGGCTCATGGCATATTGTAATCATGATGATACATTAAACATAATGGGGACCCTCTTTTTCTATAATTTTAAATGTTGGGGACCATCATTCTCTAGGGGGGAAGATTGACATGAATATTGGGGGAGATTATAACCTAAGTTCAGTTGTATGAGTCATAAAGTCATATTATATGTAAAATGGAACTTAATAAATATGTAATCGATGGGTTTAAACTCAACCAAATTCAGATCAGTCGGTACATCTATGAGGCTCACATGAGCCTCCATGTGGCCTCTGTTGGTGAAATTGTGTAGCTAATTCTTATGGTCCAACCCCTCCTACAACATCGACTACTAGTGGCTCTTACTATGATAATGATAACAACCTATTATGTTGAACTAGGGTGAGAGTCGAGGTGGCTATTACTATTTTGGTTTCAATAATGTTATCCATTATTATAATATGGTGGGAATGGGGTTTAGGCCTTCATATAAGTGGATTGGGGCCTAGTGTTGGGTTCCATCTAGGATTTTGTTTTTATTGTCCAGACCCATGACCACCTCACTAGAGTTATCCCATGTCAAAGTAGTTTTCCATTGTATGTCCTCAAGAAATATATCCGTGCCTCATTATTACTATAGGGTGAATTTTCATATACCATGAACCACCAATTCATCTAATGGTCTTGAAATGGTCGGTAGGTGCACCAATGCATACAAAGACATTTTTTTTGACGAGTAAAAGTTTTTTTTTTTAGGTCAATGAAAAAATTCAACACATATTATTTATTAATTTTAAGGTCTCAAATTTGTTATTTATTTAGACTATATCTATAGTGTTCATACATTCTAGCCCCATTATCAGAAGTATTGGTAATTGGCCTTGGGTGGTGGAGATGGATGTCATAGTTGAGTTTAATGATATTGGAAAAGAAATTAATGATATCTCTCTAGTTTTTATGATATCTTGTATGAGTGGCCTAAATTTATCCAAGGATGCATTAAATACCTCCTTTCGATTACTTTGTTCTTTCTTGGGTTTGGTTGCTGTAAATTGTGGTTTAGCGATGGTGGGACTAGGTTTCATAATAACCAATTTCCCTGCAATTCTATATGGTGATTGTGTCTAGGGTATTAGTTAGGTATTTATCTCAATTTTAGATTATATTAAAAAAAATCCATTAGAATGTGTACTTGAAATCCAAAGAAAACTTTTGGTGTTTATTTGACACTCGATGTAGAGTAGATATCAACAATTTTACTGTTGACACTAAAAATGTGTCATTTGGTCCAATAATAAAATAAGGGGTTTCAGGTGTATTAATAGTTTTTCATACTAGGAACACATGTCAGTTACAAGGAATGTGCGCACATTCCAACAACCATGCACATATTCATCTAAATTCACATATGCTTCTGACCCATGTTAACTTGGTGGCATGACTAGGATCTTTGCTGAAAGCTCGAGTATTGATGGACCTGGTCACCGAGGAATGCATGCACATTCCTGGAATGTGCATGTAGCTTAGAGTTATAATTAAATATTAATAAATTCATATGCATTTAGCTTGAAGGTTGAAAGATTCAACAAACAAGAAAAATCTACATAAGTATTTAAGATATATGCCCTTGCAAGGGGGATGGGTGGCGGGGGGGGGGGGGTAAGGTCGAGCACCTTTATCAAGACATGTTCCAAGAGAGTTAGAATCCATTTATTATATAAATTACCCACAATATACGAAGTTATTGATGGATAGAAAAAAAAATATTGTAGGAAATGTCCATCAATATTGAGTTTTGATCTACAAAAAGATGTTAGGTTTCATGGAAATTAGCTCTTTTATTGAAAACAAAATTTTTATTTTCATAATTATCATGAGGAGTTCGGGTATTGAACCTAAGGTTAATGTGTTATTCTATAAAAATCATTTTTCTCATGTGGAGATGGGGATCTAGTGGAAAAATAATCTTTGTGAATAAACTTAGCCAATATATAAGTGAAAACAAGAGAGAAACTGAAAAATATATGTGTAGACTATATACTTCACCAAATTATTTTGTATGCTAAATAAATTATCAATTATGAATATGCCAAATTCATCTAGGCTCAACTTGTTCTTCCTTTTCTTGAATAAGTGCAAGAAGACATGCTTCTCCAACTAATTGATTGATAAAATCATGCAATGCATGACAAATGTAAAGCTCTATAGTGTGGATTGATAACTAGAAAGTGTTTCCTTTGTGCCACTGCATAATAAAAGCAAAAAAATCATCCTTTTCATATAGGAATAGATGAGATTTTTTTTTTTTAATATAATGACAATAGAGTCTATTTATGTTGACAAAATAGAGTTTTTTTTCAAGAATGGTTTGACATTGAAAATAAATGCTAATAGCACAAAGATTACCCAATGACTTTTCCTATCAGATATGTGTGCATGAATGAGGAAAATTTTCCTAGAATTATCTAAAGGCTAAGTTTCCAACAAAATATAGTGTTCAAGCAACAAATGGATGGTGTGACCATGATGAAGGTAGTTAAGGTGTGTGTATAGTGTATAAAAATTTAGGGCAGGTGCATCTACCACAAAATGATGAGTATGCATTGATATAGTGCTATTTGACTTTCATTAGTTAAGAAAAGTATAATATATGATAGTGACACGATGTTTAGAGACTCCATATGTAATATAACAAGGATACCTAACAACTAGGGTTATAATATAGTTATTATTATGTAGTAAATATAAGTAATGCAAGAATATTCATGTTCCCTAATTACTAATATGAAATAATAATAATTCATTACCTTTATGAAAGACATGACATATCACTTTCTCTATGTATTTATACAGATTTATTGTACTTAGTTAATCATTACTTGTATATATTTTCTTATAATGGTTAGTAACATGTGTCTCCTTTCAAGAGGACATAGGTTCAAATATGGAGGGGGGTGGAGTATGTAGAACTCCATAGAATTTAGTAGTCAAATCAATGCACAAACGAAACTCCCTTGTCCTACTAACAGGGGCATTTCATACATTAATTTATTCTTTGGCTTGGACATGACCTTAAAATAAAATTATTATTACCATTTAGTATTATACTATGTTATTTTTATTAATACATACTACTTTGTGTATGCATGATGTTCACATGAAGCGAACTATTACATTCAATTCAATTGGTATTAAAGTATTTGTTCAACTAATCCATTGACAAAAACTATTCTTATAGAAGAAATAACTAGCTACTAGTACATACTTCAAGGAATTTTTGGGATAGAATCACTGTCAGAAGTAAATGATCTATACTCCATTTAAAAAAATAATAATAAGGGGAAAATGAAGAAGAAGAAAGAAAAAATGTGGAAAATAATTTCTAGGCTATTTTCACACACACACACACATAAAAAAATGTTTTCAGTTATTTCTAAGAAGTGCACATGAAAAGGTTAAAGGGTAATTTTCCAAATATATTAAAAATAATAAGTCAAATAAATATTCTATATATGGAAATAGGTAAAGTTTTTTCTTCCTTTTTTGTGACTAGAAGAATTGGAAACTATGTCATTTTGGTACTTGTGTGATATGGGGTAAGACCCTTCCATAGACATAGGTTATTTGGGGGGACTTGAACCTCTAATATCATTGTACATAACACTTCATATCATGACGATAAAAAATTGAGGTTCCATCCGGTGTTGAAAGAAGCAAAGCTAATTACTAATTAAAAAGTAAAGGTTTGGTAAGTTTCATATGTTTTCATGAACATTAGAGGAAATTGCAGCCTAAAAGTAGTCTCCTAAGGAGAAAAAATAAAATAATAGGAAAATAATAAAATAATAGCTATAAATTTTGGAGGGAAAAGAAGAAACCATTTTCTTTTTAATTGTATTTTTTGCTTATATCCTTATATGTTTACTCAAATTTCAAGTTTATACACTCATTGTACATAAAATTAAATTATGCATACAATGGGTACCCATTATGCATACTTTTGAGAAGAGCCACATTGATAAAAATTGAATATACATTAAAAAAACATGTTCAACACGTTTTTTAATTTATCTTCAATTTTTATCAACGTGAGTCTTCTAAAAAGTATGTGTAATGGTTACCTGTTGGATGAAAAATTTAATTCCACATCTAACGAGTGTCTACACTTGAAATTTGAGTAAACCTATAAGGAGATAAACCAAAAATAAAATTAAAAAAGTAGTTTTTTCTTTAATTTTCCCTCCAAAATATTTACATGTACCTTTTTTTAAATTTAAAGGATTTTTTATTGGTTTACATATTATGTATGTGAAAATTTCATGGGAATTTTTAGGCTAAAATTTCCTCTAATGGGAATTTATGGATTGTGGAATAAAAAGAGATAAATCTAATTCTCTCTTCGGGTGGAGAATAAGTTTTTCTAACTATTCACATAAAATTAATAACATGAAAAGGAAAAGGTAAAGTATTGAAGTAAATAAAGTGTGAAAGTTTCTACATGTATTCTTAATAAGGTAAGATATTGTTATCAAACATATATTGCAAGGTTCACTTCCATGATATTTAAACTAATTCGCCTTATCCTTAATAATTACTTGTGAAATTTAGTTATCTTCTTATGTTTCTTTACTAGATATTTTCATCAAACACTTATCAAGAGAAAAAATAATAAAGACAATGGACACTATAAATAGGCTCTGAACTAGCCCAAAAAACCCCTCCAGGGGGAAAACCTAGAAATAATCTTTTCTCTTTTTATAAAATCTACTTCAAGTGATAAAACCAAGACCGAATGCCCTAGACCAAGTCTTCCTCCAAGCACTAAGTCAACCCTCCAAGAATCCCTTCCAATTAGGAAAACGATCAACCAAGTCAATAAGGGCCAATCATTCTTTAACCATCTTCAAATCTAAGTTTCAGCCCCCACTTTCAGATCTACAACCTTGAGCTGCAATTTTTTTCCCTACAATAGCTGCATAATTTTTGTTTTTTTGGATAAAAATAGAGAAGATTTCTAATCTCCTTCATTTACTTGCTCTTTCTCCTTGTCTTCTCGTCTTTTGTTCTTATTTTCTTGCTTCTCTTCCTTTAGGTCGAACTTGTTTCTTGAGAAGATCGAATTGCTCACAAATGAGGTCAAAACTTCTTGTATATATACAGATCTTGTGGAGGTCTAATAGCATGTTTTAGGATGACTTGTCACTGGTATCGCTTTTAAAATAGAAATAAAATATTATGTAGATAAAAATACAAAATTATCTACAATAAAAAATAATAATGAATACACATATTTGGTTAGTTTTAACTATATCACTAAGTTGAGTTTATACTATGACCTAGTATGAAAGAGGTAAAGACCCTTCATTCTCACTCTTAGTCATAAATAAAATATTTCAATATTTATGTGAAGTACTATAATTTTATAACAAATTTAGAAAGATGACATAATTAAAAATAAAATAAATAATATTATATTTTTTATTTTGAGTGTTAAAAATGTATAGTTATTATACATTTTTAAAAATATTTCAATATGAAATTTAAATAAATTATTTGGATATAAATAATTTATATTAATACACACACACACACACACACAAAATGTGTGTGTGAGAGAGATCATAATTAAATATTACAATCCACAAAGGGAATAAGTAATTGAAAGTAAAAAAAATTCAATATGCACATGTATTTAAAAATATAGCCACTTTTCACATATATTTTTTGGTAATTTTTTATCTAAATCCCAAAAAAAATGGTAATTTTTGAATTGTAATTTTATTCTAGTTTACACGTGGGAATTTTAAAGGCATTAAATCTGTTTATACATTCAAAAATACAATTTAAACTATGAAAAATTTCACATGATATAACATAGATCTATACTAATCACATATTTATTAAACACTAAACGCTTACATGATCAAATATCTAGAAATACAAACATTTTTTCAAATTTTACACTATGAAAATTATTTGCACCTAAAAAAATTAATCTCTGTAAAATTAAACTCGATCTATACTATATATCAAAAAAAATCTCAACCATATAAAAGAAAACAACTTTAAAAAATGAACTATCTTCTTTACTTCTCACCTAAATGAAGAAGTTGATGACAAGAGATTACGAGACAAGGTGTATTCCTTTTGCTAATCTTTGAAGATAAGATTATGAAACTGGCGAGGTGCATAAATACTTAGATATTTCAATCTGTAATATGCCATAGACTCTCGTTAGGTATCGTGGAATATTAGTAGGTTGATTCTTGTATATCCCAAATTCTGCTATTTAGGTGTGGATATGGTACCTTAATACGTGTATCCTTTAATCATGTTTAATTTAATTAAGTCAAGATGAAAATATATAATACTTTTTTATTTACTAAAGCCACGTCATTATTTGACTGAGATATGATTTCATAAGTGTTGAATACTTGTATGTCATCATTGAATTCTTTCTATAACATAACTTCTAGAATCCTTTTCACTAATAAGAGTTCATCATGAATTTTATTGTAATTTTTAATATTTATATATGTGGTTGAGATGGATATATATTATATAATTTAAAAATTATATTTATATAACTTAATCTCAAGTATTTCTACCTCAATACTAAAAGTATAATCATTTAGGAAACTTTGTATTGATGTGGTTGATGTCAAATATTAGTACTATGTGAGTGGAGATATTATTCTATACATATATAGGAAATTATTATATCATTCTACCATATCATTTTAATCTACAATAACTATTGGTTGTTTATAAAACTATGGTTGTTTATAAAACTATACTACTTCCAAGTTTGAAAAAAGGTTTTGCATTCTTTTCATCCATATTTATTGTTTTGCAATTCAAAATCATTTAACAGTTCCAATTGGTAAAGAGATAGAGTATAATTTTGATAAGATAAATTACAATTTACAATAAAATTTACAATCACAACTAATGTGATAATTATCTATATTGATTTAATAATTTTGGATCTTTAATTAATTTTATTTTTCATACTTCTCAAACCATAAGGCTTGCGTCAAAATAAAGGAATTGACATTTATATTTTTCTTCAAAAATTTAGTTAATAAAAACCACTCACCCATTTTTTTTTATGTGTCTTTATTTTTACAAATCTCTTTGCAATTTTCTTACATGCAAATATACATATTACATTATTATATTCCTACACAATTTACACAATTTATTTAATTATGCAGTTTTTTTTCATAAATTCCTCTACTCACACTTCAGAATTATTTTAGGTCAATGGAGTAATAAATAAATTTATTTTAATTACATATATATACAGATACATGTAACTTTATGTGTTTTTTTTTAAATATGTAAATAACATATCTATGTGAATTTACATACTTTAAACCTAACTTGAACTATCCATCTTAATTTTGTATGGCTATGCGTATAATCTAATTTGAATTATGCCAATTTCAATGTTAAAAACATAAATGAATTCCCTCATATTTTCATTATTTCAAATTTTTTTAATTTGAATTTTTTTAATTATTTATTTATCATTATTCAAAATAATGATATAATTGAATAATCATATAGTTGATTATAAATATTGATATTGTGTGAGTAAATATATTTAAGTTATATACATATATCAAAGAAGTAATTATTATATCATTGCATTAATGTAGAATAAGATTTGATCGTTTATGAAATTTTATTACATAAAGTATGAAAAAGAACTTACATTCTACCAATTCAGAGTAATTTTTTTGCAATTCAAAATCGGCAAAGGGAAAAAATATTATTTTAATTCACAATTTTACAAACAATGAAAAATGGTGGGATAATTTATAATTTACAAACAAAACAAATATTATTATTGTTATTTATAATCCAAATTTGTGAGATAATTATTTATGTTGTTTTAATTATTATTATTATTATTTATAATCAAAATTTGTAAGATAGTTATTTATATTATTTTAATGATTTTATTAGATTGGTTTCCGTTTTTAATTATATAATAAAACTAAAGTAGATAATTAAAACTGATTAAGAATATAAACTTATAATTTTAAATTTATTAAAAAAACATTGTTAATCATTTCTTTGAAGTTGTTTTCTTCTTCCATGTTATATTATTACAATATTATTATTTGCAATTAAAATTGGTGGAATAGAGAGAGAATCACTACAAATTTATTTGTATCTATTAAGGGATGAGATGGATGCAATTGTTTGTCACTCTAAAAAATACTTTCACCTGAAAAGATTAGGTCCATCTAGGTTCACTCTAGATCCATGTTTAAAATAAATTTATACTAGTTTATTTCTAGTAATACAAATATAGATTTTACAATGTTAGTTTAATAATATAGTTATAATAATTTAAATTATTAAACCCAAGTAGATAATTATCCCACAAATTTTGATTGTTTATAAAATTGTGGACTCTAATTGTATTGTATCCTTCCATGATTGTAACTAACAAATGATTTTGAATTGCAAAATAATAATTGTGGATGGGTAGAATACAAGGCCTTTTTTAGGCTTGAAAGTAATACAATTATATAAACAAAAAAAAATTATTGTAGATTAAAACAATATGGTGCAATGGTATAACAATTAATTCTTTGATATATGTATATAACCTAATATCTATGCTTGCACATTATTAGTATTTGTCTTCAACCACATATTTCTACATAATTAAGAGAATAAATGAATGAAAGAGACTTGCAATTATGAAAATATGTCGGAGTACATTTATTTTTCTTCCATTGAAATAGGAATAGTTCATGATAGGTTATATCCATATGCATTTTACATTGTATATAGTATAGATCCATCTCAACCATAAATATAAATATGAAAAATCAATGTCATTGATAATGATGTCCTATTAATGTAGAAGTTTCTATAAATTAAATTCAAGAAAAAATTCAATGATAAAGTAAGTTGAGAGATTTAATGAAGTTTGGCATACCACGCATCATGACTTATCAATTCATATGTCAATCAAAGGATGTTGCGACTATAGTAAATACAAAATTATTATATATTTTCATCATTACATAAGTTTGGCTTACCACTGATCATGACTTATGACGTAATATGTCAATCAAAGGATGATGTGGCTATAGTAAATACAAAATTATTATATATTTTCATCATGAAATAACTAAATTGGACATGATTAAAACATATTAAGAAGGATTAAGATAGCATATCCGCACTTAAGTAGCATAATTTGGGATATGGAAGAATCAACATACTAATATTCCCGGTACCTAAAAGGATTCAATGGTGTTATTACAAATTGAGAAATCTAAGTATTTATGTACCTCAAATTCAACAAAATATCGTTGGGTGTGGAGCTTGATTATCTTCTTTAGTTTGTATCAAAATGTTGGACCCCAGTTCTTAATTGGGCGGTAATGCCGCCCTTAATTGAATGTTGCCTGGGGTCTAAGGAGGGTGGCTACGACTTTATGGAGCCCCCCCCCCCTAGCAGGGGGTTTCTAGGGTAGCGCCCCCAAAGCTAAAAACATATGTAAAATTTCCTTGTAAAATTATTGTAATTTTTAGTCAATCTGGGCCATTCCTTAGGCAGATGATCTGACAGTAGAATTTATGTTTAATTTAAGGTTTTTTTTCCTAGAAGGAAACCCCTTGTTTTGTATGAGGGAATTATATTGCAGTTGTATATTGTATGTGTATTCTCAGAGCGAGAGACAGATAGGGATACTATAAGAGAGAACAGAGGATATTACAATGGATCTATTATAGGTTTTCTCTCTTCATTTTTCTGGATAAAGGAAGGACTGGATGTTCGGGGTGGACGTAGCACAAATTGGGTGAACCACGTATATCTGTGTCTCTTTCATTTTATATGTTTTCTGTGTTTTTGTTTCCACATATTTTATGTATTTCAGTGCTCTGTAATATATAACTTTCTAACAAATATAAGGTCAAAATCACAATATTATCTTAAAATAACATCGAAAGGAATTGAGGAAAATTTTGGGAGCTAGAAATCAATGTCATTTCATCATTGGAAGTGCTAGAAAATGGATATTTGAATATGACTACAAAAAAATATTTAGAAGAAGCTATAAGCATTCTACTGAGTGGTGGTTTAAGAAGGACCATAAACTAAATCATGCTGACTTTGTTTACAACTCTAACTTTGGCTCAAGTTGGCTTGTGCATGCTTGATTGGTAGGGTTGGAAACTACAAGTCTCATTGTAAATTAGCTACATGATTCCCACCTTTTCCAATAGAAGGTGAGAGTATCAACTATTTCCACAATTCTCACAAGAATGAATATAAAAAACTATAGTCTAAGTGGCTAACTTTATGAGGTTGTCATTTTCTACTAAAACTATACAAGTTACCAATTTGAATAATTGAAGTTGAAGAATGAATTTGAGATTCCACTCAAATTGGTTATGTTAGTGTTGATTAACATCTAGAAGCGAATATATATCTTTTGAAATGTGTCAATCAAGCAATATTCTTCCACTGACATCCAAGAGCTCACACATCCTCAACATGCTTAGAATTTGATTGATGTTCTCAACACTAAAATTCTTGCTATTCTTTTCCATAAATTATGTTGACACCTAGGATACATTTTTGTGGTGAGAGGCACATTCTACAACGCAGAGCCATGTGTGAATCAATCCATGCTTAACATGGAGTTGACACATCTTCCTTTTAAAATAAAAATTAAATGTTCTTTAAATAAAAATTAAATGTTGCTTCTAATAAAAAATAATAATGAATATGTATTTTTGGTTTATTTTAATTAAAAGGATTATAAAACATCAATAATCAAAATCTCACTTTATTCATTGTTCATATTTCAGTGCAATATGAAAGAGACATATAAATATTTCACTCTCATTTTCACTATTATCCATAAAAAATAATAGATAAAAATAAAAATAATTGATATCGATATGAAATAACATGATTTTATATATAATAAAGTAATTAAAATTAAACAAATCTTGTATTTTCACTTTAAAAAAATTGTATATTTCTTATATTTTTAAAAATTATTTCATTATAAGTCTTATATATATATATATAAATATAATTATAATTTCAAAAAAAAAAATTTGAAATTAAAACAATTCAATTATTTTTTAATATTACAATAATATATATAACTGTGATGGTTAGGCTACTTAGTTTAAATCTCCCTTTCCAAGTCTTTGGCCTTTCCATAATGGTCTCTGTGTCGGTCTACCTATGTGCTATTAGGAGATTTGTTTTTTTTTAATTAATATAAAAATTTAAAATATTATTAATACTAATAATAAATTAATGCATGCCATAAATAAAATATTACAATATTAACATGTATTTAAAAATATAAATATCAAAAAATACTTTATATGTACAACGTAGTTCATGAAGGAAATGCTTTAGTACCCAAGTGAAAGATTTTAATATCAATGTTAATCAAATTTCTCAACGATTCATTGAAGTTGTAAGCTTAGCATTGAACAATATTACAAAACAAAATTTACTGGAATTGTAAGTTTATGTTATGTAGTTTACACAATCCAAGGTATTAAATCCATTTATAAACAAAAAAATGCAATTTAAATAAAGAAAAATTTCACATGCTATATATATAGAACTAGTATAGATCCATCTTGGATGTACCAAGCATTGAAAAGAAATAAATGTCTAGTCATGCATCCTTTTTAAGGTTTTTCTTTTAAAAAAATGGTTTTCACGTCAAAATATTTGATCTCTGCAATTGCTATAAGTTTGTTTAAAATGGATCTTATACTAACTTAGTTTTCCAGTAACACTTACTTTTCTACTAAAAAACTAGAGAAGTATAATGAATTCATAGTCTTCTCCAATTCCAAGCCATGTTGTCAATAATGCTAACAACAAATAGTCCAACGAGAGTAAAATGAATATTATATGATGGAAACTTTCATTATAGTCATAATGGTAAAATTTAACTTCAACAATTCTAATGCAAATCCTTTCCACAATGCAATAACACTTTCATCCTTCACTGTCATAGAAAGAAAATTCTAATGCAAATCCTCTCTACAATGTAATAAAAATTTCATCCTTCACTTTCATATAAATAAATCCCTTATTCATTTGTATGGTTTAGGTGTAGCTACAGTTTTTGAGACTGCAATAGAAATACCTCTCATGAGAGTCAATTATAAAATTGTTATGCAAGTGATGCAAGTAATGGAATAACAACAGATGAATTCCCTATGGCCAAAGTCACATTTTTTGCAAAATAAGAATGCAAAAATACACATTTTAGGTCACATAACTTTGGACAACTTGGGACAGGGGGTGACAGTGCTCCATCATACTTAAAGGGATGAAGAGGACCATTCTAGTGAACTTGCGAGCTTGGTGTAATCCTTGAACCAAGATGGGTTTGATATGACATATTTTATACAACAGTAAGGATACTTCGGCCACATTTCCATTTTAATCTATCAAGATTTATTGTCTAAAATTTGGCAGACAAGACTGGCGCATCCAAGAGAGGTCGATATCACAACAGAAGTATCCCTCCTACAACATGATCTTACAAATTTCCATGTACCTCTCCACATACCCATCCTTTCCTTAGAATCTCTAACGCATTAGTGTTGAAATGTGACAACAAAAGTAATTAAATGTAATTATGGGCAATATTGTTGTTATGGGTCAGTCGGTTTGTAGAAGCAGTTATGTAACGAAGTAGCTCATAAGTCGCTTTGTAGAAGAAGTTATGCAATGATGTAACAAAGTAGCTCATATTAATTGAGGTAGCTCAAGAGGCTTGTAACTGAGGAGAATTATCATTGAATAATATAGTTTCCAATCCCTTGCTCTTTGGAGGTTTCCTTGACACCCTATCAAGGTTTTACCACGTAAATTCGTGTATTTACTTGTGTGTGTTTATTTCAGGTTCCATTCAGTTATATATATACATTTATTTCTCCTCTAAAGTGTTCCCAAACCTTGTTAGATAAACTTTACTCTGTGACAGAGTTGATGTGGTGTAAACAATTATGGTTTAGAGTTGTGATTTTGGGCACTTAGTATTGGTGACTCATGGTATTACTTATAGTTGAATCCCTTAAAAGGCTTGTGTACTCTCCATTGTATTGAGCCATGGTTGAGCGGTGAAAGCTCAGGTTGTTGGTCGGGTTGGCTTTGTTTTAGCCAAGGACAATAATAGATCTATTGTTGGTTGGTTTTTCTCTAATTGGTGTTTTCTAGGTAAATCATGGTGTACATGGTTTGAATGTGTTGTTGCTATTATTATTATTATTATCTTTATTTCTCTAGTATTTACTCTGAAACAGTTATAGAATCACTCGCTCAATTAGCCAAGTGAGAAGTATGCATAGAAAGATCCTGCATGAAGATAACCAATACTTAGGGTTACAATAGCTCGATAGAGGATAACAGAACATGGGAGGTGCTCGCACACAAATATGTGCATAGATAGTCATGAATAATAAGGTTTTGACTAAGAAAGTGAAGGGAAAACATATTGACATAGGTGTGATAGTCTCAACATTGCATAAAGAGTCAATTTCAGATTGGTAGAGAAGAAGATATGATAAGTTTAAAATGGCAAAGATCTTTTTAAGTAAGATTTATTATAGTTTGGTACTAAAAAATGGAAAGGAAGAGATATTTGGATAAAAATATACACATATAAATGGAAGGGAAAAGTTCTTTGGATAAACCTATTTTGAATCTTATTAAAAGATACACATCTTGTATTATGTATGACTATTGAATTTATCTTTCATGATTTATTGGATTCCATACCAAGGTTCATATTGGTCATCCTAACTTTAACCAACTAAATGTCTAACAATGCACATTTATGGAAGCTAGTAAGTTATCAATTAAATATATATATTTTTATAATAGATAATTTTATTTAACAAAAAAAAAACTATATTAAGAATATTCAAATCACTACCAATATCACTTTAAATAAAACAATTTTTATAATATACTCCTTAATCTTATACAATTCAACTTCATCTACAAGTAATCTTAACTTAATCTTAATTTTGAAATATGTTGACACATAAATCTAGCTACAATATTATATTTAGTAAATCACATACATTTATGAAAGTTGGTAAATCATCAAAATTATATATATATATATATATATATATATATATATATATATATATATATATATATATATATATATTAAATAATTTTATTTAACAAAAATAGTTTTATTTAACAAAGATTACATTTGTATTCATGATATTCTAATATCACTATCAATATTACTTTAAATAAACCAATCTCTATAATGTACTTCTTAATGATATACAATTCAATTTTGTCCACAAATCATTTTAACTTTAAAATATGTTAATACATAAATAAAAATTAAATTTCATTATTCTCTATATTAATTTGATCTTAACTTTGAAACATAAATATAAATGCAACAGCTCCTTTTATTTTAGACATGAATTTACAAATTACCATAAATTTCATCATAAATTTCATTATTTTATATATTAATGTTAATATTAACTTTAAAACATGTTGAAACATAAATATAGATGCAACATTTCCTTTTAAAATACAATTTAAATTTACAAAGTAACATAAATTTCATTATTCTATATAATAAATTTCCTAACCAACATCATTGAAAATAATTTTAGAGAATTGAAAATTATGTTAATTAATTGTTTTCACTGTTAATGTACTAAATAATCCACAAGGAAAATTCAATAGTCGATCATTTGCAACTTCCAGACAATTATTGCTTGGTATAATTGAGTAAAGGACGAATGGATCTCTACTAACGCGAATTCTGCCCTAGAAAGGATATGCCAACTCTTCATGAAAATTTATTATAGGATCAGAAGTCCCTCCGTCACCGCTTATTCATCGTATCCTTATTCTAAATTCTTTTGATTTTAACGTTTGAACTAATCCAAATGTATTATCTTTAGTCCTTTTGTGTTAAATGTTCAAATATAATTTTTTTTATTAATTTATTATTATAATATTTTTATTTTATTTTATTTATTTTATAAATAAATTTTATTATCAATTTTCATTTTATAAATAAAATATATTAATAATTTTTTCATTTAAAATGAAAATATATTAATAATTTTTTCATTTAATCTAATTTATTTGGTAATATTTTTACATAGATATTTATGATTTTAATTTAATTACCGATAATTAATAAATATATAATAGTTATTCAATATTATTATATATTTATGAATTTTTTTAACAATATTGAGATGTAGATTAGACAATTTCCATGATGAAATAATTTTTAAAGTGCCTTATTTTTCTTAAAGATATATGACTTTTGTTAAGAAACTATTTTTTTTTAAATTGTGTCTAGGTGGAGCTTAGGCCAAGGTATTCTCTATATTGGATGAAAGAAGTACCAATCACCTACAATGAGATACTTTACCACTACTATTATGTGATGTTCTACTATTGATGAGCCTTGAGGAGTTTTATTCCTCCAAAATAACTTTCACCCTCAACTCCTCCCATTAAGTTTGAATCTGCCACTCCTCCCATTAAATTTGAATCTGCCACTGGGATCAGACTAAACTATAAATAAATGAAATAATCATAAATAAAACTTATATATATATATATATATATATATATATATATATATATATATATATATTCTAAAAGCAACTCTAATACAATAAACTGTTAATACTCCTGGTTAAATTCTAGAAACTTGATAATTATATAATTGTAAATCTGGTTATATATAATACAATAAACTGTTAATGCTCCTTGTTAAATTCTAGAAACTTGATAATTATATAATTGTAAATCTGGTGGATTCCTTAGACCGGCCAAATATTGCCAACGAATTTAAATATATCTATGCGTTCACAGGTGAATGAACCAATTTCTTGTATATTGCCTGACGAGTCTTGTCGTGTTATTAACTTGTATTATTTTGAGTCTACATGTGATGCATCGTTGTTATTATTTTAATGTGACCAACGGTTTGTGTTTGGAAATATTAGCACGCAGTTACAGTTTGTTTTGGAATGCCAGAAAATATATAACTTTTCATGTGGGGAGAGGCAATTGCCTGGATATTAGTAACGGACGGTCCGCATGAAGATTATTGGGTTGGGATTGGAGTCTTCTGAGTGCACTACTACCAGAGGATTTATATACCCACAAACAGTGAGGTGCCCGAGGTTTCCGTACCTCAGACCAGTGAAGATTGGAAATTGTATATATCTGTTTAAAAAGATGGTTTACTCAAAAAAATTTGTGATTAATCAGAAAGGAACATTTTTCTAAATTTTGAGCATGTTCCAGTTTGGTTTTTGAGGATGGGTTTTTCTAAATTTTGAGCATGTTCATGTTTAAGGATAGACAAAAAAAAATTTGAATTACAAACGTTAATATTATTTATTTATTTATTTATTTATTATTTTTTTTTTATAAATCCAAAATTGTTGTAATTTAGGTTTGATTGATTTTATTTTAATAATTTTGAAGTTGAATTGAGTTTATTATAATTTTGTTTAATCCATTAAGTTTAATATATTTTTTATAAAATATTTTTTGTAATTTAGGTTAGATTGAATTTATTGTAATTTTGTTGAAGTTTGATTGGTTTTAATATAATTTTGTTTTTGTTTAAATAAGGTGATATATAAATTAAATGGCTAGTAAATAAGATAGATATCACATTTTTTTTTTTGTTAGGAATTTGGTTTATGTGATCCATAAATTGTGTATAAATTCTTTAGGTGAACCATACGCGTCGACAAAATTTGCTTGAATGTGATTTTCACCCAAAGAATTTATACACAAGATAGATATCAATTTATAATAAATATCAAAACACTTGATTTATTAAACATTTCAAGATGTTAAAACTAAAAAATTATAAAATTAACTAAATTAATCCTATTTAAAAAGAATTAATATGTACACTTAAACATATATGTATTTTAAAAATACATATAACAAGATATTTAACCATAAAGAGTTATCCCCAATTTATCAAATATGTAATAATATGCATAGAGATTTTGTTACAATACCATCCCTTATCAATCCCATGTGCCCAGAAAACTATAACATACCATCCCTTATCAATTCCACATGCATAGAGACTCTCTTACAATACCATCTCTTTTCAATCTCACATGCCGAGAAAATCATAACATATCATCCTTTATCAATTCCACATGCCCATAAAACCATAACTCATTTCATATAAATCTCTTTCATATCACATAACTTAATTAAATGGAAAAAAATGCACGAAGTATAATCTCTTATTCTTATATTTTATAAGAATACAACATACCTAGAAACCACAATTCATTTCAATATAATATTTTTTTTAATTAGTAAATTTAATTAAAGGGAAAAAAAAACATAACTACTTTGAAAATAAATCTCAACTTTTGGTTTCTATATATTATTAAGAATATTCTAGAGGTTAAATCCCTACAATCCATTTAATAATCAAATTAAAATTGTAAAATATAAACATAAACATAATTATATTTCAATAAACTTTTTGGGTAAAAAATCACACTCATATTATTATTGTTTTCATATTGTTTGGTTATTTGAAACCACATAGTGTAGTTCATCATAAAAACTTATGAACCAGTAAATAATTCTAAAGGCTTGAACCCAACAATATAAATGTAACCTCTCACCTAAAAACTTTAATGAATACCATATTAGTTACATAAACCTAAATTCAAAAAATAATTAAAGTTGATATAGTTTTTAATTAAAAATAATTTAATAATAAAATTATGTTTTCCCAGTAAGATTGAGCCCAGCTAATCTCTATATATATAATGCATAAATTTTAAGAAAAGATAAGGTAAGGATGGTAGAGTATTAAACTAATCTATATTTGTAATTAATTAAAAAAAGATCAATCTTCAAATTCAAATCAAATCGTATGTCGCTTGCCATCAGGTTGGTGTATATGCAATATGCGCTGCGCTTTCTGTTCGTTTTTCTGAAATACAAGATGAGAGACACTGTTGTTTGTCAGCGAATAGTGCAACGCCACGCGTTCATTGTGCAACAAAATTAGTGATAGTGTTGTCAGAATTTGCTTGGCAGCTTACCGGGAGTCCGAGCAAACGATCTATTAAATTTGATAAGACACTGTTATTTTACGATGCCTTTTTAAAAAAATCCTTGGCATGATTTCTTATATTTATTTTTACCCGTGATTTGAATATGGCCGTTCAGTAAGACACTGATGTTTGTGGTCCACATTGAAAATTATGTTTTTGAGATTCTAATCACCTCTGTTATTTTATACGGTTTTGATGTGTGGGATTATGATATATTTAGAAATTTTTAGAAAGATTAAAATGATTTAAAATAATTTATAATCTATAATTTCAAGATTAAAGTTAATATTTTTTACTTTATTTTTTTGATTGAAGCTAGCCTTTTCTTTATTGAAAATAAGACTATATTTAGGTAATTGATGCATAAGAAAAAATTGTACAACATGGAAGTCAAGAAGCTCCCCAAAATTACTTCTAACTATAGTCAAAACCACTTTTAGATGAATCCATGTTAGCATAAAGATCCCAAGTCTTAGGTTAACCATTGGGAGATAAAGAAGAGATCATTTTGGGGAATAAGGATAATATTAAAAAAACCATTACTTCCAAATTTAAAGATAAGTTGTGGAGTGATAAGGAGTTGAAGGGGAAAAGAAATTTAAGGTATTAGAAGGAGGTAATCAACCCTATGCTTGCTAACTAGAAATACCTTTATGTCTTAACCAATTCTAAGAAGAAAATGAACATTGCAAAGATTACTACTAATTCACATGAGCTTCTAAGTGAAACTAGGGGTTGGTCTATTCCCAAAGCACCTTGGGACAAAAGATTATGCCTCCTCTTTGATATAAGAGAGTCTAAGATGAAAAACACTTTCACTTGGATTGTTCTACGCTTACTCACATCCGTTATCCTTTTCAAAACATTTTCACCACTATCAAACTCCTTGACTTGTTAGGTCAATAAAACTACAATGACCTTGGAAAACTTCTCTCCCTTTGTTTTTATCACATAGATAAAATTTTAAATAATCTCAATTAATTGTTTTTTTTAAGGTCCATATTTAATTTTGTGGGTGTTAATCATTATCTTCGTCAATTTTATATAATATTTAAATATTATGTAGGGTATTTCCTTATTTTATTATAAATATAAGATTAATTTTTATTATAAATACAAAAATAATTTCTGAAATATGAAATTAAAATAATATTGATATAATATGAATATGGCTTCATTTTTATAGAATATAAAATTTATCAAGAATATCAAATTCCTCAAAATGCATATCTTAAATTTTTTTTTCAATATAAAATTTTAGAAATTGATAAATTTGCACATATTCTTGTTAAATTCAAACTTACTATAGATCTATACTATTTGTTTCTAATACTATTTATATGTCAATTATTGGAAGCAATATGTCCATGTCATGTGTATTTATCATTATGAGTTCTCAAACATCAATCTAGATGTTGTTGTTTCCTATGTATCAGTTGTAGTTAGAATCCATATGTGTCAAAGTCAATGAATTATGTCTTATATATCTATAATTCTTGCAATCAATAAAGATATATCATCGTGTTTGGTGTTGTGTGTTCAATTTATTTCTTTTATCTCTCTCAATTTTTCTAACATGGTATCAAAGTTGGTTCAGTCTTGACTCTCACACGAGAGAAGATGAGATCACACAATTTTAGGCATGATACTCCTTTCTACATAGATTAGTTTAATAGAGTATTTGATATATTGTTTTTTTGAGTCTTTTGTGTGAATATTTGATTACTATATGGATTGTCGATAGTTGCATGCAAAGGAGAATTGCGAAGATGAAGTGTTGTTGTTGTTGTGTGAAGTGTCATTATGGATAAATCTTTGTAAAAGAAGAGGAGATATGCTTGTGAAGAATCTGGATCAGCATAGGTTTGGTTTGATCTAGTGTGTATTTACAATTGAGAGCAATGTCTACATGTTTTAAATGGTGGTTCTAGAGATTATCAGATGGTGCAAGAGGTACATTTGTGACATGCATGTGGAATGTTGGCATTTCTGATTCTAGATCTGAAATAATAAAATATTGTGGTATTTTTTATTAAGCGATCGAGATCCAAATGTTGCAGATATGATGGCAAACACGAATATTTAGATTTATTTGTGTGATTTGAAGTAGTTTTTTATTCTACTTATAAAAAGGGTTGGTGGTTCTTAAAATGGAATCCCCAGTGCTCAAAATATCAATTATTGTGTGTTTTTCTTGGTTATAAAAGGGGTTGGTTGTTCTGAAACTCAAAGACCCGATGTTCCAAACATCAAATTTTGTTTGTTAGTAAGGTCAAGTTGTTTGATCAAATTTTTTACACATTCAGTATCCAGACCTCCATCCTAGCAATGGATCGGTAGCTGGAAGATAAATATCTGGCAGATGGTGGTTGGCCCATAGGATGGTTCATTACTTGACGACTCTTATCGTGGAAGCCTTGATGAGCTGAGGTGAAAATATTGTTGATCTTGCGAATTTCAACAATAGTGAGAGGCAGTTACATTTTAAATGGAGGTCAAGTGACAACTCGAACATATGGTGGTGAAAGAGCTTTGTTTGCAATATTCCAGAGTGGATGTGAATGTTGATGAAGAGTAGTCAGACAAATATTCTCCTTGTTGTTGTAATATGTGTTTTCAATATTTTCCTTATAAGCATTAAGGGAGGGTATTAGAAGTAATGATTTCATGTCATGTGTAGTTGTCATTATGAGTTCCCAAGCCTCAATATAGATATTGTTTTTTCCTATGTATCACTTGTAGTTATGATCTAGATGTGTCGAAATCAATGATTTATGTCTTATATATTTGTAATTATTTTGATCTATAAATACATCTCATCAAGTTTGGTGTTCTGTGTTTAATTTCACTCTTTCATCTCTCTCTATTTTTCTAACATTATATATATTTCACATGTGTATATTATAAATATATAGGTCTCTAATTTTATTAAACTCTTATACTATATATATATATATTCTTTCTCAAAAACTATATACATTTATATGATATCCTTTTGGACATGTGTTATCCTTCCAATAAATTCCCTAAATTTTTGATCAAATGAAGGGCCCACCATTTCATATTTTGGAAAATTCCATCTTTTAATCAAACCTGATTGGTTACTAGTTTACCCTATTTTGTATTGATTGTCTTCTAAGGTCTAGGATTTGACAAGCTTTTTTGGTCATATGATTCATCGAATTGTATCACAAAGGGGGTTTGTTTTGTCATATATGTTTTCCACGTATGTCCTTTTGATTATTCGACGATCACTGGTTTTCATAAGAACTCAAGGAATGCTAATATCATGACATATATTATAAATGGAATCTCATCTCCCTCACAATAGCATGACATCACACATTCTTTCAAAATTGTTTCTTTGATTGAGTGGTTTATGACATTTAGATTGATTGCCGAGATTTATAACTACTTTCTAATGAATGGATCTTCACGCATTCCACCGGAAATTTCAAAGTTTGATTACTTTTATAGTTTGAACACCTAATTTTGATGACTTAATCCTTTGAGTTGTTTCATGACTTTAGTGTAACTTATTTTTTACGCAACATATCCATACCCATATCCCTTAAAAAAAAACACATATATACATATATGTATGGACACATAATATATATTATTCTCTTAGATATATTGTATGTATTATGAATAATGTAAGATTCAGATATGATTTTTTTTTTCATAATATATATTTTATATTTAATATATATTATTTATAACATAATGTATATATTACCTAACACTAGCCTAGATCCATCTTAACTCTGGATCTATCAAGCGCCAAGAGAGAGATCAAATATCTCGAGGTGCAAACCTTTCCTCAAGTTTTTCACTCAAAAAAGAAGTTTTCACCTTAAGAGATTTGATCCTCTCAGAACTTGATAGAGCTAGAGTTAAGAAGGATCTAGGCTGGTTTCAGTCATGTGCGGCCAAGGAAAATCTATGGAAGATGTGATTAATTTTATCAATAATATGTAAACATATCCATTATTAATATAATAATTTTAAATATGCTAAATATGTCTGAGATTAAATTGGTCATTTTAATTTTAATTTTTCTTCGTTACCTCAGTTTTGTGTGATGATAAATTTAATGATGAAAAATGATGAAATGCAAATTTGGAATGCAAAAGTGACAATAATAGTGTTGAATTATAGAAAATGTGATTAATAAGAATGTACTAAATTCCAAATAATATTCATTGTGGTCAATCTTAAACTATTTTCTTCTACTATTCTTATTGTAACCCTTATTAGTTTTGTTATCTTTTCATATTGATTATATGAAAATGAAAGTTGAAATCGTAAACCATTTAAATCTTTAACTCGAGATGTTGTAGTAAACATCACACCTTGTCTCTCTTTCTCTCCAATATTAATAGGTTGAATTACAATAACAAAAAAATCAATGTACATTGTCAATAAATTTTTATGCCTACACTGAAATCAATGCACACTGGTAATTTACAATCACTTTAAAATTAATGTACCATCATACATCCTATTACATCAAATCAGAAATCAAAATCTACACTGAAATCAATGCAACTCATGCAAGCAATAAAATAAGATTAGAAAACAAATTCTACTATGAAATCAATGCATCTAATGTAAGTAATCAAATATGATTAGAAATCAACATCTACACTCAAATCAATGCATCTAGTTCAAGTAAGAAAATAGGATTAGAAACCAACATCTACATTGAAATCAATGCATTTGTGCAAGCAATCAAATAGGATTAGAAATCACCATCTACAATAAAATCAATGCATCTAGTACAAGCAATCAAATAATATTATAAAACAATTATTATACTAAAATCAATGCATCTAATGCAAGAAATCAAATAGGATTAGAAATCAACATTTACACTCAAATCAATGCTTATAGTGAAATTAAGCAAATATGATTAGAAACCAACATCTACACTGAAAGCAATGCATTTAGTGCAAGAAATCAAATAGGATTATAAATCACCACCTACACTGAAATCAATGCATTTAGTGCAAGCAATCAAATAGGAAGTGCAAGAAATCAAATATGATTAGAAATCAACATCTACATTGAAATGAGTGCATCTAGTGCAAGCAATCACATAGGATTAGAAATCACCATCTACATTAAAATCAATGCATTTAGTGCAAGAAATAAAATAGGATTAGAAATCACCATCTACACTAAAATCAATGCATTTAGTGCAAACAATTAAATATGATTATAAAGCATGTACATTGAAATCAATGCATCTAGTGCAAACAATCAAATGTAATGATAAATAAATTTCTACACTAAAATCAATGCATTTAGTGAAAGCAACCAAATAGGATTATAAATCATCTACATTGAAATCAATGCATCTATTGCAAGTAATGAAATAGGATTAGAAATCACCATCTACACTGAAATCAATGCCTCTAATGTTAGAAATATTCTTCCCTCTATCCCCCCTCCATCTATATCTACATATCCCTCTATCTCTCCTTCTATGTCTCTCTATCTCACCGCCCCCAACCACACACACTCTCTCACTCCATATCTATCAATCTCTCTATACCTCCCTCCCTCTCCCCATCTCAGTCTTCTTCCCTCTCTTCAACTTCCATATATATCTCTATCTTTCGTTTATCTCCCTCTCCCCCCCTTATTTCTCTCTTTCCTCATATTTTCCTCTCCCCCCCTCTCTCTCTCTCTCCACTTTTATATCTCTATGTCATTCTTCCTACCTCACTCTCTCTCCCCCTCCAATTCCATCTCTATTTCCCCCTCTCTCTCCACTCTCTCCCATCCTCTATCTTCCTTCCTCTCTCTCTCTCTCTCTCTCTCTCTCTCTCTCTCTCGTATCTTCACCCTCAAACTATGTTACTATATCCCTCCGCCTCTCCTTCTCTCTCCTTCTCTCCATCTCTCCTTCTTTGTCTCTTTATATCACCCCCAAAAATACACACTCTCCCTCCATCTCTCCTTTGTCACTAGCTCTCTCTCTCTCTCTCTCTCTCTCTCTCTCCTTATTTCTCTCTTCATCTCACCCTTGTGATTCCCTATATATCGCCACCTCTATCACTCTATGTCTTTGTTCTTCCCTCCCACATATATATCTAGAGCTAATATATATAATGATACATTAATATGTATTATAATATAATAAATTTTATATTGTATTAGCTTAAAATTATTAAATTTAATAATATTAATATTACGGTTAATAATTCCCCGTTGGGGGTGTCCAATCACTAGGACAAGTGGGAGGGGGGTAGTTATGGCCCACCCGATCCCCAGCCATGCGCTCGTCAACTCACCAACCTTCCATGCATGAGTGGTAAAGAGCCTCGGGGCAGGCATTCTTACAACAGGTAAGTTTATTTTGAGGTGCGGGATGGATGTCATTCAGAGGATTGGTTTCCGCGGGCGGGGTGAAGTTCGATGTTGTGGTCTGTGCAGAAGAGCATCTGCTAGCTCTCAAGCCCTAGCTTGAGCTCCGCCGACCTGAGTCGAGGAGAGTGACATGTCCATCGGGCAGTGGTGGTGAGAGGTTGGTAGCTAACAGGCATCCTGGCAACAATAAGGAACGCACATGCTGCACCAAGAGGCAGAAGAGGGTGGTGGCAGTGAATTCAAAATGGAGGACGTGTCTTTGGATAGGAGATTTGGGTTTTCAGCCTCGACACCTGCTCAAAATCTTCAGAATTCCTCCATGGCCTAGTCCCTAGGTGGTTCTTCCTTGGGCTCACAGAGAAGTTCGACTCTCCTGTAATACAAATTTGCGGGTCGTGGAGATTTTGCAACTCCTTGTATGATAATTTGGAGATTGGTGGTGACCATGTGTCCTCGTCTACAGGGCTCAGGACGTAATCAGAGACAAGCTCAACCGAGGGTGCAGGGGTGCAACATGGGTTTCATGGGCTAATGGAATTGGAGCGACTTGGTGATGTAGCCTAACATAATGAATGGAAGAGGAGGTTTCCTTTATGGAGAGAGAAAGTAGTCAGGCTCAGCTTGGTGGTTTTGGATGAGGCATAGACAATCGTGAGGTACCAGGAGACTCGAGCTCCCACTTAGAGTCTACGGAGAGCTAACATTTAGCAGCGACCATGGCAATTTCTCTAGCCCAATCTCCAGGTCAGATTGAGGCTCTGGTCACCCTTGAAGCCATTTCTGCTCAGCTCCAGCAAATCTAGCTCAATCTTGACACCTGGCGTGAACAAAGGTATGATGATCGAAAAAAATTAGTGGCCTGCATCAATGTTGTTAAAAACGTGCAGAAGGAGACCCTTGAGGCTCTGGAGAGTCTGCGTCGTTTACTGAGGTGCTCCCAAGACCACCTCCGAGCCCTAGAGACCCAAGTGGATCACATCAGCTACCACATGCACCATTAGTTCTGTCTCTTCGCGACTCCTCTGCCTAGTCCCCTGCACCCACCCCCATGATGATAATTTCAGTATATATATATATATATATATATATATATATATATATATTTATTTTTATTTTTTTTATTTTTTTTGCGGTAAATAACCAAGTGCTTCAAATGCCTTGGCAAGCATCCAATTTCTACAAGCAATGCATGCCTTCTAGGTTGAAATGTAATCAAGCCATGCTGGACAAAAAAAAATATTAAGGTTAATAATGTTATTTTGCAAGGTATTAATAATAATTTATCCCATGGTATTTGGTCCATAGGATTCACCTAGATAAAACCTCTTTTTTGAGTGTTGGTAAATATAAAGTGGATTATAGAGTAAATATGAAAATAGGTTAAATTTATTTACCATACCTCTAGTTTATTTATAGATGTTTTTTTTTTTTTAAGTTTCGTAGTTCCTTTCATTTTTCTCTTTTTTCCACCTTTTTTTTAACTCTATCTTCATCAACTTGTCCCAATACATCACCCCAATCCGGGAAGAGAATTAAACTTGTGATGAGTGCTATAACAACCATATTGATTTCTAATCCTATTTGAACTGTTTTTATTTATTTACCGTACCTCTTTATACCTATTTTATAAATATGGTATTTGACCAATGGTATTTATTCCATGGTATTAATAATAATTTGTGCCATAGTATTTGTCCCATCCCCTTCACCTAAATAAAACGTTTTTTTTATTTTCCCTAAATATAAAGAAGTTTATGGAGTAAATATAAAATGATGTTTTATTTATTTACCATACATCTAGTTTATTTATATTTTTATTTATTTACCATATATTTGGAGTTAGTATAAAAATAGGTTTTATTTATTTACCAAACCTTTGGTTTATTTATATTTTTATTTATTTACCATACATCTTTTTTGAATATGGAGTAAATATAAAAAGAGGTTTTATTTTTTATTTTTATGGATAAGTATTACAAATATATTAATTATTACAAATATATTGATTATAATTGAGTGGACACTTCAAAACTTTACTTACATTACATTTCATCTACACATGTGCGCCTTATACTTCTATATTTCAAATGTTTACTTACATTACATCTACACATTTACCTTATACTCTCACATTTCAAATATTTACTTATAACACCTCGTCTTTCAACAATTATAATTAACATTATAATAATTAATAACCTTCATTATTTATAACACATCCCATATTATGTACATTCCAATAACCAAGTAAACAATGTTATATGAATATTATAATTACATAACATAAAAACTCTGAAAATAAGTAAAAAGAAAAAACCTACAAATATTTTTAGGATGCCCAAAGGGGCAAATAAAACCAAAGCAAAAAATGGATATTAAGTATTTGAATGATATGTCTATCTCTTTAGAGCATCTTCAAGATTGTTATGATGGGAAAAAATTGGTTGATGGTTGTTGGAATGACCCTATTTTAGATGAATTTGTATAATCTATGATATCAAATTAATTAAACAAAATCTCAGAAAACTATTTATTTTGGGTTGAAGGTGGTTGGACATCTCGATATGCTTATAGTTTTGGATTATTATAAAAGTGATTTTAAGTTTTATAAAAAAAGAGTACTAGAGCGTGGGCACACTGAGAGGCGGAGAAATTTAAGAAAATATATGCTAGTGAATTTTATTGTGACTATGGAATATTTTAAGTATTGTTGTAAGTTTTTGGATTTGGTTTTATTGAGTAGAATATATTTATTTTTGTTTTTATTTTTTAAGACAAGTATTTTTTTAGTATTTTGTTTGGAAATGAATTTTTTTTTTTATCAAATTGTTAATTTGATTAAAAATGTCAAAAACTCAAAGTGTTCGATTTGAGATTGAGAAGTTTAATGGAAGGAATAACTTTGAAATTTGGAAAGTTAAGATGCACGATTTACTCGTACAACAAGGTGTGGCGAAGGCACTTTTGGGAAAATCCAAACAACCTTTCGCCATGATAGATGCCGAATGGAGTGACATCAATGATAGAGCACTAAGTGGCATACAATTGTGTCTGACGGATGATGTTTTATTTAACATCGTGTCAGAGAAAACAACTGCTGGTCTATGGACAAAGCTAAAAAAACTGTACATGACTAAATCCTTAACAAATAGGATTCTTTTGAAAAGAAAGTTGTACAACTTGCGCATGAAGGAAGGTACGACAATAATTGATCATTTGAATACCTTTAATACTCCCTTGGTGCAGTTAGATAGCATAGAAGTAAAATTTGATTCAGAAATAAAGATGTAACTTTATTATTCTCTTTTCCTGAGTCATGTGATCATTTTTTTACTTCTATATGTCTTAGTTCATCAGAAACCCTTGAATTTGATGGTGTTGTTGGAGTTGTGCTGTCTGAAAAAACTAGAAAAAGGTAAAATTTAGAAACCTCTACATCATAAGCAATGATGGTTAGAGGTCGATCTAAAGAAAAATGCTTCAGTCAGAAAAACAACTCTCGGTCAAAATTGAAAGGCAAGAAGAGTAAGCTAAAATTTTGGTTTTGTGGCAAATCGGGATATTTGAAGAAGGACTATTGGAAGAGACAACAAACATCCAAAGGAGACTCTTCAACAGAAAATAAAGAAGCAAACATGACAGATACAGGTTCAGGTTCGGCATCCGGTTCAAGTATAAGTGATGAAGTTCTATCAGTTAATTTTCTAAATCATGATCAACATTAGCTGTTAGATTCTAGTGCATCCAATCACATGTGCATTCATAAAGAGTGGTTTAAATCTTATAAGTCAATTAATGATGGAGTAGTTTACATGGGCAATGATGTCTCATGTAATGTTGTGGGAATTGGAAGCATCCAGATTGAAATGTTTGATGGGACAAATAAAATCTTAACTGATGTAAGACATGTGCTTGAACTCATAAAAAATCTTATTTCTCTAGGAGTGTTAGACACAAATGGATATAAAACTTTTATTCAAGGTGGATTAATGAAAATTTACAAAGTAATCCTATTAGTAATCAAAGCAAAGAAGGTTGGAAATATTTTTCAGTTAGAAGGAAGAATAGAGTCAGATCATGCTTATACTGTATCTGAAAATGACAGTGATTCTATTCGACTATGGCATCAACAGTTGGGCCATATGAGCGAAAGAGGATTAAAATTTTTATCTGATCGTATGTTACTTCCTAGTTTAAAATCTTCGAAGTTAGATTTATGCAAACATTGTATATATGGGAAACAAAGCAAGCATAAATTTAAAACTGAAAAACATACTAGTAAAGGAATCCTTTATTATATTCATTATGATGCTTGGTTTCCATCTCCTACAACCTCATATGGAGGATCATCATATTTTGTATCTTTTATAAATGATTTCTCTAGAAAATTATGGGTCTACATGTTAAAAAGAAAGTTTGATGTATTCATAGTTTTCAAGCAGTTTAGAGAATTAGTAGAAAATATCACTGCAAGAACCATTAAATGTTTAAGAACTCACAATGGTTGTGAGTTTACTTCAAAAGAATTTGATATCTATTGCAAGGAAGTTGGGATCGAAAGGCATAGAACTACTGTATATACTCCTCAGCAAAATGGAGTTGTTGAATGCATGAACAAGACTCTCTTAGAAAGAGCAAGAAGTATGCTGAGTAACGCTAATTTGTAGAAGGAATTATGGACATAAGCAGTATCTATGGCTTGATATTTGATAAATTGATCACTATCAACTGCAATAGGATGCAAAATTCCTCAAGAGGTATGGAAAGGTCATCCTTGTGTTTATTCTGAACTAAAAGTTTTTGGTTGTGATGCATATGCTCTAATTTTGAAACATCAACATTCTAAATTAGATCCTAAATCAAGAAGATATATCTTTGTTAGATATGGTGATGGGATTAAGGGATACAAGTTGTGGGATCCTACTAATCACAAGATCATAATTAACAAAGATGTTAAATTCAATGAATATTCACTTGATAATCCAGATGTAGATAACAAATTGAAACAGGAAAATGTACCTAAGTTTCAACATATTCAGTTTGAAACCAGTTCAAATACTGATGATAGTAAAGGTGAAAAAGTTTCAGATGAAGATCATGAATAAATTCCTACAGATAATAATCAGAAAATTGTGGAAGAACCAAAAACATCTTTAATAAGGTCCACGAGAATCAGACATCCTCCTAAAAGGTATGTTGATTATGTTACTTCAGTTGCTTTAACCGCTAATGATGATGAACCTTTATGCTATCGGGAAGCTGTAGAAGGTTCTAATAGTAGTAAGTGGAAAGAAGCTATGAAGGATGAGATGAAGGCATTAGACAAGAATGACACATGGGATCTGATAGATCTTCCTAATGACAAAAAAACTGTAGGATTTAAATGGGTTTTGAAAATGGGTGTTGATGATAAAGAAGACAGGTACAAAGCGAGGTTGGTCACAAAAGGTTTTTCCGAGAAAGCAGGAATTGACTTTCATGAAATATTTTCACCAGTTGTTAAAATTGTTTCAATTTGGATTGTCTTAGCATTAGTTTCTTTACTTGATTTAGAATTACAACAACTAAATGTTAAGACTGCATTCTTACATGGAGATTTAGATGAAGATATTTATATGGAACAACCTGAAGGGTTTGTTCAAAATCGCAACAAGAAATTTGTTTGCAGGCTCAAGAAATCATTGTATGGTCTGAAGCGGTCGGCTCGACAATGGTACAAGAAATTTGATTCTTTCATGATGATTCAAAATTATATAAGAAGTTAATATGATCGTTGTGTTTACTTTAAGAAATTAAGTAATGGCATATTCATTGTCTTAGTTTTATATGTTGAGGATATGCTTTTAGAAAACAAAAGCATAAGTGAGATCAACAGGTTAAAGGCTCAGATGGCTAGGACGTTTGATATGAAATATCTAGGAGCAACAAGACAGATTTTGGGCATGGAGATTTTTAGAGACAGGAGTAATGGAAAGATGTGGTTATCACAAGAGAAGTATATTGAGAAAATACTCTTAAGGTTTGGTATGAACAATGTGAAGCCAGTTTCAGTCCCTTTAGCTTCTCATTTTAAGATTTCTTCAAGTTTATGTTCTAATACAAATGAAGAAAAGGAATATATGTCTCGAATACCTTATGCTAATGTAGTAGAAAGTTTGATGTATGCGATGGTTTGTACACGACCAGATATTTCACATGCAGTTGGGGTTGTCAGTAGGTATATGGAAAATCCACAGAAAGAACACTAGGCAATAGTGAAATGGGTGCTTCGGTATCTGAGAGGCACAAGTGATTATTGTATCACTTATAACAGAAGTAGTGAATTTGTTTGCGGATATGTTGATTCTGATTTTGCAGGTGATTTGGATAAGAGAAGGTCAACTTCAGGATATTTCTTTACTCTTGCAGGTGGAGCTATTAGTTGGATGTCAAAGCTACAAAACATTTTTTCTTTATCCACTACAGAAGCAAAATACATAGCTGCTTCACATGCTTGCAAAGAAGCGGTTTAGTTGAAAGGTTTGTTTAGGTTGCAAGACAAAATTAAGTTGTTTTGTAATAGTCAAAGTGCAATTCACTTGGCTAAAAATCCAGCCTATATTAGTACATCAAAGCATATACTTATAAAGTACCATTTTGTAAGACAGGTTATCACTGAACAGGGAGTCTCTCTTGAAAAAGTGCATACAAAGGAAAACTTTGCAGACATGTTCACGAAACCAATTTTATTAGAGAAGCTGTGATGGTGTCTAGCTTCTCTTGGATTGCAGAAAAAATGAAAAGAATATACAGGAACGAGGTATCAGGCTAATTTTTGTCAAGGTGGAGATTGTTGAGATTTTGCATATATTAATTTGGCTAAAATCTCATGGATAATTCCAACAATAGGATTTGTTCCTAAACTGATTGCATCAAATCCTGATGAGGAGATATTCTATCATATTTTGTTTTGATAGAATTTATTACTTAGTTTCTTCTCTACATCTATAAATTGTAAGCCTGTAGAGGCAAATGGGTGTGAGGTGTGAGGAAGAGTAAGTGTAGATGTGAAAATCTACTATTGTAATCTCATGTTGAGTAATAAAATTGTTGATACCTCTGTTTGGTGGATTTAGCCCAGATTGGTTGGGTGAACCACGTTAAATGTTGTCTTCATTTTATATGCTGTGTGTGTGATTTATATTGTTTTCCACTGTGCTTAATTCTGACAGTTAGTTATTTGTTTGGTTGTCTTTTTGGTTTTGTGTAATTTGATTTCTTAAAATTTAAAATATAAAATTTTTTGTTTTTGTATTTTGAATTCATAAATAATAAGTATATTTATTGTATTTTTTATTTATTTACATTAGTTCTATGTGTATTTATTAATAATCAGTCACTTTTATTTTCATATAATTGGGAGTCTTGACATTGATAGTTAATATAGATGGTTGTCTTTTTGGTTTTGTGTAATTTAACTTCTCAAAATTTAGAAGATAAAAGTTGTTGTTTTTGTATTTTGAATTCATAGACAATAAGTATATTTATTGTATTTATTTTTTGATTTACATTAGTTCTATGTGTATTTATTAATAATCAATCACTTTTGTTTTCATATAGTTTGGGGTCTTGACATTGATAGTTAATATAGATGGTTATGATTTTATTTCAAAAGTTTAGGTTATATTGAAATTTCATCTTTTCTATATGAATTGAATTAATTTCTTGTTACAATGATTTCTTATTTATATTATCATTTCAATTATTGGTTTGGTTTATAAACTAATGATTGAAATATTGTTCATTTTACAAAGATTGTCGCACCTTGGTAGACAAATAACAATTTGAATGCCTTATTTAGTTTATTACATTTATTCTTGAAGCTAATTATTAAAACAAATATAGTTTGATTTATGTTCATTTAAAAAATCATTTTCGCAATTATTTGCCTTTTCTTTTCAATTTTAATTCATAATTACATATATAAATTAAATTCGAGTTATATTGTTGATATTTATCAAGAGACAATTATATTTCATTCTTGAATTAATTACATTTAATTATGGTCCTTTCATTTGTTGTACCATAATATTGTCATTATTTGTACTATAGATTTCATTGTATTCTTATTGCTAACGAAAATATTATTCCTATATAGTATTAGTTTAATTGATAGTTTTATGTGTTTAACCAGTATTCTAGATTTAGATTTACCATATTAGTAATTAACGCATAGATTGTTTGTATTTTATTATTCATTAATCAATAGTTTTAGGTATATTAACAATAGTTTAGGTTTTATATAGATAATATAGGTTATGATTAGTTTTCCGCTAGATTTCTTCTTCGTAAGAGAAAGGATGCAAAAGCTAATAGAGCCTTAAAACATGTGGAGAGTGACCACAACAAACAACATGGCTATTTATAGAGTTTCAATCTCGTCACTTTTTCTTGCATTCATATCAATTAAATAGTTGATAAAAGGCAATAGGCATTAAAAACACTTACCTTATAATACATCTCACATTGAAAATATTAAAAAAAATCATAAAAAATAAATAAATTATAAATTTATTATAAATTCTCATTGTTATTAATTACAAAAAAAATTTGTCCTTGGGGTCATGGATAGATGGTGATAAGGTGTGTTGTTAAGATAGTCTATATGTTAAGATAGTCCTTGGTTCAATTCCCTACCCTATTTAGGTGTTATTCTTGGAAATGACCATGATGTAGTCCCACAGTTGCCTGCCGTGTGTGTGTATGTATGTATGTATATATATATATATATAACAAGTTTTTTAACCCAAGAGATTCATCCCCACTTTAAGATGTAGAGTCTTCCCAAAAAAAAATTCAAAACAACCATATAGATATAAAAAACTACAATACAATTAATATTTGTAAAATGAATCTTCAAAAGGAAAAACTATATAGTATGGATATATTAAAATCTTTAATGACATAAATATTTCCATTGAAAATATTAATGTAATGTTCCAAATTTTTCTTCAATAAATTGGAACATTAAATTTTGTCTAAACTCATTTAGGAGATGAATAATTGGGTAAGGAGGCCCAAAGATAATAAAAATATAAATAAAATCCCTCTAGTATGAAAAGGGATCAGCCATGGAACCAGATTTCACACCCTCATGTGTGAAAGGAAATATTTTCAAAGAGGTTTGACCAGGTCAACCAGCACAGGGTATGAGTTGGAAAGCACTACATCACAACGTAGGAGGGAAGCTTCTAGAGGAACGGAAGCTTCTAGAGGAAGGGCCCATGAGGAGTCTCCAATTGCTATATAAATGGAGGGGAAGAGAGCTATTTCCATTCATGCATATGTTTATGATATTGAGTTGGTCATTTCGAATTCTTGAGCACGTTGGTTGTTTAACTAGTCTGCAAAACTGTTTAGTGCACCGAGTGTCTCCGTTTGGAGATCTCACCCTCAGCCCCTGGGGACTTCGAGTGCCTGCTCAGGTGAGGTTGTCCCATCATTATTTTGGTTCGAGACCAAAGAATCATCCTCCAGGACAACGATATTGCTGCAGCAGCATAATACTGTGTTGTAGGTTGTTGCCATGGAGACTCCACAACGCCTCTTCCGTTGCTTGTTTTTTAAAGGGGGAGTCCTTCTTGCCTTTGGAGGATCAGTTTGGAAGCTTGAGAAAATATTTGTAGATCCTGGAATTAGGCCAACACATATTATTGCCCCTACTGCGCAGTTTTCTCCAATAGCTACGTTATTTTCATAGTGCATTTGTTGCGGGGTTTTGCAGATTGATTGGAGGGTGGGATCTCAAGTGTAAGGATCAGCCTTCCACTTTGGAGATCCATTGGAGGAGGTTTACTTCACATCTCTTCATCTTATTCAGCCTTCTCTACATATTTCTAGTTCCGGAGTTGCCGTAGCTTCCCAACTACTCCGACATTTTCATGTATTGCTGAAATCCACAAGGGGAATGTAATAGAGAGCCCTTTGGGCATTTTGTTCCATTATAGATCTCTGTTTTCATGTAATTATCAGTTGTAGATCTATAATATAATAAAAATAAGCTTCAGCCTCCTGGAAATAACGCTGAAGGGTTTTTGGGTCATTCTCTTGTCTTGCAACACCTCAATCTTGAGGGATTTTCTATGTAAAACTGTTGTTTAACCTTGCTTAATGCCTATGCCATGTTCCTAGACTCAATATATAATTTTTAATACTATTTTACATTTTACACCTTCATAAAATATTCTTCCCTTGCTTCAGTAAATTTCTGCATACTCAAAGTCATGGGAAATCAAGATTTTTCTTAACTAGTCGGGAAGGAGGAACTGTTTAACTTAGCAAAATGCATTTTTTTTTTTATGAAATTTGACATGCATATCCCTATTGACTAAATATAAAAAATTTCATAACCTTGACCCTTCATTTTACGCATATTTTCTTATACACTCATTTTAGGGCCAAAATCCTCACTTTTCCCCACCTTTTTGCCCATAAAAGATGAGTAAAGGTTGCTGTAATATTTGGAGTGGGTTTTTGAGTGTTTTTAAACACTTTCTATGATATCTAAAGCACACATTCCTAAAAAATGCGTTTTTCATGCATGATTTGCTGAGAAATCCATTTTGGGATATTATAGTGGTATCAAAGCTTTTGAGTGGGATTCTTCAAGCAGCTCTATAGATAGAGTCTAGAAAGGGCCAGGTAGCCTCCGTATATTTTTCTCTTTCAGAGGCGTAATATCCGGTAAATGCCCTCCTAGTCCATCTCTGGTTGGAGTTTGTCGTGTTTTAGAGATATCCCCGAACCGGGATATTACAATTAATCTAATAATAAAATCATGTAAAAACATCTAATATGAATATTAATTCTAGCTTAAATTCCTTTAATATCTAATATATCACACGTCTAGAGGCTCAAATGTCTTGAGATACACTCTTTTACTATATTTTATTTCTTTTTAACGCTTGATAGAACTAGAATTAAAGTAGATCTAAGTTGATTTTATTAAAATCTCGATAATACATGTACATATAAATCTAACATTTTTATTTGACATATTTTATAAATTTCCTTTTAAATTATATATATGTATATAACTTAGAAGGTAATTATAATTTCCTTTTTAGATTATATATATGTATATAACTTAGAAGATAATTATAATTTTCCTTTTAAATTATATATATATATATATATATATATATATGATGATGATGATGATGATGGTTAACATCAACTGAGATCAAGGTCTATAGGACCTAAAGAAAAGAGTTATTTAGTTTGATTTAATATTTTATTCCTATGCTTGAAAAGCTGGGAGAGAAGCCTCTCGAGCTCACTATAATTTTGACATCTTACAAGGCTAGGAAGGTCAATATTGCAAAAATATTATGAAATTGAGTGTGGTTTTACGCGGGGCACTCTAAGAGGAAGTGATTTTCATCCTCAATGTTCATATTCGCAGATCCTTTCCATCCATGGTGTTTTAGCAACTTTCCATCCATGGTGTTTTAGGAACTGTCCAATGATCTGTTTCACTATGGAGCGCATGACAGTTCGTTCTAATCTTGGCTCTACTAATTTTCTTCTTTGAGCTAGTTAAAACAGAGAGATACTTTTGATCTTCTAAGGTGGGGTTGATGACCTCCTTATAGTATCTTAATTTTCTTTTAGCTGCTAGATCTTTCTCACACCACATTTTTTTCTTTGAACTTAGAAGTAACAATTTTTTTAATGTTATTAATGTTTTGCAATGCAACATTCTCGTCGATATCCCAATGGTTTAACCAAGCCCTAGTATCTTTTTATATATATAGCTTAGAAAATAATTATAATTTTATTTTAAAATTATATATATATATATATATATATATATATATATATGGGCGGAAACGTGAACCTAGGTTACACTTTTGTGAGAATTGTGGGTTGAAATTTTTTTTCGGAAATAGTTCGGCCGAACTTATATAAAATTTTGGCCTAACTTGGAGTTCGGCCGAACTATTTTCTATAAATAAATTGCCCGCGAAGTTATGTGGTTTATTGTTCCCGCGTTTTCTCTGTCGCTGTTGCTGTCGTTTTTTCTCGTCGTCGCGCTGGTGTTTGCCACGGTCACGCTCTTCGGTCATCGGGTATTACGAATCTGATATATCCTTATGTATGTTTAGTTTTTTATGTAAATTGTTAGTTTCCTCATAATACTTATGAAATTTGGCCTAACTTTTCTAATATATTCCAATTTCTCTTTCTAAATTTTCAAAAATCTTTTCCAAAATTATTCATAATCTTATCAAAATGTCTAGATTATTCTGTAATTTTTTTAAGACTACGACTTACTTCGGCACCAACTCAAATGAAAACTTGACATCGCCTCCTTCCCAGTGCACAACTTTATATTTTGACATAAGCCTGCTTGGCTCCACGACATCAAGCCTGATCTGCTCCATTCCCAAGACACACAGTGATTAGATTTTCACATATTTTGACATAAGCCTGCTTGGCTCCACGACATCAAGCCTGATCTGCTCCATTCCCAAGACACACAGTGATTCGATTTTCACTGCAAAAGTTTTGTGGAGTTTGGAATTTTCTAAGGATAATCTAGTGTAGTGCTTGTGTGGCAATGGCCTGGTCTCAACTTGCAATGCACAGTAGAGATCCAACTTCAATAGACAGTAAACTTTATAAAAAAATATCTCATGGTTGTGGTACACAGTCTGCAAGACCCTTTCACCTTTGCCATGTAGCGTGTTAATATGGTAGTCAATTCCAAACCAACTACTAGAAAATACATAAATGGAGTTCGGGTAAGAGCCAGCTGGATAAAATCCTGCAGTTAAGAAAAGGAGCACAATAAAGGTTTATTACTCACCTTCCTATACATCATGAGCATTATCTTCTTCCTATAAATTGAGGACACCCCCTGCATTGCACTGCATATAGAGGAGGAGACCTACATATGCAGCAAGCTTATTAAAAGATCTTCAAATCTACAGCCTATATTCTAACCTAAGTCTGCAACTCTCGGCCCTCTAGGGCACAGACCTAGAACACACACAGTGCAGCCTAATTGATGACTATTATCTACTGATTAGGAATTGAAAAATAACCACATTGATTGTCCTAGTCTCTTTCTGAGGTCTATTACATATGCTACCTTTAATCTTTGTTATATAGCATATAGGTCTCAATTTTAGGTCATCAGAACTCTTGAAGTGGCAAGGTTTCTTCTCATTATAGGTTTCATTACATCTACAGTCATGATACAGTAATTGATGTTTATGCTAGAAGACTATCTGTGCTGTGTAATACATTATCTATTTTTTTCCTGTGCTGTGTAATACATTATCTGTTCTTACTGAAAAAAAAGGTTTCCATTCACTTGATGTCAAATGCGGGTAATTTTTTCCTCCCTGCAACTTTAAAATCTACATAGTGCAAATAAGTAGAGACATTTCCTAGAACTTCAACAAAAGGGTATCTGAAGTTTATGTCACACTGTAGCATGTACATGCTCTATAGGTTGACCAAAATATGTCAATACAAAAGCCTTCCTATGCTTCTATCTCTCTCTACATGCTACATATGCATAATTTTCAATTTGAGATGGTATTTTTCAGTGTATAATTAATCTTTGGTATAGGAAATGATAAAATTATAGTTGTTGTATGAGAAAAATATTCTGATCATGCATGTTAAGGAAAATGGATTGAATTTCTATAAAAATGCACTGCTCTAGCCTTTTCTTACTCTTCTCTTGTATTACTCTACTCTGCTCTAGCATTTTCTTACTCTTCTCATGTCTTACTCTACTCTGCTCTAGCATTTTCTTACTCTTCTCATGTCTTACTCTACTCTGCTCTAGCGTTTTCTTACTCTTCTCATGTCTTACTCTACTCTGCTCTAGCGTTTTCTTACTCTTCTCATGTCTTACTTTCTGCTTTTCCCTTGTCTTACTTTTTCATTTATATACTTCTTGTTAATCTCTTTCTCACATATGTACGTTAGTTAGTTAGTCCTTGTGCAACTCAATACAATTTAGACGACATGGGATCCGATCTCCTCCTAAAGCTGCTAATGTTTAAATAGATCTAGGTTACAATGATAGAGGGATAACCATAGAATAGAAGCATGTACACTATTCTATTGTTATATTTTTATGATGTTGTTTAGTGATTCCACTAATCTTAGAAATGTTATTCTTTGAAAGATTTAGGCACTTTATAAAAAATTTTGATTTTAATTTGAAATATAAATATGCAATCACATTGTCTATACTTTTGAATCCTGTTGACCAACCTTGTGGTCATTCAGTGGAGACATCAATATATATATATATATATATATATATATATATATATATATATATATATATATATATATATATATATATATATATTTAATTTCAGAAATAAAACATATTATTTATCGGTAATTGGAATGAAATTACATCTTTCATGTGCAAAGAGAACTTCCCTGTAGTCCTACATTTTCCATAAAGTTGAAGGTCACCAAACAATTGCGGTCAATAATTTTTTGGTCCATTCCATTCTCAAGTGCTAAAATCTCTAGCATTTCAAGTTTCTGGTCATCATAGCTATTAAGGAATGAAAAAGGACACTAGTATTGATATATTGCTTCCATTATATCATTCTTTTTGAAGGTTTATTCCATCTTTGTTGAAGTATATTTGTCTAAATCCTTATCTACAAGGGCACATTGTGTATTGTGGTGCATGTTGTGTATCTCTTGTTGTGAATCTCAAGTTACTTTAAAAATTTGGTCACCTAGTATGCTTAATGAGCTTGGAATTACACTTTAGAAAGAATCCAATTACAATTGAGACTTAAGTTCTACCATCTTAAAATAAGAATTCACGAATTTGATAGCAAGATATGTTTCAGTTTTCCATTGTGTTTACATTTGTTTTTGTGTAGCACTTATATTGTTGACTATATCTTGGTTCCACAAAAAAACAATGTTTTAGTTATTTGGTGACTCTTTATTTCCTTTATTTTGTTTTCTCAAGGAAGATATTTGGTGGTTATTTTTGCTTAATATTAAGCCTCTCATGCCTTCTGTAGACCTTCGGAACTTGAGTTTTTTGTTTAAGCTCTTGGACACCTACAATCTTGCAATTGTGAATCTTCTCTATTTTCATCTTGCTTCTCTTCTAAGTACAAAATAGCCTTGAGAAATATACTTTGTTTCCCTGTTGTACACCTTACAAGTTCAAGTTTTCAGTTTTTTTCATTATTTTTTATCCTTTAAGCTCTTGGACACCTAGAATCTTGTAATTGTGAATTTCTCGTGCTTTCATGTTGTAGCTTTTCTAAGGACAAACTTGACAAATAAATATGCTTTGGTTCCTCGTTGGAGACCTTGGGAGCTAAATTATTTTTATTTTATTTTATTTTATTCCTTTTTCTTACACCTCTTGGACACCTAGAATTTCGCAATCGTGAATTTCCTTAACTTTCATCTTGCAATTTTTCTAAGAAGTAGCACAAAGGACAACCAAATCATTTGGGTTATATGTAGATAAAATGTAACAGCCTAACCCTTGCCATCAGTGGGGATTTGGTTGGTTGGTAAATTGATGGTGCTTGTTGGTTTCCACATATGTGTTATTTCCTTATTATTTAGATGGTTTCAAAGATGGATTATTAATTATTGTTTCATTAAATTGTAGAATATTAAAGACTTTATGTATATTTATACTGATATTGAAAGAAATACTTTTTGGATAGATATCTATTTCCCATAGTATCATAGATTTAAACCCCATACTACATTGGAGTTAAAACAAATATATATAATTTTTGTTTTCACATTTAGCTATGATTATTTCACATCCAAATTCATATTTTAAGTAATATTTATTTTTTTTGAATTTATTGAATGTTTGAGTCCTAGGTAGCTTAGAATCCTACTTGTTTTCAAAATAAGGATGCACTCCCATTTGATTCTCATGAATAGGTTGTAATCATGAGGCTCTCGCTCAAGAGTGGACCTTCGCAAAATCTTGTGACGTCTTGTCACAAACAAAACCATCAAACTGAAAACACATCATTTTTCTCCTTCAAAGAAAAAAAAATCACATCATGTGAATATCTCCATGTACTCTTACATATTGGTGTACAAAAACATCAACCAAACACAAGTCGACAAAACATGCCTCTTCAAACAACTGACTCTTAAGTCAAATAATAGAGCTCATGTACAAATTTCCATATTTGTTGCATTTAAGTGTCTAACATAACTCTACTTTCAACATCTTGCTTCATGCAACGTGCACCATACTTTGAATTTGCAAAGAAATTCATGAAACATCAAAATACATGCTAGGCCTTAATTGGATAAGAAATCTAACCATCTGTCAGAAAACCATTTCAATGGCGCTTCTTTTTCTTTCAACTATGTTGAATTTAGTTTTTAGTTATATTTTTAATGTTGGAGAAAATAACTATTTATTTCATGCGTAATTAGATTAGTGATTTCATGTGTTAGGGTTGTGGATTCAGGCATTGAAACAACACACCATGATATTTCAAATTTAAAAATGATGGTTTGAGTCCTAGGTAGCTTAGAATCCTACTTTTTTTCAAAATAAGGATGCACTCCCATTTGATTCTCACGAATAGGTTGTAATCATGAGGCTCTCGCTCAAGAGTGGACCTTCGCAAAATCTTGTGATGTCTTGTCACAAACAAAACCATCAAACTGAAAACACATCATTTTCTCCTTCAAAGAAAAAAAATTTCACATCATGTGAATATGTCCATGTACTCTTACATATTGGTGTACAAAACCATCAACCAAACAATTTGACAAAACATGCCTCTTCAAACAACTGACTCTGAAGACAAATAATAGAGCTCATGTACTTTCAACATCTTGCTTCATGCAACATGCACTGGATACTTTGAATTTGCAAAGAAATTAATGAAACATCAAAATCCATGCTAGGCCTTAATTGGATAAGAAATCTAACCATTTGTCAGCAAACCATTTCAATGGCGCTTCTTTTTCTTTCAACTATGTTGAATTTAGTTTTTAGTTATATTTTTAATTTTGGAGAAAATAACTATTTATTTCATGTGTAATTAGATTAGTGATTTCATGTGTTAGGGTTGTGGATTAAGCCATTGAAACAACACCATTATATTTCAAATTTAAAAATGATGGTTTGAGTCCTAGGTAGCTTAGAATCCTACTTGTTTGCAAAATAAGGATGCACTCCCATTTGATTCTCACGGATAGGTTGTAATCATGAGGCTCTCGCTCAAGAGTGGACATTCGCAAAATCTTGTGACGTCTTGTCACAAACAAAACCATCAAACTAAAAACACATAATTTTTCTCCTTCAAAGAAAAAAAAATTTACATCATGTGAATATGTCCATGTACTCTTACATATTGGTGTACAAAACCATCAACCAAACACAAGTTGACAAAACATGCCTCTTCAAACAACTCACTCTTAAGTCAAATAATAGAGCTCATGTACAAATTTCCATATTTGTTGCATTTAAGTGTGTCTAACATAACTCTACTTTCAACATCTTGCTTCATGCAACATGCACCATACTTTGAATTTGCAAAGAAATTCATGAAACATCAAAATACATGCTAAGCCTTAATTGGATAAGAAATCTTTAACCATTTGTCAGCAAACCATTTCAATGGTGCTTCTTTTTCTTTCAACTATGTTGAATTTAGTTTTTAGTTATATTTTTAATGTTGGAGAAAATAACTATTTATTTCATGTGTAATTAGATTAGTGATTTCATGTGTTAGGGTTGTGGATTCGGGCATTGAAACAACACCATTATATTTCAAATTTAAAAATGATGGTTTGAGTCCTAGGTAGCTTAGAATCCTACTTGTTTTCAAAATAAGGATGCACTCCCATTTGATTCTCATGGATAGGTTGTAATCATTAGGCTCTCGCTCAAGAGTGGACCTTCGCAAAATCTTGTGATGTCTTGTCACAAACAAAACCATCAAACTGAAAACACATCATTTTTCTCCTTCAAAGAAAAAAAAAAATTCACATCATGTGAATATGTCCATGTACTCTTACATATTGGTGTACAAAACCATCAACCAAACACAAGTTGACAAAACATGCCTCTTCAAACAACTGACTCTTAAGTCAAATAAAAGAGCTCATGTACAAATTTCCATATTTGTTGCATTTAAGTGTGTCAACATAACTCTACTTTCAACATCTTGCTTCATGCAACATGCACCATACTTTGAATTTGCAAATAAATTCATGAAACATCAAAATACATGCTAGGCCTTAATTGGATAAGAAATCTAACCATTTGTCAACAAACCATTTCAATGGCGCTTCTTTTTCTTTCAGCTATGTTGAATTTAGTTTTTAGTTATATTTTTAATGTTGGAGAAAATAACTATTTATTTCATGTGTAATTAGATTAGTGATTTCATGTGTTAGGGTTGTGGATTCAGTCATTGAAACAACACCATTATATTTCAAATTTAAAAATGATGGTTTGAGTCCTAGGTAGCTTAGAATCCTACTTGTTTTCAAAATAAGGATGCACTCCCATTTGATTCTCACGAATAGGTTGTAATCATGAGGCTCTCGCTCAAGAGTGGACCTTCGCAAAATCTTTTGACGTCTTGTCACAAACAAAACCATCAAACTGAAAACACATCATGCAAGAAACATAGCTCGCTGACATATCATTTTTCTCCTTCAAAGAAAAAAAAATTCACATCATGTGAATATGTCCATGTACTCTTACATATTGGTGTACAAAACCATCAACCAAACACAAGTTGACAAAAAATTCCTCTTCAAACAACTGACTCTTAAGTCAAATAATAGAGCTCATGTACAAATTTCCATATTTGTTGCATTTAAGTGTGTCAACATAACTCTACTTTCAACATCTTGCTTCATGCAACATGCACCATATTTTGAATTTGCAAATAAATTCATGAAACATCAAAATACATGCTAGGCCTTAATTGGATAAGAAATCTAACCATCTGTCAGCAAACCATTTCAATGGCGCTTCTTTTACTTGCACTTCATCATGTGAATCATCTTGACCTTCATCGATTATGAAATCCTCTTTTCCATTCTTCTTTTCATTTTTTATATCCCCTCTTGGATAACCATAATATCTTGAAATGGAGCTAGCCAACTCAAATATAGTATTGCAAATCCCTGGCTAAGTTAGATGAGGATTACATATGGTCTTGAATGAGCATCTGGACTCTTTAGATATGCATACCAATTTTGTTCATATAACACAACAAATAGATGATTTAATTTACAAATGTCACATAGAAGTCATATTTATCTCATGGGCCTTCAACTTAAATTATATAATCGTTTGACCCCCAGAAATGTCATTCAATACCTCAAAATGACTCCAAAAGGTTTTAGACCTGAATTCTCCACCCCCCATTAAAATGACCCTACAAGTTGATTCTTTCAGTTTTTCCACTCTATAAGCATCAACGTACGATTATGCATGATGGAGAATCTCTAGCGCTTTCCCTTGTTAATATATTTAATAATCTCAATATTTATTTAAAAGTATCAAGAGTATTTCGACCATGAGATTTGAACAATGTGATGTCGTCGAAATACTATTGATACTTTTAAATAAATATTGAGATTATTAAATATATTAACAAGGGAAAGCGCTAGATATTCTCCATCATGCATAATCGTACGTTGGATTTGGTGATAATTGTCTCTATATTTTGGCTTTCTGACCCGCAAAACATAATTATTTTACAAGGGAGGGAAGGAGGGATGATCACATTGACTTGCTTGATGACATGTCTATGAAGATTAACTACCTCAAGAACTGTTTTTTTGCATAGGGAAAGAGACACATTCCCATGTCTGACCATGAAAACGTTCTTTGATATTGTTAATGCCTCTAGTGTTTACTTCTACAAGTTCTATAGGCAGAGTCTGTAAAGGGCCAGGTAGCCTCTGGATCTCATCTTTTATGAAAGGTGACATATCTAGTAAATGCCCCCGCAGTCAATCTCTAGAATGGATCTAAATAGAAGTTATTCATTTTAATATCTGTAAAACACAACAACTTTAAGGTAAACTATGTACATGTTCCATTCATCATGAACACAAACCTCACAAGCCTCCTTGGCTTTGGAGCATTTTCCATGTTTTCCATAACCAAGACCCAAATAATTAGGCCCTTCTTGAAGAACATTTGGCTCAACTATGCCTTGTACATGCTTGCCTTTGAAACCCTTTACTTTCATAGCACATTTTCATCAAAAATTTGGACCTTATTCCTCTAATGTCTCTCAAAAGCACGTACACATTCATTTTCAGAGGAAATTGAAGGTAGAAACCAATAGTTAATTCTTCTAACTAACCTTGACTAAAATGAGCTAAATTGTACTTTGATACGGACTTGATTTAAATTTTCCACCCCACATTAGGCACCAATGATTATAACCTTTAATGGGTTAGCACTAGTTTGTAATCATCATCTCAAAATGACCTAGTAGATGAAAAATTACCATGTTTGTAATCATCATTTCACACCATCTACATATGACCCTTCTACACATTATATGATGGAATTTATGGTAGGTCATCCCTTCTATCTAGACCATGATTAATTGTGACATTAGGTGAATAAAGGAAATTTGATAAGGAAGGGATCACTATAAGTTTTTCCTCCTCCACCCACTCCATATCCAGTGATTGCCTATTTTTTCTCTTCCAACATTTTATTTTGGAAATTCGTTTTGGTATTTAATTCTACTAATAGTCACAACACACCTGGAAGTCAAAGAAATTGTTATATACACTACTAAACTCAATTAACATTGTTTGTTATTGGACTTTACAATAACAAACAACGTAGAGTTCATTAATGTAGTAGTGTATATGATAATTATATGTATAGTGGTTTGGCTATCGATAAAATTAGTTGCTAATGAATTTCGAGAATAGAAAGTTGGAAGTGGAAAATTGAGAAATCACTAGCTATGGGGCGGATGGAGGAGGACAAACTAGAAACTATCCTCTGCTTATAAATTGTATTTTATTCACCTGTTGTCACAATCATTCATGGGATAGGTAGAGAGGATGACATTCCAAAAATTCATGCATATAATATGTAAAAGGGGTCATGTATGAGATGGTGTGAAGTGATGATGATTGACATGGTAAATTTTCATCTGCCAAGTCATTTTTAGATGATGATGACAAACCAATACTAACCATTTTAAGGTTATAATCATTAACAAGAAATATGGGGAAGGAAATTCAAATGTCTCATCATGGAAATTATAAAAATTGTAAGGATGGGGTTATAAGCATTATGGAAATTCCAAGTGCCAAATTCTAAGGAACAAGCAATATTTGCTTCTCAAAAACTTTATTTGATATATTCTTAAAAAACCAAGTACAAATTCTAGTAATCCTAGAATCATGCTTTACATAAGGTAAAATTGGGGAACTCATGACTTGTACTATAGATAAAAAAACATTTACCCTTACCAAAAAATATATGATAAAAATTGACAAACTACATAAGCTTAATCTTAAGGGGATATAATCCTTCTTGCCTTCCATATAGATAATGAAAATGATTTTTCTAAGTCTCATGTTGCTTCTCATGTTATTTTATAAACCTTGATTGGAAAGAAAAATAGGAGGGCAGAAATGTAAGAAATATAGAACATACTGGATTTAACAGCCCCAAACTGGATTTTACTCTGAGGTATTGATTTTTTGAAATCTATTTTGTGAATGTCGACCAATAGATATATATCATGGAGGATGAAAGACGAAGATCAACCGAATCCCATATGGAGGCTCAGGGATTGGAGGATGTTCACGGTATTTAAATATAATCTTAAATCTCCATACATGTGTGTACATATGGAATTGATTTTTTTATTAACTTTGTGAGTGAAATTAGTTGTTAATAAGTTTCCTATTTTAATTTTTAGGAGGCAAGAGGAGAAGGCTTTCTACTCCATCCATGGACCGTGGCCAAGGTTCAACCGGTCGAGGTATGAGTGGTAGCAGGTTGCGGGAAGGGGGTAATATTTATTCCCCCGAAGGCCAATCAACGACTGATGGTTCTCAATAGGGTCACTGTGGGTCTGGTTCTCAGCAGCGTCATTCTGGGGTTGGTTCTCAGCAGGGTCATGTTGGAGATGATGTTAACCAACAACATCAAGGTTGCCATCAATTTCAATATTTTTTCATTAAATTTGTACAACTTTTTTTAGACGTGTTTTTTCTAATATACGAAATTATATATATATTGATGCAGAGGCTGAAAATGTTCGAACCAGTGGTCAAAAAAGACGCAGGGCAGCGCGCTACATTGAAGAAGAAGGCTGTCAACCCAGCACAACTTATCTGGTTGAGATTACCGATATACCATGGGAAACGAACATGGCGGAATGCACCTTACAAAGGTGTGAAAGCCTTCATGCAAAATTGCAAAGAGATCTCGAGGCTTTGCCTCTACCTGCTGAGAGTAGACAAAGCCTCGCAATAGTTACACATTCATTGAGTGAAATGGTAAAAGTGTACAAAAATTTGGGGCCAAGGACTGATTCATTTGTAGAACTGATGAGAAAGAGAAAAGAAATAGTGATAGGTCCCGATAAATGGCAGGACATAAAACAGAGAGTAAAAAGAGATGATGCTAAGTCAATGTTTAATTATAAGGAAGGGCCAAAAAGAAAAATGTTGAAGATGCAGTATTTCAAGCACTTAGACAAAGAAAAATATTTGTATGATCGACATCTTGCAGCCTTTGGAAGGCTTCCATGGAATGATGAGGTTCCTCTTTATTTTGCACAAATGTTTTATGCAGAATTTTTTTTGGGTATGAAACCCGACTACAATGACCTTCCTTCAAAAAATTTTGGCCCGGGGAGAGGTCGATTATATCAACGTAAGGGCGCTAAGCGAGATGTGGAGTTGCCTCGCCCTGAGCCTCCATTGGTGAGTCGACCGTTTCGAGTCGAAACCCTGCGATCAGAGATGGATGCGACTTCTCAAATAAGTCATGAAGCAAGAGATGTTATGATCGACAATGTTCATAGCGGATTGAGTGGAGTCGATATTTGTTTAAATCGACAAAGAGCACGTGAAAATGCACGTGCCAATTTTGTTTATCATACAGATGAGGAGATTTACAACATGAATGTTGAAGATCTCCGAACATACGCAATAAATTGTCGCAATGGTTTGCAAGACCTAATTTTCGTGAGGAAGAGGGCACAGGAACGGTATGTGTTAGTGACCTTAGGGTTTGAAATTATATTTACATATACATGTGTACAATTTGTAATAAATACATGTGTATGTACACATGTATACATTTATTTGTATGTGTACATTAATCTAACAAAAATGTATGATTATATGTTAAAACACCATTTGCAGTTCTCAGGCATGATGTGTGATGAAAATGTTAATATTACGTTTGGGACCTCCAGTTCAAACGATGCAGATGGGTTTGACCATCATGATATGTTGGCACATGTATGTTAGTGTTTTTTAAGTGACTCTAAAATAAATAATTGTTGCCACACATGTACATGTATGTATATATATAATTTGATAAAATGTTTTAACAGAAACCGATTCCGTCTGATGTTTTTGGGATGGCGGTACCTTCTTCTTCCTTAGGAGATATACCTTCTACTTCATTGGGAGATGTACAAATATGGACAATTTTTCACAAGTTCAAAATTTATGTTACCTCAAAAATTTCCATTAAAAATTGAGATATATAGAGAGAGATCTATATTTTGAGTTATTTAAAATTTTTTGAATTTAGGTTCGTATAGAAGATTTTTTTAATCCGAGGACTTTAGCGACAGAGATAGGAACATCCACAGCATTTGAAGAAGTTGTCTTTAGTTCTTTTTTTAATATTATTGTTCAAATAAGTTTATATATGTACACGTGCATTTTCATTTGAAAGTTTTTAATTTATATAAATTATTTATGTATATATATATATTTATATTTAATTGTACATGTATATTGTACAGGTTACCACTGCAGATGTTTCTATGGCAGAACCTGTTCATCAAATGGAGAGGCAACCTTACGAGGTATTGCGTGATTTTTTTGTTATATTTTTTTTTTTACATGAAGTTCTAAATATATATATTCTCATTCATTTTTAAAACTTCAAATTTTAATGTTCAAGTACATGTGCATTGTGTACGTAGGTTTCCTATTTACAGGATAGGGCGCTACCCGAGACCCAGACGCTAGATCCTCCATTTGATGGACAAGATTTATAGTAGATTTGATTTGATTTCAAAATTTAGATGGTTTTAAAATTTGTTAAACTTGATACAGTTTGATACTCGAGTGAGATTTACAATTTTTGGACATATTTTATTACAATAAGTTTTTTGGACATATTTTTGGACATATGTTAAATGTTTTTGTTGGATAGTTGAATTATAATTGGCATGGCATGTGATATTTAATGTTAAATGTTTTTTTTAGATAGTTGAATTATAATTGGCATGGCATCTGAAGTTTTTAAAACTACATGAATGATAGAATGTGGACCTACATTTGCACATGTGGTAAATTGAAATGTTACTTGTAACAAGACAATCCCCATTGATTTCATTACAGTATATGTTGATTTCTGATTTGATATAATTGCATGTATGATGGTACATTACTTGTAAATTCATTGGATTAATAGTGTTCATTTATTTCAGTGTAAGCGCAAAAAATTATTGACAATGTAGAACGATTTTTGTGTTATAATAATTAAACCTAATAATATTGGAGAGCAAGAGAGACTTGAGGTATGGTGTTTACTACAAGAGTTTGAGCTAAATATTTAAATGGTTTACCTATGTGTTTATTTTTGATTTGATATAATTGCATGTCTGATGGTACATTACTTATAAAGTCATTGGATTAATAGTGTTCATTGATTTCAGTGTAAGCGCAAAAAATTATTGACAATGTAGAACGATTTTTGTGTTATAATAATTAAACCTAATAATATTGGAGAGCAAGAGAGACTTGAGGTATGGTGTTTACTACAAGATTTCGAGCTAAATATTTAAATGGTTTATTATTTATGATTTATACTTTATTTTTAATATAATCGATACGGAAAGATGACAAAACTAGTAAGGGTGACAATAAGAATAGAAGTTCAGAAAATAGTTTAAGATTGATCACAAGAATTAAGAGAATGTCTCGGTCCATCATTGGTATGGCTTATGCTGCAACCATGAAGTCTCGTCCCAACACCATAGAATGATCATCCATGTCAATGAATCTTAAGTCTATCTTTCCAAACCATGACCCTACTCTCACATGTGTGCCTTTCATGACACCAGTCACTGCTTTCATCCTCGAATTGACTGCCTTGAAAGCACTCAACTCTTTCTTGATACTAGCCTTCCTCTTTCTAAGAGATGAAGCTGCCTTTCGACTTAGGAAGCTATGGGTAGCCCCCATGTCTATCAAAGCAGAGAAATTTTTCCCATGTATGGTTGTAGACACGAATCTCAAGTCCAAGTAACTTTCATCATCATTCCTTCTCCTTGTCTTGCGCCTTACTTCCGCAATCTTCTTCAACATTTCCTCTTCCAATATGTCTTTCGAACTAGCCCTTGGCTTAACAGTCCTTTTCACATATCTCTTCTCATGAAGCTCCATAGAACAATCCAATCCTGGGTCTGCTTGAATTGGTTCAAGCTCTTTCCTTTTCGAATTCTGTCTAATTGCTCCAATGTCTTGACTTTAGCCTGCAACGTGGTGCTTCTTTCCTTCAAGTGAGCCCTTTCCATAAAGAGTTCTTGAAGTCTTTGTTCACCTTGTCATATCTCCATGTCAAGCTTTTCAATTTCAGCAGTTTGTCCAGATAGTCCATCCTTGGAATTTCTTGGGTGAAAAACCAAGTAGGTTGAACCAACTTTGGTCTAGTGCATTGGAATTCATTAAAGAATTGGTCATCTTAAGCTAGGAGTGAGCATCGTCACCAACCTACATTGAATATTTTACACTCCCTAGGGTGAATGATACTTTAAATTGATTGACAGTCTAAGACTTTCGAATTTTTCCGAATGCCAAATGATCTTACAAAGTTAGTATTTATAATATCCTAGTAGGTCATTCGGTGACAAATTTTACCGGAAACTTGAAACAACTTCGGCATGTGATATTTAATTTGTTTAATGTTTTTGTTGGATAGTTGAATTATAATTGGCATGACATGTGAAGTTTTTAAAACTCGAGTTGTGGATGGTTTCAATCTACATTTTGCATGTGATATTTAATGAACTTTAAATGTTTAATGTTTTAATGTTGCACAATATATAATCAAAAGAGTTTTAAAACTTAAAGTTTTGGATGGTTTCAATCTACAACTTAAGGTTTTGGATGGTTTCAACCTACATTTGCACATATGGTAAATTGTTATGTTACTTGTAACAAGAAAATCCCCATTGATTTCATTGTATATGTTGATTTCTAATTTGATATAATTGCATGTATGATGGTACATTACTTGTAAAGACATTGGATTAATAGTGTTCATTGATTTTAGTGTAAGCGCAAAAAATTATTGACAATGTAGAACGATTTTTGTGTTATAATAATTAAACTTAATAATATTGGAGAGCAAGAGAGATAAGGTATGGTGTTTACTACAAGAGTTCGAGCAGGTCATTCGGTGACAACTTTTACTGGAAACTTGAAACAAAGAGAATCTATCTTTGGCTAGGACATCATGTAAGATGCCTGACATAAACAGTAAAATTGTACTTGAAAGTTGAGATTCAGGCAAGTGGGGACAACCACTTGTTATCTCGTCCCTTGGAGGCTAGGCCATATGGGGACCGAATCTGACCTTACAAAATAAAGTGAAATAATTTGTACCATATGGTCGGAGAACATATACAAGAACAATTAATATACAAGAACAATTAATTTATCCAATATTGGATATATATATATATATATATATATATATATATATATCCAATACATATAACATTTTTAATCAATGCACATGTATAGAAAAACTACTTTCAGTTGATACTAGAGCACGTGCTTGTACCCAAACAATTTGTAACATCTGCAAACCACAAATAACATAAGAAGCTCAATTTTTAGTTGAGTACTGAAAGGTCTAAAACATATTTAATCCAAAGATAAAAAATTGTTGGACACTTCACTCAAAAAAATTCTAATGGAATTCCATCCTCAATAATCCATTCATGATCGGATTTTGACATTTTCCATTTCTTAATTTTTGATTTTTTCTTTGATTGAACTTCTATCAACTTTATGTGTGCTGCACACACCAAGTGACTATATTGACAACTTAGGGAATCAGGTTCATATTCTTCAAAGTAAACAAAGTCTCCACTTTGACGAGTTTGTTTGAAAAAATAACCTTTCAGTATAATAGACCCTTTGTCATACTAAAATCCGTGATCATTATAGTCTTGTAATAATTTCATTTTTCGTTCAGTGCAATGCATCAAATAATACTTCACATTTTCATCATTGTCAATAGGTGCAATTACAGCAAAAACATCTCCTGCACAATAAAATAAAAATTTAACATTTAATTATGCATATTTAAATTTATTTGTAGATCTTTAAATCATTAGAAAGTAATTCAAATGTTACCTTCTCTAACAAGATCAGAAACTCGATCACCATCGGATGATATTGTAGTTTCCTATGATTGCATTTCTTCAAACATTGCAACAGACATTTTGCCCTTTGTATTTAGCTCTGTATGTTTCCAATCGTTCACATACATTTTGTTTTCACAAACGTCATTGGATTTTGTGTTGTCTATACAAACATCACAAAAACAAGAATATTTTCTTTTATCCAATGCAAACACATTTGTGGACAACTTTGTTTGAATTGAATGCAATTTTCGAGTCCCTTTTATTGTTTCAACGTCATTTCCAATTGATCTATCTACGTCTCCAATTCCAATATGCCAGAAAAACCTTTATATGGAAAATTAGAAAAAGAATTTTTAAATATGATATCAAAATACAATTAAAAATAATCATTGCATGATAAATGTACAATGTTTAAAATTAGATTTCCAATATAAATTAAATTGAATGTACCTTCGCACTTCTCTTGATGGGTTAATCTCATGGCTTAAAGCAGTTTTGCACCATTGAACAACTTCTTCAGCGTTCACAAGTCGGCGTGCAAAGTGGTTCATTTGATATCTTCGAAGTACTCGTTTTATGCATGCTCCTGCACCGTCATGTTCTCCTTTTCCATGGCTAGTCTCAAAGAAATTCCAACAATGTTTAATGCAGGTTTTCTTATGAAGACAACACAACCAAAACAATGATCATGCAGATTTGAATTGACTTGCACATCCGTCTGACCATATCCAATGTTCATTGAATGTTATTCCATGATTTTTCAATGAATCATAAATTCTTCCAAAACAATGTTGTACAAAAAATGTATCATGTATACGATCGTCACTGATATAAAAGTGATATTCTTTAATGATATGTCGATTTTCACTCGTGCTTTCTATATGATCGACATTTTGTTCAGCATGTCTATATAGAATATGGACGAGCATGGAGACTTGGTCAGAGTGATAGTATTCACTCTGAATTTCTTTTTGTGGAACAAATGTGTAGTTTTCTACAAAATCAATCACTGAAAAAATGGTCTCTGGTGGAAAAAATTCACGAGATTTTTTGAATTGCAAGTCTTGCCATCGAACTCTATGGGAATGCTTGGTGTATTTGTAAATTTCTGCTTCAAACTTTCTGAAAAAGTCTATCAAAAAAATTTCGTCTTCTCGTAATTCGATTATTTTAACACTATCTGCACCTTGAATCGATGTACTGATATATTCATATCTCTTCCATTTAACTTTCATGTTGGACAATGATTGATCATTTATATCAATACGATATTTGTTTTGAAATTTAGTCAAATTTCTACAATCATCGTATTTTTTACCACCAACACATTTCTTTTTGTAAAATAGTTCATCGCTTTCTCTTTCACATAGAATTTGAGATATGAATTCATGGATAGTGGAAGGAGGAGGTGAATCCTTCCATAATGTTCTACCGAAATCAAGGAATGTGTCATAATATAACTCAAATTCCACATGATAATGGAAACAACAAGTGTCGCGTACGGTGATAGGTTTTACATACCATGGTTTTTGTTGAACAAAAGCACTGAGTGAAACTTGAATTTGATGATTCTCTTCTTTGAACTTGTTGAATAACTCTATTTGAGTGGTTTCCAAGAGATGTTTTTCATGTTCTTCGTATTGATTTCGTGCTATTCTTCTTCGCATCACATGTCTTACAGTGGGTGAAACACGCGAATTGTTCTTCCAATATTCATATATTATTTTTTTAACATCTTCTCCAAGTCTATCTTTGTATGGTTGCCTACAAATAGCTCTCCAACAAGTGAGTTCATCATTTACATCTATTTGCAGTCGAAATTTTCGATGTTTGTGCAGAGTTTTTCACGAGGTTCCCAGTGCTCGTGCCATAGATGTTATCAAACGATTCTCTTGAGTACTTGGTGAAACCATTGCCATCTGTATTCCTCTACGTATATTTGAAACATCTTTGTCTCTAGATCTCTTAATTGACTCTATAGCACTACTCATATTTTTTATCACCTCTTCTTTCATTTTTTTTATCTTTGGTTGATTTTTGAATACCCAATAGTGTCGTCGCTTCTTTTAATTTCCTTGATGATAGGAGACCTTTCAACATTTGAGCTTGAACTGTCACTTGCTCATTTTTGAAATACTTTTCAAAAATTCTATCGACACGATATCGTATAACATAGTCAGGTTTTTTATCTCCATATGTGTGAGTGTCGACATTTTCTAACATCTCATTATCGATAGTGATTTCATCTGTACATATTCGAAAAAAATAGTACATATTCAATAAATAACTAAATTAATAAATATGTCAATAAATATTAGGAAAATTTTAAATATATCAATAGATCATAATATTTACATTTACATACCCGATTCAATTTTTGCTTGAGGTTGATTTTCTTCTTCAATATTTTGAGGAGTATCTCTGTCTGTTTACATTAAATAAAATATTTTTCAAACTAGTTCATCAAATAAAAATTAAGCTTCACATTTTACATTGGGAAAACTTTAAAAATATATTAATAGATCATAATATTTACATTTACATACCTGCTTCAATTTCTGCTTGAGGCTGATTTTCTTCTTCAATATTTTGAGGAATATATCTGTCTGTTTACATCAAACAAAATATTTTTCAAACTAGTTCATCAAATAAAAATTAAGCTTCACATTTTACATTAGGAAAATTTTAAATATATATCAATAGATCATGTAATATTTACATTTACATACCTGCTTCAATTTCTGCTTGACGTTGATTTTCCTCTTCAATATTTGAGAGGGCTTCTAACTTTCTTTTGCGATATTGTCTTGTCTCTTCTCTACGTTCCTCAGGGTCTCTTTTTCGATCATATTTTCTCACACAAGTTCTTCGATTTCCCATGATAATAGGGTATGAGGTTCAAAAAAATTCCTTCAAAAAATTAGACAATAACTCAATTACAAAAAATATCACAAAAGATTTAATTTAAAAAAATATTTTATAAAAAATACGTAATCCAATCCAAAACACACACTTTAAAAAACACAAAACACGTACATACCTCCAAGAAAAATCACACCGCCTCCAAGAAATGTATTCCAAAAAAAATCTTTAAATCCAAAATTTGAAGAAAAGTTTTTGAACAAAGAAGCTCAAAAGATTTATTTCAACACAAAACACGTACATACCTCCAAGAAAAATCACGCCGCCTCCAAAAAATGTCTTCCAAAAAAGTTCTTTAAACCCAAACTTTGAAGAAAAATTTTTGAACTCAAACCAAGTTGTAAAATGAAATGAAGTGCGAAATGTGCGAAAATTGTGAATCATTTCGCGGCAATTTATATTGATGCAAAATGTGTGTTTTGTAGGGGGCTCCACAAAATTTTCCGGCCAACGGAAAATTACACAATAGTTCGGCCGAACTTTTGATAAGAAGTTCGGTCGAACTATTAAGACGTTAGTTTTAACGACTCGTAAGCGGAAAACATAGTTCGGTCGAACTTGGAATAAAAGTTCGGCTGAACTAACGTGTCACCAATTACGCAAAACCAGACTCTGAAAACGGTTCTGCAACTTTGGACTGATTAAATTCCATGAATCGTTGTTAATTAACTGTCGGAAACAAGACAAGCATTTTCAGAATTGAATCTACTTTCAAGAAATATAACTTTTATGGAATTTTGTAAACGTTTATTAATTTTAATTATTTTTCTAATAAAATGAGTGCAAACAATTTCTAAGGGTCATTGTGATTCAGTGAAATCAAAATTTTGTATCTCCAAAAATACATTGTAAAAAAAATTGAAAAAATTATGGGGCATTACATTGGTCCGTTGACTCTAATGGGTAGCTTTTAGATTTTTAGTTTATAACTTATATCTTAAGAAATTTGTTGCCACGTGAAACATATAAAAAATACGCAGTTTTTCGTATTGGACCAGTTCAAAAAATTCTAGTAATTATGATATGCATCCATTGGCTTTGTAAATATGACGAAAACAAAGTAGACTCTATTCTAGATTGTTGTAACACATTTTGTTTTTTCAAAAACACAAATTTTCAATGAATACAGCATTGCAACATAACATGACTTCTTATGAATCCTTTGATTTTTAAGAAACACACACTCAAAGAAACGCTAAGTTGACATATCAAATCTGCATAAAAAAATTTCAAAAAATAAGTAATAGAAAGCTAACAAAATTTCTCACAACTTTTATTTTTATCGCAAAATGAAATTCTACACATAAAAATTGTTATAATTTGTAGAAAGTTGAAGAACTGAAAAAAATGAAAATTTTTTATCAAAAAAGGCAAAAAAATGACTTAAATTTATTTTTTTCCTTTCTAGTGATAGCTATTCCAAATGATGACAATCATTGGGATTTATGCATATTTATATTTTAAGAACTATCTATGAAAAACCAAAGTAAAAGAGTAAAAAATATGAAACATTTAGAATACTAAACCTTGATGAGCCATAAAAATAAATGAATTAATAATTGTTAATTGATATGGATACATTTGTGAGTAGATAGTGATAGCTAGAATAATGTAGAAATCGAATATTTTAGAAAGGTCATAGGACTGTTGAGTTGTTTTCCAGTTGTCTGAGTTATAATTGTGAGGTTGTTTACTCTTTTTAGAATGTGAGATCTAGATTGATGGGATCTATATTTTCCGAGAGATAATCATTGTGTCCTATATCATTGAGATCCGAGAGGCTCAATTCCTGATTTTTGTTATCGGAGACTGTGTGATCTGTGTTCATCTAGTTTTTGTTTCTTGGTAGACATTGTTGTGTCTTGGTGGATGAGATTGCTCATATGTGCGAAACGTTTTTGCATCTGGTGTTGCATATTTGCGTTATCACACAAGTGGCATCATCATCGTTAGCGCTCTCTCTCCAATCGTAACTATCCATTGTTGTTGTTCTGATCACTCTGCAGACCGTAAAGCTTCCATTTTTTTGGTTGAGACCACCTGATTCTCCAACGTCAGATTCTGCAACAATGTTTTTTCTTTGGGTTGATCGAAGGTCGACTGCGTTTGGCAGTCGGGGTGGAACCTCGTCTGGTCGGTGCTATATCAATGGCTGAGATGGTGTAGAGTATCAAGTGTTAGAATATAGGATCCACAGAAAATTAAGAAGCTTTTGAGCCAGAAAATCCATGCTCCAAATTATATAATAAAAAATGAAAAGAGTTCGTGATCTAGTGTAAATAGTAGTAAACAGTGTAGAAGAAATCCTACTATATGTGAGACGAGTTTAGCAGACCCACGATCTCTCTAAAGACAACCACAACCTGTTGGAAACCCGCTATATTTGTTAACCATTACCACTACCTATTGGAATCATGATGTCTAGGAGTGACGTTGTATCTTTTTCTTTGTGTGGTGGCCAAACTTAACGAATGCAATGTAAGGTCACTAATTTTTGGAGTAGTTTTTAGTTCGATTTTTTCGAGTTTGGGTAAAATCTTGATTTCTGTTATTTAAACTAGTTTTTTTACTATAAATATAAATTTAGTACTCTAAAAAAATCTCTAGGACACTTCGATTGTGCAAGTTGCCCATCAAATTTCTGTTTTCAATAAATTCTTGTAGGATTTTAAAAAAATTAAACACGGGATTTTTGGTTATATCCTACTTTGAGAAAGATGCATCAAAATATTATGATGTGCATTGTAATATGATTTAGTGGTTCAAAGAATATATATATATATATATATATATATATATATATTTGGAAGTTGTTGATGGGAGAATGAGAAATTTCTTTCGTCATGTCAATTTTTTTGGCTGACATATATCAATGAATCTGCTGAGTTTGACCATACAAATTATGTTAATTAGAAATTTAATTTGTTAATAGTATTGAAAGGTTATTATATATGGTCAATTGTAAGTGGGGATGAGTCCAAATCCACTACTAATATTGTTATTCTAGGTGTTGTTGTGAATGTCTATAAGGGACAATATAATTCCCTAGATTAGAGATTGCAAGACATCAAAAGAAATGTAGGAAGTGCTTAAGGGTTTTTTATGAAATAACAAATAAAAACTAGTGTTTAAGGGTTTTTATGAAATAACAAATAAAAACTAAGTTTTATTTTTGAAGACTAAGATTGTGTCTATAAAAATGGAAGAAAATGAAAATATAAGCGATTTCATTTCCTACGTCAAAGATCCAAGTGATAAGTTAGGATATAATGGTGAAAATGTGTCAAGTACTGACTTGGTCATCATCACATTAAAAGGCTTAGTGAAATATTATCAAATTTTAATTTCAAGTCTTCCAGCTAGAGAGAAACTGCCTATGTTTGACAAATTGAAATGGATTCTTCTTGAAGAGGAAGAGATGAAGAAGAACTTTTATTTGGGCTCTAGTAGTTCATATTGGCATTGCTAGCTAGGGGTAAACAACAATTCATAGGTAAGCCATGAGAGAAAATTAAAGGATTCAAATTTAAAATAAAAATAAAAGGTATGGCACAATCTAAATTTCGAGCTCATGATAAGAGAAATTATGATTGTTATTATTGTGGGAAACCTCATAATAACTCTAAATATTGTTATAAAATAAAATATAATAAGTCTAAACAAAGAAAAAGAAAGCATAATGGAAATATTATGGACAAAGACACCTTAATTAGTGATGGATTTAAAAATATTAGATTGTTTGTTTCCGATGTTACATTGTCTGCAAAGATTAGTGACGTTAATGCTTGGTTCAACGATTTTGGTGCATTACTTCATACGGCTTGTAATAAAGATTTTTTTATGGATATTATGAAAATATTGATGAAAAAAATGTTTATATATGATATCACTTAAAGTTAAAGGCTATGGAGTAATAGGTCTGAATTTTCCTAATGGAAAAGAGAGACATATCCATAATGTGATGTATGTTCTTGGTCTAAAAAAGAATTTAGTTTCTATTTCTACTATATCTAATAAAAATTTAAAGGAAGAATTTGTTAAATCACAATGTGTTGTTAAATACATACAAAGATCACTACAAGTTTCTTACCAAATGTATCACAATTGGAGGATTGTATAAGTTAGATGTGACCAGGACATGTCATCAAACATTGACATCTACAATAATGTCAATAGAATATTTATGGCATCAAATGTATCAGAATTTAAATCACAATGATTTAATGTTACTTCAAAAGAAAAAAACTCTTGAACGTATTTCTGTTATGAAGAATGATCTTGTTGAGTGTGAAGCATGTGCACTTAGCAAGTAGCATAGAGAGGACTTTATTGTACATAAAGAGAAAATACATAGGGAAATAATTGAATTTATTCATATTGATGGATCATGGTATTTTATTAATTTTTTTGATGATAGACCTAGGTATACATGGTCTATTTCATAAGAAATAAGAGTGATGTTTTTTATTACTTTAAATAATTCAAATATATGGTTGAAAAAAAAACTATCAAATTCATCAAAATTCTCAAATTTGATCATGGGAGAGAATATGAATAAAAAAAAAATTAATCAATATTGTAAAAAAAATGAGTTTCTACAACAATTTACAGTGACACATACACCTTAGCAAAACCAAGTTGTTGAGAGGAAAAACATAACACTAGTGAAATGTGCACGGAGTATACTTCAAGGTAAAAATGTCTCTAATGATTTTTGGGTTGGAACCAATAAGACAATTATTTAATTTAGAACTAAAAGTCGAACCAAAAGTTTATATTTTAAAACACCTTTTGAAGCATTTTATGGGTATAAGCCAAAAGTGATTCATTTAAAAAATATTTGGATGCAAGGAATTTTTTCATATTCTAAAGGATGGAAGAAGAAAACTTGATGAAAGATCAATTAAGTGCACATTTGTTGGTAATTACGATGATAAAAATATATACAAGGTGTTTAATCTCAGTTCACATAGTTGCTTGCAAGTAGGGATGTGGTGTTTCATGAGAATGCAGATGAAGGTGATAAAATGGATAATAGCGGTGTATGGCACGATACTGATAATATGTCAAAATAGATACTAGTCTTGAACAGGAATAGACACAAACACAAGAAGAGGTACATGTTCAAGAGCAAGAGGCATCAAACAATCACAAAAATCCAAGAAGAGGAGAAGAAGATGAAAGCAAGAAAACTCTAAGAAGGAAATCGCGTCAAATTCAACCACTGATAAGGTATAAATATTATGCTTTGATGTCTCATGTAATGAATGTTGTAGAAAATAAAGTTATGAGTAATATAAATAATATAAAGAATGGAGAGATGCAATAAATGAAGAATATATCTCTATAATGAAGAATGACGCATAGGAATTAACAAAATTTCCTAAAAATAAAATCCCCATAGGATGAAAATGGTTGTACAAATCCAAGTTTAATGTTGATAGCAACATTGATAAGAATAAAAACTAGATTGGTCGCAGAAGGCTATTGAAAAAAAGAAGGAATTGATTATGAAGATTTTTTTTGCACCTATAGATAAGTTGAACAGAATTAGTATCATGATTTAATTAGCTACAAACCATAATTTTAAAATTCATCAATTAGATGTCAAATTTGCTTTTCTGAATGGTGAGTTACAAGAATAAGTTTATTTCGTTCAACCTAAAGGGTTTGTAAAGAAGGACATGAGCATCTTGTTTGTAGGTTAAAAAAAACCTTATATGGTTTGAAATAAACACCAAGATCTTGGTATGTGAAAATTGATTTTTCTTTTTATGAGGAGAAAAAGTGAGCATAACATGTACATAAAAAAAATGACGAAGGGAATATTTCTTTGATATATTTATATGTTGTCGACCTTATCACAACAAATAATGCATCAAAATTTCTTGAAGAAATTAAAAGTGTGTTGTCCCATGTATTTGAGATGAAAGATCTTGGTGAATTCCATTACAGTTTAGGTCTTGAAGTTTGGATGGAATCTCGTAAGACACTAATCACACAAAGAAAATATACAAGGGAAATCCTTAAAAGTTTCAATATGATTGAGTCTTAAGCATTATCTACTCCTTTAGAAAAGAATGTTAAATTGTAAGTGATGATGGAACTAAAGAGGTGAATAGAACTTTGTATTTTCAATTGGTGGGGAGTCTCAACTACATCACCACTACCAGGCCAGATATACTATATTTTGTCAGCATCCTTATTCAGTTCATGGTTAAGCCTTGTGAAAGCCAATGGAAAGCAACAAAGAAAGTCCTTCGATATCTGAAAGGAACACTTAATTTTGGTATTATGTATACTGATGAATGTGATGTTGAATTGGCATGTTATTCTGATTTATATTGGAATGGAAATCTAGGTGACAAAAAATAAACCTTTGGATATGCATTCAATATAGAATTGGGGATTGTATCTTGGAGCAACAAGAAAAAACCAACTATTTATTTACCATCCAAAGAAGTTGAATAAAAAGCCTTGACCAATGAAACTCGTGAAGTTGTTTGGTTAAAAAGGATTCTTGAGGATGTTGGAGAAAAAATAAAGAGGCCCAAAAAGCATCAAATGTGGCAACCATGTTTCCATTAAGTTAGAAAATAATCTATTTTATCATGTCGGGTCAAAACATAATGAAGTCTAACACCATTTTGTAAGGGAAAAGCTATAGTCAAAGGAGGTTGACTTAGTCTATTATAATACGAAAATGTAGCTGACATATTTAGCAAACCTCTTGGAAATATGAACTTTGAAATATGTAGAAAATCAACTAGGCATTGTAGAAAATCCATTTCTCCATTAAGGGGGAATGTTAGAATAATGTACAAATGGGAGAGTCTAGAAAGGTGATAGGACTAATGACTTATCTTCCAGTTGTGTCAGTTGGTAGTTAGGATAATAGAGGTGTTTTACTATTTTCAAAATGTGAGATTTGGATTGTTGAGATCTAGATTGTTCAAGAGATGCTCATTGTGTGCTTATATATAATGGCTGTTAAAGAAGTTTTAATTAATAAGAAGTAGGATGCTCATCATGTGTCTATATATAATAGTTGTCAAAGAAGTTTTAATTAATAAAAATAGGGTGTTTTTGTTAAGGCACTCTTTAGTGTAAAGGTGACTAGTTCCAAACTTTGTTGGATAAAATACAACAAAGTTAAGAGCTAGTGTGGCCCAAAAAAAATATAATTCTCTATAATCCTCTCTTTTGCCAATCATATGAAGACTCACATAACCTAGTTAAAAAAAAAAAAAAAATATCTATTTATATTAATTTTTTAACAAAAAAAAAAAAAAAATATATATATATATTATATTTTAATTACTAATCAAATTATTTTTATGCGATTATACATACACAACATTTCACAAACCTATTTTTCTTTGACAAATTAACCATTACCCATTATAGAAAAGAAATATTTTATATTGGGACCACATTTAGTTTGTAAATAAATTTTTTATTAAATTAATGTTTATATATATATGGTCCCGGAAAATTTACAATTTATCAGTACATTTGACACTATTAATTAAGTGCACTTGACTTGCAGTTTTAAAAAAGTTCATCATATGATTAAATATGGGAAAAACTAATAAATACTCTTAAAACTGAACAATCGAGTCCACCCATATATTGTAATCTAATAAAATCAAATCGGACGAGAGAAAGGCTGGCAGGATGGTGATGGTTAAAGTTGTAATCTCTATTTAGTGACAGATCGATCTCATGGCATTTTCTGTTCTGAACACAATCTTGAGTAGGGTTTATTCATTGCACAAGCGACTGCAGCAAGAATCTTCAGTAGTGATTATTCATTGCACGAGTTTTGTACAGCGTTTATTCATTGCGTGCGCTGACATCGGAGGCAGTTCACATGTTGCAGAGAGTTGTACGCATTGAACATCGTCCCAGAAAAAGAGATTTACGATGAGAATCATGACCTGTAAATATCATATCAGAGAATGAATGAATGACAATTGTACATGTATTCGACTCCATTTATATATCTCACTGGTTATCAGTTTCTTTTTCAAGTGAAGATATTGTATCTGGAGCAGGTATATATAATGGTTTCAGATTGGATCACAAAACCTATGTGTATATATTTTACTAGTTATAAGTTTTTTTTTTTTCCAACTGAAGATATTGTATCTGGAGCAGGTTTATATAGTATGACTTGACATTGAAGCAGGTTTGTATGGTATGACTTCAGATTTTTTACAAAAATTTTAGAAATTAAAACTTCATACTTAACTATTAAAGCACATCTGTCTTTTTTGAGATATCAATAAAATTGAAACTATGCAGAGAAAATTAGCATGGCCCATAAGCGAAGATAACGCACAAATTAATTTAATGGTCCAAATTTTTAAAACTCTCTGAAAAAACTATTAAAGCACATCGTTCAAAATTCACTTATTAGAGATCTACTAATTATTACAAGTCTATTACTCACGAGTCTGGAAGGTACAACTCAGTAAGTTTCTATTGGAAACATACAATCAGGATGTTTTTGCGGGACCTTAAACACTGATTACTAATTTAGTACAAGGTTTATGGGATTAATTTGTGTTTCGGCACCTTGACCTTTCACGCAATTACATTAAATTGAGGCTTAACTTGATAATTGTTTTGTACAATGGAAATTGCATAACATAATTTAGATGGTATAGTTTTATGTAACGTTACTTGTTTTTGAAAATTTTCAAAAATATTTCCATCAAATTTATGAAGTTATAAGATTTTAATAAAACTGTGAGATTTTAAATTTTAAATTTAATTATAAATAATTATTATTTAATAAGAGTGTATATTTTAAAATAGAGATTTTAAAATTTTAATTTAATTATAAATAATTATTAGGTGAATAGTAGTAATTTAATATAGTTTATGTCAAAAGTAATTATGTTTTTTTTAAAATTAAATTAAACGTCTTAAGACAATAGTGTAAGAAATAATATTATTAAATTGTTACTCTTTCATGATGACAGTGAAATTGTCACCAAATGTTGCTAAAGGGTCTTAGTGGAATTTTGGATCTTAGTTAAAGAGGGGGTCTCAGGAATTACATCATTGACATGACAAGGGTATCCTCTAGTATCAAGTTCTCTCCTTTTAATTTTCACAAATTGCACATAACACATATCTCTATCCTTAGAAATTATTGACCAAATGACTTTGATTTGGTCTTCTGGTTATACATACATATGTATTTGCACTAGCAACACTTTCGGTTTAATTTAAATCCATTTGCATTGTCCCCCAATTCAAACTGTAGCAAAAATTTGTATCATTTTTCTTTTTATCATATGTGGACCAAGAATCAAATTCTTTTGGATAAATGATAAGAAGATCAATTTGAAGCCTAGAGTAGGATACCAAAGTCCTTTCAATTGATGATATCAACAACCCAAAAATAATTATTAACCAAAACATCATTATTAACCAAAAATCATTATTAGGATTTGATCTTCCAAAAATCATCTATAACCAAAACATCATTATTAACCAAAAATCATTATTAGGATTTGATCTTCCAAAAATCATCTATAACCAAAACAACAAATTTGTCGACTACATCTGGAAATTGTTATGGAATTGTTTTAAACCAAACAAAGGAAAATATTTGCTTCTGTTCACATGTTGATGGATCCATTGAGATTGCAAATTGCACTGTGATTCAATTGTTATGTAGGTTAATTAGAAACATTGAAATGTAATAAAATTCCTTTCCTACATTCAAAAGATTCATAACCAAATTCAAGAAGCTTAATATAATAAAATTCATTAAATTTGCCCCCAAAAAATTGAGCTACTAGTCTACTCAACTTACACTTACATAAAAAATAAATACAATTATGACCCATTATGATGTAATGATTCTCCCTATGTTGTCTTTAAATGATGAATCACTTTTCTAACCTACTTAGATTCTTTATATAATTATGATTAAAACACATATTATTGACCCATTATGATGTAATGATTCAGCGTGTGTTTTCCTTAAATGATGAATCACTTTTCTAACCTACTTAGATTCTTTATATAATTATGATTATAACACATATTATTGTGTTGTCCTTAAATGATGAATCACTTTTCTAACCTACTTAGACTATTTATATAATTATGATTATAACACATTATTACAATATCATATATCTTTTAAAAGAAAGTTTTTCACTTTAAAAACAAAAGCATAAGCATAAATTAGGTGATTGAGCCATAGGAAAGTTGGTGAGTGAAGATATGTTTCTTAAGTGGCAATTGTGATTTAGGTTGTGCCTTGTGGATTAGAGATTTTAACATCCAATACAATTTGAAGTGTAATAGGCTTGAATCAAGCTGAATGCATACCACATGGAGAAGTAACCTATTTGTAATAGTTTGACATGTCTATTATGTGTCTTGTTGGTCTGGTAGCAAAATTCAATTTCAAAGCTTGGAGCAAATTCTTCAATCATACTTATGGCTATTTTATTATTTTCAATTAATACACTAACATCCAATTAAATATTAGGAGAAGAGTTCAAATGTTCAATGGTTTTAAAAAAAATATTTAAAAGAAAATAACTTAAATATTTTTTAGATTAGAAGTATGGTTAAAGCGAAAACAGAAAATATACATCTTACTTATATGATTAATTATTTTGTTTTATTAATTCCCATAAAAAGTCAATACTATAGGGGTCAATATCCTTTGATCATTAACTTATTATTAATTTAAGTTGTGATAATATTTTTTTTAATGATCTCTAAAGTAAAAAAAAAAAAAAATCATATTTGTCTTTTCTTATAAATAATTTGAAATCTTATTTTATTGGTGTAATTTTTACATTTATAATATTATTATCATAAATATCATTAACCTGTTAAGTTGTGATAATATTTTTTTTTAATGATCTCTAAAATCTGAAAAAGAAAATGTAAACTTATTTTTATAATCTGAAATCTTATTTCTATTTATAATCTCTATTGTCCAAGATAGAAAATGCACGTTTATAGTTTTTCCCCGTGTGGCTTTTTACATTTCTAAATTTACTTCAACCAACGTTTTTCAATGTAAATTTTGCATGCAAAATACTTTTGCAAGATAAGCATAATTTTTTTTTTTTTTTTAATAATCTCTATTATATAAGATAGAAAATGCACATTTAATGTTTTTCTCTGTGGTTTTTACATTTCTAAATTTAAGTCCATTTATGTTTTTCAATGTAAATATTTTCTTGTGTGTGGTTTTTTACATTTCTAAATTTATCTCAACCAACGTTTTTCAATGTAAATTTTGCATGCAAAATATTGTAAGATATTCATAAGCATAATATTTTTTTTTATAACCTCTATTGTCTAAGATAGAAAAAGAAAATGCACGTTTAGTATAATGTTTTTCTCTGTGTGGTTTTTATATTTCTAAATTTAAGTTGGCCTATGTTTTTCAATGTAAATTTTACAGGCAAGTTACTTTTGCAACATCTTCATGCACATTGCAGGAATTTAATCAAAGCATTTGCATCATCGATGTGCCGACAACGGATCTTCATCGTTTTTCTGATAGCAAATAATTTCGAGAAAAAATATGCTTTAAATCAAAGGGTTGGAATTTAATTTCCAACTACCCAGAGAAGTTTGCAGGACAGGGAGTTAATGAGAAAGGATTGAACGGCGGCGAAGTTAAGTTTGATGAGAATTTAGACAGCCGCGAATTGAATGTAGGAGCATTGGAAGAGCTAATTGAATGTAGGAGCATTGGAAGAGCTGCATCTTATCTGCAGCAACAACCAACATTAAAACCTTCACCAAATAAATTAAACTCAGAAATTTACCGCTAGATTGAAATGGCCACGTGGAGAAAAAATATTGGATCGCGTTGTTTTGTTGGGCTGGATGCATTGCCAAAATCCAGACCCCAAATTTTTATAGGGTGAATTCTATTGAGAATTCGCATCACACATTGGGGCTATGTCATCATTCAACTTTGGAACACGAAATATTTTGCAATAGAGTTTGATTTAATTTTTGAAGTCCGTAAAGGTTCATAATGTTTTTAAAGACCCTCGGTAAAGTTTTTTTACTAAGGTTAATATATATATTATAAATATTTTTAATATATATATATATATATATATATATATATAAAGTGTTTCATTTTAATGTTTATGTTCTGGAAAGTTTTAAAAGGCCTGAATGCCAAAATGAAAAAGAAGGGGCCGTGAATGTAATTTTTATTTACTGTGTAATTTTTATTTTTACACAGCAGTGTGTATAAAAGGGAAAAAGTCAGATTGTAAAATGTTAAGAAGTTTTACACACAGCAGAGCGTGAAACGAGTGTATGCACAGCAGTGCGGAAGTAAAAAAAATACAGCTGAGTGTTTTAGAGACAGTATTTTCTGTGTGAGACAGAGAAGAGTGATTTGGACACTGCGTGTGAAGAAATTCCACCTTTTGTAATCTCCCGACAGTGGAAAGTTTTCAGATTGTAATAGATTTTTATTTTTAATGAAATAGAAGTTTTTTTGTGCAATCTCTGTCTACCAGCAAGCAAATTTTTGTTTGTATTTCTCTGTGTTAAAGGAGGGGAATTTCTATTCTTCTGTGTGTTTGGAATACTCAGAAATTCCAACATGGTATCGGAGCAAGTTCAGGCTTTTTGAAGGTTTCAAAGAAGTTGAAGAAGAAGAAGATCTGTTGCAGCGTTTTCTCCAGCAGTGTGAAAGCCCAACAGAAGTCAAAAGTTCAGGTAATTCTCAAAGAAAACAGAGCTGTTGTTTTGTTTTAACAGAGTTGTTTCTTTCATAGAAGGAAAGACAGTTTGTTTAAGTTCAGTGTTCAGTTTAAGAGCAATGGCTCGACCAAGCACTGGAGTGAGCATTGGAAATGTTCAGCTTCCACAATTTAATGGAAAGAATTATGATTATTGGGCCATTACCATGAGAGCCATGTTTGTCTCACAAGACTTATGGGAACTTGTAGAAGATGGGTTTGTTGAACCAGTTGATGAGCAGGGTTTTAATGCCTTAACTCAAGCAGAGAAGGATTTATTGAAGAATAATAGAAAGAAGGATGCTAAAGCCCTCTTCTATTTGTATCAGGCAGTAAATAAGAGTGTGTTTCCAAGAATAGCAGCAGCTAAGAAATCCAAGGAGGCATGGGAAACTCTAAAAGTAGCCTATCAGGGTATGGAGAAAGTTAAGACAACAAAACTTCAGTTGCTAAGAAGAGATTTTGAAACTCTTTGCATGAAAGAGTCAGACAATGTAGACACATTTTTTACACATGTGATTGGGATTGTAAACCAGATAAGATCCCATGGAGAAACTCTTGAAGAAAGAAGGATTGTAGAGAAACTTTTGAGATGCTTACCCTCAAAGTTTGATGTAATTGTTACCACCATGGAAGAGACCAAAGATCTCACACAGTTCACAGTGGATGAACTTCATGCCTCACTGATAACTCATGAACAGAGATTGAGAAGAGATGAACATTCATCTCTTGAGCACGCCTTCAAGACCAGATGCCTTCAGGAAGAGGAAGGGGTCAAGGAAAAGGAAGAGGAAGAGGCAGAAGCCAAAACAAAGGTGGAAGGAATAGCCCTTCACATTCACATGGAGGGAGCAACTGTCAGAATCAGAGCCACGGTCAATGCAACAACCAGCGAGGTGGACATCAACACCAACATGCTCAGGGACAGAGGTATGACAAATCCAATGTCCAATGTCATTATTGCAAAAAATATGGGCACTATGCCAATGAGTGCAGGAAGAAGCAAAGTGACATGAAAAATAAGCAGAATGCTAATGTAGCAAAAGAAGAAAAGAACCCAAGTAATGTGCTGTTAGCTTGTAATGTAGCACAAGATAGAGAAGATGATGTTTGGTTCTTAGATTCTGGATGTATCAATCATATGACTGGAAACAGAGCAATGTTTTCCAATCTAGATGAAGAAGTAAAATCTGAAGTGACCACAGGGACTGATACTAAGATCTCTGTCAAAGGAAAATGCAGAGTTAGTATTCGAGCCAGAAATGGTGAGCAGAAATTTGTCCCTGATGTGTATTATGTTCCAGGTCTGAAATGTAATCTTTTGAGCGTTGGGCAGCTCATAAATAAAGGTTACAATGTAATATTCAAAGATGATGTGTGCACAATAAAAGATATACCTCCAAGCAAGAAAATCATTGCTGAAATCCAAATGACCAACGATAGAATGTTTCCTCTCAAGCTCAACATTGACTTGAAGGGAAAAAGAAAAAGTATAGCAGCTGTAACACAAGAAGCCTTCCAGAAGGAAGAAAAGGATGAAAATTGGTTATGGCACCTGAGATTTGGACATCTCAATTTCGGAGGATTAAATTCGCTACACAGAAAAGGAATGGTAAGAGGTTTGCCATTGATTGAGAAGCCTGACAGCCTATGTGAAGGCTGCATCTTGGGAAAGCAACACAGAGAAAATTTTCCTTCAGGGAAAAGCATAAGGGCGAAAGCACCGTTGGAAATAATCCACTCAGACTTATGTGGGCCGATGAAAACAGCATCTGTTTCAGGCAGCAATTACATGCTGACCTTCATAGATGATTTCACAAGAAAATTATGGGTTTATTTTCTAAAATATAAGAGTGAAGTTTTTCAAAATTTTTGTCACTTTAAAGCTCTTGTAGAAAAACAGAGTGGGCAGAACATTAAAGTTCTCAGAACCGATAGAGGAGGAGAATATATATCAAAAGAATTTCTGCGTTTTTGCAGAGAGAATGGCATACACAAGCAGTTTACCACAAGGTACACACCGTAACAGAATGGAGTTGCTGAAAGGAAGAATCGAACCATAATGGAAATGGTGAGAAGTATGCTTAAGGCGAAACACTTGCCGAATGAGTATTGGGCAGAAGCAGCAAACTGTGCTACGTATATTTTAAATAGATTCCCCACAAAAGCTGTGATGAACAAAGTTCCAGAAGAAGCGTGGAGTGGCAGAAAACAGGGAGTCACCCACATGAGAGTTTTTGGATGTGTGGCATATGCACACATTCCAGACAAGTTGAGAAAGAAGTTGGACAGTAAGGGGGAGAAGTGCATTTTCCTTGGATACTGTGAAGATTCCAAAGGATACAGATTGTATAACCCATCCACGAAGAAGTTTGTGATAAGCAGAGATGTGCAATTCATTGAAGAGGAAGCATGGGATGGAAGCATGGGATGGAAGCATTGAGAAAACAGTTAATGTTAAAAGTTGTTTGTCTCAAGATGAAGATGAAGGAGATGTGGTTGAAATTAACAACCCATCTGTAGCACAACCTCCACCAACACAAGGACAGCAAGGGACACCTCAAGCTGCAGTGAGAACACCCTTGAGAAGAAGCGGCAATGGTTCCCCGAGTACACCACATGGAGCAGAATTGAGTGCTTCATCAAGCATGTCTACACCAAGTGAAAGAGGAACAAGATTCAGAAGCCTTAGAGAAATCTATGAGCAAGGAGAAGCAAATGAAGGTATGAATTCCTTATTTGCTTTGTATTGTCAAGTTGATGATCATGTTGACACCTAATCCTATGGATGGGTGTGCATTTGTATTTTTGTATATTATTTAATATTAGGAAATAAGGAAGGCCAAGAGTCATTGGGAGATGAATCCCAATAGCCTCACCTCCCATCTATAAGAGCATGTACATTCTTCAGCTAATATACATTCTAGTTTTGAGGAGTTACCTCCTGGTTTGACATGGTATCTGAGCCAGCCCCACAATTGGCATTTCTGCCCTGTGGTGTAACTCCCTATCCTTTGCTCAGTCAATATGTTTTAATAGTTTTTGCTGCTCATTAATTGCTAGACTGTTATTCTGCATTTTTTTTCCCTATTTAGCCCTGACATTTGCAAGCCCAAACTCTGGCTAACAAGGAGGCAGCCCAAAGCAAATAATCCGCAAATTGAGGCTCGAAGCCTCCGCAATTCCAGCAGCTCCCGCAACTCGGTTTTCCGTATTCAATTTCAAATTATTTTTTTATGTAACGCCCTTTTGGGCCTCCTTCATTCTCCATCAACCAAGCGCTCCATTCACTCACCTCCCTCCTCTCCATTCACTCTCCTCCCTCTCCATTTATCCCTGCGCCCTCACACACTTCCCTTCCCCTGCCTGCATTCTCCATCTCCATCGCCCTACGCCCTCTCCCTCAACTCTGCGCCCTCACTGCTTATATATATATATCACTGAACGCTCTCACCATACATATTACCACTGTCATACTGCACCCCAGTCCAACGCATATACTGTGGCATATTACCCAACGCATATACAGCGCTCACGCCTCTGCTACAGCATTCAGTCGACCGCATATACACCAGCATTCAATACGTTCTGGTATCCATACGAATGGCAATACAATATAACCCTGCGTTCAATACGTTCTGGTATCCATACGCTGCGACCTGCGCCCTTTACACACCATTTATACAGCGCTCTGCTGTCTGCACGTTTTTATAACTAATACTGTCTGCATATTTGAACACTGCCCAGCATATTGATATTACAATAACGCTCTTTCTCACATGCAATACCGCCCTTTTACCATTCATTCCGTGCAGTCAATACCGCCCTCCCTTACATATAACGCTGGTTGTATTGTGATGATTTAAACGCTGTAACGCAAACGTTGTCATTACATTGTATTATGATCATATAACGTTGTCATTACATTGTATTAACGCAAACGTTGTCATTACAAGACATGGCCCGTCGACCCCCTCCTGCGTTCAACACGCCCGCCTGTCATTTATAATACCACCAATACCATTGTTCAATACGCGGTCATATAATATTATTGCTATCTGTCGATATATATTTACACCCCACCATTCATATTTAATACCACAGTTGATATTTAAACACTGTCCATTTCTTTATATCGCTTGTGGTATTGTCATTACATGGTTTGTCATTATCGCTGGTTGCATTGTCATTACATGGTTATATTGTCATTCTATTTAAACGCTGTCATGATATGCGTTGCATTACAATACACCGCCCCTCCATAATATAACAACGCCCCTCTCCCCTTTCATAATTCCGCCCCTCCCACACTGCTCCCCTCCATTTCGCCCTTCCACACCACTTTTCATTTTCACAATTCCGCCCCCCTCCCATTCATAATTCCATTTTTTTTCATATACATTTTTCCCAAACAAAAAAAAAAATTATATATTTTTTTATGCAGAATCAGTTTATAGCAAAGAGTGTTTTTTAAAATTCAATCTTCAGCAAAGAGTTTTTTGAGCAGAATATTTTTTCCAGCAAGAGTTTCTGCCCTTTTAATTGAGTATATTTTCCAGCAATAGATTTTTTTGTTTTCTCTCCTTCAAGAGAAATTTTCCAGCAAAGTTTTGGTTTTTCTCTCCTCCTTCAAAAGAAGATGACAGTCCCTTCATCTTCTAAAGAGGCTGCCTACTTGGCACAGAGAGAAAAGAGACATGCTTCAGGTCCATCCAAAGGAAGAGAAGGCAGAAGATGAAGAAGAAACTTCAGAGAAAAGGGGGGCAGACAATCTAAAGCTCAGCAGCAAACAAATCAAGACAGAGGTAAAACTGATGACAAAGACAAAGGTAAACCAGCTGAATCCGCTCACTATGTTCTAGCACATTGTAACAATGGAGTAACTGAAAACCTCTTTGATGTTTCATTTACTTCATGGAGAGATGATTGGTTGCTAGATTCAGGGGCAACATGTCACATGACATTTAGAAAAGATTTTTTTGAAGATTTCACTGACAAAGTTGATGGAGCAGTATATTTCACAGATAAATCCAAACTCAAGCCATCAGGGCTTGGCACAGTCAGGCTTAAACTGCCTGGTCTTCCTGATCATATCCTACATGAGGTTCTATACCTCCCTGAGTTGAAGAGAAACTTGTTGTCCCTGGTCGAAATCCGGCAGCAAGGAAACTCAATTCACTTGTTTGATGGCAAGGCAGAGGTCAGAAAAGCATCAGATCACTCATTTGTCATGGAGGGAATAGAAGAAGGGAGACTCTTGAAGCTGAAAGGTTCATCTGCTCATGCTCAAAACTTTGCATTCAATTCACATCATGATGAAGGTACATTTCCATCAAGTCTTTTATGGCATGCTAGATTTGGACACTTAAACTATGACAACCTTCGTTTGTTGAAGAAAAATGGTGTTGATGGACTACCTACAATTCCTAGAAAACCTAAGGAATGTGATGCTTGTATTCTAGGAAAGCATAGCAAACGGCCATTTCATGATTCACACTCAAGAGCACATAGGAAACTTGAACTTGTTCATTCAGATTTATGTGGCCCTATGCCTATTGCTTCTGCAAATGGAAACAAATACATGATGACATTTATTGATGACTACACGAGAATGTGTTGGATTTACTTACTGAAGAATAAGTCTGATGCTTTTCAAACTTTCAAGAATTTTCATGCATGGATTGAAAATGATGCACAAACACATATTGGCTCTCTACGTACTGATAATGGAAAAGAATACACTTCAAACGAATTTGAAAATTATCTTCGTCGACATGGAATCAAACATCAAACAACTGTGCCATATAATCCCCAACAGAACGGTGTAGCTGAAAGAATGAACATAACTATTTTAAATATGGTTCGCTCCATGTTATTTTTCAAGAATGTAAAATTGATGTTTTGGGCTGATGCAGTTCTATGTGCTGTTTACATAAAGAATAGGTGTCCTTCAAGTGTAGGTGTCCTTCGGTAAAGCATTTCAGGGTCTTTGGGTCCACCTGTTATGCCTTGATACCCAAGGGTCAAAGGAACAAACTTGGTGCTAGAAGCAGAAAATGTATCTTTAGCAGGGTACTCAGAAGCCACCAAAGGATATGTACGTCTACCTTGATGAAGCAAATAAGAAGTTTGTGATAGCAAGAGATGTCATATTTCTTGAATCTTCCAAGAGTGACAAGGTTGTTGAGCGGCAACTTGATCGCACGGATAGATTCACATGCAAACTTTCCAAGAATTTGATAATGTGATTCCACACCTTGAAGGGGATTCCGATATTGAATCAAGCCGTGAATCATTTCCTGTGAACCACACTCTCCCCCACATGAAGAAACAACCACGGATGACATTGGATGATGTGATTGACAGAATTGGGAGATTGAATCTTGAATCAATCCCAACTCGGTCAAGTGACCAGCCTGGGCCATCTCAGAAAGGTCCTCCCAAATGGCTGACAAAGACACTGGAGGATGTTCATCCTGATGAGGTTGGAAAAACAGGAACAAGAAGTTCCACTCAAGAAATCGAAGGTGATGTAGATAATTCTGATTCCCTTGTTGATATGGATATTGCTTATAACTGTGAATTGAGTTTGTCTACAGATCATGAACCAACTTCCTTCAAAGAAGCCGCTTCTCATGATGAATGGAAAGAAGCGATGCAGAAGGAGTATGATGCCTTGATAAAGAATGGCACTTGGAAGTTGGTTGATCCGCCTTTGGGAGCGAAACCAATTGGCTGCAAGTGGGTCTACAAGAACAAGTACAAAGTAGACGGCTCACTTGACAAGCACAAGGCCAGGCTTGTGGCAAAAGGATTCGCACAGAAGGAAGGAATTGATTATGAAGAAACGTTTGCTCCCATAGCAAAATGGACCACCATCCGGACTCTCTTTGCCTTAGCAGCTCAGAGTGGATGGAAAGTTCATCAGATGGATGTAAAAACAGCCTTCTTGAATGGAGATCTAAAGGAGAAAGTTTATATGTCCCAGCCAGAAGGATTTGTGATAAAGGGTCAAGAAAACAAAGTTTGCAAACTTGTAAAAATCCTTGTATGGCCTCAAGCAAGCACCACGAGCCTGGTATGAGAAATTGACCGAGCATCTTCTGAAACTTGATTTCAAACACTTTGATCTTGATGATGCAACTTTGTTTGTTAAGAAAGTTGGAAAAACAGTTGTATATGTTGTGGTATATGTAGATGATCTTTTGATAACAGGAAACAATGAGAGCTATATTGCATCCATGAAGAAAGAGTTGAAGAAAGGTTTTGAAATGACTGATTTGGGTCATGTTCATTACTATTTGGGTATTGAAGTAATTCAACATCCTAAATTCATATTTTTTTCGCAAAAGAAGTACATTGGAGATCTCTTGAACAAATTTGGCATGGATGATTGTAAACCCTTAAGCACTCCAATGGAAAAAAACTTGAAGCTCACATCTATTGAAGGAAAGGAATTTGAGGATGCAACTAAGTATAGACAGCTTGTAGGAAGTCTTCTCTATCTGACCACCACCAGACCTGACATCTCATTTGCTGTTGGAATCCTCTCAAGGTTCATGCAAAAACCTTGTGAAGGAGATTGGTCTGCTGCAAAAAGAGTGCTAAGGTACTTGAAGGGGACTCAAGACTTTGGACTCAAATATACACAGGTAGGCGACTTCAACTTGATCGAATACTCTGATTCAGACTTTGATGGCAACAAAGAAACAGGGGTGTCTACTACAGGTTACACCATGAGTCTTGGATGAGGAGCTGTCTCATGGAGATCACGCAAACAATCAGTTCCAGCAGATTCCACGACCGAGGCAGAATATGTGGCAGCAGCTGAAGCAACAAAGGAAATTGTGTGGCTCCGGAAAATCCTGGAAGATTTGCAGATGAAACAAATGTATTCCACTCCACTCATGATCGACAACACTTCTGCAATAAAGTTGGACAAGAACCCAAAGTTCCATGATCGAACAAAGCACATCAATACAAAGTACCATCTAATTCGACATCATGTTCAGGCCAAAACCATCCATCTACATCATTGTTCCACAAATGAGCAAACTGCTGACATCTTCACCAAAGCACTTGGAAGAGAAAAGTTTGAAAAGTTCAGATGGATGCTTGGACTCACCAACATCCCTTCGGATTAAAGGGGGGAATGTTGACACCTAATCCTATGGATGGGTGTGCATATGTATTTTTGTATATTATTTAATATTAGGAAATAAGGAAGGCCAAGATTCATTGGGAGATGAATCCCAATAGCCTCACCTCCCATCTATAAGAGCATGTACATTCTTCAGCTAATACACATTCTAGTTTTGAGGAGTTACCTCCTGGTTTGATAGATCCTATTCATTTTGAAGATGCTGTTAAAGATAGAAAATGGATAGAAGCTATGGATGATGAAATTAATGCCATAGAGAAGAACAAAACATGGGAGCTGGTTGATCTCCCAGAAGGTAAAGAAGTCATTGGAGTTAAGTGGGTCTATAAGACCAAGAGCAATGCTGAAGGAAAAATTGAGAGACACAAGGCCAGACTTATTGTCAAGGGATATAAGCAGAAGCATGGAATTGATTATGAAGAAACTTTTGCACCAGTTGCAAGAATGGAGACAGTAAGAGCAGTGCTGTCCATAGCAGCACAAAACAAATAGAAAATATACCAGATGGATGTAAAATCTGCATTCCTAAATGGAATTTTAATGGAAGAGGTATATGTGGAACAACCTCTTGGATATGAGAAGAAAGGCCAAGAGCATAAGGTCTGCAAGTTGAAGAAAGCTCTTTATGGGCTGAAGCAAGCGCCAAGAGTGTGGTACAGTAGGATAGATTCCTATCTACTGGAAAATGGATTTGAAAAATGTGAGGGAGAACCCACCCTCTACATCAAAGAAAAGGATGGTAAATTGTTGATTGTTGTTTTATATGTTGATGATTTAATATTTACAGGTAATGATGATTACCTTACTGAAAATTTTAAAACAATCATGAAAGATGAATTTGAAATGACTGACATGGGTTTGTTAAGATACTTCTTGGGAATAGAAGTGGAGCAAGGTGAGAAAGGAATTTTTATTTCTCGAGCAAAGTATGTGAATCAAGTTTTAGAAAGATTTAATATGCAGGAGTGCAAAGCTACAATTACTCCCATAGTAATGGGATTGAAACTTAGTAGAGATGACAGCAGCAAGGATTTTGATCCAAGTTTATATAAAAGCATAGTTGGCAGTGTCATGTACTTGACTACAACTAGGCCAGATATTATGTATGCTGTTAGTTTAATTTCCAGATTTATGGAGAAGCCAAAAGAAGCACATTGGCAGGCAGCAAAAAGAATTATGAGGTATGTTAAAGGAACTAAAAGATTTGGTATTTTATATACAGCTTCAAAAAATTCAGAATTAGTTGGATACACTGACAGTGACTGGGCTAGAAGTGTAGATGATTGGAAGAGCATTTCCGGTTATGTTTTTCATATGGGTTCAGGAGCCATTTCATGGGCTTCTAAGAAACAGCCAATTGTAGCATTGTCTACAGCAGAGACAGAGTATGTGGCAGCTACAGCAGCAGCGTGTCAAGCAATTTGGATGAGGAGAATGTTGAGAAGTCTATGTCAAGAACAGGTAAAATGGGTAGTGATTTATTGTGACAATAGCTCAGCTATTGCATTGTCAAAGAATTCAGTATTTCATAAAAGAAAAAAGCACATAGACACAAAGTTTCATTACATCAGAGAGTTAGTAAACAATGGAGAAATAATTTTAAAACATTGCAGAACTCAGGAGCAGTTCACTGATATTCTGACCAAGCCATTGGGACAGAAGAGTTTTGAGTTTTTAAGGAAATGTCTGGGTATGACTGATAACCCAGCAGTTGAAATTAAGGGGGAGTGTTGGAATTTAATTTCCAACTTCCCAGAGAAGTCTGCAGGACAGGGAGTTAATGAGAAAGGATTGAACGGCGGCGAAGTTAAGTTTGATGGGAATTTAGACAGTCGCGAATTGAATGTAGGAGCATTGGAAGACCTGCATCTTATCTACAGCAACAACCAACATTAAAACCTTCACCAAATAAATTAAACTCAAAAATTTACCGTCAGATTGAAATGGCCACGTGGAGAAAAAATATTGGATCGCGTTGTTTTGTTGGGCTGGATGCATTGCCAAAATCCAGACCCGAAATTTTTATAGGGTGAATTCTATTGAAAATTCGCATCACACATTGGGGCTACGTCATCATTCAACTTTGGAACGCGAAATATTTTGCAATAGAGTTTGATTTAATTTTTGAAGTCCGTAAAGGTTCATAAAGTTTTTAAAGACCCTCGGTAAAGTTTTTTTTACTAAGGTTAATATATATATTATAAATATTTTTAATATTTATAATATATATATATATATATATATATATATATATATATATATAAAGTGTTTCATTTTAATGTTTATGTTCTGGAAAGTTTTAAAAGGACCGAAAGCCAAAATGAAAAAGAAGGGGCCGTGAATGTAATTTTTATTTACTGTGTAATTTTTATTTTTACACAACAGTGTGTATAAAAGGGAAAAAGTCAGATTGTAAAATGTTAAGAATTTTTACACACAACAGAGCGTGAAATGAGTGTATGCACAACAGTGCGGAAGTAAAAAAAATACCGCTGAGACAGAGTATTTTCTGTGTGAGACAGAGAAGAGTGATTTGGACACTGCGTGTGAAGCAGTTCCACGTTTTGTAATCTCCTAGCAGTGGAAAGTTTTCAGATTGTAATAGATTTTTATTTTTAATGAAATAGAAGTTTTTTTTGTGCAATCTCTGTCTACCAGCAAGCAAATTTTTGTTTGTATTTCTCTGTGTTAAAGGATGGGAATTTCTATTCTCCTGTGTGTTTGGAATACTCAGAAATTCCAACACAAAGTTCACAACTTACAACAATAAGAGAATTTTAATAAAGTGAATTGAATGGCCAAAAAGAACATAATAATAGTATATACATACACATTTCATGTCATACATCGCTTAAATTTAAAAAATGGAGTATTCATTCATCAAAGGAGATCATCTTTCATCTATCTGATAGAGTCCTGAAAAGTGACAGGATTATCATCGAATTAGACAAAATATTGGATTCAAGAAATCTCTGCATTCTCAGTGAGAAAGAAACGTTATTTGAAAATATGAAAATTGAACGATAATTAAAATATTTTTGAAATCTAAATCTTTAATCAAATTTTTTACATGGTAAGTTTCAGGCTTCAACGAATCTGTTCCTATTGGACACGAATTTCAACAAATTTGAGATGAATTTTAACCAAATTTTCATACATTAATTTTTCATAAATAACTTGTAGTGCTTGCCTTACCCGCGTTCCACTGTATGGTTTTTGGTAGAATTCTGATATCCACCTATATTGGTGAGTAAAATTCCGATATCCCACCTTATATTGGTGAGTACAAATTTCCATGTTGACACACATCTATATGACAAGCGTCATACAAATTAGGTTGAAAAAGGCATTCATAAGATTGCAAGAGAAAACATTTAACATCAATAGATACGGTGCAGAAAACTAAACATCACTGCATTCGCACCACGACAGTAACGAGACCTGCAAAACATTTCATGTTTATTTTTTACATGGTAAGTTTTAGGCTTCAACGAATTTGTTCCTATCAGACACGAATTTCAACAGATTTGAGATGAATTTTAACCTAATTTTCAGTGCTTAATTTTTATTAAATAACTTGGAGTGCTTGCGTTACCCCCATCCCCCGGTATCGGGTTTTGCAAAAATTCTGATATCTCACCTTATATTGGTGAGTAAAAATTTCCGTGTTGACAAACATCAATATAACAAGCGTCATACACATTAAGTTGAAACAACCATTCATAAGATTGGAAGAGAAAACATTTAACATAGTATAACTGGATTGCTTTTTTGTCTTAAAAATTATGTAATTTTTGGTAAGATTTAAGAAAATTTGGCAGGAATTTTTGTAAATCCATGTTATAACTATAAAATTTTAATATTTTGGGTGTTTTATAGATTTTTGATGGTGCTGAATCCATTTCCATTATCAAAATCAAAATCATGATTCAAACAATATTACTGTAAGATTTCTTACATGACTCTTTTAACATCAATTGAGACGATACAAAAAAAAAACTAAACATCACTGCATTCACACCACAGGACCCCGACGAGACATGCAAAACATTTCAGGTTTTTATTTATATGCGCCATATAAGATGAACCAATGCCGACACCGTTAGGCAGAACCGTAGGCTATTAGTCACATAACCGAAGGCTATTAATCACATAACTTTCAAGCGTCAGAGGGCCATCAAAATCTCCTCGACGCTCCATTATGAAATAAACTGTACATTTTATATAAGCATTAGTTAATATATAATATTTGTAAACAAAAACAGACCCCAAACCATAGATATAGTCCTTATTCTTCAGTAAGCTATGCACTTGTGCTTGTAGTCCAGGTTGCATCTTCTGTAACCGCCACTTGGCCCCCCACTTCCTGGGTCGCTTCTTATAGCAGGGCCTCGGATCCGAACACACCACGTAAAGCCTGACACTTCCTCCTCCATTGTCTCAGATAATTCCACTTAACTGCTCCCCGCCAAACACATCACCCCTCCCATTCCCCAGATTTCACCACGGGAGTCGCCATTTCCTCCCACAACACCCAAGTCAGTTTTTCCACTTACAACAAAAACAATCTCTACAGCTAAACAACAAAGAGTCGCCAAACACTCTTGCTCGCCATCATTTCCAAATCTCCTTATAGAACACAGCGAAGAAAAAAGTAAATCCACTTGCTACAAACTGCACCATGAAATGACAGAGCTCAAAGCTCTTGGACACCATCCAAACTGCTGAGACACCATCCAAACGGCTCAGATGAGAAGTATCATTTTGTAGTGAAAGTGTAGGTTGGATAGAGAGATTTGTAAAGGTTAGAGAATCAGTTAGGTAGTTAGCTTAAATGAATGAGGTTGTACATGAATGGCCTAAAACATTTCAATCGTTTAACATTTGATCCCATAGAGGTACACCATGGCAACTAGGAGAGTTGTTTTCAAGTAAAAACGCCTTAAACCTTAATTAATTAAAAAATATAAGTGATATTGTATCTAAATCTATTTGAATCACCATAATTTCAGAGTCTTGTTGCATGCTTTTTTACATGCACATGTATTTAAGTTATATTTTCATTTATTTGAATCTCCATAATTTAAGAGTCTTGTTGCATGTTTTTTGAAATGTACATGTATTTAAGTTATATATTTATATCTATTGGTATTTATCAACTACATAATTTATACTTGTATACATCCATTTTAACTAAAGATCTCAAGAGCCTAGAGGAATTAAATTTCTTAAGATACACACACACACAAATATATATATATATATATATATATATATATATATATATATATATAATTTAAATTGCATTTTTGAATGCACTAATGGATTGAACCAATTCAAAATGTCATTGAACACTTGGATTGTGTAAACTACACAACTTCAACTTACAACACAACAAATGTTTCCTGAATTTTAGACAAATTTACTAACAAATATACTTGAAAAATGACCAAAATTGAATAGTAAGACTACTTGAAATGTTTAACATAACAATTTTTTTTTAAATTTCTATTAACCATATTGTAATATATACATAGTTGAGATTAAAATATTTTACTTAAAATGGGCATTGAAATATTTTATTTATGGATCTTGTCCATATTGATTATTTTTTATTAATATATTTTAATTATACCTAGAATTACTTAACTCTACATATTTAAATATTTTATTTATAATCCACATTCGATTTTTAATTATTATTAATAATATATTTTAAATGTTACATATTAATTTTATATTAAGAAATGAAGGGATTACGTATCTCCATATTATTACTATTTTTCTTTCCCAATGAAAAAACTTAATTTTCATTATAAAAAAGAGAAAATTACATTTTGTAGATACACTTTAGTGTATTCAAAAACTACTTGTAAAAAAAAAAACCAATCATCTATCATGATGAGTCTACAATCTAATAGTATGTGGCCCAAAAAATATCATAAATTATACATCCCAAGAGAAAAATAAAAAGTACATGTAAATCTAAAATAACAACAAAAATATGGCCTCCCAGAGGGAGTAACTCCATCACAATGTAGTCATAGAGATTATGATTAAAATAAAGAGAGAATTATTCCTAAATCTAATCCATATCCAAGCCTTTTATAAAATGCTTGTGGTATAGCTCAAAGTATTCTACCACATTCTACTCAGAGATCTTCTACATGCCCCATAATTGTTGTGCTCTCACTTTAGAAAGGTCATCTACTAAAGAATTCATTTACCTAAAAAATATGTGAACATGAAACATGGTAAAAAATGAATTTCAACTAGATAACTTCTTCCAACAAAGGAATGAGAAAGTATGAACATGACATCTAGCTTTATTATGAAACCAACTAACAACAATAAGAGAATCACCTAAAATATGGAGTTGCCTACATGTTTTTAAGAAAAAAAATAATAAAATTTTAATACTATATAGTTCAGCAAAATTGATTGAGCCTCACCCGAATCTGCTTTGAGTTTTGAAATAATGGGAATCCTATAAATATAATATAGCTCCACCCCGACAATCACCATTTTATTTTGATACCCCATAAAAGTATGTCCACGGATGGGACTTCTCCACCTCTTCAGGGATCACATTCCTTTGTTTATGATTTTCAGGTATTTATGGAATGAGGTCGAAAATGGCCTTGGATCTTGCTACCACCTTATCATGCAGGATTGCCCTGCTCTCAAGTAGCTTGATTTTGGGCTTAACCATATTCTCCTATTGACGATTGGAAGGATATTTATAAGCTTCTTTCGAGAGGAATTTTCCCACCAAGCATGCAGGGCATCCAAGAAAGAGAGGCCTTGCCAGATAAAATTTATAGAGAAGGAAGTGTGAACATAATTCCACACAACACAATTAAAAACACATTCTAAAAAGATATGGTTCACAAATTTTTCGGCAGCTTTACAAAGAGGGCACCAACTAAGACGAAGATATATAATTTTTTTTTCTCTCTATTAGGAAGCATTTTTTTTCAAGGATATAACAAATGAAGAGACACTATTTAGCCGTGAAACTAAGCTTCCACACTTGTTTCCACCACCATGCACTGTCGTGTGGTTGTTTATCAACCATGATAAAGACGTAACCATTTTTCAAAGAGTATTCTCCATTAGAGGGGTGGATTCGGCGCAACATATCTTCCCTCTCACCAAGTCTAACATGGGAGGAATTTAGAGAAGTGGTATAGTTTTTCATAAATCAGACTATTCCACTCAAATATTCAATTGATCCACATTCAACCAACCCAATGTGCATATAGAAGTTTTGATCGAGTTTGCTACTTGATTTAAAGTTGAGAAACCCCTTTCATGAAGGAAAACCACCATCTCCTGCAACAAGGTATAATGAACACCACATCTGACATAGGCATCTTGATCGATTCTAACGTGTTCCCCAATGCCTACATTCTAATCCATCCCTTGTTAAATTACACCAAAAGGCTTTAACACTGCCTTCCAAGAAACTGACACATTCATAACTTGCTTATTTAGGGAACAAAGCTAGCCCTCAAGGGAGCAGGGAAACAAATATTTTTTGTAAACCACATCCTTCCATAACCTTTATGTAGATATCAACTACCACCCAACCTTTGTAGGCAAAGGCTTGGAGGAAGACACTAAATATTCTTCATGCCCCAACAAACCCATTTTTTTTGGAAGGGAGATTCCATATGAATTGACCTAAGGGAAATCCATGTCGTCCTTTCAACCCAACCATAAAAATAAGCAACAAGTTTTGAAAATATAATTGAGGATCCCCTTCGGATTTAGGAAAGGGACATCCAAAATGCAAGGATAGATTCTAAAATGTATTAATGAGCATCAATCTTTCAACCCTTAAAACCCATCTAAAACTCCATATTTTGAGCCTTTTTTCAGTATTTTCTTGCAACCAATTCCAATGCACCTTTCTATAATCATTGGGTTTAAGATAAAAACCCAAATATTTAAGGCCAACATCAAGAGGATTTTTTTTTGAAAAAAAAAAGATTTTTTCATGATGGAGCTCATCTCGAGATAACCCAGCCATAATAAAAGTATACTTCTGCATACTAACTATCATTCCTGTAGCATTTTTTACGAGAGTAAATGCAACTTTGATAGAGGCTAATTCCCTCCCAGAGCCATCATAGAATAGTAAGATATCGTCAAGGAACCATAAATGATCGATGAACAAATCCCCAAGGACATGTAGATCCTTTAAATCACCCATTTTATTTTCCCTCCATATTATTGCTCTTATTAAAATGTAATTGATATCTTTTATTTACTTTTAATTAGTTATTTATTCACTTCTAAGTATCAATATATATATATATATATATATATATATATATATATATATATATATATATATATATATATATATATATATATATATATATATATATATATATTGGATATTGAAATAAATTAGTTAACATGGATATTCAATAGTTTATATAATTTCTACATTGAAATATTTTTAAGAAGTATACTAATTATACATCTTCTTTACACAACAAAGTAAAATTATACTTTTTTTTTTTACTTTATTTTGTGAGAATAATCTAGAATAATGTAGAAATAGGAGTGGTTATGGTTTGTTGAACGAGAGTTTTATAATTAGAGTTTAGTTCCACCAATTTAAGATTGCTACCTCAAACTTAAGAAGATTAGGTGAATGGCTATGCTATAGATATGTAATGTTGTCATTGAGCTAATAACAAGCTATGTGAGCTCTGTCTCACATTGTGTGTGTTGCATTTGCGTTATTTAATTTGGTATCAGAGCTTAGAGGACCTGTGATGTGTGTAGAATTTGAAGTGGAAATGGTGGCGTGAGAGAAGCCTCACCTTAGAGGAAACTGCCTCCTACGTGGTTGTTGAATGCTGCCTGAAGGTGCTGCCGCTGCCGCTGCTTGAAGGTTGAGGGAGATCACCTGCGTGGGGAGCATTGTTGCTGCTTGATTGTGTTGAGCCAATTTTCCTTTCAGCTTTAATGCTTGAAGACAACAAACTGTAGAGCTTTATGAATCAAACTCGATCATCTCACTAAGATCTTCATTAAATTCAACTGCATGGCCATTGATTGAAGGTGTTCCAGGTGTTTTCTGGGCCATCCCATGCCTTTGAAAGAAAAATCTAAAATGCCATATTTGTGCTTCTTCCAAGATAATTAAATCACAAGAACATCTCTACCTCTGTGTATTTATTGACTCCTTTTCCAATGCATTTCAATTGAACTCCAGCAAATTTTTATTTCGTTGATAGATGGATGGCATTTGCTGTTATTTTTAAGTTTCATGTAAAAATATAGTTTAAGGCACATTTTCTTCGATCCCTGAAGATACAATCTAGCGCCAATTTTGTTTGATCACATTAATTTTCTGTGTCCCTGAGCTAAAGTGTGTTAAAACCTCAAATTGGATCTGTTGCTTTCAAGTTGAAACATCCTGCACAACCTTGGAATTGCGTGTTGGATGCTGTGTCAAGTAGCTAGAGCTGACATTGTCATTCATGTGAGTTGAAGAAGAGTATAGATTTAATTCAGTGCAGGATCATTGCAATGAAATAATTTCTTGCAATTGAATCTGGTCATTGTTGTTTAAAACAATGGCTAATCCTTTTTCTGATTCATATTTAAATGAATCCACCAAACTTGATGGCGAAAACTACGTCAATTGGAAGTTTAAGCTGATCACCATTCTTGAGACATACAACCTCTGGACAATTGTCAAAGGTGACGAGCCCAAGCCTACTGTTGCCGCCGCGATTCCAGATTGGGATAAGCGAGAAATGAAAGTGAAAGTGTTGTTGCGCATGTCTGTAAAGGACAACATCATTTCTCACATTCGGGACTGTACATCTTCAAAGCACACGTGGGAAACGCTCAAAGGTTTGTACAAGACTACTAATTCAAACTTCATTTTATTTTAAAAAATGAAGCTACTATCTATAAGAATGGAAGCCAATGAAAGCATCAGCAACTTTTTTTCTAGAATTAAAGACTTAAGCGATAAGCTTGGTGACATTGGTGAAAAAGTGTCTAGTAGCGATTTAGTAACTGTTGCTTTGAAGAGTTTAGTCCAAGACTATAAAGTCTTTATTTCAGCACTCTCATCTAGACAAACACCTCCTACATTTGATGAATTGGCTAGAATTGTTCTTCAATAAGAAGAGAGAATAAAAAAATTTGAACTGGATTCAAATGATTCTGATTTGGCATTGGTTGCAAGAGGTAAAAGATCATTCTGAGGGAGACCATGGGACAGGAACAAAGGTCATTTTCAAGCAAAGCAGAAATTTATGACACATCCTGATTCTTATGTTAAGAGAAATATTGAATGTGATTATTGTGGAAAACCTGGATATCTAGCTAAAGATTGCTACAGAAGAAAGAATCATCAATCAAATCAGAGACATAGAAGGCATAATGGAAATTTCATGAAGAGAGACACTTTAGTTACTGATGGATTTAAAAATCTTAAATTGTTTCTCTCTGATGATGCATTGTCTGCTGAAATTGATGATGAGATTGCTTGGTTCATTGATTCTGGTGCATCAACTTATATGACTTGTAATAAAGAATGGTATGATAAATATTACGAGAAAACTGATGGCACACACATTTACCTAGGAGATAACAGGTCACATAAAGTCGAAGGCTATGGCGTAATAAGTGTGTACTTACCTAATGGACAAATGAGACAGATTCATGATGTGATGTATGTTCCTAGTATTAAAAATAATTTGGTATATGTTTCAACTATCACTGATAATACTTTAAAAGTGGAATTTGGTAAATTGGGGTGTATTGTGAAAGATGTTCAGGATCACTACAGGGTTGTTTCCACAGGTACCAGGGTTGGTGGATTTTATAAATTGGATGTGATGATGAAGAGTCATGTTGCATTGACATCCACAACAACGTCAATAGCAGAGTTATGGCATCATATGTATGGGCACCTAAATTACAATGATTTATTGTTGTTGCAAAGAAAAACAATGGTTGAAGGTCTTTCTGTTATGAAGTGTGAACATTTACCATGTGAAGCTTGTGCACTTGGTAAGCAGCATAGAGAGGAGTTTCCCGTTCATACAGAGAAAAGACAATATGATATACTTGAATTAATTCACACTGATGTATGTGGACCTATGCAGACTAGGTCACTTGGTGGTGCTTCCTACTTTCTTATTTTTGTTGATGATAGATCTAGATATACATGGGTCTATTTCATACGAAGAAAAAGTGATGTCTTTGAGTATTTTAAAGAATTCAGAACTTTGATTGAAAAGAAAACAGGAAAATACATTAAAATTCTCAGATCAGATCAAGGTGGTGAATATAAATCAAGAGCGTTTAACAGGTATTGTAAATTTCATGGGATCCAACAAAAGTTCACAGTACCCCATACTCCTCAACAAAATGGTGTTTCTGAGAGATGGAATAGAACACTGGTGGAGTGTGTTCCCAGTATGCTTCAAGGTAAAAACATTTCTAATGGTTTCTGGGAAGAAGCCATTAATATTGTTGTTTATTTGAAGAATCGAAGTCCCATTAAGAAATTATATTTTCAAACTCCTTTTGAGATTATTTATGGTCATAAACCTGATGTCAATCATTTAAGAGTATTTGGATGTACTGCCTTTGCACATATTCCTAAGGAAAATAGAATAAAGCTTGATGCAAAGTCAATCAAGTGTGTTTTTATTGGGTATTGTACAGATCAGAAAGCATGTAAACTATTTGATCCCAGTTCACATAAACTGTTTGTAAGTCGAGATGTGGTGTTTCATGAGAATGTTGATAAAAGTGATACAAATAATTATGCTTGGCATATATCTAATGATGATTATGTCAAAATTGATACTTTGGTTAAACAGGAACATGAATAGGTACAGGTTCAAAATCAGAATGAAAGCAGCATGAGCACTTCCAGCAGCAGTGATTCATCACAAGAGAAAGATTCACCTCCAAGCAGGAGAATCATGGATGGAACTCCAACAGGTATTGTAGAACCAAGAAGGTCAACCTGACAAACCCAACTTCCTGCAAGGTATAGAGATTATGCCTTGATGACTAATATCATGAATGTTGTAGAACCAGTTGATTATGAATAAGCTAAAGAGCATGAACAATGGAGCAAAGCTATAAATGATGAATATGACTATCTTATGAAAAATCAAACATGGGCATTAGTTGAACTCCCTGAAAACAAAGTTCCAATTAGAAGAAAATGGTTTTATAAATCTAAATTTAAAGCAGATGGTAGCATTGATAAATTTAAGATACTTTAGGCGAGATTAGTTGCAAAAGGATATGCTCAACAAGTGGAAATTGATTATGAAGATACTTTTGCAGCAGTAGCTAAATTGAATACAATAAGAGTAATGATTGCCTTAGCTACAAAACATAATTGGAATATACATAAATTGAATGTCAAATCTGCTTTTCTGAGTGGTGATTTAAAGGAAGAAGTTTATCTAGTTCAACCTGAAGGGTTTGTCAAACAGGGACACGAGCATCTAGTCTGTAAGTTAAGAAAATCCTTATATGGTTTGAAACAGGCACCGACATCATGGTATGTAAAGATTGATACCTTATTTCATCAGAATGGGTTTGTGAAAAGAAAAAATGATCCTAACCTATATGTCAAGAAAGATGAAGAAGGAAATTTTGTTTTAATATCTTTATATGTGGATGATATCATTATCACAGGCAGTGCTTACAAGTTAATTGAAGAAAATAAAATTTAGTTGTCTCAGGAATTTGAAATGAAAAATCTGGGTGAATTTCATTACTGTTTAGGAATTTAGGTATGGAGAGAGCCTGGTAAAACATTGATCACTCAAAGTAAATACACAAAGTAAATTCTTAAAAATTTCAATATAAGTGATTGCAAAGCTATGTCAACTCCCTTAGAACATAATGCAAAGTTGTATAAATAATATGGAACTAAAGAGGAAAATGGAACTTTATATCGTTAGTTGGTGGGAAGTCTGAAATATCTCACCACTACCAGACCAGACATTGCATACTCAGTCAGTATCCTTAGTTAGTTTATGGCTAAGCCTTCAAGAAATCACTGGAACGCTGCAAAGAAATTTCTCTAATACTTAAAAGGAATAATCAATTTAGGTATTATGTATACTGATGAATCTGATGTTGCACTGATAGGTTTTTTTTATTCAAATTGTGCAGGAAATCCTGATGATAGAAGATCTACCTCTGGCTATGCATTTCATATAGGATCAGGGGTTGTGTCATGGATTAGTAAGAAACAGCCAATTGTTTCTTTATCATCAGTAGAATCTGAGTACAAAGCTTTGACCAATGCCACCTGTGAAGTTGTTTGGTTGCGGAGAATTCTTGCAGATATTGAAGAGGAAAAAATTGGTTCAACATGCATAAATTGTGATAATCAAAGTGCTATCAAATTAGCACACAATCCAATATATCATGCCAGATCAGAACACATTGAGCTACAATACCACTTTGTATGAGAGAAGATTGAATCAAATGAAATTGATTTAGTATTTTGTAATACCAAGGATAATATGGCTGATATCTTTACCAAGCCCCTTGGTAAACTCAAGTTTGAAGTTTTTAGAAGTAAATTAGGTGTTGTAGAAAATCCATTTCTCCATTAAGGGAGGATGTGAGAATAATCTAGAATAATGTAGAAATAGGAGTGGCTATGGATTGTTGAACGAGAGTTTTATAATTAGAGTTTAGTTCCACCAGTTCAGGATTGTTGCCTCAAACCTAGGAAGATTAAGTGAATGGCTATGCTATAAATATGTAATATTGTCGTTGAGCTAATAACAAGTTGTGTGAGCTCTGTCTCACGTTGTGTGTGTTGCATTTGCGTTATTTAATTTATTTCTCTCTACATTTAATATTATATTTATGCAGAAGAGTTAGAGAGAAATATTTTAATCATATCTCTTTTGGATTGAGTTGAAACATCAATAACTAAACTATTTATAATTCTTGATCTTTTATAATTCTTTTAATGAAAACTAATTAAACATTTTTAGTGGAAAACCCTATCATAAGTGAGTTGTCAAACCAATAGTGGGGACAACCTTTATTAGTCACTATCCATGAATGTAGGTTGACTCATCATTGTTATTCAAAGAAAACAATGCAACCCCATTGGCGGTCCTTAAGGGGGCATGCTTTCACTCCTATAATATGTCTCACAAAAAATCATTGAAAATTAGCTAATATATCATTGGAGTCTGACCAAATCAACAATTATTTTAAAAGTGTGTGGCCTTTCGATTGAATTTAGGTTTACATTTAGTTTTAGATTGCTAATGGATATATTTAAGTAAATATGTGATATGTGATTTTATATATAGAGACAAGGATGTGTGTCTAGAGAAAGATTATATATATATATATATATATATATATATATATATATTAATATTAATACTATTAAAAGAATTAAGCATTATAAATTTGATTTTTTAAAATGTTTTTATATATATAACATTATCCGACAAATCTCTCCCTGTTATAATATGAAATACTTTACTATTCTTAATACAAAAAAAATTAAACAATAACATTTACATAATTAAAATTATTATAACCCTTATTGCATTTTTTACACTATCAACAATATAATGCAAAATCATGTAGCATCCAAAGGTTTTAATTTATTAACTTATTTTAAATTCATTAATGCAAAATCACGTAGCATCCAAAGGTTTTAATTTATTAACCTAAATTAAATTCATTAATTGAAATGACATTAGAACATTTTCATTAACTAAAAAATAAAAATAAACAACTTAATTCCTGACACAAAGATAGTCTTGCATCTTTAGGCAAGGAAGAATTATTTTTACCTTGAAAAAATGAGAAGCCATCATAAAGGAACAATCACGTTTACAAAATTCATTATTGGAACGGCATAAGAATATTTTCATTAACTAAAAAACATAAAAAATGAAAATAGACAACTCAATTCATGACACAAAAGTAGTCTTGCATCTTTAGGCAAGGAAGAATTATTTTTATGTTGATGAAATGAGAAGCCATCGTAAAGGCACAATCATGTTTACAAAATTCCACTTTTCAGCCAATAATAAAACCAATAGAAAGATATTAGTTAGTTTGGCTTGTCAAATAAAATGCTCAATGTGGCAATATATAAAGCGTGAAAAAAAATATTTATATGGATGATATATGTTCTTGGAATGCACGAAAATAGCCATCATAAGAGGAGCTCTATTTTATTCCATAAGTACTAAGTGGTTAGTAATGTTTGAAATGTATAATTGATTTTTTAATATTGACAAACATTTCTATTAAAATGCCTAAACAAAAGAAAGAGAGTTACAAATGTATAGTTGGCTTAAATTATACAACCAACCACTCCAAATGGAATAATCTGAAAATGGTGTGCAATTAAACTTTATGGTACAATGCAAGGCTGGCTTAATGGGATAAAAAAGGAGTCATCTCATCATTTACTAAAAACGATAATATCAACTAAATACATCATAATGAAATGACTAATATGGAGATGAAATATATCATCATCGAGTCATATGAGTTTAAAAGGGGCATCCTTAAGGTCAAATGACTTAACTAATAATTCATACAACTTAAATGTATTTGTTAAAATAGTTTTCCAAATATCCATATCATAAATGTAGAATGGGACAATAGTGAAGCATATTTTAGTTTAATGGTTAATTAGTTAGTTATTTAAAAAATAATAATATGGATAAGCATTCTAGAGTTAATTAGCCACCTTTTGTTAGGATTTTATATTTGTTGATGTTTACCACATTAATATTTGATTGTAATGGTTATTTACAAAATGAATATCTTGTGAATTTTTTTTCTCCACATTTTATGACTTTTCTTGCTTACTTCATAGATATTTCTTTCATAATTCATATCATTTCAAATTATATAATTTGGTGAATTTTTCATTCATAACGGGTTTGTTTCATTTACAATCACTCACTTACTTAAAAAATTTTATTATTTTGTGACAAAATTGTATATTTGAGGTTTATTTGTCTATTTTAGAAATAATTGTTTAAAATTATAATTTTTTTGCTTCATACTTTCCCATTTATATTCTTCTTTTTCTAGCTTTAAATTTATATTGGCGGCTCTCACCTCTCAAAGTCACATATAAATTTAGTCCCTTCATAATCATTTCAATTCAAAAACACGAGTATAATGTGATTTTTTTTTTTACTTGGCTCTATATCCTATGACTAAACCTCATCTAGTTTCATATTCATGTTTAAATTTATCACTTCCATCCCCAACTAATAAAAGGATTTTCTCCCTAATCTATAACTCACATGAATTAACAACTTTTTTTTGATGATTTATATATCATAATTTATTATTCACCAACAATTTATACTTTTTGGAAACGAAAAATAATTAGATTTATTTTTAAAAAGATCTCAAGCTCGTATCACACTATCCAATCCCTCAAAATTTTATCACAACACTCAAACTAATGACCTTTCGCTCGAAAAATTCCTCCTTGACAACCTCCTCCATCACCTTTGGCTCAAATTTTTGGTGGATTGCAAAACCTAGCTCCTTGTTCCCATATTTTGGATTTGGGAGTGCATTTGTGACACCATATGTAGCCTAGGTTCATTGGCAATTATTGCCTCAATATTCCCACTATTGCACCAAATTTCGATGTTTTAAGTGGCATTTAAAAAAACATAATTTCATATATTCTACATGTTGATGATATCAATGGAGTAATTCTACTAATTCCTCCACGCCAACCAACTATGAAACCCCACAATATTAGGGAATATTGGATTTCATTTCATACATAATAACTATGATCAATAATTGCGCGTATGAAAAACATATTATCTATTCGTTCCATGTCCCTAGAATTTTTCTCTCCATCCCTAAAACATAATGAGGATTTTATATCTAATGATATGGAACTATTTATCTGCAACACATTGAAAATTATTTCAATGTCTTTCTCTCGCCCTCTATAATCCTAACCATAGTATAGGAACAAATCACTAAAAATATAAAGTTATGTCATAGCCTTTCCCTCTTCCATATACCCTACTCGAAATGCCACAACAATATTTTTGTCGACTACCGAGTGGTAAACTACTCCATTTATATCATGTAATCTCTTGGAAATCCTATTTTAGCTCATTAGTTTCATTATAATCCTACTCAATTGGACATTGAAAATTCACATCTACATACATTTAATTATCACTTATATAAGTACTACACATCTCCAATAATGCATTATTTGATGTAGTTCCTATTACGATAAACCCTTAAACTAATTTTACTATGCCCATGATTTCCCCAAGCCTATTAGATAAAACATCTCCTTTAGCCTAACATAGGTTAGTATGACACATTAAAGAATTAAGTCCCATGAATTTGAAGCCATTTTAGATACCTAAGTAGAAAAAAATATCCCCTAAAATTGATAGGAAAAATTCAATGAGAACAAACACACCCACAACCTCCCACCCCCAAAAAAGAAAAAAAAGATTAAATGAGGATAGTGCATGTTAGACTAAGACATCTACTTAAAGTAGATGTATCATTCACCCCAAAGTGATCTTGAAACTCTGTGAACTTATTCTTGGTGAAGTATTTGGTAAATATTCTTATCATATATTAGGTAGATGGAGAATACTATGGATCAATGATCCAATAATAAATTATCCCTAAAATATTCATATGAATTTTAATGTGTTTGGTCCTTTTCATTTGAGCTAAGCATCCAAGGATTTGTATGGTACTTCGATTGTTACAAAATATGACTCTAGAATGATGATACTAACCACAAAAATTAGTGACAATAATGTTTCAATAAAATGGATTGAATTTCTGCATTCACTACACTTATATACTCTACCTCTGCAATCGATAAATAAATGGTCAACTAGTTTTTACTTGTTAACAAATATGACCCAATACAAAATTGAATACATAACTAGAAGTGAAATTGCAATCCATGCCATCGCTATCCCAATTAGAATCCATGTACCCAACAACATGAGAAGTGGAATATATTTCATAATTTATCTTAAAACTATGAGTACCATTAACATATTACAAAATTATCTTTACAAACTTCAATTTCAGTTCATTAAGCTCTTGATTGTATATGGATACTACTAAAACATAATAGGATATGTCAAATATAATCAAGGTGAGTTAAATAAACCTCAAAACCAAGTATTTATAATTTTTCTATCTAGAAAAGGTGTGATACCACCATCATCGAGTTTGACATGTAAAAAGAAAATTGTACATTTTCCAATAGTAGTTAAAATATAGTGAGCATAGCTAGTTAATAATTGGATTATGGCATATTGATTCATAAATTATATTAGGAGATTTGAATACCAATAAATTAATGTAACAATTAAAATCACTCATGGAAAACCTATCTTGAAAGGAAAATTCAGCCACAGTATTATATGATGTTAAACCCCATATGATCAGTAAGTAATCTACATAAATAACTATCAACAAGACAAACTCAACTTGTTGATGTGTAAAATTGGGATCTAAATTATAATGAGAGAAATGCTAGTATAACAATAACAACACCATCTTTGCATACCATGATCATGGTGATTTCTTGAGGCCATATAAATAATTTTGTAATCTATAGATAAGAAATGAATCCTAAATGTACCCCTATAACTATCATATAGATTTCCTCCTCAATATCCCATGAAGAAATGAACTCTTTACATAAATTACATTAAGATGCTATATTATAAGCACAAGTTGAATGGAATCCATCTTTGTAATAGTTTCAAAGGCCGTGTTGTATCCTATTCCTTGCACTTGTGTGAAGTATTCTTTTATGAGTCATGATTTATACTTATTTATAAGCCCATATATTACCATATTTGTTATATAAATCCATTTGCACCAAAAAGGACTCCTACCAATAAGTAAGGGAACAGGCTCCAATGTTTATTTCTTCATTAGAGAAAGATACTTCTCATCCATGACAACATCAGAATAAATATTACCTATAGCTTTTGTGTAATACTATGGACCTATAATAATGAATTTGTAATAATGGATAGAAGTCAAGGACTCTATAGTAGTGAGTGCTTATGGGATGCCTTGAAACTACACGTAAGTCATTCATGCATATGTTGAATTCCCAACTAGATCATTGACATATTGAAGAGCTCTCTATCCCAAAGTGCTTTGGTTGTTAGATCTACGACAACATATTCATCACTACCATTACCTTCCTCTTATCAATCTAAATGTAAAATTTCATCTGAGGTAATCAATCAAGCATATGTGAGATCGACATCAAGAATAAATTATAGGTATCTAGTAAGTTCTTCCTTAGTTGTATATATGGAGTTCTCTTTAAATTTGATAATTCTTTCAATTAAAAGGTAGTTAGTGAAAGGATTTATGATCTTGTTTTCGATAAAATTATCAAGTTATCCCTAGAAAATGCAGTCTTAACTTTTTGTTTCCAAATCCCTCCTTTTATTTGATGAAATGTGTGGACATGCACTATATGCAAACAACATGTAGTGCTTGAATTCCAATTTCCAACCAATCCAACATCCACATGGGGTTAATCCCTTCAATTCTTTGTGAGAGAATCATTTTGAATTTAGGAGACATGGTTGATAGGTTCATCCCAAATCTTTGGACTGAGGGATTTGGACTATAACTATTTTTCCATCTCCTTCAAGGGGTTTTCTCATATTTTACAACTTTTGTTTCTTCAAGTACAACAAACTATATTCTAGAAATTAGTACCTTCCTTTGAACACATATATATGTATTCATATACCCCCCCAAATTTTTTTATATAGGATTCTCATTCTCTTTATTGAATACTTGTCTACAATAGCTTCAAAATATTTGGCATGCTAAAAAATGTCTAATTTATTTTTAAGGAAGTATACCTAGGTGTAGCCTGACCATCCATCAACGAAGGTCAAAACATAATTGGCCTATCTCAAAAATGGGTGAGGAAATGGACTTATGATATCATGAAGAAAAATATTAAGATCTAACATGGTTTTCTATGCCTTTCATTTTTCAATTTATTCTTCTAGATGCTTTCTAGGAGTGACCATAGACTACTTTCTTAGCTACTGAAAATAACGAGTAACTAAGGTGACAAAAAAATGCATGCTAAAACTTTATTGATTCTCATAATGTGTTATACGTTCAGTAGAAGGATATTTTGGAATAAAATTAGAAAAAAATATAAAACCTTTGCAACCTTTGTTCCATCATAAATTTCTATAATGAGTATTGAATGAAGTGTGAACTCCAATTGATCTCTACTATGTAAATGGGTGATCAATTTATGGAATGAAGGTTGATGAACAAGGAAGGTACATTTAGTAAGTTTGGAAAAATGTAATATCCCTTTTCAGGGATATATCTAAAACACGACAAACTCCAACCAAAGATAGACTAGGAGGGCATTTACCAGATATTTCGCCTCTGAAAAGAGGACGAGATCCAGAGGCTACCTGGCCCTTTCCAGACTCTATCTAAGAGTGAAAGATAAACGCACCAAGTGGTATAGAACTAGAATGCTAAAAAACAATAATAGTGCAGTAGACATATAATATCATAGAAAGAGAATATGGAAACTACGGCAACTCATCTAGAAAACATAGAGAGGAAAAGCTGAGCCATTTTATTAATCTAAGGAATGTAATGAAGTACAATAGGAAATATTACTCAAAGAAAGTGAAGAAACACTCTCAGGAAATACAGGAAATGGCGGCTCTATGAACTGCGTCCCAGCTGCTGGAAAACTGCCATGTAGCTGCTACTACTAGAAAGGACTAAATATTAGGGGTTGATCCCCTTGCTGGAATGAGCTGAAAATCAGCAAACCTCCTCTCCTCAACAACCCAGACAAAATCCCAAAACCATTCCAAGAATGGCCAACCCTAGAAATCACCAGAAACTGCCTCCCCAGTGAATTACGCTGGCCTCCAAGGCACTACGCAGTGGCTAGATAAAAATAGCTGAAACATTGCCTCAAACTCTGCCAAAAACCTCCGATGGGTAGAGGCTGACCCTCTACTCAAAATCCCGGCTAAATCACTTGCAAAAACCCCAATCCGAAGCTCCTCCACAATGGACTGTGTCCTCTCTCCCAGTGACTGCGTAGTCTCTATAAGCTCCAGCTCCGCAACAAACCCAAACAATAAAACGACTCACAAAATGCTGAAAAACGAACCTTGCCCGAGCAGGCACTCGAAGTCCCCCGCTGCTAAGGGAGAGATCTCTGACTAGAGACACTCAATGCACTAAACAGTGCTGCAGACAGGCTAAAGAGCCAGTGTGCTCAAGAAGACAAATGTCTCACTCAAAAATCATCAACTCAGGAATGAATGAAATGAGGAGGCTCCTTCATCTTTTATAGCGTTGGTTTCCCTCCAAAACCCACTGTAGCCTCTCTCTCCTCCACATACTCATCCTTATCTACGCAGAAGCTTGCAGAAACTTCTAGAGTGTATGTAGGCCCTCCTCCTCTACGTGGTGTTAGGCCCCCCTTGACTCCCCCTTAAGTCACAACGTTGTGCTACTAGGTGGATGTCTTATTTCACTTAAGTGAGTTAGACCCTCTTCACTCACTTTTTTTATTTATTTACAAACTATAGACGGAAAAATAACAAAATTGAATATTCCAATTAGCTGTCGCTAATTAGGAATATTACAATCTCCCCTGGAAAAATGTTTCTTTTCCTGAAGCAACTGAAGTGATGGATGCTGCAAAATCTTCTCGTTCTCCCAAGTGGCATCCTCATCCGGAAAATTATTCCACCTCACCAAGAATTCCCGGACCATCCTGCTCCGTAACCACCTCTCCCTGGTATCAATAATGGCCTCTAGATACAACACCAAGTGCCCCTCATCATCCATAGGTGGTAGCTCCTCTGTCACTGTCACCTGCTACCCCAGCGCCTTCTTCAGGCATGATACATGGAAAATGTTGTGGATCTTGCTACCTTGGGGCAGCTTCAACTCATATGCAACCTGCCCAATCCTGCGTATCACCCTGTATGGCCCATAAAAGCGAGGCTTGAGCTTCTCAGCCCCCTTCTGCTTCAACGATGATTGTTGGTATGGCTGTAACCGTAGGTAGACCAAGTCCCCTACCTCAAACTGTCTCTCCACCCAACCTTTGTCGGCATACAACTTCTGCTAGTGCTGTGCTGTAGCCAAATTTTCCTTGAGAACTCGGAGGATGTCCTGACTCTCTTGGATCCAAATCTTGGCTCTAGGAGCCTTAATAGCACCGAACGTCACATCAGCAAAAGATAAAGGATGGTACCCATACAAAGCATAAAATTTTGACATACCAATAAACATGTGATGTGTCGTGTTATAACAGTACTCCCCCAAATGCAACCATCTCAACCACGCTCACTCCTGCCCACTGACATAGTTACGAAAGTAGCCCTCCAGCCACTTGTTAACTATCTCCGTCTGTCCATCCATCTGTGGGTGGTAACTGGTACTCGGTGCCAATTGCGTCCCTACTAGTCGGAAAAGCTCCTGCCAAAATCCACCCATGAAATGGATGTCTCTGTCACTGATGATGGTCTTGGGAAGACCATGCAACCTGAAAACCTCTCTGAAGAGAAACTCGGCCACCTGTGCTGCTGTGTAATGCACGGATATGGTGAAAAAGTGTGCATACTTTGTCAGTCGATCAACGACAACAAAGATACAATCCTTGCCCTGCGCCATGGGCAACCCTGTGATGAATTCCATCGAAATGCTCTCCCATTTCCCCTCCAGAATGGGAAGAGGCTGCAACAGTCCTGTGGGATGGCTCATCTCCCCCTGATTCCTTTGACAAACATCGCACTCCATGACGTGATGGAGTACGTCCTCCTTCAGGCCCTTCCATGAAAACCTCTCCCTAATGGCCCTGTAGGTTTTGGTAAACCCCTGATGGCCTAACAATGGAGAATCGTGTGATGCCTGGAGTATCTTCTTCTTAAGCTGAGATCCCTCAGTCAAGAAGATCCTGTCCCTGTAATAGATGATCTCATCAACCACCATGTACCTGTGATCCACCACCTGTCTGTCCAACACCTCACATGCAAATTTGTCCTTGCAGTACTCAACTAAAGATCGAGCCCTCCATTCTATATCCAAGCTCATAACTGATAACGTGCCTGGTCTACGTGAAAGGGCATCTACTACCACATTATTCTTACCCTTGACATACTCAATGTCAAAGTCATATTCTTGGATCTTACTGATCCACTTCTACTGCCTCTCATGTAGCTGCTTCTGTTCCAAAAATAACTTGAGGTTGTTGTGATCAGTCCTCACCCTGAACCTATTCCCTACCAAATACTGCCGGAATTTGGCCAAAGCATGCATGATGGCCAACGTCTCCTTGTCATATATATAATACAACCTCTCATGCGGAAGGATCTTCTGGCTCTCAAAAGCTATAGGGTATCCCCCCTGCATCAATACCGTGTTGATCCCCTCTCTCGACGCCTCACACTCCAAGAGAAATGGCTGCGTAAAATCTGGCAATCCAAGCACTGGGCAGCTACTCATCACCTCCTTGAGCCTATCAAAGGCTCACTGTGTTGTATCTGACCAAATGAATTCCCCCTTCTTCGTCAAATCTGTAAGGGGTGCAGCAAGCTGTGAGAATCCTCTGACGAACTTCTTGTAATAGGTACATATCCCAATGAACCCTCGAAGTTTCGTCACATTCTTCAGCTCTGGCCAATCTCTGATGGCTCTAATCTTCTCCTCGTGGACCCTCACTCCATCCACTCCAATAGTGTGACCCAAATATAACATCTCTTTCATCCCAAACTCTTCTTCTTGTCATCCCACTCCATCTCTAAGGCCTCCCAATCCATGGTGACCTTCCCCAAAGTAATCAGCAACTGAACACCTAGTACCACATTGGTATCTGGGATGTTGACCACGAAAAAGTGATCAGTCACGGTGTAAGTACCCATTGTCACTACTAACTCTGGAACATATAATTGGGCACACTGCATCATCTGGGCTCCTGGGACCAAGACTGAAAACCCGTCAAAACTCTTGGTCGGTATACCCCTCCTCTCGACCATCTGTGCATCAATGAAGTTGTGGGTTGCACCACTGTCAACTCGCTGGCCACGTACTATCCCTCGTACGTGCAGCATCAAATACTTAGGAACTCCTCGCAAAGCTACAAGGGCCCCTCCTGTGGGTGAAAAAGCTGCACCTCTTGTCCCTGGAGGTGGAGGCAGCAACTGATCCTAGGCCATCTGACTATCTCCTGCCTCCTCATCATCCTCATCATCCTCCTCCCCACTATCATCGGAGAAGACCTCAATGAATTGTGCTTTTCCAGCAGTACACCTATGCCCTGGTGCCCATGGCTCCTGACATGTGAAGCACAGCTGCTTCTTCCTCAACTCCCTCCTGGCATCATCATCTATCTGTGCCCGTCCCGGATTCCCCTTTGGAGGAGGAACCCTCACATCCTTCCCCTTGATCTGGAAGCCCTGTCTCTGGGGGTAAGGTGTCCGCGTCCTAGGCAATTCATCCTGTAAGTCCCTGGTCCTGCTGATAGCATCCTCAAGTGTAGCTGGTCTAGTAGATTTGAATAAACCTCAAAGTGGCTCTGCCAATCTCTCCACAAACGTATAGATAATCTGTGTCGTGGATAGATCAGGCACCATCACTAAGACCCTCAAGAAATCTGCGATGTATGCCTCTGGGCTCCCCATCTGCTTGAGCTTCGTCAGCTCAACAAAATGCTATTCTAGATCCCTTCGGTCAAAACACTCTATCAACCTCCTGGTAAACTCGACATATGTCATCACTATAGAATGTCCGAGTGTAACCATCCCATGGAACCACCAGTCCTGGGCCTCTCCATCCAAATGTAATTTCGCCACCTTGATGGCCTCCGTCTCCGACATCTGGTTAAGCTGGAAATAGATATCCAGCTTCTCCACCCAAGACTTTGCCGAACTGTTTGATGATCCATAAAATGTAGGCAAATGAAATCTACTAGAGGCACGGTGGGAATCTCCATCATGATAATTCTGGTGCCCTCTATGATGATCGCGGGGTCTACTATCCTGCTGGAGTTGCACAAAATCTATGAATGTGAGAGCATCCCTGAACTCCTACCCGTAGGACTGATACTCTGCAAAATAATCATCTAAGTGTCCAGGCTCTGCCTCCTGCTAGGCTCCTGCCCCTGTATCCGCTCCCAAGAAAGTGGGCATGGTAGAGCAGGTAGGTGTACGTGAAGCCATCGGCTGAGGAATATCACGCTGAGCAGCACCCTGCTTCGGCAAATGGTGGGATGTACCTGATCCCTCTCCGACCTGGAAAACCTATGGAGTCTCATGCTACCTAGCCTCCACAGCTGTGAACCTTTGTCCCATCACCTTAATTTGCCTAGCTAAATCCTGCACAGACTTGAGGAGTGCCTCTCCAAACTGTTTGGCCTCTGTGTCATCTACCATCGGCTCTTTCTCTCTTAAATCTAATACAAGCTCCACCTATTCTGCATCCGTCATAGGCTCTCTCTCCTGATCTGCGTCCTCTACCCGGGCACAGTCTTCCTCCTACTAGGTGGTCTCCAACCTACGCTCACGGTCTCTATACTTCCTGCCTCTGTATGGTCTCTCTCCTGATGTCATAGACCACAGGCTAAGCCAGAAATATGCTCTGATACCACTGTAATATCTCGTTTCGGGGATATCTCTAAAACACGACAAACTCCAACCAGAGATAGACTGGGAGGGAATTTACTGGATATTTTTCCTCTGAAAAGAGGATGAGATCTGGAGGCTACCTAGCCCTTTCTAGACTCTTTCTAAGAGTGAAAGATAAATGCACCAAGTGGTATAGAACTAGAACGCTCAAAAACAATAATAGTGTAGCAGACATATAATATCATAGAAAGAGAATACGGCAACTACGTCAACTCATCCAGAAAACATAGAGATGAAATTCTGAGCCATTTTATTAATCTGAGGAATGTATTGAAGTACAATAGGCGATCTTTCTCAAAGCAAGTGAAGAAACACTCTCAGGAAATACAAGAAATGGTGGCTCTATGAACTGCGTCCCAGCTGCTGGAAAACTGCCATGTAGCTGCTACTGTTGGAAAGGACTGAAGATTAGGGGTTGATCCCCTTGCTGGAATGAGCTGAAAATAAGCAAACCTCCTTTTCTCAACAACCCAGAAAAAATCCAAAAACCATTCCAAGAATGGCTAACCCTGGAAATCACCAGAAACTTCCTGCCCAGTGAATTACGCTAGCCTCCAAGGCACTGCGCAGTGGCCAGATAGAAACAGCTGAAAAACTTCCTCAAACTTCACCAAAAACCTCTAATGGGAAAAGGCTAACCCTATGCTTAAAATCCCAGCTAAATCACCTACAGAGACCCCAATCTGAAGCTCCTCCACAATGAATTTCGTCCTCTCTCCCAGTGACTGCGCAGTCTCTATAAGCTCCATCTCTGCAACAAACCCAAACAATAAAACGACTCATAAAATGCTGAAAAAAAAAACCTTGCCTGAGTAGGCACTCGAATTCCCCTGGGGCTAAGAGCAAGATCTCTGACTGGAGACACTCAATTCACTAAACAGTGCTACAGATAGGCTAAACAACCACCGTGCTCAAGAAGACAAATGTCTCACTCAAAAATCATCAACTCAAGAATGAATGAAATGAGGAGGCTCCTCCATCTTTTATAGCATTGGTTTCCCTCCAAAACCCAACGTATCCTCTCTCTCCTCCACATACTCATCCTTATTTGCACAGAAGCTTGAAGAAACTTCTAGAGTGTACGTAGGCCCTCCTCCTCTATGTGGTGTTACGCCCCCCTTGACTCCCCCTTAAGTCACAACGTTGTGCTACTAGGTGGATGTCTTATTTCACTTAAGTGAGTTAGACCCTCTTCACTCACTTTTTTTATTTATTTACAAACTATAGACGGAAAAATAACAAAATCGAATATTCCAATTAGCTGTCGCTAATTAGGAATATTACAAAAAAATCATGATTTAAATCAATGGTTTCTTTCTTGCATACTGAAACTAGTGCATTATCTCACATAAATACGATATTATTGGTGCATGGATCCAAATAAATTAAGACTTCTTGTGATGAGGCCATATGGTTTGAGGATCCTACATCAAGAACCTTTGTAGATAATGACATATTTCCATGCATTTTCCTTTATTATCTTATAGATTTCGTATTTCTTAGATTTATTCCTAATAATATTAAGTACATTGACATAATTCCAATCAATAATATGTGTCATATAATCAATTTTACCCCTTATGCATGCATGTTCGTAGGGATTGGATATTCCAATAAGAACACATCACCTTATCCTTATTTTCTTCCCTTATTATAGAGTTGAAGGAATCCTTTATAGATTTTGGTGCATGTTCCTTTTTTTGATATTTTCTTTGTTACTTTTAATTGTTGTTTAAGTTTGTAGCAAATCTTGTTTTCCTCATTTATGAAAAATGAATTCTCATTTCTTGATGTAACCGATATGAATGATTTTATTTTTTTCATGGTTGTGAGAGGTAGTATAATCTTCCAAGTAACTCCCAATGCACATTTTGTTGCATGGATAATATACACAAAAATAATTATTTATAACATAATTTGGATAGAATCACAACAATGAGTTGCACTTCCTTCTTATGTATGCCACATGATTTGAGTTAAACCAATCATGGTTTAAACATGGTGAACAAATCGTGGATATTTTTGAAGCTTCTGGGGTTGGAATTAATAATATCATTATCCATCTTATTTCCTTGCAACTCATCTTACTTCATGAATATTTATTCTATATTTTTTTATAATTCATCAATGTAATTACATATTTTATTTGGAACAATATCCCAAGAGTAATAGAGATACATAACAATACATATGTGTTATCGATTTAATTGAGAATTGTTTCCTTTTTAGCATATGTATACTTTGTTTCGATCTTAATTCCTATTATAATCATGTATAAGCCTTTACTCCACAAAAAAATCACCACCTAAGAGTTAGTAGATTATTTTCTGAGAGTGATCAATATCATTTTATGTGATTTAATTTGTGTCTTCCACATACAAACCTACATACTTATCCCTTATATGCAATGAATCTCTAACAACATGTAACGTTATAATCATTAACCTACAAGAAGAACTAGGGCGTAATTGAGAAGGAATACAATATGAGAGAAGAAACATTATGTAACACCCTCATCCCACATATACCCATGTAATGGACCAACCAAGGTAAACATATGACGAAGAGTTACTATGATCACATCCAATCTCCTAGGTGACCTTTAGGAAGTGGAATCATCGGAAACACATCGAACATACCTTCCACATCAGCAAAAAGACTCCCAAAAGCCAACCCAACTACTTAGGCATCCAGAACCTAGGTCCCACTAGGGTCTTAGGCCTTTAAACCCTCAGATTCTCCCACTGTATAGGAATGGGTGCATATGGGAGGCTCTGGATGCTCCCACATCATATTAAAGCATGCGTCTAGGGATTTTTTCCAACAAACGTATTCCACTATTCCTGGGATTTGAGCCACATTTTCAGGCCCAGAGCCAGGGTCACTTCCCAAAACCCAATGACAAGTTTAAAAAATGAAATAGAAAAATGAAACAATGATGTATTTTCAAAAACCATGACAAGGCTGACAAGGCCTAGACTGGACCCTTTCTAGCAATGACAAACATTTCGTCAAACATATCACAAACATGTAATCTACAAGTGTAAACAACAGATATGAGCATAGGGGTCTCATACTTATCTGAGAATCGCTACGAAGCATTTTTCCCTTACATCATTTGTTGCATTATCATCTATTAGGTCATAGGTAAATTTTCATTAATTTACAAACAAAATCATGAGGAGATACATACATCATCATTTCGTAATACATGCTTATAACCAACATAATAATAACAAAAATATCAAGGATACATCATCCATAGAATCCACATAGAAACCACATAAAATTTCAAGGAGAGAACCTCTTATTAAAGAATGCAAAAACCAACCATGGATGGGACTTCCACATTCCACCCGACCATAGATTTCTTGAGCCAAATCTCTCATCAACCAATCACCCCCGTGCCATATTCCAAGCATGAATGTGCAACTCAAATCGGAAGAACCAGCCAAAGCATCCTGAAGCAAAACCACCTCACCTTCATCAATAGAGACTAGGATTTACCATAATCTACAATGGATCACTAGGAAAAACTAATAAACATGTCATAACGGGCTACTCCACAAGAGGTTCGGGAGTAGCACACAATGGATATTAAGAATACAACTGCCAATATTAAATCCATAGTCTACAATTGCAGTTGAATATTTTAATACATTATGAATGTATGGGCCTCACTACCGAAGGACCATCGTGTGAAAAATATTGAAGTAGAAATCCACGAAAAATTGGAACAGATGGATCACATGAAGGTTATAGCATGGACCTTAACACAGGCACAATGGTATGCCTGTATCCAAGAGGGAAAGTTTTTGCAGGGATATATTGATGAGATGTGTAGAAAGGATCAACTTATCATTGCCAGAATGCAACCATGGAAATATTAAGCCAGTCAGCTATTTTAGACTGTGGAGAAACAACTGAAAGCGTTGCACCAGGCACAAAATGAATTTTCTCAGAAGATAGTCAAGTAAGCTACCGAAAAGTTGCTAAACGAAGTATGTGAAGTCGATAAGCAGTGCGCCGAGACAATTCTGCCACTGGAGGATGCCTTGAGAAACATAAAAGCAAATATTGAGGATGCACCAAGTGAGGGACGTGGGATGAGTCACATATTTTTATTGGGGGGTATTGGATAGGGTACCCCTAGATCAATTTTTTTGTAAAATAATCTGCATTTTGAGGAGCAAGGCATGCTGCACACATATATGTTAGAGTGTTATGGGCGTTGGGGTGGGTGAAAGTCACTTATTTTTTAAAGGGATGAGAACATTTTAAATACTTAGAGCTCCACCCATGGTTTTCAGACCATGGTATTGTAAAATAAAAGACTATATAAAGAGTCTAGTGATATCTCTTGGATATCAATCAATGAATTAATTATAGAATGCATTTGGATGTAAGGTTTTATTAATTTTTCATTCTATATTTTGTGCGAAATGGAAGTCTCGTGCAGTTGAGTCCGTGGAGACCTTATAAAGTCTGTAGCTAAGTGCATAGACCCATGCAGCTGAGTGCATAGGGTGGAAAGTGTTGTATTAAGAAAATATGAAGTAATAAAAGAAGACCTTGAAGACATATCTGTGTTCTTTACTTATATGTATGATTTATAAATATTTTGATGTTATATATGCAAATTTAAGTTTTTTATCTATGTTTTCATCGTGAATTCTGGGTTATGGTTTCTTATGTGGATTAATGCATGTTAAACTAGAATCGCGCAGTCTAAAAGCTAGTTAACTAGAAGTATTGAACAATGACTGCGTAGTTAGCATATTTATTATGTGAAGATATAATAAGTGTTAAATAGAAGATAAGCCCTAAAGCCACACTCCATAGTCCCTCTAGATGCAGATTACATGGTGCTAGAATCCCCTAATATTTCATCAGGTGAGACTTTGGTCTGTGCAGTAGATCTTTGCCGAAAGGGTCAGTAATAGTGGGTTTTGTTGGTTCATGAAACCATATCTAAACCTGGTTCTAGGCCGCATTAAGCTAACACCCCCGTGCCATATTCGAAGCATGAATTTGGGACTCAAACTGAAACATCCAGCCAGGGAATCCCGAGGCTAAACCAACTAACCCTCATCAACAGAGACTAGGATTTACCGTAATCCACATCGGATCACTAGGCCAACGCAATAAGCATGTCAAACAGGATTTACCATGATCTACACCTGATTACTAGGCCAATAAAACCAATTATGTCACTAAATTTCTCCACCTACACCTTGAGGAATTTTCCTATCTCCTAGTCTCTCAGTATTTACCACAATCAACAATCTGATCTAGGGATTTCTAGGCCCTAAACCGAGACATACTCTCCAAGATTTATAGTATATCCAAACCAGGGATTCCCAGGCATGATGGGGATCAAACCATGTCTAGGCTTTACCTTATATCTTGTCATTCACTGATCGACGATTCCTAGGCCCACCAAGGTGACACACTATCCAGATTTACTGCAACCGACAGTCCGGTTCAGGGGTTACTAGGCCATGTGTTATATCATTTCAGGGATCCACCTCACTCAGCCTCAAATCCATCTGACAATATAGCTCAACCAAAACATGAGAACCTCATCACACCATGGATATCCAGAAATTGAAAGGCCAGGCTGAAAACAATGTCACACTTGGAAATACCCATGCCATGATAGAAAACAACCACATGAAATACAATGCATGCTAAATATAGCAAGGAAATTAAACATGCAAATTGATACCTGCAAAAAATATTGATGTAGCTACTTTATCCTACTCTTCCTTCCTTTATCCTTCCTTACTCTTACCTTCTTTTCATTTCTTGATCCAATGCCAAAGTGCTCCAAAAAAAATATAAGTGTACAAGAGTGAGTGAGTGAGAGAGAGAGAGAGAGAGAGAGAATAATGAGAGAGCTCCAAAATTGAACTAATAAAAGGTACCAACTGATCCTCATAAACCTTTTATCAAACAGACTTCTATTTTCTTCATTTTTGATTATTTTCGTTCATTTTACTCTTCACATGCATAATGTGACCTTTCACCTTCTTGTTCTCCTAATTTCCATTATTTTCATCAATAAATGTGCCAAAAATTCCATTTTCCCTTTCCAAATCCTTTTCCATTTCCTTTTCCAATTTCGTTAGCCATGTTAACCAAAATGAACACCCACTAGGATGTTTTTGCCAACATTCATCTTGGAATAAGGGTCCCATCAACCATGGTTATTATTTTTACTTTATTAAATTTAATTACATGGATTTTTCATGAGGGATATTATAGAACCATCCCCCTTGGGGGACATTTTCCTTGGTGTTAAACCACATATATTCATCAGAAAAACCACTGTAAAGAAAAAATATTGCCCATGGAGCTTTATAACAAAGCTAGATGCAGTATTTACATTGATCACCCTGCTGAAAAGAAAACCAACATGAAAACATAACAACATGAAAATTAAAATGGAATGACATCCTTACCACTTATTGGAGCTTCATAACATTGCTCATAGCAGTATTTAAATCCATATACATATGTACATATACCAAAACATCACAACATAACATATACCAAACATCATACCAAAACTAATTTTCCTCAACTGGCAAAAAATGAAGGATACATAGCCTGCATCTGATCCACCATCTCCCATGTAGCTTCATCGGGCCCAAAGTGCTTCCACTACACTTTAAATTTCTTTATTTCTTGATTTTAGAGCACGAGCACCTTTCTATGCAATATATACTAAGGCTCATGTTGGAATTCTTGATCTTGGTCCACCTGCAATACAAACCAGTCAATCACATGACCAACATATTTAACATATTTCTTAAGAAATTATATATGAAAAGAATCACGGATTTTCATGGTGGAAGGAAGTGTAAGTCGATAGGCTACTGGCCCGGTCCTCTCAATAATCCTGAAAGGCCAAAAAAATCATGGTGTTAGCTTGGCACATGATCCAATCCACAAGGACCTCTTCTTAGTGACTGATGCATAAGTACACCTATTCCCCAACTTGAAACTATTTAAACAACTTGTTCTGTTCTGCATAACTCTTCTACCTATCCTTCTCTACTTTCAAATTCTTCTTTATTACCTACATTTCCTGTTCCATCTCTTCCAACGTGCCTGATCCAATCAATACTCTGTTAACCGAAGCACTCGAATCGATGGGGGTATTGCAACTCCGCCCATGAAATGCCTCAAATGGAATCATCCTCAATGATTCTTGGTACTCGTTGTTGTAGGTGAGATCTGATAGTGTAAGATTCTCTTCCCACTTTCGTTGTTGATGCATCACATGCATTCTCAACATGTCCTCCAAGTTCCTATTTACCCTCTTTGTCTGTGCTTCTGTTTGTGTATGATACATTGTAAAAAAGGCCAACTCTGTTCCCAACCTTGCAAGTAACTCCTTCCAAAACTTGGAAGTGAAATTTGCATCCCAGTATGACACAATCTTCTGATGGACACCATGAAATCTGACCACATCTCTAATGAACACTCATGCTACAACCCTAGTTGAATATGTAGTCTTCACTTGAATGAAGTGGGAAACCTTATCAACCTGTCCAAAATTACAACCATGATGGAATAATGTTGTCTATATGTTCTGGAAGAACCTGTGATTAAATCCATGGAAATGAACTCCCATTCCCAATCTAGAATTAAAATTGGTTGTAGTAGTCCACCTCGATGCCTACACTCTAGCTTAACCATTTTACAATCCAAACATCTAGCCACAAATTCTGCTACGTATCTCTTAAATTTCTCCCAATAATAGCACCTCTTCACTACAGTCAGTGCTTTTTGATAACCTGGGTGACCTGAATATGGTTTGTTATGAAACTCCCTTAAGATCACCTTCTTGAGCTCAATTTTCTGGTATCTTGTCTCTAAATCTGACCAAGCCATATACTGTGAGATTGTAGTCCACATCCTATACACATGCACATGTACCCGCACTTGTACCACCACCTGTACCTATACCACTACATGTACCTATACCTATAACTGTACCACTACATGTACTTGTACATGTACTCTGTTACAACCTGTGCACATCCTCCAAATACCTGTCATCATACCAAGTTTCCTGCAAGATCCTATCATGTAAGTCTATCCCATAGGAGCTCATAGATGCTATGTGATTTACCTGTATCTGCCTAATAAGAGAATATGCAACCCTATTCTCTTTTCCTTTGATGTACCTGATCTTGAAGTCAAACTGACTGATCATGGCCAACCATATAGCTTGTCTAGCATTCATATTCGACTGGTCAAACATATATCTCAACCCACTGAACCCACTGTGATCACTCATCAATACAAACCTCCTACCAAGAAGATAGTTCCACCACATCGTCAATGAAGGGATGATTGTTGCCAGCTCAAGGTCGTGTACCGGGTAGTTCTGCTCATGCTCATTCGGTTTCTGTGACTCATAGCATACCACGTGTCCATTGTGCATAAGGACTGCACCAAGTCCTCTCTTGCAAGCATATGTACATACTACAAACTCTTCATCTGGATCTCCAATATTTAATAGTAGGGGAATTTTGAGGTCTAAAATGGGCCTTCTAAGGAAATTGTAACATAATAGTGGAAATAATAAAATAATATTAGATCACATCACCAAATTTTAGAGGGAAAAAGGAAAAAACTACTTTTGCAACTCGTATTTTTAACTTATCCCCCTATGGGTTTACTCAAATTTCAAGCGGGAACACTCGTTGGATGCACAATTTGATTCATTATCCAGGGAGTACCCATGTTGGATTATTTTGATTGACCTTCCTACTTGAAAAATGAGAAATACATGAAAAACATGATTGCAATCACATTTTTTTCATGTATTTCTCATTTTTCATGTAGCAGGCTCTATCGAAAGTATGCAACATGGTTACTCCTTGGATGAGGAATTAAAATTTTGAATCCAACAAGCAATCTGGCTCGAAATTTGAATAAAAACTTAAGGAGATAAGTTGAAAACACAAGTTGAAAAAGTTATTTTATTATTTTATTATTTTTTAAACCTTTTACTTTTTTACCCAAAAAATGGTGAATCGCCCCCCCATGGTTGACATAATTATCTTGAATACTATTGGTTATTATAAAGTTTATTTTGGTTGTACATTTTCCTTAGGAGGTCCATTTTAGACCTCAAAAGTTCTCTAATGCACTGGAGCATGTGTCAACAACTTCTTAAGCCGCTCAAAACTGGCCTCACACTCCTCTGTCCATTCAAACTTCTTACCTTTCCTCTACAATGATGTAATATGATAATCAATATGTGAGAAGTTCCTTATGAACATCCTAAAATAACCTTCCAATCCCATGACAGATCTCACCTCATCCACATTTATAGGAGCTACCCATGTCATGATGGCCCTTATCGTTTTTGGATCTATTGTTATGCCCTCCTTGGAAACATGTCCCAAGTAATGTACCTCAGTATGGAGAAAACTACACTTGCTGATTTTAGCATGCAACTCATGCTCTCTCAACAATATCAACACTACTTCCAAATGCTCAACATTCTCTTCCTCATTTTTAGAATATAAAAATATGTCATCAATGAACAGAATAAAAAACTTGTCCAAATATGGACGCAACATAATGTTCATCAAACACATAAATATAGTTGAATCATTATTCAAACAAAATTTAACTACAAAAAACTTGTAATTCCTCTACCTGGTACTGAATGCGGTCTTGTAGATGTCCTCTTCTTTGATGTGTAACTGATGGTATCTTGATCTCAAGTCGATCTTAGAGAACATTGTTTCTCCCTTCAACTGATCAAACAAGTCATCAATCGTCAACATCGAATACTTGTTCTTGATTGTCATTTTGTTCAACTGCATGTAGTCAATGCACAATCTGAGAGTACCATCCTTCTTCTTCACAAAAAATATAGGTGCACCCCATGGTGATACACTCGGTCTAATGTATCATTTATCAAGCATCTATTTAAGTTGAAACTTTGACACTACCAATGCAGGTGTGCTCATCTTGTAAGGTGTTTTTGATATTTATGAGAAATTATGGAATATGGTGTATTCTTATCGAAGGGCCCGGTGTTTCGAGTGAACACTTCACCCATCTTCAGGAGAAAGAGCTTTATATGTGATAGGAAGAGAAATGGACAACATTATATAGAAAACGGGAGAGATCTAGCCGTTAGCTAAGGGGAAGAATAAGGGGTGAAGATAATTTGAATAGGTCAAATGATAAAATTTAAAATAATAGATAAATTATATGTTAGAGAAATTAAATAAAACAAATTATTCAATGAGAAGGAAGTTAGTTAAATTAAATTAAATTAATTAAACATTTTTTTTAATTTAAATAAAATTAAATAAATGCATATAGCCGTTGGGGAAATTAAGCGAGATAAATTATTCAACGAGAAGGAAATTGATCTAATAAAGTTTAATAAATTGAATTAAATTATATTAAATTAAATTAACTTTACATTAAATTAAATTAAATTATAAGATAATACTTTAAAATTTAAAATAAAATTAAAATAAAATAAATTTTAGTTAAATTAAATGTAAATTAAAGAAATGAAATTAGGATTAAGAATATGAATTAGAGATGTTTATGAATTTAATTGAATAAAGGGTTATAACTTAGGATTTAAATAGACAAAAGATAATAATAAGGGTGATAAATGATAGGTCAAATTTCAGGATAGAGATAAATAATTATGGACATACTAGAATATTAAATATTAAATCTAGATAGAAAATACCTGGAAAATAACGATGGAGGTTATGCAATAAATAGATTAAATTAAATGATAAATTAGATTAGCTTAGGAAAAGTTAGGGATTGCTAGAATCTTATTTAGTGGACAAGCGCTTAGATGAAAGAAAGTGGATGGTGGGTTTCCCCGATTAACTTACATGATACCCATCATCTCGGTTAAAGTTATTATGGTGTTTTTAAATTTCTAGGGCTTCCTGCATGACCAGGCTAGAGTGGTATGCGGAATATGCTAAGATTTTGGATTTGTCAAAACGAATGAGGTGTTTGGTAGAATGGGAGTACTCAACAATGACATATTTGGTAACATGGTTGTGGATGTTGTCATCCATGTGTTCTTTCAGCTGAGTTTTGAAGGACCTGTCGGTCTATCCTATGTAAGACTTTCCATAGGGGAAGGGGATCTCATAGACCCCGGGACCCAACATAGGGTCGTTTTTTTCCTTGGCTGATCTGAAGAGCTGGCTGAGGGTTCTCTGAGGCTTAAAGAAGGTTTTAATGTTCTTTTGGAAAGTAGCTTGGATAAGTGGTCAGTAACCCCTTAAATGTAAGTAAGGGTTACTTTGGCTAGGGGGGAGAATAGAGATGGTTTTTGGGACGGGAATGGATGCAATATTGGAAGGATTTTTTGACTTAGGACGAGGAGAAACCATTATATTTAAGAGTAGAAGAGAGATGGGATTTTTCTTTGGGAAATTCTTGGGATGAGGAGATTTGAATGGCACGAGAAACAAGAGTTTTGAGAACGAAATATTTTTGAGAAGGATGGTAGTGGAAAGTAGCATGAAGGTATTTTTCCATATGAGTCTTCTTTCGATAGAATTGGTGGGTGATAGAACCATCGGAGAGGCGGGACAAAAGAACATCAAGAAAGGGAAGGGAATGGTTCTCTTCCAAATCCATAGTGAACTAGATGTGAGGGGAGATGATATTGATATGAAAAATAAATTTTCGGAGCATGGGAATATGGTCATGGTACCAAATGAAAAAGGTGCCATCTACGAAACACTTCCAATATCTATGTTTGAGGTGAAAGGTTTCAAGGGACTTGGTTTCAATGTGCTCCATAAAAATGTTAGCAACAACTGGGGAAAGGGAGGAGCCCATGGTTGTGCCCTTAGTTTTCTCGTAGCAAACCCCAACAAAGGTGAAAAAGGTGGAGGAAAAACAAATATTTATAAGATTAAGAGTTTCTAAATATACAAGTTTAAATATAAGTTTAATAGCTTCAGGGATAGGGATTTTGGTGAATAATGAGTGTTACGGGCAATGTTACACTAAGGTCCTGCGTTGATAAACCTCACAGAGTAGGGGCATGTCATCACAAGAAGGACTCAAATTACCAACTTCTATGCCTTAAAATAGAAAGTGAGGATTGCATATCTTACCTGTTTATCCTTCATTTGTAGTAGATCCCATAGGGTTCAAATCCCCTGCAACTCCTCGTGCTCCAGAACTTGCAAATCATAAAATAACAAGCACAAAAACTTAGTTGTACAACATATATGTCCTATATGTTAGAAAAATAGCATACATAATCTCATAAAGATAACAAGAAATAAACTATTAAATATTATTAAGCATGTATATGGGACATATGACACATGAACATGAGGAACAAGATGGTACTTCTTTTATTGATAACATGTACAGAAAACAATAGTGGAGAAATTACCTAAGATATTCCATGGCCTTGACCAAAACCGTCCTCTAGATTCGTCCAGCCCTAGCCTCACAAACCTTATTCCATGAATGATACACAAAGGGTGTCATATGGAATGAGGGTGATTATCACAAGGAAAAAAGGGTTTCCTGAAAATATGGGAAGTACAGGAGGCACAGGAGAAATATAAAACTTGATCAGGGCTATAATAGGCTATAATATCTATAATTCTCTCTCCTCCCTTAGGCCATTCCCTTGAGGCGTATTTACACTTCCTCAATTTAGTTTTTTCAGTTGGGGAATAGTTAGGCCATGGGCTAGGATAGTTAAGTTACAGGAAAAACTGTAAACGCCGCCTCAATAATAGGGAAATTTTATATTTTTAATATTTTAAATAGCATAAGTGGGTTTGCTATGAATGGACCCACGTGTGCACATCGAAAAAGCTGGGCAGAGTCGTGTATGGATTTTAAAATACTATTTTTCGAGAAATGTGACCAAGTTTGAATGGAAGGGCTGCACAAGGCCAATGCATATGTCATCAAGTATATAGTGGTGATAAATGATGTTCTAATAATGAGACAACATCAAAGATAACCATGATGTCATTCTTATCAAGCTTAAGGGTCTTGATATGTTGAATGAAATATGTAGAGTCTTTAATGTATGAGGAAGAATTACTAGACCGATGACGAAGTTTCTTCGCAAGGAATTTGGAAAGAGCATGAGTAGGACCTCCTATAATGCTAACTATAAGTCTAAGGGAGATATCTGGTTTGTGAATTTTTGGCTGACCATAGATTCCGGGGATAATCAGGTTGAGCGGGATGAGGAGCTTTTGGATGGCAGGGTCAAGGGAAGAGGATTTGATGGCTTTAGTGACTAGGCTAGAAATAGATTGGAGGGGTTTTTAGTTAAGGGATAGTAAGAAGAAGAGGAGAGAATATCACTCATATTATGATGGTAATCTAAATAATTCAAAATAACAGAGGTATTTCCTTTGTTAGATTTGAGGATGAGAATATTGGGATTTGAATTGAGCTGGTGAAGGTCAAGAAATTCTTCCTTGGAAATGTGAGGCTTAGGGAGCTTGGATTTTTGAAGAATGCATCCACATCATTGGCAAAGCTCTTCAGCTAAATTAGAGGGAAGGTTGTGGGATATGGATTCAATTGAGAAAATAATATCCTCATAGGGGATGGAGAGAGGCACAAGGGAAAAATTAAAACCTTTTTCAAGAAGGCTTAAGGAGGGGTTGTAAAGTTAACTGAGGAGAGGTTCTTTTGATGTTGGAGCTACCCCTAGTAACAACTCAATAGAAAAATATACCTCCCTATGAGGTGGAAACTCTACAATATCTACAGGAAATACATCCTGAAACTGTTGTAGAACTAGGTACCTGCTCAAAACATTTTCATCCTCAACTTCCTTACCTTTTTCACTGGAATTATGCACTCAGAACAACACACACCCTTTCATGTGATTGCGGTTGGCCTGAATGGTTGTCACCATCCTTATTGATGTGGATTTATTCTTTTGCTCTAAGACTCTTGCTTCCTCATTGTCATCCAAACACTCAATGGATTTTTCATAACAATCCAAATTGGTCCTATGAAGGTATATATAATCCATACCCAATAGCATAATGTATGACCCCAATGGAAATATTTTCAAGTGCGTTGTTGTAGGTATGCCATTCAACTCAAATGCACAATCTCTTACCCAATGATGAACTATTTTCTTGGTACCTATATCCAACTGCACTAACCAAGATTTTGCATGTACTTCTTTATTAAAACCACACTTTTCCACCAAATAAGGACTAACATAACTATAATTAGATCTAGGATCAATCAAAATGTAAATATATTGATCACAAATCTTACCATCCATCACAATGATAGATTCTGGGTGATCTGTCTTCCTGTTGTCCATGGCTGCATAAATATGAGGAATGTTTTGCCCAACATCCCCAACACTTTTTGCATGCTATGAAATATATATATATATATATATATATATATATATATATGAGGCATACCACCCTAATTTTGTGGATAATATCTCTTAAGATGCTCCTTACCGCATGTCCAACACTCCAATTGTCCAATACCATCACCTCTATGTGGATTCTATGATCCATGTCCCTATCTAGCTGCATTAAACTTCTTTTGCGGTGCCAAACTTATTTCTCTTCTGCATTCTAAGGAATTTCTCTTTCCCGCTGCCATTTACCTTTATCTTTGTTAGTCCCTTTCCATCCTTGTAAGGATCCATTCTTATGTTTTGATTTTTCATATAAATGCTTCAACTTCTCAATGACTTCCTCAATTGACCAAGGCTCATCATACTCAAACCGATCTCTAAATGCTAATGGAAAACCATTGGAAAATCATTGAAATTTGGCCTTCTCATATTAAGCATATGTTACATACCTCAATAGCTCCAGGAATTTAGCCATGTACTCCTCATCTATCATTAACCCCATCTTTAGCTCATAGAATTATTTGTCCTTATTTTCATAGCACCTTTATGACAAAAATTTCTTTGTAAAAAGACTCTTGAAATCAGTCAAACTCAAGTCCTTTGTCTTGATGTTTTGAACCCACTTCACATCCTCCCACAAAATGTATTCTTTACCTTTCAAGTTGAAGATGGAAATTATGGCCTTCATGTTTCATGTGTACTCATGGAACTAAAATAATTTTTTCATCCCAAGAATCCAAGGCTTTGCATCTTCTAGTTTTGTCAAATCTCCATCAAAATTAGGTGGCTTTTCTTTCTTAAATTCATCCATCAAGTATCCCATATCACTCCTCTTGTAAGGATAATAACAATGGCAATCATGATGTATATCTACACTAGAACTAGAATAGTACCTGTATTCACCACCCCTCTTATCCGGAGTATCCAACATCCTTCCATGTCTCACTGTGTCAGCTCCATCCAACCTATGGCTACCAAGAGACCTACTTCCATGTATCCCATTAATTATGTCCTCCTGCCCCTAGCTGATTGGAAGTGGCCCTTACTGCTGCAACTCTAACAAGCTTTGAAGAAGTATTGAATTAACCTATGCTTGTTCCTCTTCCGTCTTTATGATCTTTTCATTGTTTTCCTTACAAATTCTTATTTCTTCCTTCAAGCTTCTCAATGTGTCTTCCAAATCAAAAGAGTGCCCACCGTGTTGCTCATCTGATTCATAGGGAGAGTGCTTGTAGTCTACCATCTTGCTATTCATTTTGATCTCTTTCCTGTAAGGCATACTATTCCATCTAAACCAAATCACAATAACTCAACGTACCTTAGCATAACTCGGGGAGGATACCTCATCTACAAGATCATCCAAATCAACGTAATACATGTATAAACATAATCATAACAACATATAGACATGTAACAAATAAATGTACCAATGCAGACACATCATTCTAGTTAGAGTCTAGTCATCATTGCATGAACATATCACTACATATACTATGACCTCATGCATGAAAACATCAACCATAGAAATGTACATTGTCAACATGTAAGCATTGAAACACACAACAATGCATGACCATATAACTACACATATTATGACCTCATGCATGACAACATCAACCATACCAATGTAGATTTTGAACATGTAATCACTTAAAAAAACAACAATTCATGGCAAATCATACACTAATGATGACACACTTCACAACTAAAACATCCTCTTTCACATCGCGACATCACTACAACCATGACCAACACCATACACATGCAACAATAAATAGTCCACAAGGATGAAAACACACATGTAACTGAATTGAATGCATGACCAAAACACACCGCCCATCCAGTCCAAGAGCATAATAACACCCTCATCCCACATCTACCCAAGTAATCCGCAAAACGAGATAAACAAGTGACGAAGAGTTACTATGATCATATTGAACCTCCTAGGTGAATTTAAGGAAGTGGAATCGATAGAAACACATCACACAGATCTTCCACATTAGCAACATGATTCCTAGAAGCCAACCCAACAACTCAAGCATCCAGACCCTGGGTCCCACTAATATTTTAGGCTTTCAAACCCCAGGAAGTTCCCACAATATAGGCATGGGTCCATCTAGGAGTCTTTGTACACTCCCACGACATATTAAATCATGCTTCTAGGAACATTTTCCCACAGAATTGTGCTAGCGTCCCTAGGATTTAAGCCACTTTTTCAGGCCCAGAGCCAAGGTCACTTCCAAGAAATCAATGACAGGTTCAAAAATGAAATAAAACAATGAAATAATGATGTATTTTGAAAATGCATAACAAGGCCTTGATTGGACCTATGTTATCCATAACAGGAATTTCGTTAAACATATCACAAATATGTAACCTAAAGGTGTAAACAATAGATATAAGCATAGGTGTCTCATACTTATCTCAGAATCACTAAGAATCATTATTCCCTTACATCATTAGTTGCATTATCATCTATTAGGTCATAGATACATTTTTCATTCATTTACAAATAAAATAATGAGGAGATCCATACATCATCACTGTCATAATACATTCTTATAACCAACATAATAAAAACATAAATATCAATGATACATCAGCCATAAAATCCACATATAAACCTGTACATTGCGCATAAAATTTCAAGGAGAGAACCTCTTATTAATGAATGCAAAAACCAACCTGGGATGGGACTTCCACATTCCGCCTGAAAACAGATAGGCTGAGGCAAATCTCTGTTCATCCAACCACTCGCATGCCATATTCCAAGAATGAATGTGGGGCTCAAATAGAAATAACCAACCAGAGAATCTCGAGGATCAACCACCTCACCCTCATCAATAGATACCAGGCTTTATCGTAATCCACACTAGATCAATAGGAAAGAAAAATAAAAATTTCATAACAATATTTACCACGATCTTCACCCAATCTCTAGGCCAAAACAAGCATGGATGCCACAAGATTTCTCCATCTACACCGTGAGGAAATTTCCTATCTCCTAGTCTCTCAGGATTTATCGCAATTCATAGTTTGATCCAAGAATTACTATGCCCTAAAATGAGATATACTCTCTAGGCTTTATAGTATATCCCAACTCAGGATTCCTAGGAATGATGGGGAGAAAAACACCTCTAGGATTTACCATATATCCTGCCATTCACCGGTCGAGGATTCCTAGGCCCACCGAGGCAACACACTATTTAGATTTACCACAACCCACAATCTAGTCGAGGGGTTAGTAGGTCACTTGTAATATAATTTCGGAGATCCACCTCACTCAGCTTCAAATCCATCTCTCAATCCATCTCAACCAAAACATGAGAACCCCATGACACCATGGCTATCCGAAAGTGGAAAGGCTAGGGTGAAAACACTGTCACGCCTTCCAAAAGCCATGCCATAAAAGGAAAGAACCACATGCAATATCATGCATGCCAAATCTAGAAAGGAAATCACACATGAAAATTGATACTTGCAAAGAATCCTATTATAGTTGATTGAACATGCTCATCCTTGTATGCTCCTTCCTTCCTCTTTCCTTCTTTTCCTTTCTTGATCCAATGCTAAAGTGCTCCAAGAAAACTTTAAGTGTCCATGAGTGAGAGAGAGAAAGAGAGAGAGAATAATGAGATATCTCCAAAATTGAACTCACAAAAGGTACCGACTGATCCTTAGAAACATTTTTATCAATTAGGCCTCTATTTTCTTCATTTTCCATTCATTTTCTTCCTCACATGCAACCTGTGATATTTCACCTCCCTTTTCTCCTAATTTCCATTATTTCCATAAATAAATGTGCCAAAAATTTCATTTTGTCATTCCAAAGCCTTTACCATTGCCTTTACCAATTTCCTTAACCATATTAACTAAAATGAAAAAACACTAGGATGTTTTTCCTAACATTCAGCTTGAAATAATATCCCATCAACCATGGTTATTATTCTTCCTTTATTAGCTTTTATTACATGGAATTTTTGTGAGGGTTGTTACACATTAATGGAGAAAAGCAATTTTCATTAGCCTATAGAGAGGAAATCATCCAAAGAAGATGAAGAATGATTCAATACAATGTAATTGAATGCAATACATAAGAATTATCCAAGAAATGTGGTATGCTTAACTACATGGCATGCATGAGACCACATGCCCTAATTATCCAATGTTCTTTCAAGGGGGAGTTAACTTGGCCTTTTACTAGCGAGTAAAATAATTCATAATACTCATGTATAGTAAAATAACTCCTAGAAACTAAGACATACTCCTAAGTTCACTTCCACTCCTAGAAATTAGGATCTAAGTCAATCACTCTTATTCTTAAAAATTGGAATTAACTTACAATGTCTCCCCAAAATTAATGCATAATGCTAAAATTGTGCTCACATGGGGAGAGATGGTTAAGTGTGTGAGGAAAATAAGTATGCATATGAGAGAAAATGATATTGCATGTAAACCAACAAAGGGAATGATTATGAAAACTTCACCTAATGTAGTATTTTAGAGTAAAGTGATACCAATAGTAGCCAGAACTACAAAAATAGTAATAATTCAAACATCATTATTTAGTAATGTTTTAGTGATCAGTTTTTTTTACCTATTTTTGATGACTAGATTCCTTGACTAACTTTTCTAGAAGCTAATCTCAATCTGTCAATTTGTCATCTAGAAAACACCTCAAACAATTTTTTGTTTTCCTACCCCTCTCCTTCAGCCTATAATGAGAAAAACCCTTCAATTTTCTAAACATATCTCATTACAGCAAAGTCTCCATGTCCATAACTTTCATAAATCTTATGCCTCTGCTAACCATCAAAAACATTTGTTTTTCATACAACCCACTGTCCAAAATTTAACAAAGTGACTACCCCTCAATCCATGTTCATCTTGTCATGTGATAATCCACTCATGCCTAAAAATTCATTCAAGAGCTGTGACAAAATTTGTAGGTCTAAGTGGTCGTGTTTTAGGGAAAACTCCTTGTGAAGACTATTTTAAGCCAAAAACCCTATCTTCAATATCAGTTAGCCATTATGTCTTATCATTTGTCAAAGAAAAGCCTTTGTCTATCCCTAGGTCACACACCATCAAAGAGTGCGCTTTGTTTTGTTTAAAGAAAAGCTCACAAAATTTCAATTCAAAAATAAATAGTGAAAGAAGTTCCATAACTGAAGAAAAAGGACATTTCAAGCCTAATTTTATGACACACTGGTAAGTTCTTAGAAAATCAAAGATCATCTACCAAGTACATCTCTACAGGGATGTATTCAATAAAGGACAGTATGCAAAGGAGAGCAAGAGAACTAATGCAAACAGGTCTCTCATGCTGAAGTAGTTTTCCATCATAAATCAGATGAAGTACAGTAAGTAAGGCCTACATAGTTTCAAATCCAAAATGTGAACTAACCCTGCAAATCAGTTTTTATAGGTAAATGCAACAGTCTTTGACATAAAAGAGCTTTAAAGAAAATTAGGCATCATAGTGAAAGTATAGAAAGGAAAGCTGCTTCCTATACCTTACCATGCACCTGGGCTTTGAAAGCCAGTCAAGGACAAGTTCACTGTACCTTATGAAAACATAGTCAATGGAAGAAAGAGTTGTTTCAAGGATGCATAGCAGTGAGCGCTCACCATTTACAAAGCACATTATTTTCTCCTGAATTTTGCACAGAGATTTCATGAAAATATGGATATACATTACTGACAGGTCCTCATAAATCAAAGGGCTTTATGATTCAAATGATTTCATCAAAGATAAATACCAAAGATTCATTGTTTCCTTCTATTTTTTATTTTTCAAACTAACAGACAGGGGCCACAGTTTTCAAATGAATGAAGTTTTATAGTTTTAAGGACCTACATCAGCAAATAAATAGGGCGCCTTATAGTAGATCTGAAAGGTCACAAAGACTGTATGTTTAAGACTCCTTCAAAAGATAGGCAGAGGATAAGAGCACAGTCTCAGAGGGCCCAAATTTGGAGCAGATAGCCTTTCTTAAAGGATAACACTGTCAGATCAAAGACCTCCTTCCAGAGAAGAAAGCGCACCCCTCACTGTCCTAAAGAAGTCTACCTTGAATAACAACCATTGGATCTCTTTTGAATGATAAACATAGATTGTATAAAGAGCCACAAATAGTTTGTTCATGGAAATTTTTCAGTTGGTTGACAGAGGTCAAAAAATCACCCATACAGTTTATCAAACATTGAGGGCCCATAGACAACTTGTTCAAGAATAGTTCTCAAATGGTAAACAGAGATGAAAAAACACAGTGTTTACAAGGCCTCCTTCAATTATGAGTAGATGGAAAAAACACAGTGTCTACAAGGCCTCCTTCACAAATAAGCAGAGGGTCAGATCATCAAGTGTTAACTCTATTTTTGAGAAAAGGTGTCATTAATAGACAGTTTGAGAAATAGTGTGTTTGAAAAAGTGCATTAAATGAGAAACCAAGGCTAGAATTTTGATTAAAGCAACCTCATCTAAATGAGAAAGGAGGTAGACAAAGCTCTGTTTAAAAGTGACTTATGAAAACTGATAGAAAGAGAAATTCACACAAGTGATTTATTTAAAAGAGGCATCTCTCATTTAGACAGGCCTATTTAGTTTATCAAAATACTCCCTTCAAATGATGAGTGAAGGGTAAACAAGGATAACAAGGAGTTTGCAATTTTAATATGCTTTCCATCAAGTGATAGACAGAGCCTTGAGTTTATAAAAAGGGTTGAAACATGGAGTATAGGACAAGCGCCCGGAAGAGTATGTTGAAAGTGCCTCCTTTAGTAATAAGCAGAGGGCACACAGTTGTTTGAAGGTCTTCAAAAGTGATAAGAAAAGATCACATAGATACCCATAAATGGTCTATTTAAAAAGAAACATAGAAAACAAGCAGTCTTGTGCTTAGTACCTCCATCAGATGACAATTACAAGGATAAAATGTCGAGGAGAAACTTCTTCAATTGATTAAAAAGTTGGGCAAGTTTCTGTTTGAAGGGAAAATTTTGCAAATACCAAAAGGAGGGAAAAAGCGTTCAAAGCATTTTAAAAGGAGCTATAAAATCTCTCAAAGTTAAAGTTCATTTTTCATTGTGCAAAGGGACAAAAGAAAAACGTTTTTTCGAACCCTGGGCGAGCAGTTTGCAGAAATTTGAAGACGCGATGCGCCTATATCGTCTCTCCATAGCATTTTACGCACGGTGCGACGTTCCTGTAGCATCATGCGACGTGCCTATGTGTGTCGACCAACCAGCCCGCTCGGCGTTCAGAGGGCGCCTAGTGCCTGACCCGACAACACCGCAGCGTGTGCAGGTGCTACACGCCTATGCACAGGAGTGTAGCACCGCTCAAAATACCTCCAACTCACCACAAATTGGATTTTTGCCCAGTGAAATTATCTCCAAAAGCGCACAACGCATTTTCAAGAGGTATTTACATTTTTCTTCGACCAAGTTTTTGAGTTTGAGAGGTTTTAAGAATCAACTTGGCCCAAGAAAAAGACACAGTCCAATGAAGGCAAAAACATAGTTTATTCTTAAAACCACCATGTTTACTAAGAGAAAACAAGACAGTGTTTAAGGAGGAAGGAACCTTGTCAGTTTAAAAAACTTGTTTGGTTTGATTGTTTCAAAAAGAAACATAATCCACAAAGAGCAAAGAAGCTTTTGTGCTAAAGGAAAAAAGGCCTATTTTCAAAGTCAAAAATGCATTTGCAAAGTGATGAAAAGAAACACAGTTTAGAGAAATAGACTTATTTTCATAGAAAAATACAGTTTTGCAAGAGGAGAAAATAGTGTTTGTAGAAAGGCTTAATTCAGTCAAACACCTGTGTTGGTAAGAGAGTGAAGGAAACGCCTAAACAAAACTATGCCACCAAAGAAGGCCAGCAAGGGTGGATTTCATAAAAGGTTTGAGCCTGTTACAACTCAGGAAATAAATGACTCCCCTTCGGTTCTTTTCAACTTCCATGAGGTAGGTTGCCTTGATTTTTTCCAAAAATTCTAGGAGGTCACCAATTACCCTCCCTTAACACAGTTGTTCACCCTGAGGCTGCAAGGAAAACATGTCCACCTAGTAGGTCAGGACTTTAAGCTCACTCCTAGGGTTGTCTCGAAAGCAACTAATATCCCCTATATAGGAGAAAACTGGTTCAAACAAGCATACCTGGATCTAAATCACTACAAACCCTTCCTAAAACTAGACCATCAGGATGCTTGCCAAGCTATATTTCCTTTTTCTCACTTATTGAGCAGCTATGCGCCCCTCATGAGAGTTATCATGAAGTATTTCGCATGTGAAGGGAGATAATCCTGAGTTCATTCCTATCACATCAGGCTTCTCATGCATTTCACAAGAACTCAGTTACTAAATCTCCCTTTCTTCCTTTGCAAAAGCATGGACAAGATGTCCTCCCTTGTTCAAAAGAGACCTCCTGCTCAGCAAAAAGCTAGTCTTTTCCATCATTCTCTCATAAAAATCATCATCCTTCACCAGCTTGAAAAAAAAGGAGTGTCTTGAGAGACTTTCATTTCTCATCCAGATTTTGCTACTACCTCTTCATCTCATGGCCCATCTCATATATCCTCCTCACCCTCCACTCACTATGTCTCTCCTTCATCAAGTCAAAATACTCCTCAAAAGCAAGAATCTCCTATGATTGATAGTGAAAAAGAGTAGTCTTATGAAAGCAGAAATGAAGTAAGTGACGATGAGGAACATAGGGACACTAAGCAAAATAGTGAGCATGAACCAAGTGACAAACCACAGGGCAGTGACCATGAGTATACTATTGATGGTGAATAAATCTCACCAAAGGATAAGGAAGTCAGTGGCACTCAAAAAATTAGTGAGGATGAAGAACAAAGCAGCCCTAAGAAAAATAGTGAAAATGAACATGGGGTCAGTCCACCCACAGCTAGTAGTGATGAAAAAATAAGTGACCATCAGCAGCATAGTGACCAGGAGGACAGTCCTCAAGGGAATGACGAAGAGGAAAGGGAAGATTTTCAAAGCAGTGATGAGGAACACCACAGTCCTCAACAAAGTCATGAAACCAATCAAAGGGAAAGTGAAAAAAGCACCTCCCAGCAAAGTAGCGACCATGGTGGTAGCCCACACATAGAGTCTAAGGAGAACAGTGATGGAGGTGACAGCATGAAAAATGACAATGAAGACAGTCTCAATGAAGAAAATCCTAATGAAGGCATCCCTCAACAAATTTAAGATAGTAGGGAGGGTAAACAAGGTAGTCCACAGACAGGCAGTGAAGGTAGTCAAACAGCAAAAAGAGATGATAAAGCTGACAGCCCCAAACAAACTCAAAACAGTAAGGAAAATAATGAACAAGGAATCAAAGCAAGTAATGATGGAGGCAGCAAGGTAAAAGACCAAGTTGAGAAAGTGCTAGTGATAAAACCTCTTCTCTCTTCTCCTCAACATAGCCAAGAGCATGTGCTAGCTACCTCTCCTAGGCAAGGGGCCATGACTCTTCCTCCAAATTGGTGAAGGCTAAAAATACCAAATCTAAAAAGAAGAAAATCACTCCAGTAGTGACTAGCAATGTCACTAGGGCACTAAGGAGTAGAGGTAAACTGCATAAGAAGAGTATTTTTGAATTTCCAAAAAGAGCAAGAGCCAAGAAGTCTATCCAAAGAAAGGGCAAAGAAATAGTTGAACAACAGGAGAGTAGTCATGAAAAAGAAAGGGAGATTGACATCATACAAATAGATAGTGATGCTGGAGATGATGAAGCTAGAATTCTTGAGTCACTTTTGCAAAACAGAGAAGCCCAAATACATGACTTAGAAACTGATCTAGAAAGGTCAAAGGACCTCATACATTTTCTACAAATGCAAAATAAATAAATGAGTGGGAAAATGGAAATTTATGAAGCCCGAGCATTCAAATACCAAAGGGAAGCATACAAAGAAAAAGTCAAGCTTGAAGAGTATATGGGTGAATTTGATGATATTGAGGAAGATGAGCAGCCCGTAAGAAAAAGGCCTAAGACTATGGGTCTTAGGAAAGAATTGGAGAAACAGAAGGAAGAAGAAGTGGCCCTTGTTTAATCTTATCCTCTCACACAATTGCTTGCCCAAGAAATAGAAAATGATAAAGAATCATGGCTTGAAAGAGCGAACAAGCATTTAGAAGATAAATTAGACAAAGAAAACAGAGAATTGGGTTTGCAAAGGAAGATGACCGGGCACTACAAGAAATTGAACCAATTTGCCCGAAGAAAACTCAAACTTGCTCAAGAAAGACTCAAAACTGCCCGAAGGAGGTGCCTAGTGGAAAAGGTGGAAAAAGACATATCTAGGCTTGAAATATTGGCTTCAGCTTCCTTTCATGCTTCTAAGAACGCATAAGGGGTTTTCTCACCAAAATTGAGCAAATTTTGACATGATCTTGTTTTTTGTGTTTTTTGGCCCTAATTGCACATTTTTCTATGCACTTCCATGTGCGCTAGAGGCATCCTCAGCTCATGAAAGTCATTTTTTTGGATGTATTAAATTTTGGGGCAGATAATCACAAATGTTCAGATCAAAAGGAGGTGTTTTGGTCCCCCAAAGAGGCAAAAATCAGTCAAAATTCACCTTTCTACCTCACATATCAGCAAATGAGACCCTCCTGGGTTTTTTCACTCAGTCCACCTTTTGACAGACTTCTATGGATTGGTTTGGGAAAAATCAAGTATTTCTAGAAACAAGACATCTAGGGCTTTCCAATGAGCTATCACTGGCATCATTTTGACATCGGGAGATCTCTGAAACGTTGTATGAAAAACATGCTTCTTTCTGCTGCTACGCTCCTGTAGCATTTTGGCTAAAAAAGCATTTTTCTAAATATGATCATCCAAATGTGCGTTTAGCTCTTTTTAACTCTATGTCAGAGATTAGAAGTCAATTTTATTGCTATTTTTGGCTTAAATAGATATTTTTGAAGATATTTTATGCCTTGGGCTTTGCAAAGCCTCAAGAACAAAATCAGATATTTGTATTAGGCCAATGGCCTTCTAGATGCTCTAGGAGGGTTTCTTTCTCTTTGGCCTATATAACTCAAGAGAATTCATTGTAACCAGAGGCTGAACTTGATGTTATAAAGCAATACATATCATTACAAGCTTTGAAGAAATACTTTGTCTCATGAAGTGGATGATTTCTTGTTTGACTTGGATGGTGGAGGAGGATTGTTTGTAGGATTCCATGGCTTGGATTGTGTCCCTTATCTGTTATGTTTTATTAGTTTATCATACATGTTTTCATGCTTCTTTCTTGCTATAGGTCAGTAAATAATTGATTTGAGATATGCCCATGGAGGCACCTCAATTTTCCTGATCCATTACAGCTTCTATGTTTTCATCTTTCTTGGTTATGCCAAATAATTCTTAATTTCTCTTTGGTACCCTTAGAATTTGTTATCAGTTTCATTAATGGTTATTATGTATGCTATCCAGTATGATTCACGGTATGCCCTGCTTACTCATAGCTAATCAAAACTCCATCTCTGAAACCTCTCTCTGAATTATTGATTGTATTAGTTAAGTCAAAGAGGTCTTGTTTCGATCTTGCCCTTTTCCCATGCTTTGCAGTCTTGTTTCAAAATTCCCAATAGCTCAAAATATGATGTTTAGGAGTTCCCTCTTCATAGATTGAGTTGTTTGTCTATCTTATTTTTTTTCCCAAAAGTCTGAAGGTGATTTTCCCAAAGTTAGAGGGTCTTATACTTCTATGCATCGCCCAATTGTTTATTTTCTACATCTATCAGTTTGAGTTTCATTTATAGTGATTAATGGTTAGCCCTACCACATGAATGTTTGATGTTAACTATTTGTGCTTAAAATCTCTTTTTCCTTCACAAACTTAATGTCCATCTCATTTCACTTTCACCCAAAGAATTCATTTACCTTAACCAAATCAGCCCTACAATAATACCTTATCCATTATTGAGACACTCTCGACCTATTCGACCCCATAGCCCAGTTGATCTGAAGAAATTTTTATCTATTTATCCTTTGATTAGTTCCCCTCAAAAACCCAAAACAAACTAAAAACATACTTAACAACTAGCCTAAAATCAAGTATACTAAAAGCAAACATGTTTACATCCTTTGCATAACAGAGAGAGCCGTCTCTGAGTCCATGAAGGCTAGGTCCTAGGACTCCAAAGTTGTTTTGATGTTACCCTGTCACTTGGCTTGCCAATCTGCCAAATCACGGGACCCTAACATAATGGCGATCACGGTGGGACTCTGAGTAATCAACAAACTTAGACTTCCCTAAACATTTTCGCATCCCTTAAGAAGACTATCTTGTCGATTTATCCCAATGCTTCCTAACATAATGGCGATCACAGTGGGACCTTGAGTCAAAACATCCTAAGTATCCCTTAGGACCTCTCAAGATATCAGTCAAACTTAGAAAACTTAAGTGTTGTCTGAAGAGTAGAAAACTAGCTTTTTTTCACCATCTTAGCAAAATGATGATTCATTTATAGGACACTCTTATAAAGCTTAGGGCTACATATAGGAACTCAGAAAACCCAAAAAACATCCCTAGATTGGCATTTTCTCAGTTATTGGTGGTGGACCATAAATACATATCTCTAAAAACAAAAACATTCACCTCGCGACTCCACTAGCCTCCAGTAGGCCTAATATTCCACAAAAAAACCAAAAATTTCATAAATCATACTATCATGTTGACTTATCTTTCCAAAAACACAAAGATCATGATACAACCTTTGAAATCAGTGACAAAATAAGTACAACTTAGGTATTCAGAAAATCTTCATCTAAACATAGGAAATAAACAGAATAACTTGCAAATAGAACTATAGCTTTCTCAACAATCTAGCAAACTGTTGAAATAAGTTTTAAGTCATTCTTGCAAGTTTTCACATAAAATTTTTCTAGAAAAGAATTTTCCTAAAAAACATCTTGGTCAGTATTGGTGGTGGACCATAAATTTCAAGAACATCCACCTGGTGACTCCACTAGCCTTCATTTAGATTTCACCTTACTCACATTCGCGAAACCCCTAGAGAGGACAACCATCCGAAAATCAATCACAACTATCACCCTCTCTAAGCTTTAAACTTTGAAATATGTGTTCCCAAAGAATTAATACCAGATCTCACCTGGACCCGAATCCCCCTATCATAGTTGATGACCCAGAAAATATTTTGTCGCAAACTTCTGAAACTGGTAACTTAGGTACCGATAGGACCATCCATAAAGCAAGCTTTGGACCTGAACATCTTACATCCTTGCAATATTCCCAGTTTGACTTGAGTTCAGCAAAATCCCTTTTTAGAAGCAAGTCGCAAGGTAAAATCAACCTTGATGATCTTGAGCCCTTATATTTGCAACAGAGTCCTAGCAGAGAAGCCTCACCCACTACACCTCCTGATTTTAAGCTTCTCCACCACTTTGGCTCTTATCTCCCCAAATCTACTCAGAATCAGTCTACAAGTCCAAGTACCTCTGCCACACCCATTCAGAGCACCACTGTGCAAATCACATCATCCCATACCACAAATCCTCATACTGTAAATATACCATCAGCTCCCATCATGGCAACTTGGTATGCGCCCTTACTGTTACCACTGCCTTTGGTACCTTTTCATAATGATTACCAATCCCGAATCCCACACTTCACCGGAGCTGAGGCTATTACTGCTCAACAGCATGTAGATAGAATCAATGATGCTTTTGACTATATGGAATTAGAAGACGAAACCATTAAGATGAGAATGTTCGCCCAAAGCCTAGGTGGAGAACCCAAGAAATGGTTTAAAAACATAGCTCCTAACAGTATACATGACCTCCCAGCACTATACCAAACTTTCATAAACAGGTGGGAAATCAGAGAAAACCCCATCCAAATCCTTTCCTAATATAACAATCCTAAAAGGAATATGGGGGAAAGTGTTCAAGAATATCATACTAGGTTCAACAGTGTCTATAACGCCTTCCCGCCTCACATGAAACCTCCACTTGGCTTAGAATTAGCAAAATTTCCTGAAGGTTTCGATCCAGAGATGACATAACAACTAAGAGAAAGAGACCCCGCAACTTTAGAAGAAATGCAAAAGGTACCTATTAGTGCCGAAGCCAACCTAGCTGAAAAGAGAGCCAGGATCAGATCAGAAAATAAAGTCACATACCAAGATGAGGCGATGCCTTCAATTTCCTCCTCAGATCCCAGAATAGACAACTTGGTTAGATCCAAGGAAAAAATGTGGGAAAGAATGAATCTGAATGAAAAAGCACCTCTTAAGTACAACTAGCCAAATCCTCAAAACAAAAACCGGAACCAAAACATTAGAAGAGACCCATCTCAAAACAAACCAAGGGAGAATGATCAATAGGTGAGGCCACCTTTCCATGAAAACTATGTTGATGAGGTAGAAAGAGATATGCAACCACTTGATGAAAATCACTTAAAATTGATAGGTTCTGATAGCGAGGGTGAGGTTTTCCTCACAGAATAAGAACAATTTTTCTTCTCCTCAAACCAAAATCAAACAAATTATGAAGACCCTGAAGATCCTGAAATAGGATTACAAAATGCCATAATGGAAGCTCAGAGGAAATATGATCTTAGGAGTAAGAAAAACCAAGACAACTCTAAGAAAGGTAGCTCAGACACTGCTGTTATGAAAGTCCCCGATACCACTCTTAAAAGAACAACAGATAGTAAAAAAATCATGGCTAAGAGAACTGACCAAAACAAAGACAAAACTAAACAGGCAAGCCTTGATCCTAACTGTCCTAGTACCTCTGCTAAGATCCCCAAAACAACTGTATTGAACAAAACCCCAAATCAAAATCAGAAAATTAAGAATCTAGAGAAATTCATGGCTTAGAAAGCTGAAGCAAATATATCTAAACTACAAGTACCCTTCAGTTTTGAAGGGGAAATCACCAAAATTAAGATCGCCATGCCTCTCACTGAACTTATTGCCTAAAGTGCATACAAATCTCAAGTGCTAAAGGTCCTAAACATAGGAAATTATGCAGATACTTTACAGCTAGCTGATGATACCCCTAAGGTGTTGTTTGGACCAAAAATAGAAGGGAAATATCAACAGGGAACCACTCTTCCTTTCTACATTATTCTGAATATACATGACCAAATTCTACATAATGCCATGCTAGATTCCGGGGCCTCTCACAATCTCATGCCGAAAGTAGTAATGGAAAGATTAGGCTTAGAAATAACGAAACCTTATAAAGACTTATATTCGTTTGATTCAAGCAGAGTCAAGTGTCTAGGCCTGATAAAAGATCTTTATTTTAGTTTAGTGCAAATACCTGGAAAACACCTGGTCATGGACATAGTGGTAGCAGACATCCCTCCCAAGTACGGGATGCTTTTATCCAGATCTTGGGGGGAAAAAATCCAAGGAAATATTCAATTAGATATTTCTTATGCCACCATTCCTGTGTTTAACCAAACAATAATATTGTATCGGGAATCACACATGAAATATATGGTTAGCAGCCAAGAAAGGCAAGATAACATCCCTATGTATTCCATGCATGCAGACTTAAATTCCTTCATTTTTCATACTGATGAAGACATTGATAAACAAGTGGGAGAAATTGAAACAAATCTAGGCACACCACATCAAGCACCCCAGATTCTCTATGATGAACTAGACACTCAAAGCTATCATGACCCTGAACAATCATGTCTTGAAGAGAGGGAATATGATTTTCTAGAAAGAGAGATAAATCAGAAAATGGAATACATTCTACAACCTCAAACAAGTTGCTCAAACCAAGGACAAACATCAAAATTAAAATCAGAAACTTTTTTCAAAACAGAAGCACTGGAAGGCTTACATAGTACAAATCTATTTGGAAATCAAGAGCAGGGGAGTCTTATGTTCTTACCATACTTAAATGCTTCACCATCCCAAAACCTTACCTCTCCAAGTAAAGCTTTAACTTTTGCAGCCACTTTGATGAATCCAGGGAAAATGTCTGATGAATTTAATGAAGGGGAATATGATGACAGTAGTCCCAAGACACCTGAGTTAATTGAACTAGCAAAAATTATGTCATTTCACCAGAGATTAAGAACTACTAGAGTATGCAAAATTGTTCAAGATACTAATACATGTCAGGAAAGTAATTTAAAACACTATGAAAATGCCATCATTTCAAGAAGTAACCCTTACAAAAATAAATTCAAAAATCTTGGTCAAACATTAACAATTAGAGACAAAACAAATGGACATAGGATATGTGCAAATTTCAGGAACACAGATAAACCTCCCTAGAACAACACTTATATCCTTCCCAAAACAGATCATACCATACAGAAGATAGGAGTTTCTAATCATATGTCTTTGCAAAGTTATGTTTCAGGATATCATCAGTTAATTCCTCATCAAAGCAAACAACTTAAAGATTTTTTCAAATACACTGGAAGCAGTTCCAAATTCAAACCTAGAGTTGAAAAATCACCAGACACCAAAGACATGCTCTTGAAGGCCATGTTTCCAGTTCTGAATTTCTTCACTATGATGTACCTTGACGATGTCATTATCTGTTTTAAAAATGACAAAGAGTATCTGTATTACCTAAAGAAGATGTACAACAAAGGCATGAGTGGAAATCAAAGGTATAGAGAAAAACAGCAAGCAGATACAGAATATTTCAAAGACTCTTGCAAGAACCCTTATGTTGTGCTTGAAAGGGAAAATTTTCCAAACTTTTCTTTTCAAGAGCTAACCGGACCAAGAGCATCGGGAGATCCCTTTGAAGACAAAATGCTCAAGTTCCACCATTTTCAATATTTCTAGTTTCAAAAACATTTTCACTCCTTGTACATATCATTGCTTGAAGAAATAAATCAAAAATAGAAAATACAAAAACAGTAGAAAAGTTGAAAAGAGGGCAGTTTAGAAAATAGCAGAAAAGCCCCATGTTCAAAAAATAGTCATACTGAAAGTGCGCAAGTCTAAATGCCACTACTAGTGCTCAAAAAATATCTTGTTCAGTTATCAAGCCTAATCAGAACTGGACATGTTTTAAATTGATTGTTAATAAGTTATTGAAAGAAGTGATAGTAAAAATGTGTAAGCTTGACTTGTCAATAAAATTAGATTAGGAAAAGATACTGGTTCCACACGCTCAAAACAGAACCAAAGAGGAAAACAGGGATGAAAAACAAACTATGTATCCTAGCCCTGATTTTTCTAAATCTCATTTTGTGCGAAAATAATATTTTTGTGCAGCTTGCCTTTTATGCCACAAACACATGACAAATCAGACCGTCTAATCCTGATTTGGTCATTTTTCAATTTCATGTTTCAGTTTAGTGAATGAAATCCTGTCAAACAACTTAATCTTGATAGTCAATCTAGCATAGGTAGAGAAATAAAAGGATTTCGTCAGTTTAATCTGAACTTCCGGAACATATAAGTGTAGAATTAGATAGTTTCCCTTTTTTCAAAAATATCATGTCAAAGGGTTGCTAGTCCAAGCGCACCTAAAGAAGAAAAAATGTTAGGAGATATAGCTAGGTAGTTAGAGATGAGGTTGATGCTAGTCATGCTGTAAATTTTCAGAAATAGCATCAAGAAAGAGAGAAATTTGCGCCAATGGATAAGGCACTGATCTTCACAAGCCAGCGATCTGCAATTCTAGACACCTCCTGAAAGGGAGCTGCCCTCCCCAAATGGAGCCACTATTAGTCATCAATATTTTTTACCTGCTTTTGATGACTAGATTCCTTGACTAAATTTTCTAGAAGCTAATTTCAATCTATCAATTTGTCATCTAGAAAACACCTAAAACAAATTTTTGTTTTCCTACCCCTCTCCTTCAGCCTATAATGAGAAAAACCCTTCAGTTTTCTAAACCTATCTCATTATAGAAAAGTCTCCATGTCCATAACTATTGTAAATCTTATACCTCTGCTAACCATCAAAAACCTTTGTTTTGCATACAACACACTGTCCAACATTTAACAAAGTGACTACCCCTCAATCCCTGTTCATCTTGTCATGTGATAATCCTCTCATGCCTAAAAATTCATTCAAGAGCTCTAACAAAATCTGTAGGTCTAAGTGGTGTTGTTTTAGGGAAAACTCCTTGTCAAGACTATTTTAAGCCAAAAACCATGTCTTCAATATCAGTTAGCCATTATGTCTTATCATTTGTCAAAGAAAAACCTTTGTCTATCCCTAGGTCACACACCATCAAAGAGGTCGCTTTGTTTTGTTTCAAGCAAAGCTCACAAAATTTCAATTCAAAAAGAAATAGTGAAAGAAGTTCCATAACTAAAGAAAAAGGACATTTCAAGCCTGATTTAATGACACACTGCTAAGTTCTCAGAAAATGAAAGATCATCTACCAAGTACATCTCTGCAGGGATGTATTCAATAAATGACAGTATGCAAAGGAGAGCAATAGAACTAATGCAAACAGGTCTCTCATGCTGAAGTAGTTTGCCATCATAAATAAGATGAAGTACAGTAAGTAAGGCCTACATAGTTTCTAATCCAAAAGGTGAACTAGCCCTGCAAATAAGTTTTTATAGGTAAATGCAATAGTATTTTACATAAAAGAGCTTTAAAGAAAATTAGGCATCATAGTGAAAGTATAGAAGGGAAAGCTGCTTCATATACCTTACCATGCCCTGGGCTCTGAAAGGCAGTCAAGGACAAGTTAACTATACCTTATTAAAACACAGTCAATGGAAGAAAGAGTTGTTTCAAGGATGCATAGCAGTGAGTGCTCACCATTTACAAAGCACATTATTTTCTCCTGAAGTTTGCACAATGATTTCATGAAAATAGCGATATACATTACTGACAGGTCCTCATAAAGCAACTTGGGCATTATGATTCAAATGATTTCATCAAAGATAAATACCAAAGATTCACTGTTGCCTTCTATTTTGTATTTTTCAAACAAACAGATAGGGGTCACAGTTTTGAAATGAATGAAGTTTTATATTTTAAGGACCTCCATCATCAAATAAGTAGGGTGCCTTATAATAGATCTGAAAGGTCACAAAGACTGTATGTTGAAGCCTCCTTCAAAAGATATGGAGAGGATAAGGGCACAGTCTCAGAGGGCCTAGATTTGGAGGAGATAGCGTTTCTCAAAGGATAACACTATCAGATCAAAGAGCTCCTTCTAGAGAATAAAGGGCACCCCTCACAGTCCTAAAGAAGTCTCCCTTGAGTGACAAGCATGGGATCTCTTTTGAATGATAAACATAGTTTTTCTAAAGAGCCACAAACAATTTGTTCATGGAAATTTTTCATTTGGTTGACAGAGGTCAAAAAATCACCCATATAGTTTATCAAACATTGAGGGCCCACAGACAACTTGGTCAAGAATAGTTCTCAAATGGTAAACAGAGATGCAAAAAAACAGTGTTTACAAGGCCTCCTTAAATTATGAGCAGATTGAAAAAACACAGTGTTTACAAGGCCTCCTTCACAAATAAGCAGAGGGTCAGATCGTCAAGTGTTAACTCTGGTTTTGAGAAAAGGTGTCATTAATAGATAGTTTGAGAAATAGTGTGTTTGAAAGAGTGCATTCACTGACAAACCAAGGCTAGAATTTTGATTAAAGCAACCTCATCTAAATGATAAAGGAGGTAGACAAAACTCTGTTTAAAAATGACTTCTGCAAACTGAAGGAAAGAGAAATTCATACAAGTGATTTATTTAAAAGAGGCATCTCTCATTTAGACAGGCCTATTTAGTTTATCAAAATACTCCCTCCAAATGATGAGTGAAGGGTAAACAATGATAACAATGAGTTTGCAATTTTAAGATGCTTTCCATCAAGTGATAGATAGAGCCTTGAGTTTATAAAAAGGGTTGAAACATGGAGTATAGGACAAGCGCCCAGAAGAGTATGTTGAAAGTTCCTCCTTCAGTAATAAGCATAGGGCACACAGTTGTTTGAAGGTCTTCAAAAGTGATAAGAAAAGATCAGATAGATACCCCTAAATGGTCTATTTAAAAAACAACAGATAAAACAAGCAGTCTTGTGCTTAGTACCTCCATCAGGTGACAATTACAAGGATAAAATGTCGAGGAGAAATTTCTTCAATTGATTAAAAAGTTGGGCAAGTTTCTGTTTAAAGGGAAAATTTTGCAAATACAAAAATGAGGGAAAAAGTGTTCAAAGCATTTTAAAAGGAGCTATAAAAGCTTTCAAAGTTAAAGTTCATTTTCCATTGTTCAAAGGGACAAAAGAAAAATGTTTTTTCGAACCCTGGGCAAGCTATTTGCAGAAATTTGAAGACGCGACGCGCCTGTAGCATCTCTCTATAGAATTTTACACACATCGCGATGCGCCTGTAGCATCGTGCAATGCGCCTGTGTGTGTCGACCAACCAGCCTGCCCTGCGTTCAGAGGGCGACCAATGCCCGACCCGAGAACACCGCAGCGCGTGCCGGTGCTACGCGCCTGTGCACAGGAGCGTAGCACCACTCAAAAGACCTCCAAATCACCACAAATCAGATTTTTTCCCAGTGAAATTATCTCCAAAAGCACACAATGCATTTTCAAGAGGTATTTACTGTTTTCTTCACCCAATTTTTTGAGTTTGAGAGTTTTTAAGAATCAATTTGGTTAAGAAAAAGACACAGTCCAATGAAGGCAAAAACACAGTTTATTCTTAAAACCACCATGCTTACTAAGAGAAAACAAGACAGTGTTTAAGGAGGAAGGAAACTTGTTAGTTTAAAAAACTTGTTTGGTTTGATTGTTTAAAAAATAAACACAATCCACAAAGAGAAAAGCACCTTTTGTTCTAAAGGAAAAAAGGCTTTTTTTCAAAGTCAAAAATGTGTTTGCAAAGTGATGAAAAGAAACACAGTTTAGAGAAATAGACTTATTTTCATAGAAAAATACAGTTTTTCAAGAGGGGAAAATAGTGTTTGAAGAAAGGCTTAATTCAGTCAAAGACCTGTGTTAGTAAGAGAGTGAAGGAAAAGCCTAAACAAAACTATGCCTCCAAAGAAGGCCAGCAAGGGTGGATTTCACAAAAGGTTTGAGCCTGTTACAACTCAGGAAATAAATGACTCCCCTTCGGTTCTTTTCAACTTCCATGAGGTAGGCTGCCTTGATTTTTGCAAAAAATTCGAGGAGGTCACCAATTACCCTCCCTTAACACAGTTGTTCGCCCTGAGGCTGTAAGGAAAACATGTCCACCTAGCAGGTCAGGACTTTAAACTCACTCCTAGGGTTTTCTCCAAAGCAACTAAGATCCCCTATATAGGAGAAAATTGGTTCAAACAAGCATACCTAGATCTAAATCACTACAAACGCTTCTTAAAACCAAACCATCAGGATGCTTGCCAAGCTATATTTCCTTTTTCTCAATTATTGAGTAGCTATGCCCCCCTCATGAGAGTTATCATGAAGTATTTCACATGTGAAGGGAGATATTCCTGAGTTTATTCCTATCATATCAGGCTTCTCATGCATTTCACAAGAACTCAGTTACTAAATCTCCCTTTCTTCCTCTGAAAAAGCATAGACAAGATTTCCTCCCTTGTTCAAAAGAGACCTCTTGCTCAGCAAAAAGCTAGTATTTTCCATCATTCTCTCATCAAAATCATCATCCTTCACCAGCTTGGAAAGAAAGGAGTGTCTTGGGAGACTTTCATTTCTCATCCAGATTTTGCTACTGCCTCTTCATCTCATGGCCCATATCGTATATCCTCCTCACCCTCCACTCACTATTTCTCTCCTTCATCAAGTCAAAATACTCATCAAACACAAGAATATACTATGATTGATAGTGAAAAAGAGTAGTCCTATGAAATCATGCATGAAGTAAGTGATGATGAGGAACATAGGGACACTAAGCAAAATAGTGAGCATGAACCAAGTGACAAACCACAGGGTAGTGACCATGAGTATACTATTGATGGTGAAGAAAGCTCACCAAAGGATAAGGAAGTTAGTGGCAATCAACAAATTAGTGAGGATGAAGAACAAAGAAGCCCTAATCGAAACAGTGAAAATGAACATGGGAAAAGTCCACCCACAGCTAGTAGTGATGAAAAAATAAGTGACCATCAGTAGCATAGTGATCAGGAGGACAATCCTCAAGGGAATGATGAAGAGCGTCAGGGTAGTGATAATGAAGAGAAAAGGGAAGATTTTCAAAGCAGTGATGAGGAACACCACAGTCCTCAACAAAGTCATGAAACCAATCAAAGGGATAGTGAAAAAAGCACCTCCCAGCAAAGTAGTGACCATGGTGGCAGCCCACACATAGAGTCTAAGGAGAACAGTAAGGGAGGTGACAGCATGCAAAATGAAAATGAAGGCAGTCCCAATGAAGACAGTCCTAATGAAGGCAACCCTCAACAAATTCAGGACAGTAAGGAGGGTAAACAAGGCAGTCCACAGACAGGAAGTGAAGGCAGTCAAATAGCAAAAAGAGATGATAAAGCTGACAGCCCCAAACAAACTCAAAACAGTAATAAAAATAGTGAACAGGGCAGCAAAGAAAGTAATGATGGAGGCAGCAGGGTAAAATATCAAGTTGAGCAAGTGATAGTGATAAAACCTCCTCTCTCTTCTCCTCAACACAACCAAGAGCATTTGCTAGCTGCCTCTCCTAGGCAAGGAGCCATGACTCTTCCTCCAAAAGTGGTGAAGGCTAAAAACACCAAATCTACAAAGAAGAAAATCACTCCAGCAGTGACTAGCAATGTCACTAGGGTGCTAAGGAGTAGAGGCAAACTGCCTAAGAAGAGTATTGTTGAATTGCCAAAAGGAAGAAGAGCCAAGAATTCTATCCAAAGCAAGGGAAAAGAAAAAATTGAACAACAGGAGAGTAGTCATGAAAAAGAAAGGGAGTTTGACATCATACAAATAGACAGTGATGCTGGAGATGATGAAGCTAGAATTCTTGAGTCACTTTTTCAAAATAGAGAAACCCAAATACATGACTTAGAAACTGATATAGAAAGGTCAAAGGACCTCATACATTTTCTACAAATGAAAAATAAACAAATGAGTGGCCAAATGAAAATTTATGAAGCCCGAGCATTCAAATACCAAAGGGAAGCATACAAAGAACAATTTAAGCTTGAAGAGTATATGGGTGAATTTGATGATATTGAGGAAGAAGAGCAGCCAGTAAGAAATAAGAAGCAGCCCTTGTTCGATCTTATCCTCTCACACAATTGCTTGCCCAAGAAATAGAAAATGATAAAGAATCATGGCTTGAAAGAGCGAATAATAATTTAGAGGATAAATTAGACAAATAAAACATAGACATGGTTTTGCAAAGGAAGATGACCGGGCACTACAAGAAATTGAATCAGTTTGCTCGAAGAAAACTCAAACTTTCTCAAGAAAGGCTCAAAACTGCCTGAAGGAGGCGCTTGGTGGAAAAGGTGGAAAAAGACATATCTAGGCTTGAAATCTTGACTTTAGCTTCCTTGCATGCTTCTAAGAACCCATAAGGGGTTTTCTCACCAAAATTGAGAAAATTTTGACATGATCCTTTTTTTTGTGTTTTTTGGCCCTAATTGCACATTTTTCTAGGCGCTGCCATGTGTGCTAGGGGCATCCTCATCTCATGAAAGTAATTTTTTGGATGTATTAAATTTTAGGGTAGCTACTTACATATTTTCAGATCAAAAGGAGGTGTTTTGGTCCCCCAAAGAGGCAAAAATTAGTCAAAATTCACCTTTCTGCCTCACATATCAACAGATGAGACCCTCCTGGGGTTTTTCACTCAGTCCACCTTTTGAAAAACTTCCAAGGATCATTTTGGGAACAATCAAGTAGTTCTAGAAGCTATACATCCAAGGCTTTTCAACAAGCTATCACGGGCCTCGTTTTGACATCGAGAGGTCCCTCAAAAGTTGTCTGCAAAATAGGCTTCTTTCTACTGCTACGCTCCTGTAGCATTTTGGCTAAAAAAGCAGTTTTCTAAATATGATCATCCAAATGTGCGTTTAGCTATCTTTAACTCTATGTTAGAGATTAGAAGTCAATTTTCTTGCTATTTTTGGCTTAAGTAGATATTTTTGAAGATATTTTGTGTCTTGGACTTTGCAAAGCCTCAAGAACAAAATCAGATATTGTTATTAGGCCAATGGCCTTCTAGATGCTCTAGGAGGGTTTCTTTCTCTTTGGCCTATATAATCCAAGAGAATTCATTGTAACCAGAGGCTAAAATTGATGTTATAGAGCAATACATAGCATTACAAGCTTTGAAGAAATACTTTGTCTCATGAAGTGGATGATTTCTTGTTTGACTTGGATGGTGCAGGAGGATTGTTTGTAGGATTCCATGGCTTGGTGAATGGTATTGTGTCCCTTATCTGTTATGTTTTCTTATTTTACCATACATATTTTCATGCTTCTTGCTTGTTGTAGGTCAATAAAGAATAGATTTGAGATATGCCCATGGAGGCACCTCAAGTTTCCTGATTCATTACAGCTTCTATGTTTTCATCTTTCTTGGTTATGCCAAAGAATTCTTAATTGCTCTTTGGTACCCTAAGAATTTGTTATCAGTTTCATTAATGGTTATTATGTATGCTGTCTAGTATGATTCACGGTATGCCATGTTTACTCATAGCTAATCAAAACTCCATCTCTGAAACCTCTCTCTGAATTATTGATTGTCTTAGTTAAGTCAAAGAGGTCTTGTTTCGATCTTTTCCTTTGCCCATGATTTGCATTCTTGTTTCAAAGTTCCCAATAGCTCAAAATATGATGTTTAGGAGTTCCCTCTTCATAGATTGAGTTGTTTGTCTATCTTATTTTTTTTCCCATAAGTCTGAAGGTGATTTTCCCAAAGTTAGAGGGTCTTATACTTCTCTGCATCACTCGATTGTTTATTTTCTGCATCTATCAGTTTGAGTTTCATTTATAGTGATTAATGGTTAGCCCTACCACATAAATGTTTGTTGTCAACTATTTGTGCTTAAAATATCTTTGTCCTTCACAAACTTAATGTCCATCTTATTTCACTTTCACCCAAAGAATCCATTTGCCTCGACCAAATTGGCCCTATAGTAATACCTTATCCATTATTGAGACAGTCTAGACCTTTTCAACCCCATAGCCCAGTTGATCTGAAGAAATTTTTATCTATTTATCCTTTGATCAGTTCCCCTCAAAAACCCAAAACAAAATAAAAACATACTTAACAACTAGCCTAAAATCAAATATACTAAAAGAAAACAAGTTTACATCCTTTGCATAACAGAGAGAGCCCTCTCTGAGCCCAGGAAGGCTAGGTCTTAGGACTCCAAAGTTGGTTTGATGTTACCCTATCACTTGGCTTGCCAATCTGCGAAATCACGACACCCTAACACAATGCACTTCAAGGAGACATATGAGATCACCAAGATGGAAGTGAATTTACGAAACCCTTGATCAAGATATTATTATAGTACTATCATTAAAAGATGTATTAATTTAAGATAAATCATCTAAGATAAATATTGTAATGCAACATAATTATTAAAAATTGAACCTAACTAATCCACCAACTTAAGAAATAGAAATATATATATATAATTTTTCAATTAAAAATTGAATAAAATAATCATATATCTTTTAAAATGAATATTTCGATTTCATATTACACCTCCCATAAAACTTGTAGTGATCCAAAAACAACTAAAAAATAATAATATCCAAATAAGTTTAAAATAACTTTAATTTAATAATATTTTATTATATGGTAAGTACTGAGGTGAACCAAAAATAATTAAAAAATAATATCCAAATTACTTTAAAATAATTTTAATTTAATAATATTTTCTTATACCATAGGTAGTAAGGGGCAGGCTCGTCCCTGCAACAATGCATTGAGGCGTGTAGCTAGTTGAGGTGACATGCGTAAATTTTTGTCATACTGCTGCAAACACCTAGGCATCCCTGGGCTAGTCTCGAGGCGTATGGAATGTGGTCTGAAAACCGTCTAACTCTAACCAGCAATAGGATGACAGTTAGGGTAAATTACCGTTCCATTCTCACGCAATGGGGTTTGAAGATTAGGGTTTCTAATTAGCAGCGGACATCTCGCTATCGTGGTGTTGAGATAAGAAGCCTCTTTAGCCGCAGAGATGGGGTTTGATTGTGAGTACGTGGACATTGAGCCAGCGCCTGAAGACCTGCTTACATGTTGGCGCCAGGAAGTTTCAAAGAAGAACTTGGATCATTTTTTCCCCAAAGCAATAGGAAATGATCAAGGTTTCAGTGAGGACAAAGTAGTCGAGGGCATTACTAACAGGGCGACATTGCTAGAGGAGATGCTCCAAAGCACCTTGAGTGGGCGCTGAAAGGTTGGAAATATCTCGAGCCAAGTCCAGGTGCAAAATACTCAAGTCAGCGAAGTCAGTGGTCTGCGGCATCACGACCGTTTTTCTAATCTCTCTCTTTCGGGGCCAGGTATTCCTTTTTTTCCTTCTTTTACTGGTGGGTTAGAAGATATTGTGGTCAATTATGGATTGCAAGGTTCTGCGGGCTTAAAATCCCTAGGAGAAGTTAGGCAGCAAAGTCTAGATCCTAGAGGTGGAAGAATCAGGGGAAATCCCTTGTGAATAGGAAACCCTCTCTGAGTCAGGGGCTGCATTTCTCTTTCCCTCCGACTTCCCTCGCGAATCAAGCAGCCTGCTTGAATCCAATCCTGGGAGAAGCTTAGATTCAACAGCTTCAGGAAGAGGCTCTAGTGTTTAGTCAATATAGGGTTTCATCAAATGAAGTAGTAGAAGGACAGCTGAAAAGGCTTGTGGAAGAAGAGCAGGAGCTTGGATTAGATCAGGAAGTCGGACTGGTAGAAGGGAAGTTTTCGGCAAGGTTTTTGGCAGAGGGGGATAATAAAGAAGTAAAATTGAGGAAACCGAGGTCGCCTGAGATTGAAGTGACAGATGCTCCTGTTACTCAGAAAGTTGGAGAGGGTGAAGGGCGAAAGGAGGCATTGGGTGAGAAAAGAAAGAAGCAAAAGAATATCAGGTAGAAAGAAGTGCATCCAAGCTATGTTCTTGGAGTGGACATACGCATAGACAAATTCATGGAAGCTATGGAGACTATCTTGGTCGGCAAAGTTTGTGGAAGAAAGTTCTCGGCAGATTACATCACGGACTGGGCTCAGACAAAATGGAAAGAAGCCCCAGGGCAACCGATGGAGATAAAATTTTTGGATAGGGGTTGGTTTAGCATTATATTTGAGCATAAAGATCTTGTTGAATGGGTGCTTGAAAGGAACGGGTGCTTCGAGAAGAGACCAATCTTGTTTCACAGATGGAATCCTCTATTTGACGCTCAAAAGGAAAAGATGGTAGAATCGCTAGTCTGGGTTAAATTGCTAAGGCTTCCAATGCCTTTCTAGACTGACTCTTCATTCCTCTTTATTGGGAATACCTTGGGAAAGTTCTTAGAAGTTGACAGATATTTTATACAAACCAGAGATCTGATTGTGGGGAGGATTCTTGTAAGTCTCAATCGAAGAGAAGGACTGGAGGATGAAATGACTTTGAAGTACAGGGACCTGGAGTTTTTGCAGAACTTGGATTATGAAAACCTACCTTTCCAATCCCACAGATGCCAAAAATATTGTCATTTAGCCAAGGAATGTCCTCTAGGCCATCGCCATAGAAGAAGACAAAAAAATCTCGCAAGGAAACATGTTGAATCACCTCAGGCAGAGGCAGAAAAGGACCTTGAACTGAACCTCATGGATGAAGATACAGAGGCCGCTTTGGAGAAGGTGGTGTCCGTGGACCAAGCTCAAAATGCTGCTAAGATTCCTGCTTCTGATAGGAATCCTGCTCTGGTGTCCTCTCTGGCTCCTCTTTCAATTTCTGAGACAACTAGGGCGACACAGACAGGTAGGACTCTCTCTCCTGCCTATTCCCTTTTCTCATCTGTTTTTTTATCTCCTTTGGATTTTTCTGAGCCTGGTCTCTCCAGGCAGCTGCAAAATGATCTTTTGGTTTTGAATATTATTCAAGCATCTATTTATAGTATTATCATGGCTATCCTGTCCTCCTCTGTGTCTCCTCCTCCTGCCTCTGAAAGTGTCATGATCCCAAGCCTTCCTAGGGTCTCCCCCCTGAAGCTCCTCCTTATAATATTAGACCTCTTGCTAATTGCACTGGGAAAGGGTTGGTCGTTGGGGGCCTGGAGTCAGATCTTGTTTCAATAGGACCAAGGAATTTAAGAGGCAAGAAGTCAGACCTCTCAAAGGCACAGTTGAAAGTAAAAATAGACATAGCAGACAAGAAACATAGGTCTTTTTCTGGGGTGATTAGAGCAGTGCGACCACCCTCTAAAGGCTTGCGATGATCTTTCTATCTTACAATTGTAGGGGTTTAGCTAGTCAGCCTAAAAAACTAGCTTTAAGGGAGTTGGTTAAATCACGTAACCCGGATTTTATTTTGATTCAAGAGACATTGGGTCAGGGAGAAGAAGTTAAGGGAACCCTTTCAAAATTGTTCCCTGTGTGGATTTTTCATGCACTTGATGTGAATGGTAGATCTGGGGGAGTGGCTTCAGGGTTTAAAGTCTGGAATTTAAAAGAGATCTCTTCTTGGGGGTTTGAAAATACTTTGGCTTTAGAACTATACTCAAATGAACTCTGCCATCCCTTCCTTCTTCTGAATGTTTATGGGCCCTGCTTGAATAGGGAGAGGTTTTGGAACCCCTTCTTCATGAAATCCTGTCTCAATCATTATAATCTCATTGTAGGGGGAGACCTCAACTTCTCTCTGGGGGCCTCGGAATCATGGGGAGCTTCAGAAAGAGCAGACCCTCTTACAAAGTTCTTTATTAATAAGTTGGCTGCCTCACATCTAGTGGATGCCTCCTTACTCAAACCTCGGCCTACCTGGAGAAATAGAAGAGTGGGAGATGCATGGGTTGGAAAAAATTTGGACCATTTTCTGTTATGTGATGACCTGGTGGAGAAAATCTCAGTGTTTAGACATTGGGTGGGGGAAGGGGTTTTATCAGACCACCTTCCAGTCTTCTTGGAAGTTAAGGGAGCTTTCAAAAAACCAGGGACTCCTTTTAAATTCAATTCCTCCAGGTTAAAATATGAATCTTTCATATCTTTTTTCCATGAAAGGATAGTTTCAGGGAATGTGATTGTAGGAGTCATCTTTTTATGAATAATCTGAGGAGAATGAAGTCAGCAACAAAGGAGTGGGTGACTCAAAAGAACTTGAAGGAAGAGGAGGAGCTGAAGAAAGTAAATGTAGAGTTGGATTTCCTCAAAAAACCTGAAGGAGATGGATACTCTACTCCAGAATCCCAGAATAGAATTAGAGAATTGGAATCTGCAAGGAGGAAAATTCTTCATTTAAGAGAGGAAAGCTGGCGCTTAAAAAGTAGAGAGATATGGCTCCAGGAGGGAGATGAAAATACAAGGTTCTTTCATAATTATGCAAAAGGGAGGAAAAGATTAAACACTATTTGGGAAATGCAGAAAGAAAACTGTGAGATGGTCCAATCCTTTGAAGATCTTTCTTTTCTAGGGGTCAATCATTTTAAAAAAATCTTCAGAGCCCCAGAGGAAGTTTCTATTGCAGAAGTCATCAGGGTGGTACAATTTTTTCCAAGTTATATTAATGAGGGAGGGAACGAAAGTATCATGGACCCTGTTTCAAGAGAAGAGGTGGAAGATATTCTAAAAGCTATGTAGAAGGATAAAAGCCCAGGGTTGGATGGCTGGACTGTAGAGTTTTTTCAACATTTCTTTGAGTCTCTTGGGACGAGCTGGTAACGGTGATAGAAGAGTCTAGGTGCACAGGCTCTATCTACCAGCCTTTCAATGCCACCTTCTTAGTTCTTATCCCCAAATCTGATCATCCTGATTCTTTTAATGAGTTTCGGCTTATCTCTTTGTGCACCTGTATATGAAAGATAATTTCTAAAGTAATTTCCTCCAGGATGAAACCCTTTCTATCCAAGAATATATCTACAAAACAATTCAGGTTCTTGGATGGAAGGCAAATTCATGAAGCAGTGGGGGTAGCGCAAGAAACTCTTCATAGTCTCAAAAAGAGTGGAAAGAAAGGTGCAATTGTAAAAATTGACCTCTCAAAGGCTTATGATAGGATTAGTTGGATGTATTTAAGACTTTTGCTGACTGATCTTGGTTTTAGGTTTGATCTCGTCAGATGGGTCATGGGGTGCATCACAACATCCTTGATTGTTATTCTGATAAATGGTGCAGCTTCAGAGTTTTTCAACCCTCAAAGGGGTCTTCACCAAGGCTGCCCTCTTTCCCCCCTCCCTTTCTTGTTGGCAACAAAAGGTATAAGCTTAATGATTCATGAGGATAAGAGGCAAGGGGATCTCAAAGGAATTGAAGTGGCGGTCAATCTTTGGGTAACCCATCTTCTCTTTGTTGACGAAATTTTACCGTTCAGTAATGGGAGTATAGAGGACTGTCGAAGTTTAAAGAAGATTCTGGATCTCTTCCTAAAAGCCACTAGTCTCAGCATAAATGGGAAAAAATCGTCCCTGACCACGTCAGGACTTTCAAGGGATGAAGTGGGCAGGATTAAAGAATATCTGCATTTTAAAGTCAAATCTTTATAGGACTCTTTCAAGTATCTGGGTTTTTTTCTAAAGCCAGAAAATTACCGGATACACGATTGGAAATGGCTAATTTATAAAATAGAGAATAGGATGAACCACTAGAGTTATAAATGGTTATCAAGAGTGGGAAGATTGATTTTAATAAAGTCTGTGGTGATGGCAATACCTGTTTATTGGGCTAGTCTCATTTGGTTACCAAAAAGTATTCTGACATCCGTTAACAAAATATGTAGCAGATTTCTATGCGTAGGTTCAAAGGCAGAACATGTGACTCCTTGGGTTGCATGGGAAAAAATTGTCAGACCAAAAGGATGTCGTGGCTGGGGAATAAAAGATCTCTTCCCCTTTTCAAAGTCACTAGCTGCCAAATTAGCCTGGAGACTCATCTCTACAGAAACCCTCTAGAAATTGGTAACTAAAATGAAATACATATATCCAATGTCAACCCTTGATTGGCTAAGACTGCCCCAAAAATCCTCCAAAAAATCTTCTGTGTTGTGGAAGGCAATGGTTGTTTCGATCAAGATAATTGAACAGGGCTTGGCTTGGAATGTGAGGGATGGGGCACAGGTTAGATTGGGTCGAGACCCTTGGGTGGGACGCTCGGAGAGTTTTGTGCTAACAAGAGACCTGATTGAGTTCTTGAATAATAGAGGCTTCCTCTATCTCAACCATGTTGCCAACCATGGGAACTCCATGATTTGGAGGAAAGAATGGTTGTTAGGGAATGCTTTGCATTTGGAAGAAATATGGAAAGAGGAGTGGGAGAATTATAGATTGGCCCTTCAGAAGTCTCATATTCGCATCATCGACAAAACCGAAGAGCTAAGGTGGGTGCACTCACAAACAGGGATATACTCGCCTAAATTGGGGTACAATTGGCTTATGACTCAGAACGGGTGGGAGGATCCATCCTGGTGGGTAAAAGATTTATGGAAGCTAAAAGGGATGACAAAGACAAGGTTTTTCTTTTGGTTTTTACTCCAGAAGAAAGTCCCCACTTGGGACTTCTTATAAAGTAGGGGGAAGATAGGACTAGGCTAGTTCTCCCTTTGTAAAGGAAGTGTGGAAACAGTGCACCATGTTTTTCTCTCCTGCCCCTTCAACATCATTCTCTGAAATGAAACTCTGCAGTTTATTAAAATTCCACAGAAGTGGATAGGCCAAGAGGTTTCGGAAGCTTGGCAAAGGTGGTGGTAGGAAGCCCCAAATGAAAAAGTGTGATCCATTCCACTTTTGATTTCTTGGGGAACGTGGATTGCAAGGAACCAGGTGATTTTCAAAGACACTCCTTTTCCAATTGGTAAACTGGCGGTAGAAGGGGCAGCAATCTTCAAAAACATTCCAATTCCTATAGGCCCACAGCAAAACAGACCAGTCCAGATGGAATTTATTAGGGGAACTATTCCATGGGCTTATTTTGACGGGGTGTTGGATATAAAAAAGAGGTGTGGAGATGGATTGGTTATCCATTTCCCTTCTAGAAAAATCATTAGAGCTTCAGTTGGGTTAGGGCTTGGGACCAACAAATTTGTAGAACTAAAAGCTCTGCACTTTCTTCTATGTTGGTTATCTCAGAGAAATGAGTGCGAGGCTCAAATATTTGGAGATTATATGAATATATTAAAGTGGTTCAATGGGACTCAATGATGCAGGAACTACATTCTACTTCCTTTGCTTAATGAGATTTCTCGTCTAAAATGTTTTTTCACTGAGCTATCTGTTTGCCATATTTACAGGGAGCAGAACCATGATGCAGACCGCCTTTCTAAAGAAGGCACTGAGCAAGATATGGGGGCATGAATAACAATGGAATTGGAGAATGGATTGGCTCTTCCTATCGCACAACCTATTTTTGTTTAATGATCCATATGTTTACCGTCGTTTTCTTTTATTGTATATAAACTGAAATTTCTTTTCAAAAAATAATCTGTTAAACTATATGTCTGGACCCTGGGTTTTTTTCCTCTTTGAGGAGGTCTTGGGGTTCCATTTAACAATGATACTTTAAGCTTGTTGATTAAATCAGGAGATTGGTTACTACCTGGTTCAAACAAATTGGAAGAAAAAAGCTTCAAAGGACTCTGTCTTTTTCCTACCTTTGTTTCGGCTGTCTCCTTTAAAAGGAAGCCGAGAGGTGGAAAATGGACAGGAATTTATTTTTGAGACTCTTCTGTCTGGGCTGTTTGGTGAATATCTACGTGTATTTACAAACAGTCGAAACTGTGTTTCTCTGCTTAAAAAGCGAGAAATGGAGTTTTCTTGAAATTCTATGCATATGCTCTGTAACTTTTTATATTAATAGATGGTTTAATTTTTTTCTGTGGAAAAAAAAAACCATAAGTAGTAAGGACATCTGGTAAAAATTACTTTAACCCCATGAAAACAAAACATTGTTTGTTTGCTTTCTTCCATATTTATATAAATATATAAGTGTTTTTCTAGTTTGAATCCTCTAGGTAGTGTTGAGCCCTAGAATTGTCTTCTCTTTTGCAAACCTTCACTTCATAAGCCTAAAATTCAATGAAGAATGATTAAGATTGCTTAAAAGTTACATACAAATGATTAACATGTTGTATTTTCGTGATTTTTGCTGTTTTAATAATTTTGAATAGTTTAGCTACAAAATATAGGCATTTTGTAGCCAGTCAAGCGTTCTGCAACCGTTTTTGTGTTTAAGTATGATCCAGGTGTCAATTGGAGAAAAGGCGCACATGGGTAGTTCTCAAATCTTCCCTACATGATTCCTTCCTATCCACGAGGATTGAATCGACAACTAGAGGTGTCGAATCCAATGGTCAAAGGAAGAGTCAAAGAAATTGTTTTCTACAGGAATTAGGACTCCTGATTTTCTTTCCAGCAAATCATGAGTCTCAAAAGAGTCTAAATTCAATTTTAACTTGAATATTAAACCTGTACCTATTTTTGTTTGACATTAGTTATGAATTTTCATATAAATTAAGCTTTGTAGAACTAAGAAAGAGGAGAGGGGTTGATAACATATTTAGAATTACAGTGATACTCTGTTTTTCAAGCATTGTTTTAATAAAAGGAGATTAGCCTTGATGCTGTTTTGATTACAATTTTAAGGAGCTAAAGGATTACATCGAATTGGTAGCAAAGGCCCCCTGCTATTCGAGGAGGTTTCATGTGTTTTCTATCTAAGTCATTTTAATTTCTGTTTTAGCATCTTTCTTTACTTCTTGTTTTCTATATTTCTTTCTTAGTTTATATTTATTGTGTTTCCCTGGGTTCAGTTTATTGAAAAATAACGAGTGAAAAGTGCAATAATTGTCCAGCATTTCATTTCATGTCATTTTCTTTCTTAGATCATAGTCATTGTGTTTCCCTGGGTTCAGTTTATTGAATAATAATGAGTGACTTATAAGTACAATGATTGTCTAGAATTTTATTTTATGTCATAGGAGATCCTCATTACACTATAATTAATCTCTTTCAAAACTATTCCAATAAACTTTGATTGAATGAATAAGATTTAGTTGTAATGTTTTGAGTTATTAATTGTTTTCATTTTTTGAATCTTCAATTAAGATGCAATATCCATGGATTAGGATTTATTGTTTTCATCATTTCTTAATTAGAAAATAGAGTCCAAAAACTTGCAAATAAAACTCTACTTTAATTCATTTGAAAACATTTTCTTTTCCTTCCTTTTTAAATAGATTTAATCTCATATTTCTAGTGTAGAATAGAATGCTAAAGATCAAAATATAAAAACTCCCAAAACATCAACAAAACATTAAAACAATGAAGTGAGAAAAAGGGACACTTAGGCACATACAGTGCATTACACTTCATTAGTTTACTAGCCCTAGTCGATAATTTATGTTAACAATTTAGGACACTAAATTGACCAAACATTTTGGCATCATTGCCGGGGAAGTGTAACTAGGTAGCCTTATTTCTTACATCCCAAAAACAATGACATGCGTAGAGAAATAGACTCTAGGGGTAGATTTATAAGAGGCAGAAGCTTAATTCCCACAACACCACTCACTCCACCAAGACCAAGAAGTAGCACACCTCCAACTCAAACCCATATTCCATACTATACTGGTCATAGGCTTCCAGAATTTTTAAGATCGGATATCCAATCAGGAAAATCTCCCACTTCATCTACTGAACTAATTCTAGAAGAAGAAGAGGATCCAAGGATTCCTGCAGGAGGAATAACCTTTTTCACTTCCACAGGAGAATACATTCCATCAGGAGAATTATAAATCCCTAGTGAAGAGGAATAAGAGGAATCTTTCTTCAATATACCCTTGATAGAAGAACCAGAAGAAAAATTAGCTCTCCAAACTGAACCCTATATCAGTTTGGAAGAATCTATCATGGCAGGAAGAGGTATAGAAGGAGAAGAAGGGGAAGGAGAAGTCTTTAAAGGAGAAAACATGCTATTTGGAGGAGGTTGAGGTAGAGGAGGAGATAGAGGAAGAGGTAGAGGTAAAAAAGGAGGTAGAGGTAGAGAAGGGGGTAGAGATAGAAGGGGAATTGAAGGTTCCTTTGGATTCCCTATAATAGATGAAGAGACAAATGCTACCATGAAAAATATCTCACCCTCTATTCTTCCAAGCTTTCATGGACTGAAAATTGAAGACCCTAAGATATTCTTATTTGAATTTGAAGCTCTATGCAGAACTTATGACTACCTACAGGATGCTCAAAAATTTAAATTGTTCCCTTCAACATTGAAAGGACCAGTACTAAAATGGTTTATGAGTCTAAGCACTAGGTCTATTGGGACATGGAATGATATGAGGAAATAATTTCTAGAAATATATCTGGATTATTGTATACCAGTCAACCATAAGGAAGAAGTGTTCAAAATGATGCAAAAAGAGGATGACAATTTGGAAGATTTAATTGAAAGATTTAACTATAACATAAAAAGGGAAAAAATGGAAAACTTAGATCAAGAAATTTTGGAAGCTCTTTTGTTGAAAACAATTAGGGATGAATGGATAGATATCATTAACATGACAGGGAAAGGAGATATATCTCAAATTTCATTACCTGATATAGGAGAACTATGTATTAATCTCTCAAGAGGAAAATCTAAAATCTTGAAAGGACCAAGATACCTTGCTCTTGCAAGGGCAAACAAATCTGCAACTGGAACAGTAAGTAGGGCAGAAATAGGGAATATGCTTGATGAATTCAAAACTAATATTCTAGGTAGTCTTAGTGAACAAATAGATACCCTTAAGCTACAAAACAAGCAAAAATTCGAAACTGATGCCTTAGCAATATTTTGTCCCAATTGTAGAAAGAAGCATGCCTTAAGAGAGTGTCTTCTTGATGCAAAAGTAATAGAGACTTGTGCAATTTGTTCAGAAAAGCACGAGACCAAGAATTATCCTTCAATGCATGGCCTTAAAGTTGTCTTTCAATAAGAAACAACCACAAATTCTAGAGAATCTCTTAATTTTGTCTCTAGAAGACCTTGGCAGGGACCTCAAACACAAGGATTTAATAATCAAATGTATAATCAACCCCCACCAAATTGGAATTCTTGGTAGCAACCTTGGCCCCAATTTCAAAATCAATCTCAATCTTGGGCTCAAGGAGCAAAAAATCCTTATGGTAGGTTCTCGCAGTATTATCAATATCCACCATCTTATCCATCTTATCCATCATATCCAAATTTTTCTCCTCAACAAAATCCTCAGCAAAATCCACAACCTCAAAATCAGAATAAAAATCCACCACTTCCATTATGATTTCCTCAGAAATCAAACCAATTACCTGCCCATCCAATACCAAATCCCAACAATAAAAATCCTCAGAATACATATATGATATAAGGACAACAATTTGCAACTTATAGTATTACTCCTTTAGACCTTAATGATGTCCAACTTAGGTCTGGAAGAATACTTGAAAAGAGGAAGCCTTTTGTAATTATACAAGAACAAAATAATTATGAGGAAGATTTTCTACGAGTGAATAAAAGTTTTGAAGAAAGCACATCTCTTCAAAACCAAAATATTGAAAAAGAAAAACAAAAAGAACCAGTGATTTCAACTCCTATGTTAGAGAAACCATCAACATCTACTACTACACCTCCTTTTCCTAAAAGATTACAAATTGATAAAGGTGTAGAGAAACAAATTATAATTCCTAACTATGATTTCCTAGATGAACTGAGAAATGTTTATATTAAGATTCCATTATTAAAAGCCATCAAGGAGATCCCAATCTTAGCTAAAACAATAAAGGAGTTGAGTATGAAAAAAACAAGAAAAAAAATAAAAGAGATAAAGAGAATACAACTGGTAGGAAAAATAGCAAACATAATGATGGGAAAGATTGCTATTCCAAAATATCTAGATCCCGGAAGTCCAGTTGTCAAAACACATATCAATTGAATTGAAATACCAAACACATTAATTGATCTAGGAGCAGTAATAAATATCATGAGTAAGCAAACCATGGAAAAACTAAAGCTTCCTAATCTTCTTTATACACCCACATTACTACAGTTAGCAGATAGATCTGTAATCATACCGGATGGGGTATTAGAAGATATTTTAGTGTCCTTAGATTCTTGGGAGTACCCTGTGGATTTCATGATCCTAACTCCTAAAAATGATTTAGGACGACATCCTATTAGCTGTAGATCTAGTGATATGTACATCTTTGATGGTAGTTCAACCAATAAATTTACTTTGTATCCTCCAGCAAGAACAATAACATAAATAGATGATAATCAATGGATTGATGATGAAGAAGATATACAACCTCTCTTCACTATTTCAAAAATCAGTGAACCTAGAAAATCATGAATCTTCTTCAGAATAAAAACATGAGCAATTTCAAGAAGAATCCAATATTGAATTTTTGTCATTAAGAAATATGTCTCTTTACTCCATGGAAGAATTTGGCAGCTCTACAATTGAAATATTTCCAGGAAAAACCTTAAACATAAATAAAAACCTAGAAAAATATCAACAAGAGAATCTAGTCAAAATATTACAGAGACATTCCTCTGGATATGCATGGGAATACACTGATATGAAAGGGATTAACCTTAAGAATTGCACTCATAATATCTACATAGAGGAAAATTGTAAACCAATCAGACAACCTCAGAGAAGGATGAATCCAAACCTTAGGGAGATTGTTAAAGAAGAGTTGCAGAAATTGTTAAATGTCAACTTTATTTATCCCATTTCAAATAGTCAATGGGTTTCTCCTTTGGTGATTGTACCCAAGAAAAATGGTAAATGGGGGGTATGCATTGAATACCGAGAATTAAACAAAGATACTCTTAAAGATAATTTTCCTTTACCTTTTATAGATTAGGTGTTAGATACATTAGCAGGAAAAAAGTACTTTTAATTTTTGGATGGTTTCAGTGGTTATAATCAAATTCAGGTTGCACTTGAGTATCAAGATAAAACCACATTTACCTGTCCTTGGGGCACTTATGCCTACTGAGTATTACCTTTTGGATTGTGCAATGCACCTGCAACATTCCAAAGGGCAGTATTGGGAATCTTTTCAGATCTAATCCATGATTGTGTAGAATTATACATGGATGATTTCACAGTCTATGGTAATACATTTTAAGAAGCCTTAGAAAACTTGGAAAAATTTATAAAAAGGTGTAAAGAATCAAACCTTTCGTTAAGTCATGAAAAATGTTTCATGATGTTTACTGAAGGGATTGTCCTAGGACATCATATCTCACGATATGGGATAGAGTTGATGAGTCAAAAGTTGAAGTCATCTCTAGACTATTAGTTCCAAGTTGTCAAAAAGATGTTAGGATTTTTCAAGGATTTACAGGATACTATAGAATATTTATAGAAAACTTCACCAAGATAGCATCTCCACTTTTCAAACTACTCACCAAGGACTGTGAATTCAAATGGAATTCTGACTGTTAGTTAGCATTTGAAACCCCGAAAACAAAAATATCTGAATCACCTATTTTAAGGGGACCTAACTGGAAATTACCTTTTCATATCTCAACATATGCCTCAGATACAGCCCTAAGAGATGTGTTGGGACAAAAAGACCTGATCCCTTATTCCATCTACTATAAAATTAAAAATTTGAATCCTTCAGAGTTGAATTATATTGTAACTGAAAAATAATTCTTAGCTGTTGTTCATGTTATAAATAAATTCATACATTATATAACAGGATATGAAACCTTTGTTCACACAGATCACTCTACATTTAGGTAATTAATGAATAAATCAATCACTAATGGCAGAGTCATAAGATGTTTATTGCTTTTACAAGAATTTAGCATCACCATTCTAGATAGGCCTGGAAAACAAAATACAGTGGTTGATTTCCTATCTAGACTCCAAAACTTTAAATACAATACTCCAGTTGAAGACAAATTCCCTGATGAATATCTCTTTGCAATAACTACTCAAACTCCCTGGTTTGCAAACATTGCCAATTATTTGGTTTCAGGAAAATTTCCTTCAATTATGAATGCAAGAGATAAAAGAAGAATCATTTATGATAGTGAAAAATTTTCATGGATTGCTAATGAATTATACAAGACAGGTCCAGGCCTTATTATCAGAAGATGTGTTCAAGAAGATGAGATGCCTGAGATTCTTAAGGCATGTCACGATGAACCTTGTGGTGGACATTTTGTTGATAAGAGGACAGCTTATAAAATCCTTCATCTAGGATATTATTGGCCATCCATCTTTAAATGTGCTAAAGAATATGTCAAAAGGTGTGACAGTTTCCAAAGGGTAGGGAAACCTTCTCCTTCAAGTGAAATGCCATTACAACCTCAGGTACATATTGAACCTTTTGAGAAATGGGCTTTGGATTTTGTAGGACCTATTGATCCTCCATAAAAAAAAAAAACTTATATCCTAGTTTTCACTGATTATGTCACTAAATGGGTAGAAGCCAAGGCATTAATTTTTTCTAATGAAATATCTGTAGTTAATTTCATTTTTGAGGATATTTTTACTCGTTGTGGTGTCCCAAGAAGAATTGTCACAAATCAAGGAGCTCAATTCACATCAAATATGGTGGAGCAAATGGTAGGGAATTACAAAATCAGACATAAGAAATCTACTCCCTACCATCCACAAAAAAATGGCCAAGTGGAATCTACCAATAAGGTGATCAAAGGGATTCTTACAGAGACTGTTAATTTACATAGAAGAGATTGGGCAGAAAGGCTTCCTTAAGCCTTATGGGCCTACATAAATACATGGAGAAACACAACAGCACACACTCCTTATGAACTTGTTTATGGAAAACAAGTCCCGTTTCCCATAGAGTTTCAGATCCAAAATTTCAAGATGGTAGTCCAACTACGACTTGATTTGACAGAAGAACAGAAACATAGACTGGAGCAAATTAATGAAATGGATGAGATCAGACAATATGCAGTCCAAAGAACAAGCATAGTCCAACAACAAAGGACTAGATGGCACGAAAAATATATAAAAAAAAAGAAATTTAAAGAAGGTGATTGGGCACTCTTGTTTGATTCAAAATTCAAGGATTTTCAAGGTAAATTTCAAACCCATTGGCTTGGGCCATATGAAATTGAGAAAATCTTTGAAAATGGAGCAATAAAGATCAAAACAATATATTAAGGGAAGGTATAATTTCTTGTAAATGGGAACACACTTAAATTGTATCATAAACCACTTTCAAGAGAAGAGTTTGTTAGAAAATTCCAAGATAACATTGATATGAAGTTAGTGAAGAAAAATCCTTCTTCTTCACTAACTTAGTTTGTATTTTTCTTCATTAATTAAAAAATATATATAAAGTATAAATATGAAAACCAATCAATAATTGGCATATTTATACAGAAAGTGCAGGGTGAAAATCAGAATTTTTCTAACACCCTATACTTTCAATTTTTCTTTTTCTGCAACTAAATATTCATAAAATTACAAGTTGCAGGTCTATTTTTCACTCCATACTTCACTTAATTCATATTTCATTCCATCCCATACTCACATTTCATTCCATTTCATGCTCCCATTTCATTCCATTCCATACTCATGTTCCATCTCATTCCATTCCATATCCATATTTCGTAATCTTTTGACAGCTACATTCTGTAGTTGTCTGTTGTGTAGCCAATTCTGTTTTGTAGCTAATCTGACTTTGCAGCCTACTTCAATAAAAAAGGATGATATTCAAAGGATACTATGGAGCTTAAAATATCAACATTCCACAAATGAAGGACAAACACAACAAGCAGCAAAGTCAAAAAGGTCTGAGGTAAATTGTGCAAAGTTTTTTTGATAGAAAAAATATAAAAACATGAAAAAGATACAATATGCTTAATCATATGTCTCCTAAGTAAATATATCATTCGAATTGATCTTAATTTATCATAAAACACCTTGACCATATCCCTTACCATACGCTCCATAATGGTTCATCATTAATTAAGTGACTAACGATCAAAATCTTAGATGTGACCTATTAGGTCACGTCTTTAGAAGATCGTATCATTTATTTATGATTTTGAAGATCATCATAAATATCTTCATATCTATTTAATTCTATATCAAACCCTCAACTTGATTATTTTCATCATTTTCCCATCACCTCTTTCGTTCACCACCTCATTCACTCACTGCCATTACATTCTATAGCCAGTTCATCTGCAAGAATAGAGAAGTCATTTTAAAGGTGAGACATCCTTCAGCATCTACTCTTTCCTCAGACATAGGATCCGAAACGGAGCATCAGACCCTACAGCTAAGAAAAGGAAGTAATATTTACAAAGAAGAAATGGGGTTAATTGTGAGAGCAGAACCAATTGGAGTCAAGTACTTAGAAGGATACCCACAAGTTAAAGGGCTATTATAGCAAGTTGGGTGGTTGAGTTTTGTAGAAAAATTCAATGGGTTCCATAAAGAAATTACAAAATCATTTGCTAGATCATTTGACGGATCAGAAGTGGAAATTGGAGACATTGAGTTTACCATAATAGAGTCATTTATAGCTGAAGCCACAGAATTTCCAAGACAAGGAGAACACTGGTTCAAGAATAAGGAGTTTCATAATGATTCTTGGAAACAAATGCCAAAGAATCTAGGTATGGACATTACAATATTTAGAAAAGGAATTCCGAGCACAACTTTAAAAAGTAAATGGAGAAACATGTTATTAATTTTTCAAAAATTTATAACATGTGAAGGTAGATTTGGTACAATGTATGTTTATCATATAAGTCTATTAATGAATTTATTAAATGATGGAGAAATAAATATACCTTTCTTCTTGCTTAATAGCTTGAAAAGAATGGCTTCCAATGTTCAGAAAAGAGTCCAATTTCTAGAAACTACTCTACACCACGATGGTTTAGTTAAAATTCTTATTGAATTCCATTTGAAGAAAATAGGAGATAACTGGGAAGAGTTTCTTTTACGAAATCATTTTCAAGAGCTAGAAGAAGCAGGAGAAGAAAAACTGATAAATTTGTTGAAAATAAACATGATACATCATCACAAGAAGAGAGTGAAGAATTTATTTATGAAAAGTTGACAAATATTAGGAAACAGATTAGGGTCAAGAGAAAAGAATATAACAAGTGAATATACTGATATGAAAAAATGAAAATCCACCAAAGTTAAGGAGAAGTTCTAGACTCAAAGGAATAATGAAAAAGACATTGGTTAAAAAAATAGGAATTATAAATGTTGAAGATGAAGAAACTCTGGTTAAAACACTAGTTGACAGATCTCCTTTACATTATTTTGAAGAAGACCCTAACAGAGGAACTCCTGATATAGACCCAGCTCAATAGAAAATTTATGATTATGTGGAATCTCTGGAAAGAAAGGCCTCAGAAAATCAAGAAAGATCCCTCAGTCCACAAGAACCTCCAATAGAAACCCTGAGAAAAGATAATGATGAATTGGAGATACTGAACAGACATATCAAGAATGAGAATGAAATCTTAAGAGAACAAGTTAAATTGAATAATGCTATGAATGATACTCTCACTCTGCAATTGGGTACACTGCATAAAGAAAACAAGAAGCTAAAGAAGATAAATAAGAAACTGAATAGGGCCCTCATAAATCTTAGGTTCAAATTATTCATGAGAAAACCAAGAATGACATTGACCACCAAAAGAAGCAGAAAGATAAGGCTGGATGTTCTAGCAAAGGTTTCAGAGCACATGGAATAAATTTTTGATGGAATTGCATGAGGACATGCAAGAGTTTTTTAGTGGGGGTATGTTGAGCCCTAGAATTGTCTTCTCTTTTGCAAACCTTCACTCCATTTCATCATTTCTTTATCACTTCATAAGCCTAAAAATAAATGAAGAATGATTAAGATTTCTTAAAGGTTACATACAAATGATTAACATGTTGTATTTTCGTGATTTTTGCTGTTTTATTAATTTCGAATAGTTTAGATATAGAATACAGGAATTCTGTAGCCAGTCAAGCGTTCCGCAACTGTTTTTGTGTTTAAGTATGACACAATTGGTGAAAAGGCACACATAGGTAGTTCTCAAATCTTCCCAACATGATTCCTTCCTATTCACGACGATTGAATCGACAACTGGAGATGTTTAATCCAATGGTCAAAGCAAGAGTCAAAGAAATTGTTTTCTACAGGAATTAGGACTCCTGATTTTTTTTGCAGCAAATCACGAATCTCAAAAGAGTCTCAATTCAATTTTAACTTGAATATTACAGCTGTACCTATTTTTGTTCGACATTAGTTATGAATTTGCATATAAATTAAGCTCTGTATATCCGAGAAAGAGGAGAGGGGTTGATAACATATTCAGAATTACAGTGATACTCTATTTTTCAAGCATTGTTTTAATAAAAGGAGATTAGCCTTGATGTTGTTTTGATTACAATTTTAAGGAGCTAAAGGAATACACCGAATTGGTAGCAGAGGGCCCCTGCTATTCGAGGAGGTTTCATGTGTTTTCTAGCTAAGTCATTTTAATTTCTGTTTTAGCATCTTTCTTTACTTCTTGTTTTCTAGATTTCTTTCTTAGTTTACAGTTATTGTGTTTCCCTGGGTTCAGTTTATTGAATAATAATGAGTGACTTACAAGTGCAATAACTGTCCAGCATTTCATTTCATGTCATTTTATTTCTTAGTTCACAGTCATTGTGTTTCCCTGGGTTCAGTTTATTGAATAATAACAAGTGACTTATAAGTACAATGATTGTCTAGCATTTTATTTTATTTCATAGGAGATCCTCATTATACTACAATTAATCTCTTTCAAAACTATTCCAATAAACTTTGATTGAATGAATAAGATTCAGTTGTAATTTTTTGAGTTATCAATTTTTTTCATTTTTTTAATCTTCAATTAAGCTGCAATATCCATGGATGAGGATTTCTTGTTTTCATCATTTCTTAATTAGAAAATAAACTCAAAAAACTTGCAAATAAAACTCTTCTTTAATTAATTTGACAACATTTTCTTTTCCTTCCTTTTTAAATCGATTTAATCTCATCTTTCTAGTTTAGAATAGAATGCTAAGGATCAAAATATAAAAACTCTCAAAACATCAACAAAACATTAAAACAACGAAGTAAGAAAAAGGGACACTTAGGCACATACAGTGCATTACACTTCATCAATTTACTAGCCTTGGTCGATAATTTATGTTAACAATTTAGGACACTAAATTGACTAAACATGTAGTATTATCCCCCACCTTGAACCAGCCTTAGACATTTCACAATCCAACCAATATGTTCTATGTTGTCTGGATGGCCCCTTGACCATAGATTCCCATTCATAATCATTGAGGTGGGGCATCAAGTTGATCCTACTTCCTCACACTGTCCTCGTTTGTTTTGGTGATAATTGTTGAGTAATTTCTTTTATATAGTTCTTCTTGAAGTAAGGAGGGAAATCGTCCTTATTGAATCTGAAGAGTTTGTATTTTTCTAACTCAGAAATTGAAGGTGTTTCTTTCAAATGGGTACCTAAATATTATAATGTTTTCAAGAGAAAACTACATTTTTTGCATTCTATCTCAGTGCACCAAAAGATTTAAACTCTCATGGGCATGGTCCTCATGGAAAAACAAGTGGACAACTACAAATTGTTTAGCAGGCGAGAGGAAATAAAAACAAAAACAACAAAGATATCTGCTACAACCTAGATGATATTGTCACCAAACTTTCAAAATAAAATCCGCAAAGATATTTGCTACAACCTAGATGATATTGTCACCCAGCTTTCAAAAATGGAAAAATATTTTAGTTCAAACTCTAGCACTAAATCGATGGAGGTCAATAGTAATTCAGCTGTCGTTAATAAGCCACCACCCAATGAGACTTCTCCATCTCATATTCCTCATGATAATTATTCACCTCTCTTCACTCTCATTATCTCATAGGGACATGCTCAGGGCCACATCAATATCAGTCATATCAGGTTCTTCAGTAGATGGATTTTTAAGCGGAAGAGGTATCACATCGCTCCAGGATAGTCTACATCCTCTCCTCTGAGGACGTTTTGGAGCTTGGAAGTTAGTTTGAGTTTGGTTTTCTTTTTGTGCTTTTAAATTTTAGATATCAAGGATGAGAATGAAGTTAAACTTAATGTTTTTAGATATCAAGAGGACAAGAATGATGACAAATTTAAGATTAGAGAGAAGGAGAACAATGAAGCACTGAATTTCATTATGGGAAGATATATATATATATATATATATACATATATACACACACATTAAGAAAGAGTTAAGTTTAACTAATTCCTAACTGATTTTAGAAATTGATTCTTTATTCTTTAACTTGATTAATCTCTAACACTCCCCCTTAATCTTGAGGGCTATATTAATTTAATACCTAAATTCTGACATTGAAATTCAAAATGAAATTTTCTTAGTAGTTTGGTGAAGATATTTGCTAAATTTTCCTTGGAAACACAAAATTTAAGAACAATATCACCATTCTTAACTAGTTCACGGATAAAGTGAAAAGGAGTGTCGATATGTTTTCTCTTTTGATGAAAGACATTATTCTTCGACAAGGAAATGGTGGAAGTGTTGTCACAAAAGATTGAAATAGGTTCATCTTGTGTATAACTGAAGTCAGAGAGAAGTCTCTTCAGCCACACTGGTTGACATGATGATGAATTTGTTGCAACATACTCGACCTCTGTTGAAGATAATGCAACAATGGGCTACTTTTTGGATGACCACGAAATAAAATTTCTGCCAAATAGAAAATCATATCCAAAAGTGATTTTTCGACCATTAATACATCCTGCATAATCACTGTCTGTATAACCAACAAGCTTAATGTCTGTAGAAGCTACATACCATAAGCCATGAGTAGTTTTACCTGGAATGTATCTTAGCACCCTTTTTCCAGCTTTCCAATGACAGTCTTTAGGAGATTCCATAAACCTGGAAATATAACTAGCTGCAAATTCTATATCGATTCTAGTAGCAGTAAGATACATAATACACATAATACTACCAACAAATTTCTTATACAAAGTCGAATTAACATCAGTACCCACATCATATTTAATTAACTTTATACGAACCTCAATAGGAGTATCCACAGGTTTACACCTTTCCATCATAAACTTTTTCAAAATGTCAGTAGCATACTTATGTTGACCCATAAATATACATCATGTGTTTTATTTACTTAAATACCTAAGAAGTGTCTCATTAATCCAAGATCTATCATTTCAAATTCATTTTTCATTGCAGCTTTAAATTCATCTAATTGCATGTTACTTGTATAAATTATGTCATCAACATAAAGACATGGTATCAACACATTACCTTGATGATCATTCTTAATATACAAATTGGGTCCATGGTCGCTCCTTCTGAAACCATTATTCAACAAGTAATGGTCTATTCGGTTGTACCAAGCTCTTGGAGCTTGCTTAAAGCCATAAAATGATTTCTTCAACCTATACACCTTATGTTTTTTATTTTTTATTTCGAATCCATGTGACTAATCAACATACACTTCTTCATTCAAAACACCATTTAAAAAGGAAGACTTTAGATCCTTTTGGTAAATTGGCCACTTGTTTTGTGCTGAAATAGCTAATACAAATCGAACAATATCAATTCTTGCTACGGGTGCAAACGTTTCACCATAATCTATGCCAGGTTGCTGTGAAAAACCTTTGGCAACTAATCTTGCTTTGTGCTTATCAACTTCACCTCTCTCATTTAACTTAGTTTTAAAAACCCATTTGACACCTATAGAATTTTTATCATCAGGTAGATCAACCAAATCCCAAGTTTGATTTCTTTCAATAAAATCAATTTCATTATTCATTTCATCTACCCATTCTTTGTCCTTTACAACCTCTTCAAAACAAGTAGGCTGAAATGAAAGAAATGAAAAATTAACAATATCATCAACATCGTCTTGTGCATAAATATCACTTAAGATTCTCATTTTAGGATTATTAGAATCAGACCCATTTAAATATGACGAAATTCTACTGCATGATGAACTACTACTGGTTTTGTCTTGAACATGTAATCTTGGAGTACTTGTTGTAGGTGCTTGATGTTTGTCTAACATAATAAAAGGATTAGGACAAGTATTGTTCTCCATTTCATTCCAAGATGTGTCTTCCGTAGATTTCACATCTCGACTTATGAAAAACTTCTTAGTTATAGGATTAAACAATTTGTATGCTTTAGACTGATCACTATACCCTATAAAGATATAATTTTTTCTCCTATCATCAAGACTTGTTTTTTATTTGTATAGAGCATGAGCGAAAGTAATACAACCAAATACACAAAAGTGTGAAAAGGTTACCTTTTGTCCACTCCATGCTTCTTCAGGTACAAAACTCTGAACACTGGAAGTTTGCGATCTATTCAAAATATATATCGGACATGCAACTGCTTCAGCCCAGAAATCTTTAGACAAATTTCGTGCTTCGAGCAAACTTCGAGCCATATTCATAATTGTCTGATTCTTTCTTTTCGCGATTTTGTTCTGTTGTAGAGTATAACTGGTTTTCATTTGTTTTGTAATACTATGTTGTTTACAAAAATCAATGAATTCGTTAGATTCATACTCACCTCCTTTATTAGACCTCAGAACTTTAATGAACTTGCCACTCTATTTTTCAGCCTCAGATTTGAACTCCTTGAACTTGGAAAATGTTTCGGATTTGTATTTGATGAAATACACCCAAATTTTCCTACTAAATTCATCAATAAATGTAAGAAACTAGAGACTGCCAGCAACTGATTTTTCTTGCATTGGACCGCACATATCTGTATGCAATAACCCTAGTTATTTTTTGGCTCTATACGAGGCTAATGAAAAACTATATCGCTTATGTTTTCCCATTATACAACTTGTACAAGAAGAGATATGGTCAAATAGAGAAGGAAAACCTTTCACCATTGAGTGTCTTTGCCAAAAACTCATACTTTTGATAGGTAAATGACTGTATCGCAAATGCCACAAGTGAGAGTCATTTTGAGTTGAAACATTATGTGCATACAACTTCTCACTTTTAATTTGTAATTGATACAACCTATTATTTTTCATAGGAATCTTTGCAACAAGAGACTTATGTTGATCAGAAATCATCCAACTAGTGTTGTGAAAGATAACATCATAACCATGTGCATCTAACTATCCAACACTCAACAAATTATGCTTGAAATTGGGTACATAATAAACATCATATATATTCTTCACAACATTTTTTTTGGTTAAGATAGGTACAACACCCTTTCCTGAAACTTTGACCTGGCGATCATCACCCAAACCAATAGAATAACTAAAAGATGTATCAAGATGTGAAAACAAATCACTATGACCAGTGATATGACTACTACATCTGTTGTCTACCAAACAAACATCTTTATTAGGTACTTACACAGTCACTTGGCATGCCATAAATAAAGCATCTGATGTTTCACATTCAGTGTTTGTGACATTGGATTTACTTTTACTTAAAAGACATATTGTAATTTTTGACATTTTGACTTATAACGGTCATATTTTTTGCAATAGTGACATTTATTTTTTTATTTATTTATCCACCTACTACCAGATCAATTTAAGACTACTCTAAATGTGTTTGAGTTATCTGTGATCTATCATCAGTCTAGGACTATCCTCTTCCTTTTCCTCTCCTGCCACGAAAACCTCTGCCTCTACCTCTATCCATAGAAGCTTTAGATTTGAAAGCATGCTCTAAAGTACTAGCATCTAAATTAATTATTGCTTCATGAGAAAATAAAGAACCACTTGATTCTTCCATGGACAATTTTGTTAATTCTCTTGACTCAAAAACAGTAACTATCATGTCAAATTTTTTAGGAAAACATCTAAGAACCCTTTCAAAAATTCTTTGATCTTCTAGTTCTTCACCATTCATCTGAATTTGATTAGAAACACCCATAAATTTAGTCATAAACTGATCAAGTTTTTCTGCTTCAGTCATTTTAAGTGTTTCAAATTGTGTTCTGAGAGTCTGTAATTTTACCATCTTTACTTTATCATTACCTTGATAAGCAACCTTAAGTATATCCCATATTGATTTAGGAGTCTTAGCAGCAGTGATTTTAGGAAAAAATAGAGTCATCTAAGGAATTTAAAATGCAGGACTTCGCTCTACCTTCTTTTTGTTTAAGTTCATAAAATTGTTTTCTTTGAGCAACACTCATTCCAATAATTATATTTGTGTAAGGTTCTGTGAACCCCAATTCTACTGATTCCCAAAAACCTACACCTTGTTATCATGATTTCATTTTAAGACTCCAAAAATAATAGTTTTTTCCACTAAAGAATGGCGTAGGGATTGAAAACTGACTTTTCGAAGCCATGTTTAAAACAATCAGAAATCTCACACATTTTACAAAAAAAACTTGTATTGTCTTTTCCCCTCTACCAAAAGAAAAAAACAAGAGCCTCTACATTGCTAAAGAAACGAGGAATAAAATAACCACGATATATTTGTCTGCAAATATTATATCTTAACTTGACATCTTTCTAGCATGATTATTATAAAGAAATAACCTTCCTTTGCAGAATGTAGAAAAACCCCTTAACCATAAAAATCTTCCATAGGCCGAATCTTTTTCTGGTAAATCAGGGAAGCGGAAAATATATTTAACAATATGATTTATGGAAACTCACACTTATTAAATATACGAGGGATGATAATACTCAACTGAGATTTTTTTTTTTTTTTTTAAATTCTTTCCGCTTAAATATCATTGAATATGTTTTTTTTAAAATATATTTTTCACAATAAAATATCCAGCAGACATCCGCAATAAAACTTCCTTTATGTGGTTCTGCACAAACCTGATCTTAGAGAACGAAGGAACCGGTCTAGCACTAAGCCAAGCAACACTTGGAAGAACTCATCCAGGACTAAGCCAAACAACACACGTAGCATCAAACTGACATAGTATCAACCTCACGTAGCAGCAAACTTTAGTGCAACAACAAAAATTCTTTCAGGTGTATCCTCTTCAAGGACACAGTAGAAAAATCTGATGCAGCAAGGCTGCAAATTTAACCAAATCACGGACCTGTTGGCTATGGGCCATAAAAATTTCCAAGCATGCACAACGGATCGCAATGCTTAGAACAAAGACAATGTTGCAATATCGTAGTTTTAACCATATTGCAAAGTTTGCGATTTTGCAATTTCGCAAATCGCAACGAATATCTTATCGCATGTCGAACATTTTAACAAATAACAATAACAAGGTTCCTCTTATCAAATTTGATATGCTATCACATCGCATCACATCGCAAATGCCACTTCTTATCGCATCGCAACTTACAACAATTAACTTGCGATATATAAATATAAAAATTGCTGATAGCGATGTGCGCTAACAGTCTTATGGTCAGATGCAATGTAATCTATATCGTCCATTCTCTCGTTTCCATTTCTGCAACTTGATGATGACCGTCCATTCCACCTGCACACTGATATCTATCGATAGAATCACGTCTTTAGGAAAATCATGTTCTACCATACTTTGATCTCCAACGAAGTTCATAAGAACATCGTTCACCATTCATATTCACACAACCTATCATTTAACAAAATTGAAATTAAATAAACACACAGATAATAAAAAATACAGATTATTTATGGATACATAAAAACACACAAATTCCATTATTGTCTCGAGCTCGAGTTACAGGCTAAGGCCACTATGGGCCTAAATTTCAAATTCACCCTCAGGTTACATTGTGTTGCCTCCTAATACAACACAGTCTTCACATTTTAAATAAATTTCAAAACGAGTTGATCATCTAAGATCCACGATTTCCTCCCACATTTTCTTAATTGATCCCTGAGATCATTGTATTTTAATTACATGGCAAATTTTTAAAACAAAACATATCTTCTAGATGCATTGATTCCACCTTCGAGATAACAATTTATCATTTTAGCCAAATTTCATGGAAAGTAGCCCCCTTTTCAAATGGTTGTCCATTTTTCTCCTTCCATAGTTTTGAATTTAAACTATGATTAAGGGTGGTCTGATGCTCCTGCATTAGACTCCTGAGGTAAAAAAGTTTTATGGCCTCCTTGTCGTATGTCTTCTTCATCTCTGTACCAAGTCCTCTTCTTGGTATCCTTTTCTTTCTCTGAGAAATTCCACCCACATTCTCTGTGGAATTTTGTTCGTGATCTTTCCGTAACAACACTCGTGAGTTACAAAAAAACCTCTACAGTAGAAAACCTCCTCCTTGCTACATGATACCTCACTAAGCTTCTCTCCTATGAGCTCAGTATTTCCACATCTCTCTGGTTCTCTCCTCTGGAACCATTTGAGCACTCCTAACTCTACGCTGCTGCAAATCTTCTCACTTTCCTCTGGCACTACCTGCACAAAAATATAAAGACCACACGCTTACCAATCTTCAACATATTTGTTACTCTTTGTGAATTTTTCTATGAATCTTCTATAATACCCTGTAAAACCAAGAAAACTCCTAACATCTTTTTGACAACTTGGAATTACTAATTTGGAAACAACTTCAACTTTAGATGAGTCCACCTTAATTCCATTTCCTGAAATATGGTTTCCTTAAACAATTCCTTCAGTAAACATCATAAAGCATTTTTCATGACATAATGAGACATTTTCTTCCTTACATCTTATGAGAACTTTTTCCAAATTTTCTAGGGCTTCCTCAAAATAATTCCCATAGGCTGTAAAATCATCCATATACACTTCCACACAATCATGAATTAAATCAGATAAAATACCTAATAATGCTCTTTGGAATGTTCCAGGTGCATTTCATAATCCAAAAGGAAGCACTCAATAAGCATAAGTTCCCCATGGACAAGTGAAAGTGGTTTTGTCTTGATCTTATGGTGCTACCTAAATTTGATTATACCCACTAAAACCGTCCAAAAATGAAAAAAACTTCTTCCCTGCTAATGTATGCAAAACTTGATCTATTAAAGGCAATGGAAAATGATCTTTTAAAGTAGCCTGATTCAATTTCCTATATTCAATTCATACTCTCCACTTTCTGTTATTTTTAGGGACAATTACTAAAGGTGAAACCCATTGACTGTTTGATATTGGGTAGATAAAATTTACATTCAACTTTTTGTGTAGATCCTCTTTTACAAATTCCCTTAAGTTTGGATTCATTCTTCTTGATGTAGCAAAAACTGCAATTTAAAAAATATACCAACGGACTTGTGGGTTATGGGCCCACATAAACTCGGAAGCATGCAACATTTTCCTTAAGCTCGTAGTGGATCGCAATATCGCAGGTTTATAAACTTCGCAGATCTCTCATTCGGACATACATCACAACATCGCAACTTATACAATATCATTCTTGCGAATAGGTCGAAACCCTTATCGCAGGTCGTAACTCATAACAAATAATTTTAAGCCTAAACAATGCAGGTGCAAAGCATTGTGATGACGATGTTGCATCGCATCTTCACAACCTTACACTCATCAAAATTCGGTAAATCGTTGATTTATCCTTTCGTCGGTAGCTTCTCCCCTTATCACATGCGTCATGCGATATGCGCATGGACCACGTGTTGACACATGGCTCCCCTTCATCACATTGCAATTTATATCATTACTCTTGTGGTGTATTAACACGTGATAAAACAATCACCCATTGCAACATGCGCTACCCATATTCTGGAAAATGAGATGTGCTCTCATCTGTCTATCTCTCGCTTCGTTCTGTAGCTTAATCCTCACCGTCCACCTACACACGGCTTGTTATTTATCAATAGAATCACGTCTCAATAACTCATGTTCTGTCATAATTGATCTACAATGAAGTTCATATGAAATTTTTTCTTTGAACTCTTACTCACATAGCTTATCAGTTAACATAAAATAATGTGTATATATACTTGTTTTGAGATATAATACCCTAAAGGTTTTTGGGTCGGCAACCTTCACAAATCAGGGGCATACCATTCAAGAAGGACTCACCTAACCTATCTTTTATACTGAAAATTAGATATAACAAGTTGCAGAACTTACTCGAAAGTCCCACGTTTCATGTAGATCTCGTGGGGTGCAAACCTCTAGCAACCCTTCGTGCTTCGTAACCTGAAAATCAAGATAAGAACGAACACAAAACTCTAGTTGTACAACATACATAGTTCCTAGATGTTAGTGTAACTCATGCATAATATCATAAAAACAATATTAAATATTCAATTAATGATCATTACACATATATAAAGAGATATAAACATGTGAATATCAGGAACAAGATGGTTCTTCTTATTATAAATGGCATGTACAGTAATAGAAATGTGGAGATATCACCTGAATCCTTCCACGGCCTTCGAGCATACCGTCCTCTGGATCTGTCCAGCCCTAGCCTCGCAAGAATTCTTCCAAGATGTGTGCACACTAGATGTCCTATAAGATGATGAGCATCTCAGGGAAACAAGTCTTTCCTGAATATACCTGGGAAGTGCAGGAGGCACGTGAATATCGGACTTGAAATAGGGCTCCAACAGAGTATAATATAGAAATTTTTCTCTCTCCCCTAGGCCATGTACATGAGGGGCTTTTATACTCCCTCAAATTATTTTCTGCATTTGGAAATAGTTAGGCCACGGGCTGGGGTGGTTGAATTACATGAATAACCATCAACCCTGCCTTGAAAAAAGGAAATAATATATATTTTTCAATGATTAAAAAGGTATACATGGATATCTATGAATGGACTCGCGTATTTATGTGGAAAAGTCTGGGCAGAGTCGCGTATTGGTTTTAAGACATTGTTTTTTTGTGAAAATGGTCAAGTCTGAGAGGAAAGGGTGCCCAAGTCCAAAGTATCAATCTTCAAGCACATGAAGGTGGAAAATGATACTATAACAATACTAAGAAATCGAAATAAAATAACACATAGATACTACAAGATCCAAAACATTTCTAGATAATTAAAAATAAACAGATTTCATGATTATATCTAGCTCGAATACAAGCTAAGGCCACTATGACCTGAATCACAATTTATCCCTCATGATACATTGTGTTGCCCCTATAATACAATATAGACTCACATTATAAAGAAATTACAAAGCGAGTGGATCATCTAAGCTCCATGATTTTCTCCCACAAATCGCTTAACTAACCCATGAAACCTCTCTGTTTAATTACATGGCAGATAATTAAAATAGATTGAATCTTCTAGGAACATATTGATTCCATTATTTTAGCTCTATTTCATGGAAATTAGCCCCCATTTACAAACAGTTGTCCATGTTTTCCCCTCCCGCAACATTGAATTCCAATTTTAATTAAGGGTGGTCCGATGCTCCTACATCACTTCTCTAAGGTTTTCCGATTGGTCTGGAATTATCCTCAATATATATGTGATGTGTGCAAGTTTCAATATTGATTCCTTTCATGTCAGTGTATTCCCATCCATTTGTGGAAGAGTGTTTTTGTAATGTTTCCATTAATTTCTTCTTTTGAAATTCTTCCATATTTTTGTTTACATTTAAATTTTTACCTAGAAAGATTTCAATTGAAGAGTTTCAAATTATTCCATAGAATATAAAGAAATTTCTTTGGATGATAAATATTCAATATTTCATTCTTCTTAAAAATTTTGACTACTCTCACATTGTGAAGATAATTCATTATTTTCTATTTAATTTAGAATCTGATTGTCTTCACTAATTTGGAAGATAGAAAAAATAGGTTTTATGTCATTGTCATCATCCATCCATTCCTCATTTTCTATTTCGATCAATTTTTTTGTTGAAATTCAATCAGAGATAAACATATCACCATATCTACAACTAATGAAGGCATCAGTTGTAGCTAACCAAGGCCTTCCTAATATAAATGGATTTAATCCTAAGTTATTCACGGGATTTAAGGTCATAAATTCAATTGGATATTCCCAAGAATCTAAGGATACATAAATGTATTATAATACACCATCAGGCTTAATTATAGACATGTTTGACAATTGTAACAATGTAGGTGTATATTGAAGATTTGGCAGTTTTATTTGCTCCATAGTTTGTTTACTCATGATGTTTATGGCTACTCCTAAGTCGATCAACGTGTTTGGTATTTCAACCATTGATATGTCCCTTCACAATGGGACTTCCTGGATCCAACTGGTTTTGTATTGTTCTTTTTCCAATCATGATATCTGTCATTTTTCCGACTAGCTGTATTCTTTTTACTTTTTTCTCTTTCCCCTAGGTTTCTTTATACTCAACTCTCTTATTTTCTTTACAAGGATTGGAATTTCTTTGATAGCTTCTAGCAAAGGTATTTTAATATAGAGATTCTTTAGTTCATCTAACATATCATAATTAGGCAATATGATTTTCTTTTATACTCCTTTATCAATTTGTAATATTTCAGGGAAAGGAGGTTTTTTTATAAACAATGAAGGTTTTTCTATGATGGTAATTGAGTTTATTGGAGTATCATGTGTTTGGTTTTGAAGATTTTCATTTTTATGAAAAGATGTCTCTGCATCAGAAAGGTCATCTTTCTTTTAAATATTATCATTTTGATGAAGAAATGTCTCTTCATCAGAATGATCATATTTTTCTCTTTCCTCAATAAAAATAGAAGGTAATTTATTTTCTGATATTCTACCATATCTAAGCTAAACATTATAAATATCTAGTGGATTTATCATATAAGTTTGAAAATTTTGTCCCTCCAGGTTGTAAACGAGTTGTGCATTTTTATTTTTTGTGTTTGGAAGTGGTTGAGAAGGTAGCTGGTTTGGCCTTTGTGGAAATGGTAATGAAAGTTGTAGATTTTTATTTTGAAATTGAGGTTAAGGTTTTTGACTGGCCTAAGGAAACTTTTGTGGTGGAATGTTTGGATAAGGTTGTGGATACTAGTGATATTGAAAGTATCTACCACAAGGATTTTTCCCTCCTTGTATCCAAGGTTTGGGTTGAGACCAAGGCTATTTCCATGAAATGGATGTGCTCCAGTTATTTTTTGGAGGCTGGGTATACATTTGTGCATTGAAACCATGAGTTTTGGATCCTTGCCATCGTCTTCTAGCAACGAAGAAAAGAGGATCTACCTGGTTTGGAACTATTTCCTCTTGGTAGATAGCTTTAAGACATAGAATGGAAGTAAACTTCTTTGTTTCATGATTTTATGTACATATGATATAGGTTTATATCATTTTTAAATCAAGAGGGTATTCTATTAAGGCATTTTTCTTTCTGCACTTAGGAAAAAAGATGATAAAGCATCACTTTCAACTCTTTTCTTGTTTTGTGATTTCAAGGTGTCTATTTGTTCACTAAGGCTCCCTAAAATATCTGTTTTAAATTCATCAATAAAATTTCCTATTTCAGCCCTACTTACTGTTCCAGCTACATATTTATATATTCTAGAGAGAACAAGATCTCTTGAATTCTTCCCAATTCTTGACTTACCTCATGAAAGATGTATGCATAATTCAAAATTTTCAAGTAGTGATAGTTGATAAATGTCTCATTTTCCCATCATGTTAAGAATATTTATCCATTCATATCTAATGGCTTTCAATAGGAGATCTTTTAAAGTGTCTTCATCCAGATTTTCCATCTTAGCCCTCTTTATATTACAGCTGAGTCTTTTAGTTAAATCCTCCAATTTTTCTTCCTCTCTTTGCATCATCTTACAAACTCCATATTTCCGATTATGAGATGTGAAATATTCCTTATATCTCTCTAATAATTCTCTCTTCATGTCTTCCCATGTCCTAATATAATGTGTTATTAAGCCCATAATAATTTTTAATGTTGCATCCTTCAGAGTTGTTGGAAACAATTTCAATTTTTGAGAATCAAATAAGTAGTCATATGATCTACATAAAACTTTGAATTAAAAAAATATTTTAGGATCTTCACTTCTTAATCCACAAAAACTAGGAAGGATAGAGGGTGAGATATTTTTCATTGTGGTAGTATTATCTTCATCTATTATGGGAAATCCAACAGGATCTAGATATATTTTGTCTCTGTCTTCTCCCCTACCTCCTCTACCTTCACCTCTTCCTCCATCTCTTCCTCTACCTCTACCTCCACCTCCCATCCTGGGTACACCTCCTCCTCATATTAATTTTTCATCATTCATGTTGTGTACTTCTCCTTCCCTTCTCCATCCATTGTAGATTCTTCAGAACTGATATAGGATTCTAGGTTTGGAATTGTTTGGTCCTCTTTTGATTCTTTTAGTTCTTCTATCAATGGTATATTAAATAATATCTCTTCCTTCTCCTCTTCACTAGGAATTTTTACCTCTTGGGATAAAATTTTCTCTCCAGTAGAGGTTAGGAAGACTAGTCCTTTTCTTGGGGATGTGTTATCTTTCTCTTCGACAACTACTTCAATTGATGAAGTTGGTGAATCTCTAGGTTGAATTTCTGATATTAGCACCTTTGGAAGTATACGTCTACCTCCTAAGAATGGTATGTGGTTTTGGGTGGGTGGTGTGGCACTACAAGGTCTTGATGGGTTGAGTGGTGTTGTTGGAATCAAACTTCTACCTCTAGCTACAAATCTACCTCTAGAATCTCTTTCTCTACGCATGTCATTTTTTTATGTTTTTTTTGTTTGTTGTTGTTTTTTTTTTATATGGATTAAGAAATAAGGCTCCTAATTACACTTCCCCTACAACGATGCCAAAATTTTTAGTCAAATTAATTATCTTAAATTTCTATCATAAGTTATCAACCAGAGTAAGTAATCTTGTGAAGTGAAAATGCACTGTATATGCTAGAAGCCTCATTTCCTTCATTTATTTTGGTGATATGTGAAAGTTGTTTTTAAAATGTTTTTATTCCAAATGTTATTGAATGAATTTAGAAAACTAAACTATGAAAAATAAACTAAATCCAAAATTAACTAAGTCTTAGAAATTGAAATGAAAAATCTTGTTTGTAGCTAAGGATTGATTCTAAAAAGAACTAAAATTCTAAAACCATAAATGAATTATAGTTTGTATGTATTTTTGAAAATTTAATGTGAATGAAACTTATCCTAAAGAATTACTAAAAGCTTATTTTATGCTGATAAAATTAATCTCTTCTTATGAAATAAAAATTAATTGAGCTCATAAGACAAAATTGATCTAAAAATAAAAAGAGAAATCTTCTAAAACATATCTCACAGTATCTTATCTATGATAAACTTCTACTGCACGAAGAGGAAATGAACTGATCGATGATAAACTGATCTATGATAAAATTCTACTGCATTAACATGAAATAAAATGATCTATGATAAACTACTTGTGCATTTTAACCATCTACAAATTAAATCTATGAAATAAATAGAGAATCTACTCTAGAATGACAATATTCTGGAGATAATGATAAGAATAAATGAAATAACAATCATGATTCTAGAAATAATTGTAATAGAAATAACACTGAAAACAGAGCATGTATATATACTACGACACACTGTAAATGCATAAAAATTTAAGCTATGTAATGACAATTAAATAATGGAAATGAAATGCAAAACGTTTTATGTCGGAGGCGCCCTCCACAACAGATGGCTTGAGTCTACTCCTTACTAAATTCGCATTAGAATTCTGGAATGCTTCTTCATTCGATTAAGGGATAAAAACAAAGTTTTAAAAGATATCATAATCTCGCAATCATTCGTGTCCTTTACACAATTACTTAGCCTGCTATTTATAAAAGCCTAACATTAAATCTTGTATTAAATCTATGAAGTAATATCATTTATTTATTACCAATATTTCATACTAGATAAGTGGAATATATGGTTAAGAATGTTACTATTCATTGGATGATAACTAATTAACTTGCAGGATTATTACCAAATTTAATATTCATGTTGATACTAGAGACTAATTTTTCATAGGGTTGAAAGTATGAGTACTTTCAGAAGTCCTTAAAAAAATGTCAATTTTTTTAACCTATAATCATGATAGTAATTCCATCAAATCATTAGACGAGGAGGGACAAAGCATAGTGTGCATCATTGAGAAGGGGGATTTCCCCCCTATAGAAAAGGGTATGACTAGATAGGTTAAAAGGGGGGGTGGGGTCGATGCAAAGGCCCTAGCCCTCCAATATTCGTTTGCCCCACTTGACAAGTGGAATATCCCTAGGTTAGAGCTTAATTCCATAAGAAAATATAAGAGGATGAATTTACAATATTCACATTAACACTTCCATAGTAGTTTCATAAATTGACAGTTATCGTAGTGTAAGACTTCGAGTCCCAAGGAATCACATGGGTTTTAGAATGTAGAAACCCCTTTTATGCTATTCTAGTATTGTCTCTTTTCTATATTGTCTCCTTTATAAAAAATCAAGTAAAACTAAAGGTGGTACCACTACTGAATTAAAGAGAACAATGAGATTATAGACGAGGCAAATGAACCCAACACAAGGTGAGGTTACAAACTAGTCAATAGGTATGGAAGGGGTTATATGTTAAAACTAATAGCCTAGAATAAATTAATAGTTATAACTCACAAAAAAAAAGGTAAGAAACTAATAATAAACAAGGAAATTTTTTTATAATACTTATAGGAATTAAAAACCCCCGAATAATTTCTAGGTACACTTAGGAAAGAGGAAATTCATAATATTTGAAACAAGAAATTCCCCGAAAGGGTCATATTCAGAACGATATGTCGTTCCTATTGGCGTTAAGAAAAAGGTGGTGGGGAAAAAATAAATAGTGTAATTAATCTCTCCCAACAAAAACAAAATTTGCATATAGTGCTCACCTGGAACTCTAGTAGTAACGAAGAAAATGAATCGTGTGACATGAAAAGGACAAAATTAGGACAAGTTTTGTATAAAGACCAACCTACCAAAATGCACCAGTGGAAAAACCTAAGATGATAAAACCCAAAATTCAAGAGTGTGAATTGCAATAAGGGTTTGTATACATTGTATATTAAAAGCTTCATATAATTAGAACGCATAAATAGAAATCTGTAATATAGAATGATGAAAACCATAAAATATTTTCATGTCAGAAGTACATACACCATACATAGAATTTGATATTATAAAGTAACATAATAAAAGGGTTATGGGAAAATACCCATACCCTTTCCAACCGAAATAAATTATTGAAAAGATAACCCATAATTAATAACTAGAGAAATGTTAAATAGAATGTCTTTCCATTAAAATCCTAAAGGGGAATTGTAAAAAACAACATTAAAAATACTATGAATAGGGGTCCTAGGGTGTTTACCCTCTCTTGAATATTACAACAATGAAGATAGATGAGCTTCCAGTAATTCATTAACAACCAAATACAACTGGCAAGAAGCTATAAGTAACCAAAATGAACTGAAACCATGCAACGAGATGAACAAGATGCTAGAAATTTGTTTTCATTGACGGAAAATGTGGCAAATGAAAAATATATGAATAGGAAAATCAAAGGAAAATGTGATAACGGCCTAGGTAAATAAAAGGAAACAGAAATCATGGAAAAGGTATGGTGTAGTATATTTGGAGCCATTTTTGGTGTAACATATCAGCTTAGGTGTGAGTGAATCCCAAACAAATGGAAAGTGCTTGAAAAGATATTTTCAACGGTATACATAAGTCCCAAAGTGTCTTCTCGGATTGAAAGGTAGAGCTAGTGAAAGTTCTATGGCACTAAGGCCCTCATATCCTAATTCAACAAATTTTGTAGAGTCTTTGGTGCTTAACCAAAGATGGAGAAATTCTAAACGAAGTGGAGGAGGATGGTGCAGCCTCTAAGTGATAGCTCTAGGCTCACGTGGAAGCTACAACAGCAACAACGAGAAATTTGATTGGATAAGAGGAGGCCCACAATACAAGATGACCCAGAGGTAATACCCTGAAGGGTTTACCCTGGCAGAATAATAAGCCACTGGTCTAAAGGACCAGGAATGGGTGGCAGTTGAGAGCCTTCCCATAGGAAAACAGAGCAGCCCATAGCACAGGTTGTCCCATTAGAGGTAGCTCGATGGGTTCATCCCATCGCAAACCTTTTGGCATACAAAGGGAAGGCTCGGGAAGAAAGGGCTGACACACGACAACTACACGATGTCCAATGGGAACCTACCGGGTGGAGCCCACCTAGATGGATACAATTGCAGAAGTTTATGTATGGATCAAAAATTATTCTTCCAGGAGAAGAATGGCAGGCCATGGTGGCATTACAAATAGAGAATGGAAATAAGTGGCATATTCCCACTCCACCAGGTCATCCCACTGAGGGAGAGTTGAGAAGTTCATCATGACCAAAATAACATAGTAGGAAATATTAGCACTCCACAGTTTTCTGAAGGCTGAAAAGGAGACTGAAAAAGGTAACCACATACCACTTTGACCTAGTAGCTAGCCCTACTAGGCTGAGAAGGCTCTCTCTATGAGATCACAGTCAAGGATTGACTGTGATATGAAGGATATTAGGATAGATATGATAGGCTCCGGTAGGTTTTGGGTGTCTTAGGATTTGATACTGGATCGGGGATGAAACCAAGTAGCGAGGTGTAAGTATCAAAGGGTTTCCAACTGCAAAAATATAGAGGAGAAAGGTAGAAGTGGATCTAGGATGGCTCTAGGGTTTTGTATGTTAGGTCCCTATATTACTAGTATAGTCCCTTATTGTTGTTAGTGTAACCCCATTATTGTTATTTTTGTGCCCCTGAAACACCCATATTGTTATTATTGTGCCCTTAAATTATTATTGTTAGGTCGGCTAGGATTACATTATGGCCCCACTAGGATTACATTGTGGCCCAATGGACTAATATATATAGAAAGGAGGTTTTGTCATTTGTATCATCCAAGAATTGTTCATTTATGTAATGTATTGGAGGTTTCCCCCTTGAAGTGGTTGATTTCTAAGGTGTTGATCTCTCTTTTCTTCTATTTTTGGAGCTAGTTTCACAACATTTGGTATCAGAGCTTTGCATTCTAGGGTTTCTCTGCCCAAAATGGGTCATCGTGGAATTTGAGCTATAAATATTTTTCTACGAAGGATCAGAAGTTGAAATTTTTAGAGTATGAAGCTAAAATCCCAAGGAACATCGTCGCAAAATTTCAGAGCTTGGTTTGCAATATTTGCGGAGATATGATCTGTGGAAGTTAGGTCATTGTGCAGACTCCTGAATTTAACCTAAACCGGTCATCGTGGAATTTTCGCTATAAAATGTTTTCTATGAAGGTTCAAAAGTTGAAATGTTTAGGGAGAAATGCTGAAATTTGGAGAATGATCATCACAAAATTTTGGAACTTGGTTCACAAGATTTTTGGAGATATGGTTTGTGGAAGTTAGGGCTTTTTCAGGCTCCGGAATTTCATCTCAAAGAGGTGATCATGCGAAAATTTTCATAACTCTCTCTCTGAGCATCAGATTGGAATTCTGTAAAAAGTGGCCACAAGCGCACAGAATGTGGTTTATTTTCTATCAATTTTAGAGATGAAGGAGGAAACAATGACACGTGGCAAGATGTACAATTTCACTCTATTGAACCAGTCCATAATTAGGTCATCCTGGGAGATTGGACATAAATTTTCCTTGAAGAATCCAAATCCAGTCAGACCAGTGGCATTCGAAAGAGGATTTGAAGAGCTACCCCAGGGCTGAGTTTTAGATATTCAAGATCTGAAATCACAGAGATAATTCAATTTCAATATCAAGCTCCCCAAAAGCAAGAAAAAGGTGTGTATTATTTTTGTCTGAATTGCATAAGTCTTATGTAGAAAATTAGTTTGAAGTGATTCCAAGGGCCTATTGAGCATATATTTATGTATTAGGTTCTGTAGTGCCTCCTAAAAATAATTCAACACCTATTAAGCCCTCAGAATACTCTACTATGACTCATGAAGATGAAGAATTGCAACATGATCTATCAAAATTACAAGAGCAAGTGCACCAAATTTCGCTCTCACAAAGAGAATCAAAAAATGAAATGCAAGTTTTGAAGAAAGTCGTGGAAGCTAAGATGGAGGACATGGAAGAAAAAATGAAAGACAACATGGAAAAAATGAATAATGATCTAAAAGAAGACATGGAAGGTTTGACAAAGTTGATACAAGAAATTGTTCCTAACGGCAAAAATATAGTAGAGGAAACTCATGATGAGAAAAAAATAAATGTTAATCGTGATTTCATAAACTCTAATGTTGGATTGAAGAACCACCATATTCCAAATATGGATATGAGGAATTTTGATGGCAAGGATCCTGTAACATGGATACTATAGATGGAGCAATATTTTCATCTCAATAATGTGTAAAACACAGAAAAGGTACACATTGCCACTTTAAATTTAGAACAAAATACATTTGTATGGTATCAATGGCTTGGCTCCCATAAAAAAAATTTCACTTGGTCAATTTTTACGGAGGAAATGATAGCACATTATGAGGATACAAAGAGAAACACCTTCTTTAGCCAATTGATAAATCTCAAACAAAACGGTTTAGTGGAGGAGCACATTGAGGACTTCCAAAATATAAGTTCCAGAGGAACACATGATTTATGTCTTCATAGGGACTTTCAATGATAACATCCAACATGAATTTTGAGTTTGGGAACCTGATTCATTGGAGAAGGCATTCAAGTTGACAAGAAAAATTGAATGTAAAATTATGGCGACAAGGAAGCCTACCACTCGAATCTATAAAGATGGAAGTGTTGCTACTCCTAGACTTCCACAACCTATAAGGTTGATACCACAAAAATTGGAAAAAAAAATCAAAAGGGATTTGCTATAGTTGTGATAGAAAATACACTAAAGGTCATAAGTGCACTCAGAAGAAATTATTTCACATATATTGTGAAGAGGAGGAAGAAAATGAAGAAGAAACTTCAAAAGTAGAGGATATACACCATGAAGAAAACCTAACTCATGATGAGAACAAAATAAATGTTAATCGTGATTTCATAAACTCTAATGTTGAATTGAAGAACCACCATATTCCAAATATGGATATGAGGAATTTTGATGGCAAGGATCCTGTAACATGGATACTATAGATGGAGCAATATTTTCATCTCAATAATGTGTAAAACACAGAAAAGGTACACATTGCCACTTTAAATTTAGAACAAAATACATTTGTATGGTTTCAATGGCTTTGCTCCCATAAAACAATTTTCACTTGGTCAATTTTCACGGAGGAAATGATAGCACATTATGAGGATACAAAGAGAAACACCTTCTTTAGCCAATTGATAAATCTCAAACAAAACGGTTTAGTGGAGGAGCACATTGAGGACTTCCAAAAATTGAATATAAGTTCCAGAGGAACACAGGATTTATGTATTCATAGGGACTTTCAATGATAACATCCAACATGAATTTTGAGTTTGGGAACCTGATTCATTGGAGAAGGCATTCAGGTTGACAAGAAAAAATGAATGTAAAATTATGGCGACAAGGAAGCCTACCACTCAAATCTATAAAGATGGAAGTGTTGCTACTCCTAGACTTCCACAACCTATAAGGTTGACACCACAAAAATTGGAAGAAAAAATCAAAAGGGATTTGTTATAGGTGTGATAGAAAATACACTAAAGGTCATAAGTGCACTCAGAAGAAATTATTTCACATATATTGTGAAGAGGAGGAAGAAAATGAAGAAGAAACTTCAAAAGTAGAGGATATACACCAGGAAGAAAAAATAACTCATGATGAGAACAAAATAAATGTTAATCGTGATTTCATAAACTCTAATGTTGGATTGAAGAACCACCATATTCCAAAAATGGATATGAGGAATTTTGATGGCAAGGATCCTGTAACATGGATACTATAGATGGAGCAATATTTTGATCTCAATAACGTGTAAAACACAGAAAAGGTACACATTGCCACTTTAAATTTAGAACAAAATACATTTGTATGGTATCAATGGCTTTGCTCCCATAAAACAATTTTCACTTGGTCAATTTTTACGGAGGAAGATAGCACATTATGAGGATACAAAGAGCAACACCTTTTTTAGCCAATTGATAAATCTCAAACAAAACGGTTTAGTGGAGGAGCACATTGAGGACTTCCAAAAATTGAATATAAGTTCCAGAGGAACACAAGATTTATGTCTTCATAGGGACTTTCAATGATAACATCCAACATGAATTTTGAGTTTGGGAACCTGATTCATTGGAGAAGGCATTCAGGTTGACAAGAAAAATTGAATGTAAAATTATGGCGATAAGGAAGCCTACCACTCAAATCTATAAAGATGGAAGTGTTGCTACTCCTAGACTTCCACAACCTATAAGGTTGACACCACAAAAATTGGAAGAAAAAATCAAAAGGGATTTGCTATAGTTGTGATAGAAACTACACTAAAGGTCATAAGTGCACTCAGAAGAAATTATTTCACATATATTGTGAAGAGGAGGAAGAAAATGAAGAAGAAACTTCAAAATTAGAGGATATACACCAGGAAGAAAACCTATAAGAAGAAGAAATGAGTCCGACCATATCATGTAATGCATTGGCAGGAATTACCACTCCTCAAACTCTCAATATAGAAGGACACATCAAGAATAAAAAGGTAATAGTGTTGATTGATTCGGGTAGTACCCATAATTTTATTCATTGTAAGGTAGCCAAGGAATTGAATTGTTTCCTATACCTAGCACCAGAATGTCAAGTGATGGTTGCAAATGGAGGAGCTAAGGTAAATTGCTCGAAATGACACAATATAAAATATCCATGGGGACCATATTGAATAGTCCATGCTTTCCATCCCAATGGGAGGTGATGATGTTGTAATAGGAGTACAATGGTTACAATCTTTGGGGACAGTAGCTTTTAGTTTTCAAGAACTTTTCTTGAATTTTTTTTCAGAAGGAAAGGAAATCGAATTACGGGGTATTTCAGGGAATCAAAGAAAGATGATAAGCTCTAATGTCATGAAAAAGCTTCTGAAGAAAGAACAACGAGGGGTAATTTCACAATTATGCTCACTAGAAGTTCCAACATCAAAATCATCTATTTCTCTAGATCTCCAAAAAGTCTTGGACAGTCATTCCATCCCAATGGGAGGTGATGATGTTGTAATAGGAGTACAATGGTTACAATCTTTGGGGACAGTAGCTTTTAGTTTTCAAGAACTTTTCTTGAATTTTTTTTCAGAAGGAAAGGAAATCGAATTACGGGGTATTTCAGGGAATCAAAGAAAGATGATAAGCTCTAATGTCATGACAAAGCTTCTGAAGAAAGAACAACGAGGGGTAATTTCACAATTATGCTCACTAGAAGTTCCAACATCAAAATCATCTATTTCTCTAGATCTCCAAAAAGTCTTGGACAGTCATTCCAAGGTGTTTGATACTCCCAAAGGAGTCCCACCTATTTGTGATCATGATCATGCTATTCATTTGATTCCAGGAACTGTTCCTCCAAACATCAGGCCTTATAGATATCCTTATGTCCAAAAGAGAGAAATTGAATGTATGATTGCAGAAATGTTAGAGGCTGGTATAATTAAACCTAGTCAAAGTTCCTTCGCTGCTCCAGTAGTATTGCTGCACAAGAAAGATGGATCATGGCGCATGTGTCCGGATTATAGGGAGCTCAATAAGCTCACTATTAAAAATAAATTTCCCATTCCTGTGATTGATGAATTATTGGATGAATTACATGGAGCAATTTATTTTACAAAGTTGGACCTTCGTTCAGGATATCATCAAATTAGAATGAAGACTAAAGATATTCCTAAAACATCATTTTGAACTCATGAGGGTCATTATGAATTTTTGGTCATGCCTTTTGGCCTTACCAATGCACCTTCTATATTTCAAGGGTTGATGAATCCCATTTTCAAACCCTTCCGTAGAAAATTTGTGCTATTATTTTTTGATGATATACTAATCTACAACAGGTCTCGGAAGGATCATGTTCAACATGTTGACAGGGTGCTCAAACTATTGGAGGAGAAACAATTATATGCAAAAACATCCAAATGTTTCTTTGGAGTACAAGAGGTGGAATGTCTGGGTCATATTGTATCTCACGAGGGTGTTAAGGTAGACCCTAACAAAATTAAAGCCATTAAGGAATGGAATGTTCCCACAATCATAAAGAAGTTGCATGGATTTCTCGGGTTAACAGGGTATTATCGCAAGTTTGATAAGAATTATGAGAGAATAGCAGCACCTATAACAACATTACTAAAGAAATACACATTATCATGGACTCCTGAAGCAAATAAGGCCTTTGAACATATTAAAGAGGCAATGTCCCTAGCACCAGTATTAGCTATGCCATACTTCACAAAAACCTTTATTATGGAATGTGATGCCTCAGGAAATGGAATTGATGTTGTTTTAATGCAAGAAGTAAGACCCATTGCTTTTGAAAGCCGTTCAATCAAAGGAAAGTATTTACAAAAGGCTATTTATGAGAAGGAAATGTTCGCAATACTACATGCACTAAAGAAATGGAGACCTTACCTAATGGGAAGACACTTCAAGGTAAAAAATGATCATGATAGTCTTAAACACTTTTTGGAACAAAGAATATCATCAGAAGAGCAGCCAAAATGGGTCACAAAGATATTGGGTTATGACTTTGAATCTTCTACAAAAAAGGGAAGCTAAATGTTGTTGCAGATGCACTCTCAAGAAAGGATGAATAGGTGGAAGCATTGCTTTGTGCCATTTCAATTATCCAACCAGATTGGATAACTGAAGAAAGGGATGAATGGAAGAAGGACGAAGAAGTATGGACTCTCATTAAAAAGTTGCAGCAATATCCTAGTTCATATTATACATTTATTTGGAAAAATGATTCCTTATGGTACAAAGATCGCTTATATATTTGCAAGAATTCCCAACTAAAACCAAAGATTCTTTTGGAATTGCACACTTCTCCTTTAGGAGGACACTCGGGATTTTTGAAAACTTACCACAGGGTGAAGAAAGATTTTTTTTGGGATGACCTTCAATCTGATATTCAAAAATTTGTGGCGGAACATTTGGTTTTCCAGCAAAATAAATTTGAGACAATTAAGACCCCGTGTCTTCTACAACCTTTATCCATTCCAAGTCAACGTTGGGAGGAGATTTCAATGGATTTTATCATAGTTTTACCTAAGTACAAAGGAAGGAGTGTCATCATGGTGGTAGTTGATAGAATTACCAAGTATGCACGCTTTTGTGCATTATCTCATCCATTTAAAGTGAGTACAGTTGCTACTGCATTTATGGAAACAATTCAAAAGCTACATGGAAACCCGAAGATTATTGTAAGTGACAGAGATCCCATTTTTACAGGAAATTTTTGGACAAAATTATTTTCTTGTTTGGGTACTCAACTAGCTCATAGCTCATCTTATCATCCTCAATCCAACGGTCAAATAGAGATATTAAATAAATTTTTGGAAGGATATCTTCGTTGTTTTGTATCTGATAAGCAAGTAGAATGGATCTAGTAGTTACCTCTTGCTGAATGGTGGTATAACACTTCCTTCCATACTGTAGCAAAAATGACCCCATTTATGGCACTTTATGGATATCATCCACCATCCATAACATCTTATTTAAGGAAAAATTCTAGTGTAAAAGCAGTGGAGGATCACATCGAGCATTAACAATAAGTTCTCCAACTCATAAAGGATAACCTAAATTTGGCACAAAAACGAATGAAACAACAGGCAAATCAACATCGCAGTGAGAGAAGTTTTGATGTGGGAGACTGGGTATTTTTATGGCTACAACCATACAAACAAATGTCTCTCAAGCAAGCTAAGAAGGATAATAAATTATCGCCAAAGTACTATTGTCCCTACAAGGTTTTTCAAAAGATTGGTACTATGGCATACAAATTGGAGCTTCGTGCCTCTTCGTGAGTGCATCCAGTTTTCCATGTTTCATGCTTAAAAAAGGTTATAGGGGACAAACTTCCAGTTCAAACAATATTGCCAGAACTTGATCAGGAAGGAAAAATCATATTGGAACCTGAAGCAATCACGGAAATAAGAACTGGACAACTACGAAATCAATTAATTTCAGAGTATCTCATCAAATGGAAGAACTTACCCACTGAAGATTCTACATGGGAGGATGAGAATTTTATACAAAAGCACCCGAAGCTACTCAAGAGTTGAGGACAACTCTTTTTTGAAGGAGAGGAGCATGTTAGGTCCCTATATTACTAGTATAGTCCTTTATTTCTATTAGTGTAACCCTCTTATTGTTATTGTTGTGCCCCTGTAACCCCCATATTGTTATTATTGTGCCCTTAAATTATTATTGTTAGGTCGACTAGGATTACATTGTGGCCCCACTAGGATTACATTATGGCCCAATGGACTCCTATATATAGAAAGGAGGTTTTGTCATTTATATCATCCAAGAATTGTTCATTTATGTAATGTATTGGAGGTTGCCCCCTCAAAGTGGCTGATTTCTAAGCCATTGATCTCTCTTTTCTTCTATTTTTGGAGTTGGTTTCACAACATTGTAGGTATAGTGGTGAGTCTGAAAATGGAGAGGGATTTAGTGAGCATGTTCAATCACGAATTCATTAAACTTGAAGCATGAAACACAAAATGACATTTATGTATAAACACAGCTAAATTAATATAAGTCTTCCTATGAACTATAAGGAAAGCCATTGAAGATACAAGATTATAAATAGGAGCTATATATCATTAAATAAATACTATAATAGAGAATTTACATGATCATAAAATCACTGCACATGAATTCCTAGATAATAGTTGCAACTTCATCGTTTGATTTCTGAATATGAAAATGAAATTACAAGCTACAATAGCTACAATACACTGATGTCCAACCATTCAAATGATTCTAAAAATGATAGATATAGACCAAAGTAACATCTCCCGTCTCTCAGGGGTCAAATCCATCAGTTCTGGAGCTGATTACATGATAAAATCAACAAAACCATAATGTCTAGTGGAGGTCAACCAATTCACCTCATCATAGGAAACTAGATACATTTGACCAAAATTACATTAACAAGCATGTATCTACCTTATTTCACTATTTACCAGCTCAATTACACCTCATGACATCACCATTCATCAATTACATACGTAAAAATTCAAACTAAGTCAAACAGCCCATGAAAATTTCCTTCTAGAGAAAGAGTAGCGAAATCTAGAGAAAGCCTAGCATGCATGGAGAAAGCATAGCGAGCTCGGGAAAATGAATTTTTGAGGCCTTCCTGAGGTCCAAATCATAATCTGAAAGATGATATGGAAAGCTTTGGATGTATGCTACATTATAGGCTCATCAAGAGATCAAAAAGATGTCTCCTAGCCCTCCAAAACTTCATTCTTCCAAGATTACTCGGAAAGCGTAGTGAAGTCTCCAAAAACAGGGTAGAAATGTGATATTTTTCTTGTTTTTGGACATTTTGACCGCCCAAAACTGGTTGACATGGCTCAACCACTAACTAGGATTGATGTAATCATCAAGAGGAATCAAAAAAGTCTAATTTTTCATTCAATGGAGTCATGGACCCCACCAAAAAAAACGTAGTGTGGGCCATGCTACACTATTGCGAGTGTGACTAGTTTTCAGAATTTCCAAATTTGTCCAAAACTCAGAAATTTATGTAAAAACAAGGCTCAAAGGTAGGTCAATATCTCTATAACTGATCTGAAAGGAATGTATTAGTTTTTTTGTGTTAAGTATCCAAATAGTAATTAAATTGTGTGCATAAGGTTCACTTAAGTTTGCAGGTTAAACAAATGGTTTCATCTTAGTTAAACAGATTTATGTGTGAGGTTAAAGCATGTAAATTAGCTTGTATAAAATTGTGCAATAGTAAATAATAGAGAATAAAGCATCACATATGACAATACTCAGCAATTTGATGAAGCAGTTCACCCCTCCTAGGCTACATCTGTTGGTCCATCCCCCAATGGCATGTACCTCATATCTTATTGCTAAAAAATGGTAAGTAAATGTCATAAAAAGTCTCAAATGGCTTTGATATCTATAAAAAAATCTTCAAAATGCTTGAATTAGTCAGGAATGACTATTCATATGCAAAAAATAGAGAATGGATGCTCAATACACTAAAAACACCCTACTGGCCCGGGTGACTCCTTGACCTCTCCTGAAGCTAAGCCTACACACGATGACCTATGATGGCTATGAAACCTCTACCAATGTGTTTAGAATGTCTGAATTAGCCAAAAATGACTATTAATTCATTAAAAATGATCGAATATCCAAAGAGTTATCACCCAAACTGCAATTTTCCCAATCACTCCTAAGAAAGCTCCTCCAAAACAGGAGGAACTCCAATTAACATCGAAAATTTAGCAACTGGCTGCCAAATCTAGGGTTCCACCAGCCAAAACCACCAGTGGACTGACAGTTAAATTAAATTTGAACTCCGCATGTGAACGCTTGCCAGGTTAATCGCCAGTTTTCCTCACCGCGTGGTTGTTTGGAACATTGTGTATCACGGTTTTGCAAAAAGTTTTAGTAAACCGGCATACCGAAGTCATGTGACTGCGCTACAAATAAACTGCCAGATTTAATGGTTTAGACTAGCCACTGGTTGGAAGGGTCACGGTTCTTAGTGCTTGGTCTTGTGGAGTGGGGGTTGGTCCCCTGAGGGCTGGCACCCTTTTGCCGCTAGTTAAAATCATTTCAAACTTCAAATATATGTGTTTTCGTTAGAGGTTAAGAACCAAACGGTAGCGTAAGTGGTTGGGCGTGTGCACTATCAAGTGCGAGGTCCCGCATTCAAACCCCATAGTCTCCAAACAATTTTCGATAAAATTTTCGACCTCTGGCCTAGGGCCACATGGTAGCCTCCGGGTTGGCCACATGGCACCCAATGATTGTCCCGATAAACCATATAATAAAAATATTTTTTTTAAATAATATTTTTTTTACAAATTTTTTATACAAATTCAAAATTAGTCAAAGGACATTTTTTTGGAGTTTACTAGGTTTTTCAAGCCTAATTAACTTCTTCATAAGACCTATGTTTTGCGAACTGTTCGCGGCACCAGAATTGCAGCGATGAGACCTTTCCAGTCGCTCACGTCACAAACATTTTTGAGCATTTCTGAACAATAGACATGATCTCATGATCACACCTCCCCAATGGGAAGCTTTTGGACCCCAAAATCTCTCTGGACTACTGAACATGAAGATGAGGATACTGTGTCCCCACTCTTCCAATCTTAATCCACTGAAATTTCCCTAATTTCATTAATTGGAGCTTTTCATGAAACGACAATTTTTTCCTTGATTCCATTGACCAACCATTGTTGACTTTGACCTTGTCATGCTACACATTTTCGAAATTTGTAGAACAACAACCTAACTTTGCAGTAAACATATTGTTTCTACATTGGTCTATAATAAAAGGAAACTGAAAATTACTTTCACCTTGCATCCTGTCCTTATGGCGATTTTTTGCTGAATTAGCTTTGAACTTGTGTCGATTCCTGACCAATTTTCTTCACCATTGTACCATACCTTTCTGAAACCAGTAATGATCATTGATGAATCTTGTGCCTTCTTTGTTAAGTTTATTTTACCTCTCTTGGAACTTTTGAACTTCCTGCACTGACACTTTGTTTTCAACACCATTTGACACCAATATCGACTGCTGCAACTGCTTGTCATATTCTTTCAAAGATAACCTGGTTTCAAACTAAAAAAAAATCATTACATATATCAGCATTTATATGAAAAGGATTATGTAAAACTTCTCTTTGTTTAATCTTCATCAGTGTCAAGTTTTGGTTTTCATTTACGAGCCTCTTCATTTGCCATGCATTAACTAAAGAAGATTCTAGTTTTTTTGTGATGAGCTCTCGCAATGTACTCCTTTCCATCTTTGAATAAATGGTATTTGTTCTCATGGTGATGGATGATAGCTTTCCTATCATACAAGTAAGGACTGCCCAACACCATACCTGTTATATCAAGTGGAACAAAATTTAATTCAACTCTGTCAATGAAATGTGCAGTTATTGCAAAGTGCAACATGCACTTCTTTGAAACCTGTAAATTTGCATCATTACAAATCCAACCAAGTGGATATGGATTCGGATGTGGAATGGTCTCAAGATTAAGTTTCTTGACCAAGTCTTCAGAGATTAAATTTTCTTAGGACCCACTGTCAAACAATGTGTCAACCTTGGTATGTTTGGAAACGACCCTCACATGAAACAGTTCAATTATCTTTTCTTCACTTGGAGCTTCTATGTGACAATTATAAATACTAGAACTGGGTTTATTTTCATTCTCTTTTCCCTTCAAGTTCTTTAGTCCCATAGCTATGATTTTTGTTTCATCTCCTGAATCTAACCGTAGGTCTTTTTCAGCTATTGCAATTGTCTTGCCTTCCTCCTTGGCTTTCTATTTGGCTTTAAAAATTTCTGGTTTCAACTCTAGATGAAGTTTCCAACAATGGTCCTCATCATGGCTAGTTTTAGAACAGTGTTTGCAAAATAATTTTCCCTTCTCTTTTCTAGTATTTTCATTTCTCTTTTTCTTACATTTTCCTTTAAACTCACTTTCCTCATTTCCATCAATTTTTTTTTCCCCTTGCCTCTAAATGTGTGGCTTGAACACAAACCTCATCTAGGCCTGTAGGGTTAAACATGAGGATTGTATGTCTTAGGTAGGTATGTAAGCCTCCCATATAATTGAGCAAAGTGTCTTGGCTATTAAAATCTACTCCTCGTAAAAGAGCTCTTCTTCTAAATTCTTGAGTATAAACTTGTACATTTTGTCCTTTCAATTGTTTAAAATTTTTCTAGTCCATTATCGCTTTCTGCATGTGAGATAATGGATAAAACTGTTATTTTATTGCATAAATGAAATCATCCCATGATAAAATAATCTTACCATATTTCTTGATCTCCTCCTTTGTCTTGGCTTCCCACCAAACAAGTGCTGCACCTTCCATTCTCAATGAAGTTAGCTGTATTTTGGTGTCATCATCATGAAATTTTTGGATTCTCAAATAAACCTCTAATTGCCTAATCCAATTATCTAGCTTTTCTGCATTAACTTCACCATCAAAAATTGGAAATTCAAATTTAACATCAAGTTTTAGAAAACGAATTTTACCAGTGTTCTTGACTTTGTGTGACTGGTGTACTGAAGTAGAGGATGATGATGAAGAAGATGAGGGTGAGGATGGTGGATTTCCATTTCCTCCATTTCCCTTCTTTGACTTATCTTCATCTTTCTTTCCTCCTGAAGATCCTTCTCCTTCCTTCTGAATTTTAGATCCTTCTCCTTCAAGTATTTCATTCCTTTTTTGATAAATAACTCTCACCATTTCATTCATGCCAAGGAATGCTTTCCTAAACACTCTTTCTTCCTCCTTGGGATCAACTTCTTAAAAAAATTATCCTTCTCTTGAAGTCATGCTTATGGATTCTTTTGCTTCTCTTTGAGGTGAAATTGAAGGTGGATAGAATGGCACTCTTTCCATCCTTGGCTGAGGATTAATTTGAACTTTCACCAATTGACCTTCTCCTCTCTTAAACTTCAGCCTAGTAAGCATTAAAACTCAGAACAAATGCTGCCCCAGGATGGCTTTGCACAACTTTCAAGGGTCGTTATGAAAAATATTAAATAAATCCTTTGCAAAAAGGCTAAACAGACAAAATACTCTAGATTAACTCAAGATCAGCCAAATATCTGATACCAACTTTATCTAGAATGGAATGTATTAGTTTTGTTGTGCTAAATATCCAAACAATAATTAAATTGTGTGCATAAGGTTCACTGAAGTTTGCAGGTTAAATAAATGGCTTCATCTTAGTTAAAAAGATTTATGTGTGAGGTTAAAGCATGTAAATTAGCTTGTATAACACTATGCAGTAGTAAATAATAGATAATAAAGCATCACATATGACAATACTCAGCAATTTGATGAAGCAGTTCACCCCTCCTAGGCTACATCTATTGGTCCAGCTCCCAATGGCATGTCCCTCATATCTTATTGCTCAAAAATGGTAAGTACATGTGATAAAAATCCTCAAATGGTTGTGATCTCTATCAAAACACCTCCATAATTCTTGAATTAGTCAAGAATGACTATTCATATGCAGAAAACAAAGAATGGATGCTCAAAAAACCCTAGTATCCCTAGTGGCTCCTTGACCTCTCCTGAAGCTAAACCTACACAATATGACATCTGATGGCTCTGAAACCTTTACCAAAGTGTTCATAATGTCGAAATTATCCAAAAATGACTATTTATTAATAAAAAATGGTCGAATATCCAAAGAGTTATGACCCAAAATGCAATTTGCCCAATCACTCCTAAGAAAGCTCCTCCAAAACTGGAGGAAATCTAGTTAACATCGACAATTTAGTAACTGGCCACCAAATATAGGGGTCCACCAACTGAAACCGCCTGCTGTCTGGCAGTGAAATTAAATGCTAACTCCTCATGTGAACGCTTATTGGGTTAACCGCGTTTTCCTAACCGTGTGGTTGCTTGGAACCCCATGTATCACAGTTCCGCAAAACATTTTATTAAAATTCCATAATGAATTCATGTGACCACACTGCAAATAAACTTCCAAAGTTAATGGTTTCGACTAACCGTCGGTTGCAAGGGTCACGGTTCTTAGCGCTTGGTCTTGTGCAGTGGGGGCTGGTCCCCTAGGGGCTGGCCCCCTTCTGCTGCCGGTTAAAATCATTTCAAACTTCAAATATATGCACTTGGATTAGAAGTTAAGAACCAAATGGTAGCCCTAGTGGTCAGGCGCATGCACTGCCAAGAGGGAGGTCCCGCGTTTGAACCCCATAGTCTCCAAACAATTTTTTATAAAAACTTCGACCTCCGGCCTGGGGCCATGTGGCAGCCTCTGGGCTTGACATGTGGGACCCTATGATTGTCCCGATAAACCATATAATAATTTTTTTTTTAAAATAATACTTTTTTTACAATTTTTTTAATCAAAGTCAAAATTAGTCAAAGGTCATTTTTTTCGAGTTTACTGGGCTTTTCAAACCTTAATAACTTCTGCATATGACCGCTATTCTTTGAACCGTTTATGGTGCTATAATCAAAATGACGAGACCTTTCCAGTCGCTCAGGTTGCAAACATTTTTTAGCAGTTTCATTTTTGAGCCTTTTTGAAAAATGGACATGATCTCCTGATCACTAATGATAAGGTTTTCTGAAACACCGAGAGAGGTTTTTTTTTCTTTGGAATGTTGTGAACAACAACTACCTCTAGGTTTCAAAAATACTATGTCATTTGGTCAGAATAAAAGCTTAACTTTGATCACTCAAAAACTACAAAAAGCGTAGTGTGCCTGGAGGAAGAGTAGCATCCTTGGGAAAAGTAATATTTGGAGGCCTTCTCGAGGTAGAAATAAATATAGTAAGGTACCATTGGAAATATTCATATTTCTGATACACAATGGATTCATCAAGTACTACAAACACCTTCTCCAAACCCCCCAAAAAATGTCTTGAAATCAAGTTGTCTAGAAGTGCAGAAAGCCTCTTGTGGCAATTGTATTTTTGGCATTTCTCCCAAATAATAATACCTGTGTATAAACGGAAAAAGGTTTTTATTAATTTATCTATTATGAACAAAAAAAAATTTCTCTTTTGGAAAATTCATCTATATTTTGTTAGAAACAGATTTTGAAGAAAAATTGTTCATGTATGCACTGTAAATCCTAAGCAGCCCATAAGTTGGAAAAGTGAAGCTATGATTTCTTGGAATTTGGGACTGATTGGAAAGTGGAGAGGACATCATCTCATGTGTGTTGAGTGGTTCATATCTTGACATTTTTCCTCCCTTGTTTTAAGGCCTCTTTGGGCCCTATGTACTTTGCAAGGGGAAAACCCTGATAGTGAAAAACAGGGGAACAGAGAAATGGAGTAGGATGGAGATGTTACGAGAGGGAAAAGAGGATGGGAAAAATTAGGGAAGTAGGAAATGGTGTTAGGAAGGTTGAGGAAGTGGAATGGAATGGAATTATGGTAGTAGTATAGCTAGGGAATTTTATTACAGGTCTAGGTCTAGGAGGTTGCCAAAAACATAGCGTAGGGATAGTGGTGTGGTGTAGGGTCTAGGGTTTGGGTGTATAAGATTAGTGAGTGAAAGTGAGGGGGTGTGGGGGCTTCAAGGAGTGTATGTGGATGTGGGGAAAGGAAACATTAATATGGGAAGGGTTTATTTGACTTACAAATTCAAAGAGGTAGGGTGGCCCACCTCATGATTTTCACTTTGCTTTTGGAACCTTGCAGCTTTGAGAATTTCTTATGAAACTTTAGGAACATTAGGCAATTATTACATATTGAAACATAAATTACATTTGAAACCAAACTTCACTGAACAAATTTACCTGTTATCACTCCTCCTTTGCCATATTTATGCATGGAATAACATATTTTAGATGACTGAAACCCTAATGACCTAATGGTGACACTGAGATGAATGAAAACCATGATGATGTTGACTGAAGTGATGATGAATATATTTCAATGATGGTATACTCAACTAAGTGATGACAAGGACTAGCATGTAAAATTTTTTATAGGAGTGGAAATAGCCCTAGACACACTATCCAACGACCAAATTATTACTTGAAGACCTAATGGAATGACAAAAATTTGATTTTTAAAAACTAAAAAAGCATGATAAGAGCCCATTTCATCACTGGTGACAACCTATATAGACTGACACTAACATTGGTTCCAGCTGGGGATGGTAGCGCCTTGGAGGTGTCAAGAACACCATAGAACAAGTAGCCTAATCATTGGGCATGGAGTAAAAATCAAAAGATGAGACTTAATACTGAAAACTAACTCAAAACGGAACTAACTTTGAATAAAACAAAAAATTACTAAACTTATTGAAGGCAGTATATCACCTTGTCTTGAGGGCTTAAAATCTTGATGACAAACACCTGCCTGCTCAAGACATATGTACAATCATGTGAAGTGGTCCTTCCAGTGTAACTAATCTAGCAGATGGCTACTTACTTGAATTCTTCTCTCATTTTCCTCGATCAGGAATAAAAAACAAAAGATAGGAAACTCTTCGTATCCACTGAAAATGTGCTTGTGATATAGAAATACAAGAAAATTCATCTCCCCTGTTGACTGTAGCAAATCAATGTAAGGATCTTCAATAATTTGAAATGTTACCTTGTCTTGAGATCCATAAAAAACACAAGCACACCCTTCATTTTGATCTAGAAGAATACTTGGTTGTTGATCCATAGGAAGTCATAGGGAAGTATGACCTTTTGATACCTGAGTGTTCGCTGTAAACAAGGAAAAATTAGGGGCTAATATTCACAGGTGGGCTGATTTTCCATGCTTTTTCCAAAAAAACTATTTGCCAATTTCCAGTTTTTTGAAAATTGATTCGCCTAGATTTTATAGTATAAAATTATTTTACCCTAAAAATCTCCAAAATTTTATATATACTAATATAAAATAATTAGAAACCTAAATATTTGTTCAAAAAAATCATACTTTTTTTTACAATTTACATATTGGGGATTAATAAGATTCGCCAAGGTTTCTAAACTTTAAGATAAACTACCATCCTTAAAGTTTTCCTTGGCTGTAAATTCCTCATGTATGAGAAACTCTCATTCTATCTCTGGCATACTATCTATCTCATACTCATACTCTTCCAATTCATAGTCTAAATCATATATGAACATAAAACATCCTTCAAAATTGTTAAACATGATAGCCCTATCATCTTCATGAAAGGAAATATTCCCTGTTAGCTGATCTCTTTGCAGAAAATCATCATCAGAAATTGGCTTACTCACAACAACTTCCTGTATAGTTTCATTAGTCTCATGAATGTCATCATTTAAACTCATATTTTCATCTTCAATAATGGAAGAAGTTTCACTAACACATTCTTGACTATGTGAACACTACAAACCTGCATTAGCTTGGACTGCAACATGACTTTTTAGGAGCTGATCTATTTCATCTTCAGACAAAGGAGAAAACTTAGTTCTATAGCAGTTAACATTGTCTTGGTTATTTTCATTTTCAAGATCAGGAATAGGCCTTTATCTTTTTTGGTCCCAATATATTTCATCCAAGGAGGAAGGTATTGATTCTTGATGGGAGGAAAAATCATAACTGTCTTCTATGATCTCATCTTCTAGACACTCTTCATCCCTGATCTGAAATAGATCTAAAATAGATCTGAAATAGGAGTGAATATTTGCCAAAGTGAAATGATTTTTAACTTGATCGCTTATTTTGGATGACTGAAGGAAAGAAATTGATTTTAGGACTTAATCCAAAATTTAGGAAATACAGTTAAACATAAGTTAAACATGAATTTGTAGAAATAGAAAGAGATAGAATACAACAAACATTGATTATGAAGTTAGTACCTGATGGACTACGTCTTCAGGTACACTTTCAAGGTGGGCTTCCATTTGATTAAGGAATGATTAAAAGAAGTATTTACATAGAAATTATCCAGATTGAACATGCTCACAAGGACCTCTGGTCACTATCAATAGAAAGCTATCCCTCCTAGCATTCCAATGCATGTCTCGGAGCCAAATTCTGTCGTCGAACGACCAAGATACAACTGAAAGAAAGTCAATTTTGAAATAGGACTGAAATAATTTGTATTAGATTACTAACATAAATTATCAATCCAGGATCCGTAGGACTTGTGAGACATGCGTGCACAATATATGCTAAGGATGAGTTAATGAAAACTAAAAACTAACCTAATCACACCATTCCTGCATTAACCTGGAAATATATTCTACATTCAGGAATTAAAATTGAATCTATTTGCATAATTAAATTCTAATCTAGGGTCGTTGTATTGAAATCAAGGAAAATTAAAAAGTGTTGTTGTATATCTATATGCCCAAATCCAATCCAATTGGAAAATGATAGAAACCACTTTCTTGATATTATTTAGCGAGCATAAATTTACACAATCAATTGGAAATTTAATCTAAGTGATGTATTTAAATCAAAAACAAGTAAAAAGCGTTGTTGTATATCTCTATTCCCAAATCCAATCCAATTGGAAAATGATAGAAACCACTTTCTTGAGATGATTTAGTGAGCACAAATTTACACAGACAACTGGTAATTTAATCTAAGAAAGCATGTAAAAGGATGCAAAAGAAAACTAAGACTGTTGTATGATCAAATACTTGAATTCAATCCAATTTTGGAAAATGACAAAATTCATCTTCTTGAGATGATTTAACAATAATTTGATTATACAGTCAAGTAAATCTACAATCAACTAGTTGTCAAGTTGAACACACTTGCATGAATTAAAATTGCATGAATTGAAAATCTAAACTATCAAACTTTCAATGAAATGAAAACAACATAAAAATGAAATGACATACGTGAATAAAATCAAAGCAAAATTACAAAATAAAATATACTCTATCTTACATTCCAATATTCTCCTTGATATCTACTTCACATCTCCTTCCATGCTTGGAACCACAAAGCTTTATTCAAATTCTTCAAAATTACAACGTAAAAATAATGACAAGTTAAGCTAACAAAGTTACAAATAAAGGAGAGAGATCTCATATTTATACAAATTTCTAAGCAACCTCCTCATTAATGAGGATCCTTCTTCTTCTCCTTTGATCCATAATATTCTCAACCAATTTGCTAACCATAGGCCACATATCCCTCCTTAAAATATCCTTCATATCATGAATATAAATTCGAATTTGATCTCTGGGAGCCACATAATAGGGCCTTATAAGCTTCCAATGAACCTACACATGTCACAAAAATCTTTCCACTTTTAAGGTATACGAACATGCATATTATTTCCTAACTTTTGATCAAAATTTCACTTAAAAATACTAGAAATTAATAATGTTTGGAAAACACAAGCATGACCCAAATGATGATGAGATTGAGATGAATGCAATGACATGGAGGTGTAATGGAGTGATGTAATGGACATGATGTTGAAAGTGGATGTCTTTTTAAGGACATTTCTGAGACCCAACATGACCCCCCAAAACTAGCTGACATGGGCCAACCATTGACTAGGATTGTTGTACTCATCAAGGGGAATCCAAAAATTTAGAATTTTCATCCAATGGACCCCACAAAAAAAATTGTAGTGTGGCCCATGCTACTCTTTTTCAAGTGTGACTCAGTTTCAAAATTTCCAAATTTGACCAAAAACTCAAAAATTTCTGCAACAATAGTGCTCAAAGGTAGGTCAATATCCCTCTAACCGTAAGTTGTTTTGAAAAAATGAGAGAGGTTTTTGTTCGTTGGAATGTTTTTAACACTCAAATCCTCTATTTTTCACAAATAATTTCCCATGTGGCCTGAATCAAAGTTTAAATTTGATCACTCATAAACCATAAAAACGTGGCGTGCCTGGAGAAAGCGCAGTGGGCTTGGAAAAAGTAAGTTTTGGAGGCCTTCCCGAGGTAAAAATAAATATATGAAGGTACCATTGGAAATATTATGATTTAGTATACACAATTGAGTCATCAATAACTACAAACACCTTCTCCAAACCCCTGAAACATTTTCTTGAAGTCAAGTTGTCCAGAAGTGCAAAAAACCTCCTGTTGCAATTGTATTTTTTTCATTTCTCCAAAATCATAATACCTATGTATAAAATAATGGAGGTTTTTATTCCTTGGTGTATGATGGTCAAAAAAATATTTCATGTTTGTAAAATGCATCTCTATTTGGTCAGAAACACATTTTGAAGCATAATTGTTCATGTGTGCATTGTAAACCCTAAGCAGCCCATAACTTGGAAAAGTGAAGCTATGATTTCTTGGAATTTGGAATTGCTTTGAAAGTGCAGAGGAAATCATCTCATATGTGTTGAGTGGTTCATATATTGACATTTTTCCTCCCTTGTTGTAAGGCCTCTTATCTCCCTCCATATGTAATTTGCAAGGGGAAAACCCTAATAGCGAAAAACAGGGGAATGGAGAAATGGAGTAGGATGGAGGGGTTAGGAGAGGGAATCAGGGATGGGAAAAATTATGGAAGTAGGGAAGGGTGTTACGAAGGTTTAGGAAGTGGAATGGAATGGAATTAGTGTAGGATTAGACCTAGGGAATTTTATTATAGGTCTAGGTCTAGGAGGCTGCCAAAAACACAGCGTAGGGATAATGGTGTGGTGTCGGGTCTAAAGTTAGCGGATGTGAGGGCTTCAGGTAGTGTATTTGGATGTGGGGAAAGGGAAAATTACCATGTGAAGGGTTTATTTGACTTATAAATTCAAAGAGGTGGGGTGGCCCACGTCATGATCTTCACTTTGCTTTTGGAACCTTGTAGCTTTGAAATTTTCTTATGCAGCTTTAGGAACATTAGGAACTTGTTACATATTGAAACACAAATTACATTTCAAACCAAAATTCATTGAAAAAAATTACCTATTACCACTCCTCCTTTGTCGGATTTATGCATGGAATGACAGATTTTGGATGACTAAAACCCTAATGACCTAATGGTGACACTGAGACAAATGAAAAAAATGATGATTTTGACTGAAGTGATGATGATCATCTTTCAATGATTGTATAATCAACTAAGTGATGAAAAGGACCGGCATGTAAAATTTTTGAAAGGAGTGGAAATATCCCTAGACACACTATCCAGTGACCAAATTTTTACTTGAAGACCTAACGAAATGACAAAAATTTGATTTTAAAAACCTACCAAGACATGATAAGAGCCCATTTGATCACTGGTGACAAGATGTACAGACTGAAACTAATAGGACGTAGGAGGAAATCCAACTTGTAGGTTTTGTAAAGGAAATAGAGAAAAATTTTGGGAAGTCCAAAACCAAAATACAAAGGAAATGGGTCACAAAAAAGAGGTCTGGAGGACCTTTTCTCTCTCTCCAAGACAAAAAATGCTGGCATGAGGTTGGCTCGAATGATGTTAGAGGATGAATTCAACAGGGACACGTGGCATGAGGATATGGTGTTTTCGGGAACCTAAGTGGCCCTTTTCTGGGTGACATGTGTCACCACTCAATTGTCTACACATGGAAGAAGTGACGCCATCGTCATGTCATCCCGGTGGTTGGGCCACGATGATTTATCAAAGGAGAATAAATGAAATTATCGGGAGACAAAGGAGTCAGGACACGTCAATGTTGTTAGCCTGACAGGCCAAAACCAATCAAAGAGGAGCTGGGAGGACCCCACAGGAAAGCTAAGCCCGCAATATCCCAACCCGATAAAATGGTTAAAGTTAAGTTTGGCGATAGTGTTGGGCTCAACAGACTGAGACACAGAGGCTCAGTGGATAGAGCAGAGGCCAATGGTGTTAATTTCGGGAAGACCACATAGGCATGTTGACCCAATGGAAAAACCCTAGAAATTTCAAAAAGGGAAAGGAAATAAAAATTCGAGAGGAAGGGAGTTATGGGCTATGTGCCTGCAAAGGGTCTGATGTAGAGGATGGAGGACCATGGACGTGACAAACTATAAAGAGTCATAGAGGCACAACTAAGTGTTGGACATTTTGGCTAGTTCTTGGTCTCTTCATGTAGAGGAAGGACCAACAACCAAAGAGTTGTTAACAAACAAATATAGGGTCCGTCATAGTTTAAAAAAGCCTTAGCCTTTAGAGCTTAAGGTGACAGTTGTGTAGATTGATCGTATGGCAGAAAATAGGTGAAAGGAGTTTTTGAAGGGAGCTAGGGAGATTCGGCCTTTGGGATTTTTTTTTGGTCATTCTTCTTAGGAATGTGACCAACAACATAGATTTGTTAATAAATAAAAATGGCCCATGAAGGGCTTGACAAGGCTAAGAACCCAAGTGCCTAGCCGATGGTCACATGATCCAGCCTTGTGGTGGAATAAAAATAAAAAGCCGTAGGAAAAGGGGCTTAAGCCCCAATTCAAAAATTGGAAAAGATTTTTGTTTAACATTAAAAATGGCCACGAACACCTTTTGGCATATAGCAAAGTGCTATGCATGATAGCATTGCCTCTTGGCATGAAAGATTTGACAACAAAACCGATTTGGTGGCATTATTTCTTAATAGATTTTAATAAATCAGTGAAGGCTTTGGGATGAGGGCAGTTGTGGTGGTGGAAGTGGTAAGTGACAAGTAAGTGGTGAAGTTTTGCAGTTAATCCAAACTTAGTAGCAATTAAAATTATAAAACCCTAGATAAAACCTGTTAAGAACCAAAAGTGAAAAAATAAGAAACAAAAAAAGAGAGAAACTCACATATTAAGTTGCATATCATAAAGAATAACTAAAAGATAAAATGGAATAGGAAAAAGGAAAAAAAATTCATGCAACAACAAGATGACTGAAGTCAAATCCAAAAATAATAACAATGAAAAAATATATAAAAGTAGGCCTGAACAAGCAGGTTGACATACAAGAATTTAAGTATAAGACTGATTGTGTAAGCATTGGTGTGTTGTGTGAGTACAATAGTGGTGAGAAGCAGTAGGTTGCTACAAGTTCTGAGGTGTTGATGTTATTGGCATGGTGTTTTTATGAGAAACTGTAAATTGATGAAGGTAATGGTGAGTGTTTCAGAAATCTAATATTGTTGAAGGTGTTGATGTTGTTGGTGTGTGTTTTGGGTGATGGTAATTAGTTCAGCAACGAGAGATTGCTAGGGTGTTGCGTGATGTGTTCAACAATCATAAATTATCGAAGGTGTAGGTGGAGGTGTTGGTGACTGAGGTGCACAATTATTCTTGAAAGAAGGGAAGGCTTATTGATATGAGTTTGAAAATGGATGAAATATGGATCATCAAGGCTAGCAAGTAGTAACTTGTAAACCAGGGGTAGAATCTCCTTCTAGTCGATGCTAGAAAATATTCAGGAGCAAGTGTCCCTTCTAGTGGGTGTTAGTAAATGAGGAGGGGCAAGATTCTCTTCTATTGGGTTCTATTAAATGAGTAGGAGCAACAATCCCTTTCAAGGGTAGTTGATAAACAAGAAGGGATTGAAGTTCCTTTGAGTAGTAGTTAGTAAACCTACAAGTGGTAGCTTTTGGAGCCATGATAAAATCAAGTTGAAGCTTGCAATAAAAATTGGTGTCTTATGCTTATGTGCTGCTCTTGTGCATGTGTTGTTATGTTTACATGATTATGTTGTGGATCTCATGAAGTATTGGATAAGGTGGTTGAAAATTAAAATTTTTGAAAAGTGTGTAATTTGTCCACACTACTGATTCACAGCCCTTCTCATTAGTGTTTGTTTTTCCATTGTTTCTAAGAATTGGTATCAGAGCCAGTGTCTGTCAGGATCAATTTAACATCTGGAAGGAAGATCAGGGAAGATGGAGAACTAGGAATGGATGACCTCAGATGTATTTCCACTCTTGAATGGCTCTAATTATGCAACCTATAAGGAAAGAATGAGAGTATACTAGCAAGCTCTTGAAGTTGATGTGTGGCTATTTATGGAGTATGAAATGATAATTGAAAAGTTTAGAAAATTAGCAAGGAAGGAAATAATGAGAGGGTTGTCTATGGTAGATATTGAGAAGGTAATTTTTATTAAGACTTCCAATGAGATATGGGATAATATGCATTCCATCTATGAAGAAGAAATGCAAGATGCATGTCAAATTAAGAGGCTTTCCTTGGAGGATAAAGAAGGAAAAGATTCAAAGAACATTGGAAATCATGAATTAGATGATGATTCCTCTATAAAAATGGGCCAAGTCGATGATAAACATCCATAGAAGATGCAAATTTCAAGTAAGTTGATGTTATGTTGTTTTTGTAGAACAATAGGTCATTTATTCTCAAATTGATCAATTACAACTACCAATGAAAGTGAGAGTTGCTCATCAAGTTGTAATGAAGAAAAGAATACCTTAGTGATCCAGGTGGATATTGGTGGCCACCCACCTATTCCACTTGGGGCCCCACCATTGTCTCTTTCTGTTTTTCAGTTTTGGCACAACTTACTATTTTTAGAAATTTTCAGCTCCTAAACTTCTGGAACCGCTTTGAGGCCCTAAACGACGTTTTTTGGGCATCGCGCCTTTGGAAAATATCATTCCATTCTAGAATCAATATTTTCAATCATAACTTGTAGTCCTCGGATATATATTTATAATTATGTATCATGTGCATCAAACAGAGATAGTATGCCTAAGTTACGACCCAAGGAAGTTGAAACAGCAATTTACCCAAACGGGGCCCATAGTTTTGGCGCTTCATCTCCTAGGGTTAGATTTTTGGATTTTTATGGTTTTACATTATTTCTCTATGATAAATAGGCCCTCGAGCCTGATTGGAAAATAGTTCAAAGGCCTATAGCTACCACATCTCTTCTCAGAGATAAGCTACCAGCAACCTAGCTAGTTTATTTACATTCTGTCTGTAAGCAAATTTCAGTTCTTTGATATTAATGAAATGAAGTGTTATTTTAGCTGCATATTTGTATTTATGGTTATATGTGTATTATTTTGCGTTCCTGCATAAATCCAGATCAGTGGCATCAAAATGGTCTGATTTTTCTCGATCCCTCTTTGCATGTCCCCAACGAGGTCGGGGTATAAGGAGTTAGGGCTCGATTTGGTTGAACCTTTGCAAGATCAGCCTCGCAAACCTTGACAACCTCCCATGGGGGATGAAAATAAATATGAGGGAGAAGGATATCCTCTCAAAATATTTCTCGAGGAGGCCCTCGAAAAACAAAGGAACGCGATGAGGGATAACTTTGCCCAGATCCTTCAACGACTGCCCATAGCCACTCTGGAGGCGCAGCTCCCTTTAAGGTGCAAGTAAAATTTGACATTCCATATTTGAGGGTCAAATATATGCAGATGCCATAGATATATGGTTAAATATATTAGAATGATATTTCTCAGTTCATGACTTTTCCGACTAGGTGAAGTGTTGGCAATATGATGCAGAGTGTTGTCCTTGATGGCAACCCACTTGATGAAGATGATGGAAACCAGGGATAATTTTAGGGGCGAATTTTAGCCCAAAGGCGAATTTTAAGGGATTTTCAATTTTTATGGGGCTAATATTTTACATAAAACCCATTTTCTATAGTTTAAAAATTTAGCCCAATAAATATTTTAAAAATAATTAATTATTAAGTATTAGCCCACCAAAAAAAAGGGCGCATAACACTGGACAAATGAAATTCGCCCCGATTTTTTTCTTATGGAGCAAATTTCCATGGCATTCGCCTGGATTTACAGGGTTCAAATGAGGAGTTACAGTGATTCACCCCAACTTTTTCAATGGTTAGGAGAGGTGGCTGGCCGCTGGACACCAATCTTCTTGTTGGTTGAGCCAGGGCGACCCTCTCTAGTCCGTTCGTTGTTAGGGCCCTTCCAGTTGGTATATAGTAGAGATATATAGTTCGAAAAATATGGTATTGGTGTTCTTGTGGGAGATAACAGTGTGCCAGAGCCGCGCTCGACCTCAAGCGCACGCCGGATTTACAAGTTCGCTCGACCTCAAGCGCACGCCGGATTTACAAGTTCGCTCGACGCTCTCAGAGTCCAGACAACGTCACTTTTCTCCAGTTTGTTCAAGGGTATGCACCTTCAGTTCTATTTGTAGATATGTCTCTGTTTTGAGATTTTCATCTATCTTATTCTACGAAAGGGCTCAGGGAATCACATCTCTTTTGGCACAAGCATACTCATTTCATATAGCCTCAGAACTCTCGTTGCTCAATGGATTGGGTCTTTTAATGATTGGATGTGCATCATTGTTGGGTCTTCAAATGTTGCATCTCTGGGATAGTAAAAAGCCTCATTTTAGAATCTCTATGTATGTTACACATTCTGATTTAACGGTAAGACAGAGGCACAATTCTCCGCTCTATGCATCATTTCGTTTTCTTTATGAGATCTAAAGGTTATACTCTAATCCACTTGCTGGTTCCTCATCTTGAGATTCACATCCACTCTCTGAAGACTCGCACTGTCTCCATGGTTCAGTCAAATTCTATGACACAATGTGTTGTCACGTGGACGGATGGCTCAATGAACAGTGTCTTGCTCACTTTAAGTAGTTTGGCGACTTGTTTAGTTCTTAATGCCTATTATGGTTTCATATACCCTTGGGCATCGCCTTTCTAGAAATACCAGCCAACCTATAGTAGCTTGTTCTCTATGATTTGTATTAAGATCACTGAACAGTTACATAGAATATGATATCTGATATGGTAATAAAATTTTGAGGATGATCTTGTTGCATTTTAATGAAGGAAATAACTCTAGTCTATAAGGACTTGTTGTTAATCTCAACTCCTTGATATCAGTGACATAATTCTAATTATGATGACAGTGCTCCTGTGACAGAATTGTAAACTCCAACATGACAAAGGTGTCACCAACGATATGAAGTTGAGCTATAAATTCCTTAGATTGAAGTAAAAGTACATCAAGCATAGAACACCATGGTTATCTAAATTTAACATGGTATGAGAGCTAGGAGAAGCCAAGCCCAAGAAATAGTTTCGGATGATAGATTCTCTGAGGTTTGTATGCAATGTGTTTGGGTCTCAGCGTTAATCAACTATAGTGTTATCAATATGTCTCTTAAGTTTCTTTGGTTTTCGGCATGACAATGGTAGAAAGCATCTGCTGCTGAAGGTTTTTCTTGGCAGTGATAGTTTCACGGAGGATGAAACACTCTATGTCATCTTCTCTTGATTGACATAATCAGTATTAGTAGTATGGTTTGTCAGATCAAGGATGGCCTTCATTGGCATCATAATTATGATTGCACCATAATCTCAAACTTGTTTGGCAATAGAGTGATATGACATTACAACATGGATAGATATGTCTCTGTTTTGAGATTTTCATCTATCTTCTTCTACGAAAGGGCTCAGGGAATCACATCTCTTTTGGCACATGCATACTCATTTCTTATAGCCTCAGAACTCTCGTTGCTCAATGGATTGGGTCTTTTAATGATTGGATGTGCATCATTGTCATGCTCTCAGTCTTCAAATATTGCATCTCTGGGATAGTAAAAGGCCTCATTTTAGGATCTCTATGTATGTTACAGATTATGATTTAACGGTAATATAGAGGCACATTTCTCCGTTATATGCATCATTTCGTTTTCTTTATGAGATCTAAAGGTTGTACTCTAATCCACTTGCTGGTTCCTCATCTTGAGATTCACATCTACTCTCTGAAGACTCGCGCTGTCTCCATGGTTCAGTCAAATTATATGACACAATGTGTTGTCACGTGGATGGATGGCTCAATGAACAGTATCTTGCTCACTTTAAGTAGTTTGGCGACTTGTTTAGTTCTTACTGCCTATTATGGTTTCATATACCCTTGGGCATCGCCTTTCTAGAAATACCAGCCAACCTATAGTAGCTTGTTCTCTATGATTTGTATTAAGATCACTGAACAGTTACATAGAATATGATCTCTGATATGATAATAAAATTTTGAGGATGATCTTGTTGCATTTTAATGAAGGAAATAACTCTAGTCTATAAGGAATTGTTGTTAATCTCAACTCCTTGATATCAGTGACATAATTCTCATTATGATGACAGTGCTCCTGTGACAGAATTGTAAACTCCAACATGACAAAGGTGTCACCAATGATATGAAGTTGAGCTATAAAGTCCTTAGATTGAAGTAAAAGTACATCAAGCATAGAACACCATGGTTATCCAAATTTAACATGGTATGAGAGCTAGGAGAAGCCAAGCCCAAGAAATAGTTTCGGATGATAGATTCTCTGAGGTTTGTATGCAATGTGTTTGGGTCTCAGCGTTAATCAACTATAGTGTTATCAATATGTCTCTTAAGTTTCTTTAGTTTTTGGCATGACAATGGTAGAAAGCATCTGCTGCTGAAGGTTTTTCCTGGCAGTGATAGTTTCACGGAGGATGAAACACTCTATGTCATCTTCGCTTGATTGACATAATCAATATCAGTAGTATGGTTTGTCAGATCAAGGATGGCCTTCATTGGCATCATAATTATGATTGCACCATAATCTAAAACTTGTTTGGCAATAGAGTGATATGACATTACAACATGGATAGATATGTCTCTGTTTTGAGATTTTCATCTATCTTATTCTACGAAAGGGCTCAGGGAATCACATCTCTTTTGGCACAAGCATACTCATTTCTTATAGCCTCAGAACTCTCGTTGCTCAATGGATTGGGTCTTTTAATGATTGGATGCGCATCATTGTTGGGTCTTCAAATGTTGCATCTCTGGGATAGTAAAAGGCCTCATTTTAGAATCTCTATGTATGTTACACATTCTGATTTAACGGTAAGACAGAGGCACAGTTCTCCGCTATATGCACATCATTTAGTTTTCTTTATGAGATCTAAAGGTTGTACTCGTTTCCACTTATTTGGTTCCTCAATCCAAGATTCACATCCACTCTGCGAAGACTCACCTTGTCTCCTGGATTCAGTCAAATTATATGACACGATGTGTTTATGCATGGATGGATGGCTCAATAACAGTGTCTTGCTCACACTTTAAGTAGTTTAGCGACTTGTTTAGTTCTTAATGCCTATTATGGTTTCATATACCCTTGGGCATCGCCTTTCTAGAAATACCAGCCAACCTATAGTAGCTTGTCCTCTATGATTTGTATTAAGATCACTGAACAGTTACATAGAATATGATCTCTGATATGATAATAAAATTTTGAGGATGATCTTGTTGCATTTTAATGAAGGAAATAACTCTTGTCTATAAGGACTTGTTGTTAATCTCAACTCCTTGATATCAGTTACATAATTCTCATTATGATGACAGTGCTCCTGTGACAGAATTGTAAACTCCAACATGACAAAGGTGTCACCAATGATATGAAGTTGAGCTATAAAGTCCTTAGATTGAAGTAAAAGTACATCAAGCATAGAACACCATGGTTATCTAAATTTTACATGGTATGAGAGCTAGGAGAAGCCAAGCCTAAGAAATAGTTTCGGATGATAGATTCCCTGAGGTTTGTATGCAATGTGTTTGGGTCTCAGCGTTAATCAACTATAGTGTTATCAATATGTCTCTTAAGTTTCTTTGGTTTTTGGCATGACAATGGTAGAAAGCATCTGCTGCTGAAGGTTTTTCCTGGCAGTGATAGTTTCACGGAGGATGAAACACTCTATGTCATCTTCGCTTGATTGTCATAATCAGTATCAGTAGTATGGTTTGTCAGATCAAGGATGGCCTTCATTGGCATCATAATTATGATTGCACCATAATCTCAAACTTGTTTGGCAATAGAGTGATATGACATTACAACATGGATAGATATGTCTCTGTTTTGAGATTTTCATCTATCTTATTCTACGAAAGGGCTCAGGGAATCACATCTCTTTTGGAACAAGCATACTCATTTCTTATAGCCTCAGAACTCTCGTTGCTCAATGGATTGGGTCTTTTAATGATTGGATGTGCATCATTGTTGGGTCTTAAAATGTTGCATCTCTGGGATAGTAAAAGGCCTCATTTTAGAATCTCTATGTATGTTACACATTCTGATTTAACGGTAAGACAGAGGCACAGTTCTCCGCTATATGCATCATTTCGTTTTCTTTATGAGATCTAAAGGTTGTACTCTAATCCACTTGTTGGTTCCTCATCTTGAGATTCACATCCACTCTCTGAAGACTCGCACTGTCTCCATGGTTCAGTCAAATTATATGACACAATGTGTTGTCACGTGGATGGATGGCTCAATGAACAGTGTCTTGCTCACTTTAAGTATTTTGGTGACTTGTTTAGTTCTTAATGCCTATTATGGTTTCATATACCCTTGGGCATCGACTTTCTAGAAATACCAGCCAACCTATAGTAGCTTTTTCTCTATGATTTGTATTAAGATCACTGAACAGTTACATAGAATATGATCTCTGATATGATAATAAAATTTTGAGGATGATATTGTTGCATTTTAATGAAGGAAATAACTCTAGTCTATAAGGACTTGCTGTTAATCTCAACTCCTTCATATCAGTGACATAATTCTCATTATGATGACAGTGCTCCTGTGACAGAATTGTAAACTCCAACATGACAAAGGTGTCACCAATGATATGAAGTTGAGCTATAAAGTCCTTAGATTGAAGTAAAAGTACATCAAGCATAGAACACCATGGTTATCTAAATTTAACATGAAATGAGGCAAGGCTTAAACCCAAGAAATAGTTTAATTAATTAGATTCTACGAGTTGTATGTTAATGTGTTTGGGTCTCACCGTTAATCAACTATAGTGTTATCAATATGTCTCTTAAGTTTCTTTGGTTTTTGGCATGACAATGGTAGAAAGCATCTGATGCTGAAGGTTTTTCCTGGCAGTGATAGTTTCACAGAGGATGAAACACTCTATGTCATCTTCGCTTGATTGACATAATCAGTATCAGTAGTATGGTTTGTCAGATCAAGGATGGTCTTCATTGGCATCATAATTATGATTGCACCATAATCTCAAACTTGTTTGGCAATAGAGTGATATGACATTACAACATGGATAGATATGTCTCTGTTTTGAGATTTTCATCTATCTTATTCTACGAAAGGGCTCAGGGAATCACATCTCTTTTGGCACAAGAATACTCATTTCTTATAGCCTCAGAACTCTCGTTGCTCAATGGATTGGGTATTTTAATGATTGGATGTGCATCATTGTTGGGTCTTCAAATGTTGCATCTCTGGGATAGTAAAAGGCCTCATTTTAGAATCTCTATGTATGTTACACATTCTGATTTAACGGTAAGACAGAGGCACAGTTCTCTGCTATATGCATCATTTCATTTTCTTTATGAGATCTAAAGGTTGTACTCTAATCCACTTGCTGGTTCCTCATCTTGAGATTCACATCCACTCTCTGAAGACTCGCATTGTCTCCATGGTTCAGTCAAATTATATGACATAATGTGTTGTCACGTGGATGGATGGCTCAATGAACAGTGTCTTGCTCACTTTAAGTAGTTTGGCGACTTGTTTAGTTCTTAATGCCTATTATGGTTTCATATACCCTTGGGCATCGCCTTTCTAGAAATACCAGCCAACCTATAGTAGCTTTTCCTCTATGATTTGTATTAAGATCACTGAACAGTTACATAGAATATGATCTCTGATATGATAATAAAATTTTGAGGATGATCTTGTTGCATTTTAATGAAGGAAATAACTCTAGTCTATAAGGACTTGTTGTTAATCTCAACTCCTTGATATCAATGACATAATTCTGATTATGATGACAGTGCTCCTGTGACAGAATTGTAAACTCCAACATGACAAATGTGTCACCAATGATATGGAGTTGAGCTATAAAGTCCTTAGATTTTGCAGTTGGGTGTTAATAATCATGAAGATCAACAATTCATGTCAATGGATCAGCAGTTCTTCAGGAAGAGCTGGAACGATATTAGAGGATATGGTGGCATGCATGATTTGGGTTATCTTGCTACTTGATTGGATTCTGGACCTTCTTCACCACCTGTGTCATAACAAGTCAATGGATATGTAGATAAAGAACTGTACAGGGAATTAAATGAGATGGTTTCTCTGGTGTATTCCTTCATTTTATGTTTGTGATCAATCTTATCCATTTTTCCATATGACCCAAGTCTTAAGTTTTCATAATGAGTGGACATCAATGGGCTTTGGACTTGTGTTTTTAGTTGATATTCATGCAATTTTGATAAAATAGTAGCCCCAAATCCTTAAATGGTTGAAACCATCATTTTGTTTTCCTGAATCACAAACAGAAATGTTGCATAAGAATACAAATGAAAAAGATTATTCTTATTCTATGTAGTTGCCATTGCCCATTCTCTTTACTAAAAAAATATTTACATCTATAATGTGTGTTGCTTTCATTGGGAGGCTTCATGATTTTAGTTGCTAGATATTTACATCTTGGTTTTGGCAGTTTTCTAGTGTGATGCCTTGGAGTATGAGGCTTCTGCTTATTTTCTCTGCTACAGTGACGCTGAGTGCCTTTTATTGATCTACCCTTAATGATACTATAGATAACATATCATTGTATGATTTGATTGGTTGTGATTTAGATCCCCAAGACCCTTTTTCAATGACTCATGTTCGACAATACTATTCTATGATCAGTCACTAAATATTGCTGAGTAACTACTAAAAAGATTTCCCTAAGATATAAAGGACATATTGCTACTATTGAGTAAGGGATGTTTTGGCTGAGTGGGATGAAACAATTTGAACTATGGTCATAATATTTTCACTAATTTGTTGTATGCGGAACCATCTGCACCATAAAATCTAAATGTTGTTTTTGATCTACTGATTTGATCGGATACTCCTTTAAAAAACTATGACTTATGACATTTACTTATAGATGGGTTTCAATGTTCGAGTTCATATGTATATGGTTGGAATTTCTCTCATCAGGATTGGTATTGGGAAGAGAAGGGTTTTTAATGCATTATATATGTCGATACACAGTTGAGTATAGGGGTATCATAGTAAAATGTGTTTGGATGTTTTTGTTAACAATCTATATTGAGTATGTCAAGCAGTGAGCTTGTTTTAACAGAGGACCATGAGTCAATAAAAGGACTGAATTGTGCATATACAAGGATATTTATGCTACTTGAAACTACAATAGACTCTATTGCTACATGTTTTTTTTCAGAAATTATGTAAGAGTAAAGGTTTTGGGGCTTCTTTTCTAACTTGTGCTTCATGGTGAAATTATTTTTGACAATATATGTTGCAAGGTTCTAAATTACTTGATCCCATATGAAAACCATTGAACCTTTTGGATTGAAATCTGACAAGAGAATTGAGATCTGAATACTGAGAAAGATTGTTGTTTTCTCTGCTTGGGAAATCAAGAGTAACCACATAAGTTTTAATGGATCCCCCAGGGAAATTGTCACAGATCTTGAGTTGGGTTCCCATATTTGACAGAAAAAACAGAGGACCATACTTAGTATGATGATTGGTGGTTTTCAGCATTTGGCTGTATACATTTGGCCCAAAGATGAAATTGGTCCATAGGTTTTTCAGAAGCAGGAGATGGATCTATCATTGAACTCCAAAAATGTTAATTTTGAGTCTAGTATAGCTACATTGTTGAGCTATAAAGTCCTTAGATTTTGCAGTTGGGTGTTAATAATCATGAAGAGCAACAATTCATGTCAATGGATCAGCAGTTCTTCAGGAAGAGATGGAAGGATATTAGAGGATATGGTGGCATGCATGATTTGGGTTATCTTGCTACTTGATTGGATTCTGGACCTTCTTCACCACCTGTGTCATAACAAGTCAATGGATATGTAGATAAAGAACTGTACAGGGACTTAAATGAGATGGTTTCTCTGGTGTATTCCTTCATTTTATGTTTGTGATCAATCTTATCCATTTTTCCATATGACCCAAGTCTTATGTTTTCATAATGAGTGGACATCAATGGGCTTTGGACTTGTGTTTTTAGTTGATATTCATGCAATTTTGATAAAATAGTAGCCCCAAATCCTTAAATGGTTGAAACCATCATTTTGTTTTCCTGAATCACAAACAGAAATGTTGCATAAGAATACAAATGAAAAAGATTATTCTTATTCTATGTAGTTGGCATTTCCCATTCTCTTTACTAAAAAAATATTTCCATCTATAATGTGTGTTGCTTTCATTGGGAGGCTTCATGATTTTAGTTGCTAGATATTTACATCTTGGTTTTGGCAGTTTTCTAGTGTGATGCCTTGGAGTATGAGGCTTCTGCTTATTTTCTCTGCTACAGTGACGCTGAGTGCCTTTTCCTTTTTAGTGGTCAAATTCTACGAGGATAAGGTTAATTATGGAAGATTATAGGGTGAATAAATCCTCTCACTATGCCACCCTGGTGACACTCCCACTCTTAGGGACTTGTCTACTAAAAAGGTGAAACTGGATTTTGGAAATGTGCATATCATTAACCGAAGCTCAATATCATCAGTTTTGCGGGATGTTGGATTGCATTCATTATTTTTTCTTTCACTGTATTTTGTCACTGCAGTTGGAAGATTTAATGACAAGAAGCAATGTGACACAATGTTTTTTTTGGTTTTCTATTTCTTCTTTCGAGCATCACCTTAAGGGAGCCATGTAAATTCTAGAAAGGAGTTTTTTTTTTAGAAATTGAAATGGGAATCTAGGTTGTTAGTCGGGCTCATTGTAATCTTGCCAATTAGTAGGAGTACGATGAGGTGTTGGGCATTGCTTCAGCAAAAACAATGAGCATAATGGAGATTTCTATATTTTTTTTGGTTTTCAAACATAAGAGGAGAGAAAATAATACTGAGAGCGAGAAACAAAGTGAAAACAATAAGTGCTAAAGTGGTGGCACTTTCAATGAAGAGATACCAGGACATCAAGGCTTGGTAACAGTATCTTGGGTAGAGTAGTTCGTGCAAGTGCAAGTCAACTCTCAGAGAAAATTAATGGAGCTTGAAGCAATTTTCCAGTGAAAACTTTCCTCCTGCTCTAGGTTATTAACTTATTATACAGCAAATTCATTAGCTACAATCATTGGGAAAACAGGTGATTGGGATGTTTTAGTAGCTGGTATTGTATAATGTATTTGCTGCAATTGAGGGAATTGGCATTGTTGTGTATAGAAACCCCATACCCATAGCCAAGATACAGTCTCTAGTTACAGAAAACTTCTAGAAAGCGGGAGTCTACTTAGGTCTTTTTTTAGATGCCTTCAAACTTGGAAGCTACAGATTATAACACAAGCGACCAAAGCTGCAGATGGATGCTATTTTTCAATTCTAAAATTTTCATAAGTAAATAGAACATTTGATATTCATTCCAGTGCCACAATTTCATACACCACTAATATTTAAATGGGATGTCACTTATCTCCTGTACAGTTACAGCCAGTGCAAGCTATTGCAAGGGCCTTCTATCCCTACACGTGGAGTTTAATTATAAAGCACATGATGGATGCCACTTTTTCAACATCTTTGTTTATTAATAAACATATCCAGGGTAATTTGGGGAAAGAGCTTGAGGGTTTGATTCTTTTTAGACACAGACAGAAAATGAAGAGACCACTCAGGTTGAATTCAAAGGGGGCAAATTTGGTGGTCTACTGAAACATGCAGAGTGGCATCATGTGGTAGGAAACCATCGGAAAGGACATCATGCCAGATGTTGTGTATATGTATCAATTGTGGAGTAGAATAACAATGGGAACAATAATTCAAATCCTCAAGTTCATGATGATGAGAAGATTTAAAGTAATTTGTTTGTGGAAAATGGTAGAAAGAACAGTCAATCTGTTTCAGAGCATGCAGCATGTCTTGATGAGGCAAAAAAAGTCTTATAAAAGTTTTGATAGAGGTAAGAGAACTCAAGGAAAACAATGAAGGTTGGGTTGATGAGTTGTACAAAAATTTACTGTATTGGTCATTCTCTAGAGAGGGCATTAAGGCATTCCAAAAAAAAATATCCCCCACTCTCTTGTTTTACTTATGAGTAATGAGAAGCACCATTTGCATGGGGAAGGAGGGAACTTGTTAGATTTTATATCAAATGTTATCACAAATACAAGCGCTTTTGGTGCTTCCTGGAAGAGCAATACATTCACCCTATTGTTGAAAAATTCATGTGTGATATTAGTGTATTTGATCAACCTCTCTCAGACCAAAGAAACTTAAAAGCCCAAAAATAATTATGCGCAGTGGGTCTGATAACCATACCAATGCTCATTTAGCACCATACCAATAGATGGGAACGCTGGGAACGCAGATGAAGGCTGGGAATGCAGAGGAAGTGTCACTGTGAAACATGGTAGATATATTGCATTATCAGACAATCGTATTCAATGTAGATATTAGAACTTTGGTAGATTTTCATGCCCTTATGAGTCTCCAAAAAACTAAGTCAAAATGAGCTACAAAAATCCAACTTCCAAAATAATTAAAACCACCAACCCATATCTCCAAAATAAAAATGGACAAAACCTATTACCAATAGAAGAATGGACATAACAGAGAACACCAAAAAATGAAACCACTAAATTACTAAGGAAGCCAAATAGCCACATTTCTAGATATTTAAATGGTAAAAATCATTCCTATAGGAAAATTTGGAAGGTTGTATGTTTTGTATTCGAGGAAAAACGGATTTGAATGGTAAAAATCATTCCTAGAGTGAAATTTGGATGGATGGACATTCTGTAATCCAGAAGAAATGAATATCATAAAGATTAAAGTGAAGAGATAGATACATAGATCTGAATGACAAGTCACATGCCATAAAGAATGACATGTTGGATGTTAAGTCATATACCATGTAAGTGAAGAGTAGTCAGGTGAGAGAAATTTTGGATATATGGATGGCTTAGAGATAGGATGCTAATATCTATGATCTATAATATGAGTAGAGGAACACTAAATCTAGTTATCCCAGATTTGGGTTCCATATAGGATGACTCATCTTAGATAACACACATTATTAATGATGATACATCTAACACAACATAATTTCACATTTGTGATGCCACATAACCTAACATGCAAAAACTTATGATAACCCAAGTGATATGTTAGAAATATCATAGGCCACATGTGATGTCAGATGCAAGTGGACAAGTGGGTGAGTTGGAACTGAGCAGAATGATTCAGATATCCCAATAATTAAGGCAAAACATTATAGCAAGGAAAACTCATAACTTAGAAAATTTGAATCTGGGTCTTTCTTTAAAATCTAGATATTTGAATATTTGGATTTTAAAGAAAGGTCCAGATTTTGGATATCATTATGATAGTGCAAATAACACAGTATGTATATTTCATATTTCAAGAGTGCGTGAAAGTTGAAATGTTGGTGTTAAGTGGATAGAGAAAAAATTGGGATCTAGATGTTGAGTGGTAGGTAAAACATTATGGATTCCAGGTGGTAGGATATGTTTGGGCCACATGAAATGGATTTTCAAGCCGCTCAAAATGCAAATGACAGAGATTCCTTACATTTGGAGGTAGATTCCTTTAGAAAATATCTTTCAGAAAAGTAAATATCAATGAAATCCTCCTCATGATTTCATCCTGACTTGAAACACCAGTTTGATACTACCATAGAGAAGTTAATAGCTTACATTGAGGAATTCATTTAATATTATACTTTGGAAATTGTTCCTTGCATGGAGAGATTGTCTTATCTTGATACAAGCCTCCTTTTTCTTATTAAAAAATAAAATGTAGTTAATTCTCATAAGTGAACCTGGTTCATAGATGTTTTTTTAAGCTTGATTCTGATTATGGAAATTCGTTGGAAAAATAAGCTATAATTTCTTTGGACATGTTCCTCAGAGAAATATTCAATTACGAAGAAAGGAAGTAGACCTTATAAATGAAAAGTAAATGTGATGAATTCAAATAAAACCTCAAAATGAAGAATAAATTAGGGAATTGTAGGACCTTTTATGTAAATTTTATGAGAATTTTAAATAAATGAGAATGGATAACAGAAAAATAAGAACTAATATTGAGTAGATAGAAAGAAAATTGTTGTCAGTTAGAGAAAATCAGATATTTAAGACATCTGATATTTTTGTTTCTTGTATCATGATGATTGTTTTATTTTCCTTTTTAATTCGATCTTTGAGATATCTCTTCTTAATCTAGTTCCTTGATATTTTGTAAATGGCATGTATACGCTGGCAATGATGGTAGTTATACAATTGTCGTTCATATTCTTCATTTCTCAAAAAGTAAAAAGCATTTGTTTGATGCACTTAGTTTCTTTTTTGCATTCATAACATTAAAGGAACTGAAAAGAAAAACTTGCATTTGCATGTAGGATTGTGTTTTTTTTGCAAAAAAGGAACATTAGGAAATCTGCATTTAGTTTTGTGCTCAATGTTTTCTTTTGTTCATTGATTTGCTTACTCACAAAATTATTTGCTCTCTTCCCTTTGTAGCTAGGTCTTTCATTGAAAAACTAAAAGTGAAAAGTTTGCTTATCATTCTTAGTTTTCATTTAGGAATTTCTACATACATCATCGCGGTACCATTGAAAGGCAAATTGTTAAGCAAGATCAACATAAAATTAATCTCAATTTATCTAAAAATGCATTGGAACCATAACAATAACATTTAGAAGGTCTAGGCTAGAGACGTGTTCCGGCGTCATAAAACATAGCAGCTGTCATTAACTTGTCTGCGATACATTCCGAGTGTGATATCTCACCCCACGTACGTAAGTATATCGTAGCACGTCCCTTGGGGCGGCGTTACAGTACGATAAGTATATAGGTGGTGCTCTCACTGTGCGGTTTCGCATTAGACAGCGCTATTACGGACTTGGGCCTCCACATACCTTCGGGTATATTTGGGAGGACAACTTTTAGGTGCTATCCATCCATAGTGAACCGAGTCGGCCGCCTTTAAATTGTGATACACCGAACACAGCATTCGGGGAGATTGCCTGCCCGTACTTCTTGGCTTGCCAGGAGGTATTCTGCAGTTCACAGTTTACTAGTAAACCCTTTTGCCTAGCATTACCCTCTTTTTGTTTATTTATTTTTGGTTAAAATTAATCAACAATCATGGAAGAACATAATCCTACCCCCCGTCGTTCGCGTAGATTAGCTTTAAAACCACCTTTACCACTAGAAGTTACTTCTAGTAGGCGAAGGCGATCAAAATCTGCCCAAGAGTGATGTTGATGTTGTGGATGATATTACTTGATGCTTCATGATGGGTGTTCTTTCTCACTTTCACATAATCTTGTTATAGTCTCTGCTTGATGCTTTTGTTGCTATGGTCATGTCAGGCATTAATTAATTGTCTTCAATGTTCAATGTGTGAAGAGTGCAAATGTTCCCTTGATGCGGTTTAAATTCAGGCACAATACACTGCTGTTATGCACCATGTTTCCCTGGCTCCTACATATTGGAATATGCCCAAAATGATTTTGGAGAGTGATATCCATTCATGGAAGGATATTTGCACTCGTCTTTCATGGAAGTTTATTTGCACTTGTCTTTCATTCTCTCATGAACTAAGTGAAATTTCTTGGGGAATTTCTAATCAACAAGTTTTAGGAGTTTGTGTCAGATTTGGGTAGACTCGTAGAATGATTAGCTTGTGGCTGCTATAAACTCTTTTTGTCAACCCATGGATGCATGGGTTAAATTTTCACTTGATTTGTAGTTTCCAATGATTTGACACTAAGAATCATTGGCTGACTGTGGTGTTTGTTGACTTCTTTTCTTCTTTTTTGCCCCTTTCCCTTAGATGGTCATTCATGGGAGGGGAAGTTCCAGTGAATGTATGATTTGTGGTGTGCATTTATCTATTGGTTAACTCTTTGGTAACATCCCATGACTGTTATTTCATTGGAACTTGCTTAAATAACAAACACTAAGTGCTAATTAGTAGTTTTAAATGTTTGATACAATAATTAATTTTGCTTTATAGGATCCCAAACGTGCTTTTTTGGGCCTGAAACTTTACATGGCACCCGTGTGTTTACAAATCATGGAAAAAATTTGAGTCTTTTTAGGTTATTTCATGGCCATACTGGACGTGTTTCACTATGGAAAGGAAATTATGGTCAATAGGAGGACAATGTCTTAAGGGATTTCTTTCCATTGATAAGTAAAAGAATCACTAGTAACTGACTAGTTTCCTTCCTCACTTTTATCATGGAAAATGATAGAGGATATGTTTCAACTTCTTATAATCAATTCTTTACAACTTAAGGGAGAGGTGTTTTGGAAAGGATGATTAAAGTTATTGTAATATTTTGTTGTTTTGTTTAAAGCTTTCAAGTGTTCATTAGGTGATTTGGAGATATGATTTAATTTGGTGGAAATTTTTTTATATTTTATATTTGAATGATGTTCTTTGTTTTATAGATGATGACTCATGATGTTATTGTTTTGTGTATAATGATTTATTTTTGCTTTTGGGCTTGGGCCTTGGCACAACATTTTAATAAAAAATTGCATAATGGTTTTTGTGAACATTACACTTATTTTACTTTGAAAGCTACTTACAAATCTAGTAATTCTCAACTCTTGGAAACTATTGATGTAGGTTTCTAGATCGATTTGAAATTTTACTTCTGGAATATTCAGTGAGATGTCAAAATCTAATCCTGGGAAGAAACTATCAAGGCAAATTGATGTATTATCATACTTTAAAAAGTCTCAATCCAAGAATACACATTCTCTTCATGCTTCAAGCTCCTTTGAACAATCTATTATTGAGAGAGATGTTAACTCTTGTGAAAATGCATCTGATATCCATATGATGGATGAAATAATAGGTTCCTCAAGTGATCAGGGTGAGATAAATGCAGTTTCAATAGAAATTAATGATGAAAATGTTAAAGATATTTCCTTGGAAGGTGACACAAACCATTCACGGAAAAGGAAAAAAGGCCAGTGGACCATAGGGAGAAAATTCCAAGATGATTGGCTCTCAAGTTTTCCATTTATTGAAGAAATACCTTCTACAAATGAGGACTTACGAGAAGTTAAATGTCTTGCGTGTAGTTGGAAAAGTTGCAAGGTAGTGAAATTTTAGATGAAGCTAGATACAGTACAAAAGCATGCAGGAAAGGTTTATGAAAAGAAAATTGTAGATGGTAAAGAGAAATCTATTGTCAGATGGAAATATTTGGAGGAATGCTGACATAGCCAATGTGTGGAAGAATACAAAAAATATTTAATAAATAAGAAGAAACTTGAGGCAAGTGGAGGAACCATCATATCTCAATTTGAAAAGACGATGGAAAGAAGTTTGTTATCCAAGACGATACAATTGATCACTGTATTTCACATCTTATGTAAAGGTCGTCCTATGACAGATTATCCAGATCAGATGAAATTTCTATCTTTTCTTCACGTGCCAAACTTTCCATCTTCTCATTGGTCCGTAACTAGTGGTTGGGAATGGGCAAGATATCTAGCTCAAGTAGAAATTGATGATTTGAAACAGGAGATTGCAAATTCTAGGTTTTTGGCATTGTATTTGGATGAGGTTACAGCTATTGATAATACTTCATGGATTTGCATGAGCATTTATATGGTTAATGACCATATTAGGCATTCCTATCTACTTGGGATTAAAAAGATGAGAGAGACTTCTACAGCTGAAAATATTTATGAACTTGTTCTTAATACTTTGAAGGAAAGTGGTATGGATCATTTAACGATTGCAAAAAAGTTGGTATGTGTTGGAGCAGATGGAGCATCGGTAATGCAAGGACAAAGGAATGGTCTTTGTGTTCGATTACAACTATCAGCTTCGCCATATATGATTAATATTCATTGTATGGCTCATAGGATGAATCTTGCATTTAAAATAGTAAGCAAGTTTCCATTAGTTTCAAAAGTTGAAGATCTTGTACGTGAGACTCATGCATACTTTTCTCGTAGTCCCAAACGATATTTAGAGTTTCAACAATTTGCATATGGTGTTACGGATGGAAAAAAACTATTGAAAGATGTTGATACAAGATGGATCTCATTAAATGGACCAGCTCAAAGACTATTTAGTGAGTTCAAATCTTTGGTAGGGTTGGTGTATGAAAATTGCTACAATGTAGACAAAGCTCAAGATCTTCTTTTTCGACTAACTGATATAGAAACATTATTGACATTGGCTGGAATTCTTCCTATGTTACATGAAATGAATGTCCTCGTGAAAATGTCTCAGAATCGCACAATGTATATTGCCGAATACACAAATGCGAGAAAGTCAGCATGCCTTGCATTGGATAATTTGTATATGATGTCGGACTCTTTTACTGGTCCAGAGTTTACAAGTTGGACTAAGATCATCAATATAGAAAATACTGAAAAAATTTTGACGTTTGATGAAAAAGGGATACTATGTATCACAGTGCATGGGTATATGGTCCCCTTTCATTATATTAGTAAGACGGGACGAATCACCAAAGATTGCCCCGTGTCAAGAGACCAATTTGATAATATTGTGATCTCGGTGAGACAAAATTTGATAGAAATTGCAAGATCACTATCATCAGAGATAAGAGAACGATTTCCTCGAGATGAATTGTTGGAGGCCATGTGTGTGGTATACCCTCAATATTGGAACAATTGTCAATGTTCAAGAAATTTAAAAGCCGATTTTCAAAAGAGATTAAAATGTTTAGTAGACCACTTTTGCAAGAAAGTCTCGATCCATGGAGAACAGATTGAAGGTATTTTAGATTCATCAAAATTGTATCAACAAGGTGGACGCTTTGCTGAAACAATGTGGAAGCAATATCCTTTTTTGGAGAATCCTAATGAAAACGGTGCTATAACAAGATTATGGAATACTTTAAGTGCTAGCCAATACCTGCAAGAAAACATATCTGAATATTTTAAATTAGCAGATTTGTGTCAAACTATGATTTTGGGATCAGTGGAGGATGAGAGAATGTTTAGTGCACTATCATTTTTGAAGTCAAAGTTGAGGAACAAGCTTGATAAACATGTGGATACATGTTTAAGATTATATGTAACAAATTATGACGTTGACAATTTTCCATATGAAAGAGCACTAGCGCTTTGGCGATCAGATTGTGATAGAAGGGGAGAAAACAATATAACAAATTTATCTAATGAACTTGATACGGAACATAATGTTTTGGAGGCTCATAATGATAGTACATCTGGAGAAGATCATGTTCACAATGTAGAAAATGATGACCAAGATGAGAATTGGGAAATTGAAATACCCTAGGACTCTTATTTTGGTATACATGTTCCGTTGATCATGCAAGATTACTACATGTCAAATTCAGGTAAAAATGGATTCTATATTTTGTATTTTTCATTGTAACATTGCAGCTACATTTCTTTCATGTGTGTTATTTTAAGATTGATGTTTCATATTTAATCCTTACATTGTTTGCTTCTTATTTGTGACAGGAAATGAAGTTGGATTTGATGATTTTGGGACCTATTTTCACATAGATAGTGTTTGACTAGTATTAAATGATAAATAACTAATTTAACAAGACTAATGCAAAGCATCAATGGTCTCATTCAAGTACATGAAACTACCTTGATGTCTAGCTTTGACATCTTAGAAAATTTTAATGGTATATATGTTGCTTGTGTTTGGGGAATTTTGCTGAGTTTCGAGTTTTATATTTTCTTGGACAATAATTATTGATATTTGGAAAATGTGTGATTTTATATTGGTATTGGAAACGAAGCTAGTTTTGATCTTTGATTGGAAATGAAATCAGATTTGATGAAGTTGGGACCTATTTATTTTCACATAGATAGTGTCATAGTATTAGATGATAAAGAACTAATTTAAGAAGTCTAACGCTAAGCAACAATGGGCTTATTCAAGTACATGAAATTGTGTTAATGTCTAGCCTTGATATCTTTGAAAATTTTAGTGGTTTGTTTGTTGCTTCTTTAGAGGATTTTGTTGAGTTTGAAATTAGTCTCTTGAATGCTTATGGTTCTCATATCATGCATATATCGATAGATCGATAGATCCAGTTCTATTATTATAATCATTATTGTTTTCTTTATATATTTGGTGGTTTGAGGAAAGATATTTTATTTCCTTTCACTTTGTGGCATGATTTCGACATCTTCACCTTTTAGAATATAGTAAAGTATTTTTCTTATTATAGATTTTTCTTGGAAAAGAATTATTGAGAGTTAGGTGCAAATGCACAATGTTGTGTAGCATTAGTGTGATAAATATGGGATAGTGCAAAGCATAGTTTTGAAGATTAGTCTAAGTTGACTCGTACATAATCAACTCAGTCAAGTTGATTGTTGGTTGAACGACTAATTGTTGGTTCAATGGACAGAAGGTCTTGCAGGCACAAATACCAAAGGGAAAAATGGAGCCCATCATGGGGTACTCTTTGTAATTCTCCACCACTGCTACCTTTCCTCAAACTCCTCTCCAACCTCAATATCAATGCTAGTAGTAGCATGACAAAAAACACTACGCTTAGCAGAACTAGAAGAACATGTTTTCCAAACTACACGAGAACTACTTCCCTCACGAGTCACCATGTGCCATGCTTGGTCTCAGTGGTTCTCTTCCTTCTACTCCTGGTTCAATTACCATATCTTCATTGGAACCAACACTCTGAACTCCACTAGACGACGATTCAGCATTTTGTAGTAGTGATTCGCCATTTGTACTGGTGATTCGCTATGATTTTACAGGATAATATAATCTTGTGAGAGATTCGCCAAAAAATTATATATACATATTATATTATTAATAAAATCGCCTTCCATTTTTCCTATGTATCATGGGGATTCGCCTATTTTTTATATATATAAATTTAGGGGGGTTCTTAAAATTATCCCTGATGGAAACCTACTTAATGAAGTTGTTATTGATGCTTGATGAGTTTATTAATGATGTAAATCTGATGTTATACAAGTAGCTTAGAAGTAACAGAAGAAATAAATATCAGAAAGTGCCAGAATAATGTTAAACAAGGTATGTCACAAGGCATACGCGGATTTGTTAAGGCTAAGTAGCGTATGTACACGGAAAAGTACGTGCCAAGTCGCGTATGCTCAATTGCGCTCTAAAAAAAATAAAACCAGGGGTTACTACCATGGTATTGACCCATTGTATTGAGCGCTGGATTGTCTATGTGATCCCGTCCAGGAATACCATCGGAAGTTGTGTGGTTTTGGCTCATGGTATTGTCAAAGGCTAGATCTATTTAAGGAGAATAAATTCATTATGCAATGGTGGTGCATGAGTCTGGGTTTGAATGTATACTTCACTCTGAAGTATGTCTGAATGGAAAGGGTAACAGTTTGATGATAGATCTGAATCTATGATGCACCTATGAAGAAAATGATGAAGAGGGATCTCTAGATCTGAAATGTATATGTATCTTCTGGATCTGTTTATGGAATGATTAGATCTGTGATCTGATGAATCTGTGCTGAATTAAAGAATGAAGATCTGAGTTGTTTATCTATTCTAGAGAGCTGCACTTCCCTAAAATTTCTGAAGATCTATATGCAGGTTCGTCGAGGAGAAGGCACGTATATACGTGGCTTGTATTCATCGAAAGCATGTATGGGAATTGAAGTCAGCTCTGAAATGTGTGCAAATGTATACGCGGGTTGGTATTTGTGAAAGCGCGTATATACGCAGGATCAGTGAAGAAAAAGCATGTATGTAATCTAGGGTTTACTGAAGTATGTGGAAAGAAATGTCTGATCAGTTCTGTTGTTTTACTGCTATCTTTCAATGATGATATGGGTTGTTCGAATATTGATTATGCTGCTATAGAGCAAGTTGTTGGTTTGATGAATGTTCCTTGAGCTTAATTGTGTGGGTTGGATCCAGTATGAAAATTGATGAAACGTGGTCCATGATGGTGCTGAGGGTTGTAGCCTTCAGTTAGGGGGTTGTAGCTCCCTTCCAGGTGAGGCTGGTAAACGAGAGCAGGGGGTCGTAGCTCCCTTCTAGGAGAGGCTGGTAAACGAGAGCAAGGGGTTGTAGCTCCCTTCCAGGAGAGGCTGGTAAACGAGAGAAGGTTGTAGCCTTCTGCAGGTGGGTGCCTGCGTGCTGGTATGAGTCTGCACCAGTAAATGGTTGTAAGATGTTTTCTCTATAATAAAATATTGAAGGCTGAGACAACGGCAGCGGTGGTTTTCTCCCGACTTGGGTTTCCACCTAAAATCCTGGTGTTCATGTGTGTTGCTTATGTGTGATGGTTTATTCTATTATTACTACACATGCTTACTGTTAACTAAACATCTGATGAATGAATGATGCATAGACCTAAGTAAAGAAATAAATGCATAATAAGATCTCTGTGTATACGCGAGTTTTATGAAGGATATCCGCGTGTATACGCTAGTTGGCTTCAGCAAAGTAGCGTATGGGTTTTAGTGAATGAAAAGTAAAAAGTGTTGAGTAAGTCCTAAATACTGATTCACCCCCCCCTCTCAGTATTTTTCTCAACAATTGGTATCAGAGCAGGTCCTTTTGCAGAAGCTTGATTGCTTGAAGGAGATCCGTCACAATGGGAAGTCATGAAGGGATAATGTCTATAAGGCCACCTCTATTCAATGAAAATAATCTGTTATTCTGGAAGATACGAACAAAAGCATATCTGCAAAGTCTTGGTGCAGAAGTATGGGCAATCGTGGAAGGAGGTTATCAGTATCCGGCAAGTATTCCTACTAATGCAGCAGAAAGTAAGAAATATGAAATCAATGCCAAAGCCGTCAATGTCCTATTAGGAAGCCTGTCTGAACCAGAATTTGCTAAAGTGATGCAGCTAAATTCAGCAAAAGAAATATGGGACAAAATCATTCTGAGCTATGAAGGAGATACAAAGGTAAAAAGTGCAAAACTCCAAACTCTCATAATTGAATATGAAAATTTAAGGATGCATAGTGATGAGAGTATTTCCAGTTTCTTTTTACGTCTAGATGATATTGTTAATCGTATGAGAAGTTTGGGTGAAACCATAACCAATACTACTCTGGTGGAAAAAGTCTTAAGATCTTTAACTTCAAAATTTGAGTCAAAAGTGTCAGCTATTGAAGAAAGGCAAGATCTGCAAACTCTTACTATTGTTCAACTACATGGTATTCTGACTGCTTATGAAATGAGACAAGGAGGTCCCTCTCAAATCAAAGAAGTTACTTTTAAGGAGTGTGCAAAAGGAAAAGAAAAGGAAGTTGTCAAGGAATCAAGTTACATATCAGAAGAAGAAGAAGAAAATTTTGTGAGAAGACTCCAAGCAGGTACTGGAAGATTCAAAGGCAAGCTTCCCTTCAAATGTTTTGATTGTGGAAGAGTTGGTCATTATGCTGCTAAATGTCCTTATAAAGAAAATCATGATAAAGGGAAACAATGTGTAAAGGGAAAGAGTTATTATGCAAATGAAGATAATAATATGTCAAGTGAAGATGAAGAAGATTCTGACCAAGATCTACTAGTGCTCTTGGCAAGGAAGAAAAAGAAGAAGGCTACTCAAAAGGAGATTTCTCAGAAAACATGTGCAGCAGAAAATGAGGAAAATAAAACAGGTATTGAATGTGGTTATTTTGATTCACTTTCTTGTGCATGCAATGGTAAATATAGTGAAAGTAATGTTGTGGATCTTGAAGAAGCTCTCAAGATTAAAGTTGAAGATCAACAAAGATCATTTAAAGAAAGAGACGGTATCTACAATGAGATGATCTCTCAACTGAAAGGACAGATAGAAATTCTAAATGGATAGGTAGACAAGTATCAAAAGTTGTACAATTATGGAAGCAATCGAAATAAAAGACTTGAAGTAGAAATCAATGATCTAAATGAAGATCTAGAAAAATCAAATAAGAAGAATGAAGGACTTGAAGTAGAAATCATCTCTCTGAGAGCAGATCTTGAAGCATCAAATAAGAAGAATAAAGAACCTCTACAATCATTTGAAAAGGAAGGACTTGAAGCAGAAATCATCTCTCTCAAAGAAGATCTGGAAAAATCAAATAAGAAGAATGAAGAACTGCTACAAACATGTGAAGATCAAGAAAATTGGTTGAAGGAAGAAATCTTAAAATTAAATGATCAAGTAGAAGAAGAAAAAAGGGTGGAAGAAAGCATGAAGAAGCAATGCCAAAAATTGGAAGTTGAGGTAAACATTCTCAAAGGTAAATTAGAATAAAAGGATAAACTCTTGAGGTTTCAAGATAGTACTAAGATTCTGGACAATATTCTTAGTAATCAAAGGTCTCCTGCTATCAAACTTGGTCTTGGTTTTCATGAAATTGTCAAAGGAGAATCTAGTTCGCAAGGAAGTGCTAAATATTCAAAGGATGTCAAAGCAAAACTTGAAGTGTTGAAAGAAACTAAAAGTCAACCTTCAATCATGAATTATCAAAGGAAATCATTCAATAATGTTGAATGATTTAAATGTCATAATTATGGGCATGTTGCAGCAAATTGCAGAAGCAGATCATTTCAGTCACAATCAAACAGATTCTATTTAGAAAGGTACTCTGGTTGCTTCAAAGGATATTATTTTTCATGCAGCAAGTATGGTCATAAACCAGTTGATTGCAATAGAAGGAAGAATAGAACAACACATTATGATCCTTATGCTTACTTTTCTGGTCACATAAGATGCTACACTTGTAACAAGTATGGACATGTAGAAAAACAATGTAGGATGAATAGATATGAGAAATTGGAGAACTTCCAGCACACAATAAGAAAGTTCAGGCAAAGTTGGAAAAAGAAGGAGGACCGGTCAGAAACGTAGGGAATATTGACCCTACTGCAGTCATCCGCTTCTAAAGCTTACTTCTCTTAATGACTGCAGGAGTGATGTGAGATACATTATAGGGATTAGTAATGTATCGTCACAGGGGGAGCGATGCATGGTGATTCCCATGATGGTTTTGGTTATTCTGGTTATGTGTATTTCTGATAGAGCATCTGATGTGAAGAAGATAGGTACAGGTGGTACAAACTTAGGGGGAGATGAAGGAATGTGAAGTTTTCAATGTTTCACTTTCCATACTCGGGTTTGATGAAATAAAATCGCGTATACATGCGAGTTCCAGTGGAGACAGACGCGTATGCAGTTATGACAAGAAAAATAGTATGACAGCTAAAGATCAGGAGCACAGGTGCAGGGGGAGCATCAGTCTGATTGCTAATGACTGTATTATTAGCACTATATCTTCTTATTTCTCAGTTCTAAATGATGATGACATGATACATGGTTTCTTATGATGAGATTATGGATGAGCCCTGTTTGCTTTTTGCTGAAAAGTATTCTTTGTTTTCACACATGGATGAGATGGAAGTCTTATGATTCAGAGATAAGGACAGATCATGCAGAGATTGTTGCTGATAACTTGCTATTGAAAGAGTTTCAGGTTGCACAAGCTAAGGAGGAGCCTTGGTCATATGGAAAGGATGCTTGGATGGACATTTTCAGGGGGAGCATTAGCCTTGCTGAGTATAATGCATTGTTGGCATTATGATGGTTCTGAAATATGTTCTCTCTCTTGAGGTCTTTCTGGTACTGGTCATAAAAAGTCATATTTGTAAATTGATGAAAAGGTCATGTTGAGACCTATGATGTAAAATTGTAATATTCAGTCATGTAAGGACTTGCTCAAATATGTAAACCCACTTGGTTGGGTACTTGAGTCAAATTATGTAAACCCACTTGGTTGGGTACTTGAGTCAAATTGTGTAAGCCCTCTTGGTTGGGTTGTTGAGTCAAATTGTGTAAACCCACTTGGTTGGGTATTTGAGTCTCATATGTAAATCCACTTGGTTGGATATTTGATGTAAGTATGAGTCCTTGGTGATAGGAAGGTCATAGATTCATGTACTTCATTGAAAAATATGTTTTAACATTCAGCATGAACTCAGGGGGAGCATGGTAACTTCAATGCACATCAGATCTACAATGCTCTTCTTTCTACATGAGGAGGAAAACCTTGTATTGCTTTTGATCCTCCCTTTTCCCTTGATGTCAAAGGGGAAGAGTGACATGGTGTTTGAATAAGGGGAGAATATCATTATGCTTAATGTATCTATCTGTTGTGATCAAACACCATCGTGGTTGCCATCAAGTCCAAAGGGGGAGATTGTTGGCAATATGATGAAGAGTGTTGTCCTTGATGGCAACCCACTTGATGAAGATGATGGCAACCTACTTAATGAAGTTGTTATTGATGCTTGATGAGTTTATTAATGATGTAAATCTGATGTTCTACAAGTAGCTCAGAAGTAACAGAAGAAAGAAATATCAGAAAGTGCCAGAATAATGTTAAACAAGGTATTTCACAAGGCATACGTGGATTTGTTAAGGCTAAGTAGCGTATGTACGCGGAAAAGTACGTGCCAAGTCGCGTATGCTCAATTGCGCTCTAAAAAAAATAAAACTAGGGGTTACTACCATGGTATTGACCCATTGTATTGAGCGCTGGATTGTCTATGTGATCCCGTCCAGGAATAACATCGGAAGTTGTGTGGTTTTGGCTCATGGTATTGTCAAAGGCTAGATCTATTTAAGGAGAAGAAATTCATTATACAATGGTGGTGCATGAGTCTGGGTTTGAATGTATACTTCACTTTGAAGTATGTCTAAATGGAAAGGGTAACAGTTTGATGATAGATTTGAATCGATGATGCACCTATGAAGAAAATGATGAAGAGGGATCTCTAGATCTGAAATGTATATGTATCTTCTCGATATGTTTATGGAATGATTAGATCTGTGATCTGGCGAATATGTGTTGAAGTAAATAATGAAGATCTCAGCTGTTTATCTGTTCTGGAGAGCTGCACTGCCCTAAAATGTCTGAAGATCTATACGCAGGTTCGTCGAGGAGAAAGAGCGTATATACGCAGCTTATATTCAGCGAAAGCGCGTATGGGAATTGAAGTCATCTCTAAAATGTGTGCAGATGTATATGCGGGTTGGTATTTGTGAAAGCGCATATATACGCAGGATCAGTGAATAAAAAGCACGTATGTAATCTAGGGTTTGCTGAAGTGTGTGGAAAGAAATGTCTAATCAATTTTTCTATTTTACTGCTATTTGTCAATGATGATCTGGGTTGTTCGAATATTGATTATGCTGCTATAGAGCAAGTTTTTGGTTTGATGAATGTTCCTTGAGCTTAATTGTGTGGGTTGGATCCAGTATGAAAATTGATGAAACATGGTGCATGGTGGTGCTGAGGGTTGTATTCTTCAGTCAGGGGGTTGTATCTCCCTTCCAGGTGAGGCTGGTAAACGAGAGCAGGGGGTTGTAGCTCCCTTCCAGGTGACGCTGGTAAACGAGAGCAGGGGGTTGTAGCTCCCTTCCAAGAGAGGCTGGTAAACAAGAGAAGGTTGTAGCCTTCTGCAGGTGGGTGCCTGCGTGCTGGTATGAGTCTGCGCCAGTACATGTTTGTATGATGTTTTCTCTATAATAAAATATTGAAGGCTGAGACAACGACAGCGATGGTTTTCTCCCGACTTGGGTTTCCACCTAAAATACTGGTGTTCATGTGTGTTGCTTATGTGTGATGGTTTATTCTGTTATTACTGCACATGCTTACTGTTAACTAAACATCTGATGAATGAATGATTCATATACCTAAGTAAATAAATAAATGCATAATAATATCTCTGTGTATACGCGAGTTTTATGAAGGATATCCACGTGCATACGCTAGTTGGCTTCAGCAAAGTAGCGTATGGGTTTTAGTGAATGTAAAAGTAAAAAGTTTTGAGTATGTCCTAAATACTGATTCACCCCCACTCCCCCCCCCCCCCCCTCTCAGTATTTTTCCCAACAAGAAGATTATTTTTGTACTCCTCAAAGCTACCCCCCATGTCAAGGACTAGTGAGAAACCTACTGTGAGAAAAAGGACTAGACAGAACCCTTTCTGTTCTCAGTCATACCCATTTGAAATTCTTTCCAATATGCCATCAAGGAACAATACTGTCCCATGGGGAGCTATGAGGACAAGTACATACAATGGACCACGCTACGGCAACAACGGGATGAAGATGTGCATGAGATGACGAATCTATTCCATACCCTGCACACAAAGTTGGGTATCAAAGTTTCAGAGAAACATTTGGTGCTAAAGTATCGAAGTTGTTTGCACAGATACATTCAGGAGGAAATAGAGTTCTTCATTATCTCCTCGCTTGGTACGACATACTAGTATGCTACGAAGATTGAGTAGAGATTCAAACAAAAGAAGTAATAATTTGGATCTGTGAAACAAAAGCAAGGGAAACGGGTGCCCAAACTGCAATACAAATCAAAAATCCAAGGCATGGCAACCCAAGGCATGGCCAAAGCCACAAGAAAAGAACAACACCGCGAAGCCAAAGAAGGACACGGGAAAGTGGTGTGAGTTCCATAAGAGCTCCACTCACAACAAAAGTGAGTGTCAGGCCAAGCAGTCGCTAGTGTCTGAGATGAGGGATTATGAATCAAAAGCATGCTCCAACTCTGGATCAAAAACTGACAAGGGGAATGAGAAAGGGAAAAAAATTATTGATGCGGAGCCCAACGCCATTGTCAGAATTGCGAAGATCTAGAACGAGGAATCAGAATATCCAGAGGAGGAGGACCATCTCTTCCACTCCCAGATCTGGGTAAAGGGTTCCCTACTACAATTCATTGTTGATAATGGGAGCCAAAAGAACCCCATTTCAATAGACGTTGTGAAGCATTTGGGCTTGCTAACCACAACACACCCACAACCATACACAATCAGGTCGCTTCACCAAGGACGGGATCTCCGCGTCAGCTAGCAGTGCCACCTTCCCTATAACATCAAGCCCTTCATGGATGAGGTATTATGTGACATTTCTCCTCCTGATGTTGCTGATGTATTATTAGGCCAACCATTCTTGTGGAAGCGACATGTTGTGTATGAGTCTTGGCCTCACACTGTTATTGTTACTTTGGGAAATAAGTTATAAAGGATACCAGAGGTACCACCGCCTATCACTATCTCTTTGGTTACTACAAAACAATGCAATAAGCTCATTTCCCAAACCACGAAATTTGTTTTCTTAATGATTCACCCCCAAGGCAAGAACAATATTGTAGCCACGACCTCTAGACAGGGATCCTCTCCACAACAAAAACAAACGGACAAGGTTGTGGAGGAGTACGGGGACATATTCACCTCACCCACAAGGGTTCCTTTGCACTGTCAGGTCAAGTACTTGATTGATCAAACCCCAGGTGCGCCACTACCCAATGGATCGATCTATCGACACTCTGTTCTAGAGAACGATGAAATCAAGAGGAAGATTCAGGAGCTATTGCAAAAAGGTGACGTCCGGCCAAGTTCATCGCCCTGTGGGAGCCTAATCGTGTTGGTACAGAAGAAGGATGGCACTTGGAGACTCTGTATTGACTATCAAGTGCTAAACAAGATCATTGTTTGGAATAGGTACCCGATCCCACGGATTGATGACCTTTTGGACCAACTCAAAGGGGAAAAATATTTCAGCAATATCGAATTGAAGTATGGGTATCACCAGGTACCCATCAAACCCTTCGATGTGTGGAATAAAACCTTCAAATCCAAGGAGGGCCTTTTTCGAATGGCTAGTCATGCCTTTTAGGTTGAAAAATTCTCCCACAACCTTCATGAGGTTGATGGACGACATCTTGCAGCCATTCACCAACTCATTTGTAGTGGTGTACTTGGATGAGATTCTGATCGTCAGCCAGACTTGGGAAGAGCACCTCCACCACATCCGATAAGTCCTCCAAACACTGCGGCAACACGAGTTGTGTGCCAATTTGGAGAAGTGCACTTTTGGAATGACCCAGGTTCAATATTTGGGATACGTTATTGATGAAATGGGGGTGCATGTGGATCCAACCAAGATCCAAGTCATTCGGGATTGGCTAGCCCCAACCACTCTAATAGAGCTTCACAACTTTCTGGGTCTTGCTAATTTGTACCGTCGGTTCATGTTGGGATTCTCTCATATCACTTGGCCCTTAATTCAAGTCACCAAGGGAGGAGCGAAAGAAAAGTTATTTTGGTTGGAATCTCAATAGAAGGCTTTTGTAGAATTGAAACATCGCCTTTTTTCTACTCCAGTGCTCACATTACCATACTTGCAACAACCATTTTAGATTGAGACATATGCCTCTGACTATGCTATTGGGGCAGTTCTTACTCAACAGGGGCATCGAGTGGCATATCACAGTGAGACATGGTCCGACACAGTTCGCAAGTACCCCACATATGAAAAAGAAATGTATTCCACTGTGCTCAGGTTGATTCGGCTCATGTCTAGTCTGAAACTGACAAAGCGAACATCTTCATTGAGCACATTCAACACATTTTCCAATAGGTTCATGAAATATTGGAAAGAGCATATGCAAAGTACAAGAAATGACATGATCAACATCGGGTGCCACTAAACTTCCAGGTGGGCGACAAAGTGTGGCTACGTTTGCAGAAGAAGCACCTCACTATAGGTTTTAACCCTGTACAGAAATTATCTGCAAACTAATATTAAAAATAGAAAATAAACAATAGCGAGAGAATAAAACATAAAATAGATATACACAGATATTTTCCCTTGGATCCCAAATTGGGACGACCAACTTGATTTTTCATTATAGTCCTCTTAGTGTTACAACACATATATACATGTCGAAGCATGCATAAACCCCAATCCATTAACCCTGGATTAGAACATAACCGTATTTCCCTTGACCAGATCTACAAAATACCAGGGGCTGAAAACCAACATGCCCCAAAACCATGTGCAAACCCATGCACAAAACCATTGGCGGGTCCGCCCAACAAAAAATAGGGTCCACAAATTTTTTCTCAGGGTGTTGTCCCAGACCCCGAACAAGAGGGCCTTCTGCCCCCATGTTGCACTCAGTGCAATGTACATGGGTGGCTATCTCCCCCCCTGTGATGCCCCTGCACATGACTAGTTGTGGAAAGAGTATAACACATACCCAACACTCACTAGACCCCGCCGCAACCTTCGCCTACTCTGATATGGGTCGTACACCATCACCAAGTCTATAGGGAACAATTCCTTTGAGCACAATATTCCACCATTCCTTGGTATGCACCTAGTATTCAATGTGGACCCCCTTCATCCCTATTTCCCACCTCTACTAGAGACCTCTAACATTGCAGAACAACTCACACCAATAGAGTTAAACCCAGACTGAATGGAACAGGCCACCACATATTTTATCATGGAAATGAAAATTGAGAACACTCGTAAACATAATATCCAACTATATCGGGTTGTCAAAGCTGGCCAATTTCGGCACTGAGGCAAGTGGTTCACCAAGGACCAAGTTCAGTAGAAGTTTCCTCATCTCATGGGGGGACTCAACACAATTGCTTCCTAAGGGGGAGGAATGATCTAGGTGGATATTGGTGGCCACCCTCCTATTCCACTTGGGGCCCCACCATTTTCTCTTTCAGTTTTTCAGTTTCAGCACAACTTACTATTTTTAGAAAATTTTCGGGTCCTGAACTTTCGAAGCCATTTTGAGGACCTAAACGACGTTTTTTGGGTATCACGCCTTCAACTAATATGATTCTAATCCGGAATTGATATTGGTGGTCAGAAATTGTAGTCCTCTGATAGATCTTTCTAACGATTTATCATGTGCATCAAATGGAGATAGTATGCCAAAGTTACGACCCTAGGAAGTTGAAACACCAATTTACCCAATCGGGTCGTATAGTTTTGGAGCTTCATCTCCTAGGGTTAGGTTTTTGGATGTTTAAGGCTTTCCATTATTTCTCTATAGTAAATAGGCCCTCGAGCCTCATTGGAACATAGTTCAGAGGCCTGCAGCTGCAACATCTCTTCTTAGAGATAAGCTACCAATGCTCTAGCTAGTTTATTTCCATTTTGTTTGTAAGCAAATTTCAGTTCTTTGATATTAATGAAATGAAGTGTTATTTCCGCTGCATATTTGTATTTGTGGTTATATGTGTATTCTGTTGCATTCCTGAATAAATATGGATCACTTAGGTGCAATAAAAGATCCAAAAGAAAATGGGTCAACCTCTGGTGAAGAAGAAGAATCCCTAGAGTTATCAAGGGAAGAACCTCTTGAACATTAGGAGAATGAAATTGACTCCAGTTTCTCCTCTAGTGACTTGGAATATTTTTATGAAAATATATATTTGAAGAAACAAATCATGTCATATTTTAAGGATATTAAGAATATAAAAGCCAACAATGAGCATCTGGAAAATGAGAACATAGTATTAAGAGAGAAATAGTTGAATTTACAGTTGCATGTAGAGAATTATGAAGTGTTTAAATACATTCAGACCAACCAATGGTCGTATCACACTGAGATAATATTGAAATATGCTAATTAAATTGAATCATCATTAAAGGGAACCATCATATTTTTAAACAAAAAATCCCATTAGTAGCAGCAACAAAATGAACAAGTTGTCCTTGCAAATCAAATTGCACAAAATTTTCCTTAGCGGAGAAGGAAAATTCTCACATGTTTTTGTTGCAAAAATGCAGGGAAATTTTCCTCCATGTGTCGAGAGAGGAAAAATATGAAACAAAAAAAGGTGAATGAATTTTGTTAGCCACAACAAGAAATTCCTCTGAATGGAATTTCAAACAGCCAAGTGAAGAGAGCCTTTTTTCCTCAAAAAAATATTCTCAATGGCCCAAGAGAAACAAGAGAGAAAATCTCAGTCTACGAAATTGGACAAGAAAAATCCCCATTAAGATAAATCCTTGTTTTTCTCCCTTCTTGAATGAAGTTGAATGCTACATGTGTAAGAATTTTGGGCACAAGGAAGTTACATGCAAGTCTAGTAAGAAATTATTTTCCGATAATGCTGCAAACATAAGCGAAAAAAGAGAACTGTGCAGGAGCTACTCCAGCACCTATAAGAGAGGAAAATAGAATGGTTCCTAGAGGTAACATAGAACAATTCTTTATGAAGAAGATTCAGGATCTGAAATTCCAGTGGTTGATCTCTCTTCAGTTAAAAGAAGCAACATCAGTAATGAAAGATCTCCAAAGGAAGAAAATAATAAATAAGAGAAATAGAGTTACGTATGCTCATGAAATGGAAAAAATACACCTATTAAAGAAAATCAACAAAATGTATCAACTCATGGAGGTTAGAAAAGTCAAAATTTTTAGGTGTGGAAGAAAAAGGAAAGTAATCTACTCAGGCGGAGTAGATACCTTGTTCCTCTTCATTAAAAATAATAGGTTGGCTTCAAGGGAAGACATAAAAGTTAGATGCAGGGAGATGAAAATAGCAATATAAGGAATGCATATGAAGGATGAAATAACATTTCAAATGCAAAGAGGGATCATGGCCACAGGGGGAGTATGCCCAAGTCAAGATTTGAGTATGTGTTCACGATTGGTATCATCAATTGGTATCACTTATGTGATAATATTCTTTGTTGCATATATCTTGAGTAGTTGAGATGATAAATGGATTGGATGTTATGATGTTTTTCTAATTGGTAATTGGTATCATATATCTTATTTATTTTTAAATAAGCATGATCAAAGGTGGAGGAAACTTAGTTATCAACTTCTCAACAAATGCTATCAGTGGCATCATATTCAATAATTTGCTTCAACAATTGGTATCAAACGTACTGTTAATTGGTTTTGACAGTCATGGTGTTCATGTGTCCAAGTGTTGGTGTGAAAGCATTGATGATCTTTTTATGAGTCAAAAGAATCATGGTGAGTCTGCTGTCAATAGAAATTTGACAAGTGAAATGTGAGTTTTCTAAGTATGCATTTGTGCGAGTCCCAATATGTTTTTCAAAGTGTTGTACTTTGGTGATGTCATGCATATCCATATTTTTGCTTGTTTCTATAGGTCAGGTGTATGTTTCTAGGTAGTCACTATTATGAATATTATGAATTTAATCCTCGTTGAGACTCAGAAGAACAAGAGTTATTTTTCATTTCTCAGTTGCAAAATCATATATTTTTTCAGCAAGAGACCCCTCTTGTTTTCTTGAGGTAAATATTGGGAGTAAATACTCATTTCCCTTCTTTCCAATATTCTTCACAGGACAGGGAGGAAGTTTTCAGGATCAGATCAAAGGTATATGAGGATTTTGGGAAAAGTAGCAGCAATTGAGAGGTTCATAGGATCAAAAGACAGATGGAGATTGTTGATAGGGGGAGCATTTTAGTATCTTTTCCAATGATGTCAAAGGGGGAGAAGTATTGTTGATTAAATCTAATATGGTGGATCACTAGTTATGAGGTGTTTTGTTTGATCTTGGTTTGGCCATAAATTCAAAGGGGGGTATTGTTGGAAATGTGTTATCATCAATGAAAAAGGTTTGCAATGGCAATGATCTGAACAGGAAAAGAAAATTTAAAGGTGATATTATACAAGGTAAAGAAAAGGAAAAGGAAATCATGGAAAAGGTATGGTGTAGTGAATTTGGATCCATTTCTACCACAACAGATCATCTCAGGTGCAAGTGAAACCCCCATATATGGAAACATCTTAGAATGTGATTTCCAACTGTATATGGAAGTCCCAAAATGGCTTCCTAGATTGAAAGATAGAGACGGTCAAAGTTATATGACCCTAAGGCCGTCATAGAAAAATTCAAGCAATTCGATGGAGTCTTTGGCGCATAGCCAAAGATGGCTAAATGAGAAATGCAATGGAGGAGAATGGTGGGGCCTCTAAACAAGAGATTTGGGCTCATGTGGAAGCCACAACAATAACGGGGAGAAATTTGATAGGATAAGAGGATGCACACATTACAAGATGGCTCGAAGGTAATACCCTAGAGGGTTCAGCCCAAAATATTAAGAAGCCACAGGTTTAAATGACCACGCAAAGGTGGCAGTGAAGAACCTTCCCATATGCCGAAGGTAGAGCCCATAACACATGATGGAACGACTGATCTAGGTGGATATTGGTGGTCACCCGCCTATTCCACTTAGATCGCCAACATTTTTTCATTCAGTTTTTCTGTTTCCATAATTGTAGCATAGTTTACTATTTTTTGCATTTTTTTGGGTCCTAGACTTTCAAAGCCATTTTGAGGCCCAAAACTACGTTTTTTTAAGGAAAACTAGGGCCAACATAGGTCTTTGATGATGTTGGCGACTCGAAAGTTGTATTCCTTTGATATATATTTCTAACGAGGTATTTTGCACATCAAACAGAGATCATATGCCAAATTTACATCCCTGGAGATTTGATGTACCAATTTACCGAAACGGGGCCCATAGTTTTAGCACTTCATCTCCAAGGATATTTTTTTGGAATTTTACGGTTTTCCATCATTTCTCAATAATAAATAGGCCTTCGAGCCTCATTGTAACACAGAATTCAGAGGCATGTAGCCGCCAAATCTCTTCTCAAGGATAAGGTACCATTGCCTGAGCTAGTTTATTTCCATTTTGTATCAAGTCATTTCATCTTACAACTTGGTTTGAATTCAAAAAATTTTCTTCAAAGTTTGGGGTTAAAAAAATTTTTTGGAAGACATTTTCTGGAGGCGGCGTGATTTTTCTTGGAGGTTCAAAGTTTGAATTTAAAGAACTTTTTTGGAAGACATTTTTGGAGGCGACGTGATTTTTCTTTGAGGTATGTACGTGTTTTGTGTTGAAATAAATCTTTTGAGCTTTTTTGTTCAAAAATTTTTCTTTACATTTTAAGATTTAAAGAATTTTTTTGGAAGACATTTCTTGGAGGCGGTGTGATTTTTCTTAGAGATATGTGCGTGTTTTGGATTGGATTACGTATTTTTTAGAAAAGATTTTTTTAAATTAAATCTTTTGTGATATTGTTTGTAATTGAGTTATTGTCTAATTTTTTAAAAGAAATTTTTTGAACCTCATACCCTATTATCATGGGAAATCGAAGAACTTGTGTGAGAAAATATGATCGAAAAAGAAAGCCCGAGGAACGTAGAGAAGAGACAAGACAATATCGCAAAAGAAAGTTAGAAGCTCTCTCAAATATTGAAGAGGAAAATCAACCTCAAGCAGAAATTGAAGCAGGTATGTAAATGTAAATATTACATGCTCTATTGATATATATTTAAATTTTCCTAATGTAAAATGTAACGCTTAATTTTTATTTGATAAACTAGTTTGAAAAATATTTTGTTTGATGTAAACAGACAGAGATATTCCTCAAAATATTGAAGAAGAAAATCAACCTCAAGCAGAAATTGAAGCAGGTATGTAAATGTAAATATTATGATCTATTGATATATTTTTAAAGTTTTCCCAATGTACAATGTGAAGCTTAATTTTATTTGATGAACTAGTTTGAAAAATATTTTGTTTAATGTAAACAGACAGAGACACTCCTCAAAATATTGAAGAAGAAAATCAACCTCAAGCAGAAATTGAATCGGGTATGTAAATGTAGATATTATGATCTATTGATATATTTAAAATTTTCCTAATATTTATTGACATATTTATTAATTTAGTTATTTATTGAATATGTACTATTTTTTTCGAATATGTACAGATGAAATCACTATCGATAATGAGATGTTAGAAAATGTCGACACTCGCACATATGGAGATAAAAAACCTGACTATTTTATACGATATCGTGTCGAGAAAATTTTGGAAATGTTTTTCAAAACTGAGGTGACAGTTCAAGCTCAAATGTTGAAAGGTCTCTTATCATCAAGGAAATTAAAAGAAGCAACGACACTATTGGGTATTCGAAAATCAACCAAAGATAAAAAAATGAAAGAAGACGTGATAAAAAATATGAGTAGTGCTATAGAGTCAATTAAGAGATCTAGAGATAAAAATGTTTCAAATATACGTAGAGGAATACAAATGGCAATGGTTTCACCAAGTACTCAAGAGAATCGTTTGAATCTAACATCTATGGCACGAGCACTGGGAACCTCGCGAAAAACTCTGCACAAACATCGAAAATTTCGACTGCAAATAGACGTAAATGATAAACTCGCTTGTTGGAGAGCTATTTGTAGGCAACCATACAAAGATAGACTTGGAGAAGATGTTAAAAAAATAATATATGAATATTGGAAGAACAATTCGCGTGTTTCACCCACTGCAAGACATGTGATGCGAAGAAGAATAACACGAAATCAATACGAAGAACATGAAAGACATCTCTTGGAAACCACTCAAATAGAGTTATTCAACAAGTTCAAAGAAGAGAATTGTCAAATTCAAGTTTCACTCAGTGCTTTTGTTCAACAAAAACCATGGTATGTAAAACCTATCACCGTACGCGACACTTGTTGTTGCCGTTATCATGTGGAATTTGAGTTATATTATGACACATTCCTTGATTTCGGTAGAACATTATGGAATGATTCACCTCCTCCTTCCACTATCCGTGATTTCATATCTCAAATTCTATGTGAAAGAGAAAGCTATGAACTATTTTACAAAAAGAAATGTGTTGGTGGTAAAAAATGCGATGATTGTGGACATTTGACTAAATTTCAAAACAAATATCGTATTGATATAAATGATCAATCATTGTCCAACATGAAAGTGAAATGGAAGAGATATGAATATACCAGTACATCGATTCAAGGTGCAGATAGTGTTAAAAGAATCGAATTACGAGAAGATGAAATTTTTCTAATAGACTTTTTGAGAAAGTTTGAAGCAGAAATTTACAAATACACCATGCATTCCCATAGAGCTCGATGGCAAGACTTGCAATTCAAAAAATCTCGTGAAGTTTTTCCACCGGGAACCATTTTGTCAGTGATTGATTTTGCAGAAAACTACACATTTGCTCCACAAAAAGAAATTCAGAGTGAATACTATCACTCTGACCAAGTCTCCATGCTCGTTCATATTCTATATAGACATGTTGAACAAAATGTCGATCATATAGAAAGCACGAGTGAAAATCGACATATCATTAAAGAATATAATTTTTATATCAGTGACGATCGTACGCATGATACATGTTTTGTACAACATTGTTTTGGAAAAATTTATGATTCATTGAAAAATCGTGGAATAACATTCAATGAACTTTGGATATGGTCAGACGGATGCGCAGGTCAATTCAAATCTGCACGATCATTTTTTTGGTTGTGTCGTCTTCATAAGAAAACCTCCATTAAACATTGTTGGAATTTCTTTGAGACTGGCCATGGAAAAGGAGAACATGACGGTGCGGGAGCATGCATAAAACGAGTACTTCGAAGATATCAAATGAACCACTTTGCACGCCGACTTGCAAACGCTGAAGAAGTTGTTCAATGGTGCAAAAATGCTCTAAGCCATGAGATTAACCCATCACGAGAAGTGCAAAGGTACATTCAATTTAATTTATATTGGTAATCTAATTTTAAACATTGTACATTTATCATGCGATGATTATTTTTAATTGTATTTTGATATCATATTTACAAATTCTTTCTAATTTTCCATATAAAGGTTTTTCTGGCATATTGGAATCGGAGACGTAAATAGATCAATTGGAAATGAAGTTGGAACAATAAAAGGGACTCGAAAATTGCATTCATTTCAAACAAAATTGTCCACAAATGTGTTTGCATTGGATAAAAGAAAATATTCTTGTTTTTGTGATGTTTGCATAGACAACACAAAATCCAATGACATCTGTGAAAACAAAATGTATGTGAACGATTGGAAACATACAGAGCTAAATACAAAGGGAAAAATGTATGTTGCAATGATTGAAGAAATGGAATCAGATGAAACTACAATATCATCCGATGGTGATCGAGTTTCTGATCTTGTTAGAGAAGGTAACATTTGAATTACTTTTTAATCATTTAAAGATCTACAAATAAATTTAAATATGCATAATTAAATGTTAAATTTATTTTATTGTGCAGGAGATGTTTTTGCTGTAATTGCACCTATTGACAACGATGAGAATGTGAAGTATTATTTGATGCGTTGCACTGAACAAAAAATGAAATTATTACAAGACTATAATGATCACGGATTTCAGTATGACAAAGGGTCTATTATCTTGAAAGTTATTTTTAAACAAACTGGGATCAATTAGAACTTTGTTACTTACGAAGACTATGAACACGATTCCATAAGTTATTGATATAGTCACTTGGTGTGTGCGGCTCACATAAAGTTGATAATTAAGTTGATAAGTTCAATCCAAGATTAAATCTAAAATTAAGAAATGGAAAATGTCAAAATCCGATCATGAACGGATTATTGAGGATGGAATTCCATTAGAATTTTTTTGAGTGAAGTGTCGGGACAACAATTTATTATCTTTTAAACCTTTCAATACTCAACTAAAAATTGAACTGCTTATGTTATTTGTGGTTTGCAAATGTTACAAATTGTTTGGGTACAAGCACGTGCTCTAGTTTCCACTGAAAATAGTTTTTTTATACATGTGCATTGATTAAAAATGTTAAATATGTATTGGATATATATATTCTAGAATGAAATTAATTGTTCTTGTATATTAATTGTTTTTGTATATGTTCTCCGACCATATGGTACAAACTATTTCACTTTATTTTGTAAAGTCAGATTAGGTCCCCATATGGCCTAGCCTCCAAGGGACGAGATAACAAGTGGTTGTCCCCACTTGCCCGAATCTCGGCTTTTAAGTACAATTTTACTGTTTATGTCGAGCATCTTACATGATGTCCTAGCCACAGATAGATTCTCTTTGTTTCAAGTTTCTAGTAAAAGTTGTCACTGAATGCCCCGCTCGAACTCTTGTAGTAAACACCATACCTCATCTCTCTTGCTCTCCAATATTATTAGGTTTAATTATTATAACACAAAAATCGTTCTAGACATTATCAATAATTTTTTGCGCTTAAAGTAAAATCAATGAACACTATTAATCCAATGTCTTTACAAGTAATGTACCATCATACATGCAATTATATCAAATTAGAAATCAGCATATACAATGAAATCAATGGGGATTGTCTTGTTGCAAGTAACATAATTTCAATTTACCATATGTGCAAATGTAGGTTGAAACCATCCAAAACTTTAAGTTGTAAATTGAAACCATCCAAAACTTTAAGTCTTAAAACCCTTTCGATTATATATTGTGCATCATTAAAACATTTAACATTTAAATTTCATTAAATATCACATGCAAAATGTAGATTGAAACCATCCAAAACTGGAGTTTTAAAAACTTCACATGCCACATGCCAATTATAATTCAACAATCCAACAAAAACATTTAACAAATTAAATATCACACGCCACACTAAGACGAACACACTAAGAGGATTGGTGCACTTCGTTTGGAAGGAGTCAATATATGTCGTATTGGAGCGATTAGACAGAATTCGAAAAGGAAAGAGCTTGAACCAATTCAAGCAGACCCAGGTTCGAATTGTTCTATGGAGCTTCATGAGAAGAGATATGTGAAAAGCACTGTTAAGCCATGCCAATTATAATTCAACAATGCAACAAAAACATTTAACAAATTAAATATCACACGCCAAAGTCGTTTCAAGTTTTTGGTAAAAGTTGTCGCCGAATGACCTACTAGAATATTATAAATACTCACTTTGTAAGATCATTTGGCATTCGAAAAAATTCGAAAGTCTTAGACTGTCAATCAATTTAAAGTATCATTCACCATAGGGAGTGTAAAATATTCAATGTAGGTTGGTGACGATGCTCACTCCTAGCTTGAAGCAACGCCAATGACCAATTCTTTAATGAATTCCAATGCACTAGACCAACGTTGGTTCAACCTACTTGATTTTTCACGCAAGAAATTCCAAGGATGGACTTTCTAGACAAACTGCTGAAATTGAAAAGCTTGACATGGAGATACGACAAGGTGAACAAAGACTTCAGGAACTCTTTATGGAAAGGGCTCACTTGAAGGAAATAAGCACCACGTTGCGGGGTAAAGTCAAGAACATGGAAGATAAGATCAAGAGGGACTTTCTTGATCCGAAACCTATTGGTTTGAAGAAAGAAAATGCATGTGTTGGCACACTTGGAAAAGCAGACGACCACACTAAGAGGATTGGTGCACTTCGTTTGGAAGGAGTCAATATATGTCGTATTGGAGCAATTAGACAGAATTCGAAAAAGAAAGAGCTTGAACCAATTCAAGCAAGCCCAGGATCAAATTGTTGTATGGAGCTTCATGAGAAGAGATATGTGAAAAACACTGTTAAGCCAAGGGCTAGTTCGAAAAACATATTGGAAGAGGAAATGTTGAAGAATATTGCGAAAGTAAGGCACAAGACAAGGAGGAATGATGATGAAAGTTCCTTGGACTTGAGATTCATGTCTACAACCGTACATGGGAAAAAGTTCTCTGCTTTGATAGACACGGGGGCTACCCATAGCTTCCTAAGTCGAAGGGCAGCTTCATCTCTTAGAAAGAGGAAGGCTAGCATCGAGAAAGAGTTGAGTGCTTTCAAGGCAGTCAACTCAAGGATAAAAGTAGCACGACTGGTGTCATGAAAAGCACACATGTGAGAGTAGGGTCATGGTTTGGAAAGATAGACTTCAGAGTCATTGACATGGATGATCATTCTATGATGGACCATACCAATGATGGACCGAGACATTCTCTTAATTCTTGTGATCAATCTTAAACTATTTTATGAAAGATAGATAAACCATTTAAATATTTAGCTCAAACTCTTGTAGTAAACACCATACCTCGAGTCTCTCTTGCTCTCCAATATTATTAGGTTTAGTTATTATAACACAAAAATCATTCTACATTGTCAATAATTTTTTGCGCTTACACTGAAATCAATGAACACTATTAATCCAATGACTTTACAAGTAATGTACCATCATACATGCAATTATATCAAATCCGAAATCAACATATACTACATAATGAAATCAATGCGGATTGTTTTGTTACAAGTAACATTTCAATTTACCACATGTGCAAATGTAGGTTCACATTCTATCATTCATGTTACACTGAAATCAATGAACACTATTAATCCAATGACTTTACAAGTAATGTACCATCATACATGCAATTATATCAAATCAAAAATCAACATATACTACATAATGCAAATCAATCGCAGTTGTTTTGTTACAAGTAACATTTCAATTTACCACATGTGCAAATGTAGGTTCACATTCTATCATTCATGTTACACTGAAATCAATGAACACTATTAATCCAATGACTTTACAAGTAATGTACCATCATACATGCAATTAAATATCAAATCAGAAATCAACATATACTACATAATGAAATCAATGCGGATTTTTTTGTTACAAGTAACATTTCAATTTACCACGTGCAAATGTAGGTTCACATTCTATCATTCATGTAGTTTTAAAAACTTCAGATACCATTAGAATTATAATTCAACTATCCAACAAAAACATTTAACAATAAATATCACATGCCATGCCAATTATAATTCAACTATCCAACAAAAATATTTAACATTAAATATCAAATGTCAAATGTAATTCAATGACAACATTACTTCACATTCACATGCCAAAAGTACTAAAAACATCCAAAGAAAACTGAAATCAATGAACAAGTTATTAATCCAATGACTTTACAAGTAATGTACCATCATATGTATGCAATTATATCAAATCAGAAATCAACATATATAATGTAATGAAATCAATGGGGATTGTCTTGTTACAAGTAACATTTCAATTTACCACATGTGCAAATGTAGGTTCACATTCCATCATTCATGTAGTTTTAAAAACTTCCAATGCCATGCCAATTATAATTCAACTATCTAACAAAAACATTTAACATTAAATATCACATGCCATGCCAATTATAATTCAACTATCTAACAAAAACATTTAAAACATTAAATATCACATGCCATGCCAATTATAATTCAACTATCCAAAAAAAACATTTAACATATGTCCAAAAATATGTCCAAAAAACATATTGTAATAAAATATGTCCAAAAATTGTAAATCTCACTCAAGTATCAAACTGTATCAAGTTTAACAAATTTTAAAACCATCTAAATTTTGAAATAAAATCAAATCTATTGTATGTCTTGTCCGTCAAATGGAAGATCTAGCCTCTGGGTCCCGGTTGGCTCGCTATCTTGTAAAGGGAAAACCTACATACACAATGTACATGTACTTGAACATTAAAATTTGAAGTTTTAAAAATTAACGAGAATATATATATCTAGAACTTTATGTAAAAAACAAAATATAACAAAAAAATCGCGCAATACCTCGTAAGGTTGCCTCTCCATTTGATGAACAGGATCTGCCATAGAAACATCTCTAGTGGTAACCTGTACAATATACATGTACAGTTAAATATAAATTTATATATATATATATATATATAGAAATAATTTATATAAATTAAAAACTTTCAAATGAAAATGCACGTGTGTACATATATATAAACTTATTTGAACAATAATATTAAAAAAAAGAACTAAAGACAACTTCTTCAAATGCTGTGGATGTCCCTATCTCCGTCGCTAAAGTCCTCGGATTAAAAAAATCTTCTATACAAACCTAAATTCAAAAAATTTTAAATAACTCAAAATATAGATCTCTCTCTCTCTATCTCAATTTTTTATGGAACTTTTTGAGGTAACATAAATTTTGAACTTGTGAAAAATTGTCCATACTTGGTCATCTCCCAATGAAGTAGAAGGTATATCTCCTAAAGAAGAAGAAGGTACCGGGATCCCAAAAACATCAGACGGAATCGGTACTGTTAAAACATTTTATCGAATTATATATATACATACATGTACATGTGTGGCAACAATTATTTATTTTAGAGTCACTTAAAAAACACTAACATACATGTGCCAACATATCATGATGGGCAGACCCATCTGCATCGTTTGAGCTAGAGGTCCCGAACATAATATTAACATTTTCATCACGCATCATGCCTGAGAACTGCAAATGGTGTTTTAACATATAATCATACATTTTTGTTAGATTAATGTACACATAAAAATAAATGTATACATGTGTACATACACATGTATTTATTACAAATTGTACACATGTATATGTAAATATCATTTCAAATCCTAAGGTCACTAACACATACCGTTCCGGTGCCCTCTTCCTCACGAAAAATTAGGTCTTGCAGACCATTGCGACAATTTATTGCGTATGTTCGGAGATCTTCAACATTCATGTTGTAAATCTCCTCATCTGTATGATAAACAAAATTAGCACGTGCATATTCACGTGCTCTTTGTCGATTTAAGCCAAGATCGACTCCACTCAATCCGCTATGAACATTTTCAATCATAACATCTCTTGCTTCACGACTTATTTGAGAAGTCGCATCCATCTCTGATCGCAAGGTTTCGACTCGAGACGATCGACTCACCAATGGCGGCTCAGGGCGAGGCAACTCCACATCTCGCTTTGCGCCCTTACGTTGACATAATCGACCTCTCCCCGGGCCAAAAAATTCTGAAGGAAGATCATTGTAGTCGGGTTTCATACCCTTAAAAAATTCTGCATAAAACATTTTTGCAAAATAAAGAGGAACCTCATCGTTCCATGGAAGCCTTCCAAAGGCCGCAAGATGTCGACTATACAAATATTTTGCTATGTCTGGGTGCTTGAAATACTGCACCTTCAACATCTTTCTTTTTGGCCCTTCCTTATAATTAAACATTGACTTAGCTTGCTCTCTTGAAACTTGTTTTTTTATGTCCTGCCATTTATCGGGACCTATCACTGTTTCTCTTCTCTTTCTCATCACTTCTACAAACGAATCAGTGGTTGGCCCCAAATCTTTGTACACTTTTACCATTTCACTCAATGAATGTGTAGCTATCTGTAGGCTTTGTCTACTCTCAGCAGGTAGAGTCAAATCCTGGAGATCTCTCTGCAATTTTGCATAAAGGCTTTGACACCTTTGTAGGGTGCATTCCGCCATGTTCGTTTCCCATGGTATATCAGTAATCTCAGCCGGATAAGTTGTGCTAGGTTGACAGCCTTCTTCTTCAATGTAGCGCGCTGCCCTGCGTCTTTTTTGACCACTGGCTCGAACATTTTGAGCCTCTGCATCGATATATATATAATTTCATATATTAGAAAAAACATGTGTAAAAAAAGTTGTAAAAATTTAATGAAAAAATATTGAAATTGATGGCAACCTTGATGTTGTTGGTTAACATCATCTCGAACATGACCCTGCTGAGAACCAGCCCCAGAATGATGCTGCTGAGAACCAGACCCACAGTGACCCTGTTGAGAACCAGCAGCCGTTGATTGCTGGCCTTCGAGGGAATAAATATCACCCCCTTCCGGCACCCTGCTACCTCGACCGGTTGAACCTTGGCCACGCTCCATTGATGGAGTAGAAAGCCTTCTCCTCTTGCCTCCTAAAAATTAAAATATGAAACTTGTTAACAACTAATTTCGCTCACAAAGTTAGTAAAAAAATCAATTCCATATGTACACACATGTATGTAGATTTAAGATTATATTTAAATACCGTGAACATCCTCCGATCCCCGAGACTCCATATGGGATTCGGTTGATCTTAGTCTTTCATCCTCCATGATGTATATCTATTGGTCAATATTCACAAAATAGATTTCAAAAAATCAATACCTCAGAGTAAAATCCAATTTGGGGATGTTAAATCCAATATGTTCTATATTTCTTACATTTCAGCCCTCCTATTTTTCTTTCCAACCAAGGTTTATAAAATAACATGAGAAGCAACATGAGACTTAGAACAATCATTTTCATTAGCTATATGGAAGGCAAGAATGATTATATCCCCTTGAGCTTAAGGGTATGTAGTTTGTCAATTTTTATCATATATTTTTTGGTAAGTGTAAATTTTTTTTTTATCTATAGTACACGTCATGAGTTCCCCACTTTTACCTTATGTAAAGCATGATTCTAGGATTACTAAAATTTGTACTTGGTTTTTTAAGAATATATCAAATAAAGTTTTTGAGAAGCAAATATGGCTTTTTCCTTAGAATTTGGCACTTTGAATTTCCTTACCCATATTTCTTGTTAATGAGTATAACCTTAAAATGGCTAATATTGGTTTGTCATCATCATCTAAAAATGACTTGGCACATGAAAATTTACCATGTCCATCATCATCACTTCACACCATCTCATACATGACCCCTTCTACATATTATATGCATAAATTTTTGAAATGTCATCCTCTCTACCTATCCCATGAATGGATTGTGACAACAGGTCCAAGGAGGCTTGTGAGGTTTGTGTTCATGATGAATGGAACATGTACATAGTTTACCTTAAAGTTGTTGTGTTTTACGAATATTAAAAAATGAAGAACTTCTATTTAGATCCATTCCAGAGATTGACTGCAGGGGCATTTACTAGATATGTCACCTTTCATAAAAGATGAGATCCATAGGCTACCTGGCCCTTTACATACTCTGCCTATAGAACTTGTAGAAGTAAACACTAGAGGCATTAACAATATCAAAGAACTAGACATGGGAATGTGTCTCTTTCCCTACGCAAAAAAATAATTCTTGAGGTAGTTAATCTTCATAGACAGGTCATCAAAAAAGTCAATGTGATCATCCCTCCTTCCCTCCCTTCTAAAATAATTATGTTTTGCGGGTCAAAAAGCCAAAATATGGAGACAATTATCACCAAATCCAACGTACGATTATGCATGATGGAGAATATCTAGCGCTTTCCCTTGTTAGAGAAAGTACATGAGCTCTATTATTTGAGCTAAGAGTCAGTTGTTTAAAGAGGCATGTTTTGTCAACTTGTGTTTGGTTGATGGTTTTGTACACCAATATGTAAGAGTACATGGACATATTCACATGATGTGAATTTTTTTTTTCTTTGAAGGAGAAAAATGATGTGTTTTCAGTTTGATGGTTTTTCTTGTGACAAGACATCACAAGATTTTGCGTAGGTCCACTCTTTAGCGAGAGCCTCATGATTACAACCTATCCGTGAGAATCAAATGGGAGTGCATCCTTATTTTGAAAACAAGTAGGATTCTAAGCTACCTAGGAATCAAACCATCATTTTTAAATTTGAAATATAATGGTGTTGTTTCAATGCCTGAATCCACAACCCTAACACATGAAATCACTAATCTAATTACACATGAAATAAATAGTTATTTTCTCAAAAATTAAAAATATAACTAAAAACTAAATTCAACATAGTTGAAAGAAAAAGAAGCGCCATTGAAATGGTTTGCTGACAAATGGTTAGATTTCTTATCCAATTAAGGCCTAGCATGTATTTTGATTTTTCATTAATTTCTTTGCAAATTCAAAGTATCCAGTGCATGTTGCATGAAGCAAGATGTTGAAAGTACATGAGCTCTATTATTTGTCTTCAGAGTCAGTTGTTTGAAGAGGCATGTTTTGTCAACTTGTTTGGTTGATGGTTTTGTACACCAATATGTAAGAGTACATGGACATATTCACATGATGTGAATTTTTTTTTCTTTGAAGGAGAAAATGATGTGTTTTCAGTTTGATGGTTTTGTTTGTGACAAGATGTCACAATATTTTGTGAAGGTCCACTCTTGAGCGAGAGCCTCATGATTACAACCTATCTGTGAGAATCAAATGGGAGTGCATCCTTATTTTGAAGGAGAAATTTCAATAGGCTTTAGGAAATTTAATTTCAAGTCATTTAATTTCACTAGAAATAATTCAGAGGTACATGATATGAATAGTATTTAGGAAGAACAATAGTCCCTCATGGAATATGAAGAGAGTAGCCACTTCATTTTGTATATATGAATGATTTGAGTTACTCCTCAAAAAATTTCAAAACATGTGTATTTATTACTCTACCCATCCCGAGTTTCATAGGATCCATAGCACATACATTTCTATATGCCCTAGTTGTTGTAAGGCCTAATTATTTCATCACTTTCAAAGGAATTACATCAGTTGTTTCTCCTAAATCTAGCATATAGTTCTATAATAATATTTTATTTATTAGTAGGAATATATGAAAATGTTTATGAATTACATTTTTATTCCCTTGATTCATCTTTTATAACTCTATAGGATAATCCTCAAAAGTAGGGTCATCTACACTTCATCAAATTTAAGAACTTCATAACCTCATATCTTTATTTCATATTTGCATAACTTCCACAAATGGGATAGAAACAAGATATTTTCTAAGTGTTGAAGTAAACCAACATTAATTTCATTGTACACTCTTTATATAGGTATGGTTGAATGTTGTACATCTAGTACATAGATCAATTTGTTGTTTTCATTGTTTACTCTTAAAAATTATTTGAAGTGGGAGAGAAGAGTTGGTTTCTTTCTAGGTTGGCTTACATTTCCTTTAATATGTGATCCATGCCTTTCTCTAATTCATATTTTTATCTCTTCTATTAATTATATGTTATTCTTTCTATGTATTGTTCTAGTACAAGGGGGTGAAATAATTTCTTATCATTTTCTAAGAGGTGAGGTCGTTTGAATCTCCAATAGTTGTGTTGGTGTGGTGGGAACCATGCTAAGAGTTGGGCATTCCATTGATATGGTCAAGGTACTTAGTGTATGAGGAGCATCCAAAATTAGGCGGATTGGGATCTTGATGAGGGGGATATGTCACTTGATGCATGCAGTGATGATGGTATTTGATGAGTAGAGGACACATATAGATGAGATGAGTGTCTTTAACATAGAGCACTCAAGGGCATACCAAATACTAATTAACCGAGTTCGTGACATAATAAATGGTGGAAGAGGAATCATCAACATATGAGGTTGGTGTAAGTGGTGGTGCTACTATTGAGGCATGATGTATGGTGACCAACACATCTTGATATCGTCGGAGATTGAGACAATGTTGTGTATAATGTTTCTGTTTCACATAAATAGACAAGAGGTCGTTGGTTCTTAAACCCTTATTACGTGATGAGGTGGCAACATCACATGATGGAGTGGGGAGAAATGGGGGTGCTTAAGGGGTATGAAGGATACTCTTCAACTCATGAAGCATAGGGCATGAATTGGTGGGATGACCTAATGTGTCTCAAAGGGCACATGGGGGACTAACCTTGGGTATTTTTGGTTGAAGGTTCTTTCTAAAATAAAAATTATAAATAACTATGGAAACTTGCATTAACAAATTATCCTACAAAAATTATTGTAGAAAATTTTCAAAATTGAAATGCAACCTTAAATTCCTTGCATTCTTTCATCAACTTTGTTAATAATTGAATAGTCTACTAGTTGACTATATTACCAACTGCAATGAATATTGTCTTTTTCTAATGTTCATTGTGAAAATGGATCCTCACATTAATGTGATAGGATCTTTTTCATCTCTCAAGTTACTAGGTCAAAGCATCCTAATGGGTAAATTAATTGTGAGATAAATTACAAGCATTAAATGTCAATCCAGGTTCTTATACTTCTGAAGTACACTTGCACAATATATGCTAAAGCCAAAATATGGAGACAATTATCACCAAATCCATCGTACGATTATGCATGACGGAGAATATCTAGCGCTTTCCCTTGTTAAATATATTAACAAGGGAAAGCGCTAGAGATTCTCCATCATGCATAATCGTACGTTTATGCTTATAGAGTGAAAAAACTAATAGAATCAACTTGTAGGGTCATTTAAATGGGGGGTGGAGAATTCCTGGGTCTTTGCAAATTCAAAGTATGGTGCATGTTGCATGAAGCAAGATGTTGAAAGTAGAGTTATGTTAGACACACATAAATGCAACAAATATGGAAATTTGTACATGAGCTCTATTATTTCCTTTAATATGTGATCCATGCCTTTCTCTGATTCATATTTTTATCTCTTCTATTAATTATGTTATTCTTTCTATGTATTGTTCTAGTACAAGGGGGTGAAATAATTTCGTATCATTTTCTAAGTGGTGAGGTCGTTTGAATCTCCAATAGTTGTGTTGTTGTGGTGGGAACCATGCTAGGAGTTGGGCATTCCATTGATATGGTCAAGGTACTTAGTGTATGAGGAGCATCCAAAATTAGGCGGATTGGGATCTTGATGAGGGGGATATGTCACTTGATGCATGCATTGATGATGGTATTTGATGAGTAAAGGACACATATAGATGAGATGAGTGTCTTTAACATAGAGCACTCAAGGGCATGCCATATACTAATTAACCGAGTTCGTGACATAATAAATGGTGGAAGAGGAATCATCAACATATGAGGTTGGTGTAAGTGGTGGTGCCACTATTGAGGCATGATGTATGGTGACCAACACATCTTGATATCGTCGGAGATTGAGACAATGTTGTGTATAATGTTTGTGTTTCACATAAATAGACAAAAGGTCGTTGGTTCTTAAACCCTTATTACGTGATGAGGTGGAAACATCACATGATGGAGTGGGGAGAAATGGGGGTGCTTAAGGGGTATGAAGGATACCCTTCAACTCATGAAGCATGGGGCATGAATTGGTGGGATGACCTAATGTGTCTCAAAGGGCACACGCGGGACTAACCTTGGGTATTTTTGGTTGAAGGCTTTTTCTATTAAAATAAAAATTATAAATAAATATGGAAACTTGCATTAACAAATTATCCTACAAAAATTATTGTAGAAAATTTTCAAAATTGAAATGCAACCTTAAATTCCTTGCATTTTTTCATCAACTTTGTTAATAATTGAATAGTCTACTAGTTGACTATATTACCAACTGCAATGAATATTGTCTTTTCCTAATGTTCATTGTGAAAATGGATCCTCATGTTAATGTGATAGGATATTTTTCATCTCTCAAGTTACTAGGTCAAAGCATCCTAATCGGTAAATAAATTGTGAGATAAATTACTTGCATTAAATGTCAATCCAGGTTCTTATACTTCTGAAGTACACTTGCACAATATATGCTAAGCAATTAACTCTCAATCAAAAATGGAAATGTAGACATAATGTATACACACTTTACATTAATAAAACGTGTATATGCACATGCTTTTGAAGAAAGAAAGGCATTTAACATGCTTCTTCATTCAAAATAAGTATTTAAAAAGCCCTAAAAAGAAAGGCATTTAGCATGCTTCTTCATTCAAAATAAGTATTTAGAAGGCCCTAGAAATGAGATAAATTATATGAAGTGCTGGAGAAATTCCAAAGTTTTGGTTCTTAAAGTAAAAAAAAAAAAAAATCATATCATATCTAACTAAAAAAAATCAACGTTTAAGGCTAATACTAAGAGAAAAGAAACGCAAAAAGGAATAAAGTAATAGAGTTCCTCATTAGTGGAGTTTCTAGTTTTGTGATAAAGAATAATACCATATTGACTAGGGTCAAATCAATAGAAAACATGATAGAGAATAAATCATTGAACTTTTTATGATCCAATTATTTTTTCAAATACACAACAAGGATAAGTTAAATTTAACTTCTACAAACACTACAATGGTTCATACAATTTAGAAAAAGTTAATTAATTGAACCTATAATATGGTTTTTATAATTCCTATCTAAACCAAACCAAAATCTATTACTTTTCAACAAACTAATCATTTACTTAAAATCCTACTATGAAATTGACAATGTTCATATCTTCTATAATAACAACATTTGATATTTAATTTAACAAAATATAAACTACGTGGTAGGTAAGAGGGTTGCTCTTGAGTGGATGAAAATTAATCTTTTGAGGATTGTTCTACTGTCTTGTTTTGGGTATTGCTAATGCTTTAATGCTTGCTTATGATTGAAATACATGTTCAGGAGTAGGATCTAGGATCTACGTACATGCTTTTGAGAAATTTTTTGATGAAAATGTGCTATGAAAGTAAAGGGTTTTAAAGGCAAGCATGTACAAGGCATAGTTGAGCCAAATGTTCTTCAAGAAGGGCCTAATTATTTGAGTCTTGGTTATGGAAAATGCTCCAAAGCCAAGGAGGCTTGTGGAAAGTGCATCATGCTATGCCAACAACAGATAGTGAGGCATGGATAAAGGAAACAAGCCAACTTAGATGCATTTTGACTATATTAGAGCATATTTTATCAGCGCTGACTTTGATTCTTGGAGGTGACTTGGAGGAGGTTTGGAATTGGTATCCTGTGGCAGTTTGGTCTTGGTCTTGGATATCTCCCATTTTTATCTAATTCTATAAGAGAAGGATTGTTGGGTTTTCCCCTTGTGGTTTTCTCACTGGCTATTGGTAGTCTTTTATCTCATTGTGATCTTCATGTTTTTGAACAATTGTATAATTTCTTGATGAAGAAAACATAATAAATAATAAGAAGACATCTAATATTCACAAGTAATTATCAAAATGAGAAATTAAGTGCTAAACTACATTGCACTTGGTTTCTCAACAAGCTGTACCAATACCTGACAAATGATTCAATTCAAATCTACTCTGTTAAAATGACAATGTGCTGTTTTTTTTAATATGCTTTCAAAGTACCAATGAAAAATCTTCTCTCGGGCTGAATTTATATCCTCTGTTTTACAGTACAATTCATACCCAACAAATATAACATCGCATCCCTTTCAATACACATCTAGGGCAAGTTATATCATTCATATTACTATCTATATGGATTTTTGTAGCCAATGAGTTCAATGCCCAACTTGAATATGTATTGTGTGTCTGAATTTTAGTTCAATGTGTTTGTTGCAGATAAATTCCAGATCTATAATACTGTCTTTTCAGTGTGAAAACCCAATTGGAGTTAAAATCACAGTGGTACAGGCCAAAATTCCAGATCTATAATACTGTCTTTTCAGTGTGAAAACCCAATTGGAGTTAAAATCACAGTGGTACAGGCCAGTGACTTAGTCTAGTGAATATTGAGCTGGGAGATCTGGTGAGCATTCTATTGTTTAGCAATTAGGAAAAAAATAATCTATGCCCAAACTCATGGCTGTAGGAGAAACTAGCAGAGTGTAAGGCTGAAGTAATCATTTGACTGTCACCAATAACAAATGTACTAATGCTCTAATTAATGAGGACTTTAATCGTAGACACAATGCATGCATAGCTAGCACTTAGAATTTAGCTACAAGTGACTGTTTTTTTTATTTAAATTATCAAATTCCAATGATTCCAGAAATACATCATCCCACTTCCAATCTTCAGTTTAATAAACATAAACATAAATTGAATAACTCCTGATGGAAATTGACTGGCTCTTCATTGATGAGATGGCCATTAAATTACCAATAGAGAAGTATTGGATACATAACATTCCACCACATGCAACTAAATACCATGAAGACAAAAATTTATGATCGGGCGAACAATTCTCATACCCGGGCTAGAACGTACCCGGCAGATCTTAACGGTGGCGCGTTGAACCTCGACCAGATGCAGCAGAACCTCGACCCGACACGGAACCTTGATCAAGTAGCGTTGAACAGTCAATATAGATGTGAACCTCGACCCGGCTGTCAGCAGCGGAAATGGCCAGTAGCAATCCAGCGACGAGAAAACAAAAAGTAGCCGAAACAGGCAAGCTTGACAAACTAACAACCTTAAATAGGCGTTTAATTTATAAAGAAAATGGATTTTCTAGAACTTACAAGTTAGTAGTATCTAGCGGGTTCGTAGATATACTCAAATAACAGTTTCAATTTTTCAAACCTCTGGCAAAAAATTAACATTCTTTGAGCCGTCATGATCATAGTCAATATCAGCGGACTCAGGGTTACAGTGAGCCGTGCCACAAAATCGGATTGTTGGGAACTGTCATGGTCCAACCAGACATCTATCAAAATATTTGAAACTCAATAATGCTGAAATTTTTGCCCCCGATTCTCACAAAAGTGTAACCCAGCTTCACGTTTCCGCCCGATAGCTATGTGATATCCAATGGAGACCGAGCGGGTGGAGCACACTTGGTGGGATACAATCGCAGAAGTTTGTGTACGGAACACAATTATTGTTTCGGGAGGAGAATTTCGAGCCACGATAACATTAAAAAAAATGAATGGAAATAAGTGGAAGAGGCTCACTCTGCCAACTCATCCCAGTAAGGGTGAGCCCAGAAGTTCATCCTAGTAGAAATAACATCATAGGAAACGGTAGGAAAGTTGGCCCAAAGTTTTTGTGAAGGAAAACACATAAAAATATCAGGAAGGAAAAAACCAAAATACAAAGGAAATGGGTCGTGAAACAAAGGTCTGGAGCCTTTTCTCTCTCCTCCATGAGGGACAAGTTTTAACAAGAGGTTGCCTCGGATGACGTCAGAGGCTAAAATGAACAGGGACATGTGGCATGCAGATATGGTGTTTTCAAGTACCCAAGTGGCCCTTTTCTAGGTGACATCTGTTAGCACTAAGAAGTCGACACATGTCGTAAGTGGTGTGTCGTCATCCCACTGGTTGGACCCCAATGGTTTATCAAAGGAGCATTAAACGAATGTGCCAAGAGATAGGGGATTCGGGGCACGTCGGTCTTGCCAGCCTGGTAGGTTACAACCAATCAAAGAGGATTCGGGAGGACCCTGGAAGAAAACTAAGCTTGCAATGGCCCAACCTGGCAGAATGGTTAAAGTTATTTTGGCGACGATGTTAGGTGTTAGGTCCCTATATTACTAGTATAGTCCCTTATTGTTGTTAGTGTAACCCCCTTATTGTTATTATTGTACCCTTGTAACCCCCATTTTGTTATTATTGTGCCCTTAAATTATTATTGTTAGGTCGGCTAGGATTACATTGTGGCCCACTAAGATTACATTATGGCCCCATGGACTCCTATATATAGAAAGGAGGTTTGTAATTTGTATCATCCAATAATTGTTCATTTATGTAATGTATTGGAGGTTTCCCGCTCGAAGTGGCTTATTTCTAAGGCGTTCATATCTCTTTTCTTCTATTTTTGGAGCTGGTTACACAACATTTGGTATCAAAGCAAGTGGAAGAACTTTCCTGTAGAATATTTCACATGGGATGATGAGAATTTTATACAAAAGCACCCAAAAATACTCAAGCGTTGAGGACAACACTTTTTTTGAAGGAGAGGGGCATGTTAGGACCCTATATTACTAGTATAGTCCCTTATTGTTGTTAGTGTAACCCCCTTATTGTTATTATTGTACCCTTGTAACCCCCATTTTGTTATTATTGTGCCCTTAAATTATTATTGTTAGGTCGGCTAGGATTACATTGTGGCCACTAGGATTACATTATGGCCCCATGGACTCCTATATATAGAAAGGAGGTTTTGTAAATTGTATCATCCAAGAATTGTTCATTTATGTAATGTATTGGAGGTTGGCCCCTCGAAGTGGCTTATTTCTAAGGCGTTCATATCTCTTTTCTTCTATTTTTGGAGCTGGTTACACAACATTAGGCTGAACAAACCACGACACGAATGCTCAATGGATAGAGCAACATCCAATGTTGTTAGTCTTAGGCGATCTCCACAGACACATTGACCTAACGGAATAAACCAAGTAGGTTAAGAAAGGGACATGAAAAGAAAAATTCGAGAGGAAGGGGGATATGGGCTACGTGCTTGCATAGGGTCCCATGCAGTGGATGGAGGACCATGGGCATGAAAAACTATAAAGAGCCACATAGGCATAACTAAGTGATGGTCCTTTTGGCTAGTTTTTTTTTGCTTCATGTGGAGGTGGGACCAACGATCAACGAGTAATTAACAAAGAAATAGAGGCCCTAACAGAGTTTAAAAAAGGCTTAGACCTCAAAGCTTAATCTGACGGTCATGGAGACCAGTCCTATGGAAGAAAACTAGTTAAAGGAGACTGTGATGGGAGATTGGGATCTTTAGCCTTTGGTAATTGTTGTTTCTTCATTCCACATAGAAATGTGACAAACAACATGAAGCCGTTAATATAGAAAAATGGCCCACGAAGGGCTTGACAGGGCTAAGCACCCAAGCTCTTATTCGGTGGTCACATGATCAGGTCTTGTGGTGGAATAACAATAAAAAAGCCACAAGAAAAGGTGCTTAAGCCCATATATGAAAATTGGCAGATTTTTTTGTTTAAAATTAAAAAGGGTCGCAAAGGCCATTTGGCCTACAACAAAGCGTTGTGCATGATAGTATGGCTTAGAATGAAAGAGTTTCCAAGAATGACCGATATGGTGGGAGTGTTTATTAATAAATTTTGATAAAGTTGTGAAGGATTTGGCATGAAGGGAATTGTCGTGGTGGAAGTGGTAAGTGATAGGTAAGTGTCGAAGTTTCACAGTTAATCCAAACATAGTAGTAGTTAAAATTATCAAACCACAGATAAAACCTGTTGAAAACCATAAGTGCAAAAATAAGAAACAAAACAACAATGAAACTCACTGATTGAGTTGCAGATCAAAAAGCACAATTAAAAGATAAAATGGAATAGCATAAAGGAAAAAAATATTAATTCATGCAAGAGCAAGATGACTGAAGTTGACTTCAAAAATAACTATGCAAAAATCTATAAAAGCAGGGTTCAACAAGTAGGTTGACACGAGAATTTAAGCAGCGGATTGATTATGTAAAAATTGGTGTATTGTGTGAGTACAACAGTGGCGAGAAGTAGAAGGTGGCCGCAAGAGGTGAGGTGTTGATGTTGTTGGCCTGGTGTTCTCATAAGCAACCATACATTTTTGAAGGTAATGGTGAGTGTTTTAGCAACCAGATATTGCTGAAGGCATTGATGATGTTGGTGTGTGTTTTAGGTGATGGTAATTAGTTCAACAACCATATATTGCTGGGGTGTTTCATGATGTGTTCAACAATCATAAATCATTGAAGGTGAAGGTATGGGTGATTGAGGTGGACACTTATTCTTGAAAGCAGGGAAGGCCTATTGAATTGAGTTTGAAAATGGATGAAAGATAGATCATGAAGGCTAGAAAGAAATAGCTTATAGACAAGGGGTAGAATTTCATTCTAGTGGGTGCTATAAAATCATCAGGGGAAAGTGTCCCTTCTAGTGGGTGGCAATAAATGAGAAGGGGCAAGAGTCCCGTCTACTGGGTGCTAGAAAACTAGTAGGGACAACAAACCCTTTTAGTGGTAGTTGATAAACGAACAGGGATTGAAGTTCTTTTCAGTAGCAACCAATAAAACTACAAGTGGTAGATTGTGGGGCCATAACGTAATCAAGTTGAAGCTTTCAATTAAAATTTGTGTCTTATGCTTATGTGTTGCTCATGTGCATGTGTTGTTATGTTTACATGATTATGTTGTGGATCCCATGAATAAATTTCTAAGGTGTTTGAAAACTAAAATTTGTGAAAAGCATATAATTTGGTCACACTATTGTTTCATCCCCCCCCCCCCCCCCCCCTCTCAGTAGTGTTATGGTTTCCATTGTTCTTAACACAAGAAATGGGAGTAGCCATCCTCTCATCATTGTGTCAAGGGTACGAATGTGGTAGAGGGGTTGGTCTACAAGACAACTTACCTCCTCACCTCAACTTGCAGTGAAGAATTCCCTAACTCATGTTTTCAAACATTAAAGCCCATTTTCAACCATACGAAGTAGAAATCAATGTCCTAAAATACATGCGACGAAAAAGAAAAATAATTCCACAGATGACAAAGATGGCCAAGACTACCTATATTTTTGTCCATCTCCCTTCAACCCTCTATACATTTCATACATTTATGTTCAAAATGATCCATACTCAAATATCGAAACAACATGGGTAACCCTCGAAGATGGAACTCAAAGATACAAATTGTTGGAAGGGAGAGGGAAAGGAAAACAAGAAGAAAAAAAAAAATAGAGAAGTAGCTTCAAAGAAAAGTGTTGATAGGAATAGAGAAAGGAGGACAACCAATAATGAAAAATAAATCAGACAAATAATATATCTTAACCCTATACCCGAACATGTTGCAAAACAATAAATACACCATCCACTTATTATGTAGACATGTCCGAACCTTAGATCGATTTGGTTAGGCTCGGTAACAAGTCACCATTTCGCCATGGTAAACTTCACGTAAGGGGAGAAAAGGGATCACTGCTCATTTATCCATCTAGTGGCTTATAGAAGTCTAGGAATGTGACCAGGTTGAAGGTAAGGAGGAATTAAAGCCAAGTGACATGTCATGACATGGAAAATCCTCACAGCTCAAGGTCACTCAAGCACCTATATCAACGTGGTTTGACGAGCGAACAACTGATTCGCGGTCTGTGTGGATTGTCTACTTCCACGAGGGGGCATGGTGACTTGAACTGGTGCGTGTACAACCAAGTATGAGTAATACTCAAACCAGGTATGTGTTGTAGTGGTCTCGGGAAATTGAATTGAGTAACTGCATGTTATGGTGGGTCAGAGATCTTATTTTTAACATTGTGTAGTGTATGATCCCATGATTAGGGATACACCTCGACTAAAATAATTAGAGAGAGAGAGAGAGAGAGAGAGCGAGAGAGAGTACAACCAAGTATGAGTAATACTCAAACCAAGTATGTGTTGTAGTGGTCTCGGGAAATTGAATTGAGTAACTGCATGTTATGGTGGGTCAGAGATCTTATTTTTAACATTGTGTAGTGTATGATCCCATGATTAGGGATACACCTCGACTAAAATAATTAGAGAGAGAGAGAGAGAGAGAGAGAGAGAGAGAGAGAGAATATCTTTATAAAAAGAAAAAAAATAAATAGTATTTATAGGGAAATATTATAAATTTAATGAAGAAAGGTGGCACACATTCTATTTTCTAGAAGAATGTATCTGGACACCTAGGGGCTTGAGAAGTTAGGAAAATTCTATAATAATAGACCTCTAGCCAACTCCTACACAAGTAGTGTATGATACCATGATTAGGGAGAGAGAGAGAGAGAGAGAGAGAGAGAGAGAGAGAGCGTGTACAACCAAGTATGAGTAATACTCAAACCAAGTATGTGTTGTAGTGGTCTCGGGAAATTGAATTGAAATAGCGCATGTTATGGTGGGTGGGAGATCTTATTTTTAACATTATGTAGTGTATGATCCCATGATTAGGGATACACCTCGACTAAAATAATGAGAGAGAGAGAGAGAGAGAGAGAGAGAGAGAGAGAGAGAGAGAGAGAGAGAGAGAGAGATAATATCTTTATAAAAAGAAAAAAGAAAAAATAGTATTTATAGGGAAATATTATAAATTTAATGAAGAAAGGTGGCACACATTCTATTTTCTAGAAGAATGTATCTGGACACCTAGGGGCTTGAGAAGTTAGGAAAATTCTATAATAATAGACCTCTAGCCAAGTCCTACACAAGTAGTGTATGATCCCATGATTAGGGATACACCTCGACTAAAATAATTATCGAGAGAGAGAGAGAGAGAGAGAGAGAGAGATAATATCTTTATAAAAAGAAAAAAGAAAAAATAGTATTTATAGGGAAATATTATAAATTTAATGAAGAAAGGTGGCACACATTCTATTTTCTAGAAGAATGTATCTGGACACCTAGGGGCTTGAGAAGTTAGGAAAATTCTATAATAATAGACCTCTAGCCAACTCCTACACAAGTAGGTCAAATTGATCTCCTCGAGAATGACAAACTCTAGAACTTTTTTCTCAATTATGAGATTTTTCTCAATTATATCAAGTATGAAATAATTATTATCTCACAATTATGAAATTGTGACAAAATAATTATGATAAATTACTCAATTACTCAATTATGTAATTTCACCCTTTTAACATAGAATAACTAATAAAGCCAAGGGTGAAAGAGGATGCATTTTCGCCAGAACGTGAGGTATGTTGAACTTGGATCTATAGTGTAGTGGAAAATAGAGTTATATCACATGGTATGGATTTAAACTCCATGGAATATTTAAAATTTGATAGTAATCGCAAATTAGAAATTGAGATTTATCTCAAAAATAGTTATGTTTTTTCTTTTTTAATTAAATTGATTAACAAAAAAAAATTATATGAACCAGTGTTATATAAAATGATTTATGGGTTTTTGGACATGTGGTATTGATAAACCATAATATTGGCTCATGATATTATAACAAAACCTATTTATACATTAAGGATCTCCATAAAAAAAATAAACTTAATTTCTATAATTAAAAATCGTATTATATGTATATATATGTCAAATATTATTTCTTTTTATAATCAATAATAATAATTTAAACAAATTTATAATTTAATTAAATATTTATTATTTTTTTAAATTTTGATAATATAAAATATATTATGAAATAAATATTTTAATACTTATTATATATTGATAATGTTTATAAATATTAATTAATCATTTAATTTACATAATTAAATTTCCTTATGAGTACTAAGGATATAAATCAATGAAACAGTTAAAATCACCCTTTACAGCTAGCTTGATCTCACATGAAAAAAAATACACAGGGTTATAACTATAACAACATGAGCTACATGAAAGGGTGGACTATTTGATGGTAGGCTTATTCTGAGTTGAAAACTTTGTGTTGGTCGTATTAGATGGCTGGGGCTGAGAAATTCTTATTATCTTTTGAACAACGTAATTAAGGTTTAATTTTATTTTATTGACCGGAGGGGACATCTTTTAAGTTTTGATATTCAATGACTAAATGTTTAATATTGAAAAGGTAACTTATTCGATGGCATGGACTTAGAAATAATCTTTTTATTTTTAACAATTTCTTTTTAAATTGGGGAGTTGTCTTTAGTGCGATTTTTTTGAGTTTTAGGTATCTGTGAAAAAATTTGAGGTAAATTCTTGGTTTTTATATTAGGAATTATGCTTCTGTGATCCATTAGATGTTTATAAATTTTTTTTGGTGAAAATCACATAAAAGAAATTTTTGTCGACGCGTTTCGAACCAGCAAGTGTGGTTCATCACCAGGACAAGATGAGAAATTTGATCAAAAAACCTAATTAAATAGACAAGGAAAGCTCCATCTAATTGTTGTAACATAACGACTAGTTTGACTAAAATAATAAATTAAATTAAATTTCATCAAATTAAATTAAATTTTACTATATTTAATTTAAATAATTTTTTTTTTAATTTTATTTTTTATATTAAGGTTATAATTAAAATCTCATTTAATATTAAAGATTTTTTAATAGATATAATGTTGAAAAGAAATTTTCTTATAAATACATTTGTATATATTTTTTATTACTATGAAAAAAAAATAAAAAAATAAATAAATAATGAAAATAAATAAATAAATAAACAAAAATAAATAAATAAATAAAAATAAAAACAAATAATTAAATAAAAATTAATAAAAATACAAAATAAAAGAAAAATAAAAATTTTAATTTAAAAAAAAAAAATACAATAATACCAAAGATATAAATAAATAACTAACCAAACAAAAATAGTAAAAAAGAATATAAAAATAAATAAATATGTCTTTATATAATATATTTCATAGTTAAATAAAATAAAAAAGGTATATTATAAAAAAATAAATAAATTGAAACGGTTAAAATTTCTAAATTAAATCAGAAAGAACAAAAAAAGAGAGAAAATGGTAATGAGAGGGAGCACAGAAGGAGGAAAAAGAAAAAGGGGACAGCTAGGAGTGAAGGGCGGGAATCCAGCATCCACTGACACTCCATCCGTCATCCCTGTTAAGGTTGACTGGCCTCTTTTCAATTTCCAAGGCTTCCCTTAACTTGTTGTGGTGGAAATGGTAAATCCTCGCAATAACCTCAACATTCTCAACACATATATGATGATTTGTCTTTTCGGCATGCTCTGCCAAGGCAGAGGACCGAGATCTACAATGTCTGAGGTCAGCGATATGTTCCTGAATTCTTTGATTAATGGATCGACCAGTTTCCCCAATGTAAGACGTCCCACAAGAACACGGAATCAAGTAAACACCTTTACTATCCTTAGGGCAAACCGGGTCCTTAACCGATCTAAGCGAACTCCGAATGGTATGAAGGGGCTTGAAGGTTGATGAAACATTATGTTTCTTCAAGATTCTAGCGATTTCATCGGTAGTACCTTGAATAAACAAAAGGTGAACTCCAGATACTGGTCACAAGGATCTTTTTAAACATTAGGAGCTTTTTCAGCGTTTTGAAAAGCTCTAATACAATGGGCCTTGCTATAACCATTCTTACTGAAAACATTAAAGAGATGAGATTTTTCACCATCAAAGTGGTGCTCATCTGAGATTCTAAGGGCTCTGGTAACTAGGGTGCGGAGAACCCCAAACTTCTGAGCCGGGAAATGATGAGAATTAGCATGCAAATACTGCTCAGTATGAGTCTTCTTTCTAAAGACTTGATGAGATAAGTAACCATTATTATTCCTTGAAAGAAGTACATCAAGGAAGGGCAGACTACCATCCACTTCGAATTCCATGGTAAACTTAATGAAGTCAAATTGATTATTAAGATGTTGGAAGAAAAAGTCCAATTTCTTAAAGTTAGCAATCAAACTTCTCTGATTAATAAATTTTTCCCGAATTTTAAAGAAATTACACCTAAAAAACCACCATAAAATTTTTCAAAAATTCACACTAAAAACTACTCGATTAATTGGGGATGGCTTACGCTTATTCGATGGATCAAGCTGAGAAACGAACCGCATATCATCATCTAATAAATGAACTCAGGTATTATTTGAAAGTGATCTCCGAATCATCAACTCATAAATAAAATTGCGTGTAAGAAACAAAGCAATTTAAATCTAGTTCTATTACACTAGGTAAAAGGTGACCTCTCTCAACACTGAATAAATGTTTAATATTAAAAAGGTTAATTGATAGCCCATGTTTAAAACAACCTCTAGCAATAGCATTTCCATTATTATCTAATAAATAAAGAATAATGTAAAAATAAAGTTTTATTTTAATTATTAAAATGTACTTTTCATATTTAATAAATGCTTAATTTAATCATTAAATTAAAAACTAAGCGTTGGCAAAAATATATATATACATATAAAACAAATTTATAATAAACTTTATTAATTATAATTTTTTAAATTTAATTAAATAAATTTATAAATACATTTCAATGAAGTTTTTAAATCTTTTATTCACAATGCAGTTAGGGTTCGTTTTGTGGAAATGCAGAACAGAACGGACACAAGAGAGTTTATTATATTCTTTGGGCAAACGGAGTTGAAGAATAGGATAATACATATGTCCGACGTTTAGTGCAGGAACTCCGAACAGTTTCCTGCATGTGCAAGGTACGCCGTTCGTTTGTTCATTGTCGTTTCCTGACACACAGAGAAGGCCACTGAAATTGTTAACAAATTGCTTCTGGCGTGAAGCACACGCCAGAAGAAATGCCAATTCATTATAATAACCAAATTCAAATTTTATTGTCATATTCTCTTTATATTTTTCTACTACTACAAAGGAATTTTCATTTTCAACCAATTCATTATGAAATGCAAAAATGCTTATTATATCAAATTGACCTCCAACTTATAAAAAACACTTGTCTTCAAATCTGCTACTAAGGTTCTGACACTCCAACAAACTTGCCAAGAATTGGTCCCAAAACCTATATTCTTCAATTTACACAAAGAAAATAACACCATAAAAGATTTTGGTGTTGAGAACCTTTCACAGAATCACACATTGGTGCAATGATAAAATGCTTCAGCATATATCTGCCAGGCCGCAAAGTCAAACCCATGGATTGTTGGTGATTTTTTGGGCTATGCACAGCTTTGCCGTTCAAATGTAATATTCCTAACCAACTTATAAGGAAATTGGGTTGTGCATTGGTTAGTTTGTTGGACTAATGGCATAGAGATTATGAGGCCTAAATATTTTGTTCGACTATTGGCAAAGAAATGTAATATTTCTATCCAACTTATAAGGAAATTGAGCTGTGCATTGGTTTGTTTGTTGGACTAATGGTATAGAGATTATGGGGCTTAAATATTTTGTTGGACTATTGGTAAATAAACTATGGGGTCGAATATGCCTACTATCCAATGGATAATACATAAAGCTTAAATATAACATCGTCAGCTCACCATACAATGTTACCGTTGGATCACCATAAAATGTTAAGTCATTGGTGCGTTGGTTAAGTAGTTGGATGTGGCATGGAGGTTGTGGGCTTGACCTCTCTGAAGTTAATTTTAAACAAAAGATAACTTGTAATATTTACAAAAAGGTTGTTCTGGTTCTTTACATCATTTATTTCATTTTTTTTGTTGATGGTAAAAATGTTTGTTCATTTCGATGAGCTAGAGAGTTCAATTTTTCTTTGATGAATTTTTTTCCAACCATATCATTTGACTCTCATAGCCAATTTGAGGCTACCATGCGGTAACTTTTAATTGGTCCATGTCATTGCTAAGTAGTCAACTTGCCACATCATATTTCATGTTATTACTACCACATCAGCATGTCATATTAACACATGTACAATCCAATTAGCATGCCAAATTAACATCCAAACGACCTAGTCAACATGGCATTTCAATATTCATATTGCCACTTGTAAAGTTTGTACTTTCACTTGTCATAGTCCATACTACCACATCAACATTTGCATCGGTGTTCATATGGCCATGTGTTAGCGCTTGGTGATGTCATGTGTCAAGCCTGCACATGTTTTTTCCTATCTGACCAAAACTTTAGCGAGTCATAATTTTCTCATACAATATATGTTTGACCTCGTTCAAGCATCGTTGGAAATATCTCAACTATCTCTACATCATGAATACCTTTTCATTAGAATTTTAGACCATTATTTTTCGCCATATGTAGAGGTACACCTATATCATTCTCTGTAGTGTTCAGGAAAACTCTAGCATCATCGTTTTGTTTACCTTTTATTATTTAGCAGGTTCTTCCATAATTTCTCTAGTGATTTCTGCTAGTATCCTATAATTATAGTAATGAGAAAATAAGTTGTCTTTCAAATTATTTTGGAAAATGTGTAAAGGTTAGGCTATGATCTTGTAGATATCAAGATATTGGTCTTATTATAGAATAAAGTTTTCATTATCGAATGTAATTATGTTAAAGTGTGTGAAGGATCTGAAAAAAGACATTAATATCCTAAGAGGTCAAGTTAAGTGAGTCTAGGATCATATCTAATTCAAAATCATGGATGAGGCCATGGTGTAATGTCTTATCACCATTGGCCTAGATTTGTAGGGTGAGTTTGGTTAGTTAGAATATCAAATCACAATTTTCCATGACATCGCATTGATACAACGGTAGGAGGAGAGTGTTGCGCTTCTAACAACTGTTGTCATTTTATGATTGAGCTTGAAGTTTGTAACCATTGCTCTTGAAATTCACATTCAGCCACCTTGGGAGTTTAAATGCTTGGTTAAACTCCAAAAATATCATAGAGATTTTCAGTTTTACATCGAAATCTTCTTGTACAGTGCTTGGGATTCACTACGAAAAGGTTGCAGGGGAGGCGCTACGCTCACACACAAGTGCTATTTTTTTCAAGCCAGAGGTGAATTGCTCATTTGAGGTGCAAATTTAATATTCCTCTGGATCATTAGTCTTGCATGTTGACAATTTTGTTTCTATTTGTTGAGAAAATAACCTCAAATACCCAACAAAACTCAAATTTTGAGCTCGCTACGTTTTCTGTAGATTTCATTGTGTTTTTCCTCAATGTTGTTTTTTAAAGATGTGAACCTTTTCAAATGACCAAAGCTTTTCTTTCCACCTGTATGTTGAAGATTAAAATTCCTTTAAAGTTGTTTGAAGCCTCGTATCTCACTGTTGTTGTCCACAGATATCATAAATACTTTTTCTTTCATGTGTTGTGCTACTTACTTAGCTTGTGTTTTTATTTTTTATACTGTGAGTTAGCTATTGTTTTTTGTTTTGAGAAGTGATATTTGTTTTCCACTTTTTATTGATAGGGTTTTCCATCCTCAATTATCATAAAACCCTAATCTAAATCTCTATTACATCGTTGTTATCCTATTTGCTGCACTCAATTGGTATACACTAAGATTGTATCCAAGACACCTTAGAGGTCATATTTTTTGTAAAATAATGAAAACCCCATATAGTAAAAAGCACAAGGGAGGAGAAATTATGAGATTTGAACCAAGAGACCTCACCTTGATCAACTTAGACCCAAAAATTAAAGTTTCTTTTGAACAAGTTGGCTGCATTAGATTTCGTGAGAAAATCCAGGGATATAATGTACAACTCACTAAGGAGTTTCCTTTAGATTTCACTCGACTAGAGGTTAAGATTGGAGAGCTCATTTTTCTAGTTTTAGGTATCACCATCTCTGCTGCAACATAAATTCCTCTTTAGTGATAGAAATGGTTCAAGGGCATGCCTCTTGACATAGCTAACTATAAAGATTTCTCGAAACCAAACTATAGAAACAAAGGGTATGGATCCATTTTCCCTAGACAATACCTGCTTGAACCTTACAGTAAACCGTTGAAGGTAATCCAAAAGTATTTATGAGCACATATTTGAGAGGATCTATCACTACCATTTCATAATTTTGATACAATTCATAGGGAAGAGCCCTTTGAATCTTCCCTTCTATTCCTTCAGAAGTCTTAGAAAGATGCCAGACAAGGTGCAAGGTAAGTAAAGCCAAGTGGAACCCAGTGTTTTCCACTTCTCTTTGACCAAGTTGTTGGTATTTGAGGAGCTAAATAAGAGGAATCAAACTTGGCAATATTTTTTAGACTCATAAAAGTCGAAAGTTGACTTACCAACTTGATGCAGGGGCATTAGGCACAATAAAATACTTTGTATCTAAGTAGACATAGGGGGGTCTTATGTTTCTAAATTCTCATGTAATTATTAGTGATTTTGAATAAAATAGTGAGAAATTGTAAATGTTCCCAAATGATTGGAGAAAATGATAGAAGTTGATGAGTTGGGAATGTGAAGAGATAAGAAGTTTCAGCAAATTTAGGGATTTAGGCTAAATTTAGGATTTTTGAGAATTTCTAGAGTTTGTCGAGCTGTAAGGGAGCTGAATCGATTCATTTATCTTTTGTATAAATGTCAGCATCAAGGAGAGATATGCAGAGCCAGAGTAGTGAGGGTAGTAGGCCATCGAATTGAAAATCTGGCCAGAGACAGAGTTTCTGTAATTTGATTATATTTGTATATATGAAGAATTGATTCTGAATTATGTGTATGGATGGATTTTAATTCTGTGTGTGGAATACTCGAATTATGAGTAGATGTTTGATTAAAACTCTGCAATAGGGAATTCATATATTCCTGAGGGAGAATAGAAGAAATTGCAGTCATCGATCACTGTAAGGATCGATGATGCAAGAGGAAATCTGAGTTTAAATTTAGAATTCAGTAAATTGTTGTATAACCACGGTGATGTGAATCAGGGTTTTAAGTTACAATTTGAGATCACATTTTATAGAGCATTCAAAGGAAGATATTGCACATTCTGTCGTGTAATTTCATACAGGTGAATTACGCACTCTGTTGCGTGTAACCAGTGAAGAGAGGGTCTACTTTTGAAATCATGTGGAGGTTTTGAAATTACGGTGAAATACTGCAAAGGTGCTGTTCAAAATGCTAAATGGTGTGTGTGTGGAGCGAAGGTCAAACCCATGAAGAGGCGTTAGCATTAGTATGGGACCTTGAGTTAACGAAAGAAGAACCCGAGTTAAGGGGGAACCAGAAGTGTTGAATGACAAGGGTGGTTTCGGAGGTCGAAACTAGCAATTTTGCACAACTCAAAAATGGTAAGTGGAATCCCTAAAAAAAAATGCAATATGGGTCAGCATGTGACACGTAGCCTGGAGCGGTTTTAAATTACAGCCCATTTCACATTTTTTTTTAGCGTTAAAGCTCAGATGTTAAAAAAATGTGATATTCATTATATTTGTTTGATCAGTTGGTTGGAGCGTGACAAGCTTGGAGCCGTCGGATGGTGAGGTGAGTTAATTTCTGGGGCCCAAATGTTATAATATGTTGGTGGTTGGTTATTAGAACAAGTTAAACTTTGATAGATTATAAGATGTGAAGGGCGCATAATTAATTGATAGTTGGTACTTTGGCTTTCAATAGAAGTCGAAGATTTGCGTGCTCGGCCTTTTAATCCAAAGTTGGGTTGGCATCAAATATACACATTAATACTTGATTTTAATTGCAGAATATGGATTGTTGAATGCATGCCGAATATATATTAATGCGGGGTTTACACTTTGGTCATTATCTAATGTTTGAAGATTTGACCGATTAAATTGAGTGAGTTTATAACCTTGGGTTAGTTATACTATTCGAATGTTAACTCGAATAAGAATGAAGGGGGTCTAAATATGGTTTAACCCTAGGTTTGAAGCAGGTAAGGGTTCCACATATAAGGATTGTGAATTGGGGGCATATTATATGCATTGTGGGTTTTCATAACCTTGAGGGAAATAACTTCCGCACACTATTGTAATTGATTTTGGTAGAGAATAGATAACACATTATTATGTGTGTTTTAAAAGATGAGCTTCCACACATAGGTTGTAGCCTGGATTGAGGGGTTTGGTCTTACCACCATAAGAAAACTTAATTTTAATATCTCAAATCTCAGATTTGAGATATTAAAGTTTCCAGAAATATTTTTGAATTTTCGGGTTGATAAATATTGTGAGAGTGCCCAGATTTAAAATTGTCTGAGGTAAAAACTTGGAGTGCAGTTTTGTGTATACAAGAGAGTACTATTGTGGATAAAGAAGGTTAGCTGGGCATCATGTTGTATCAGAGCTGGAATAGCTCTGTTTGAAGGTTCAAGTTTTAAATTAATTGCATGCGTGATAAAAGATATCAGATTTTGAAACTAATCAAGATTGCAGCATACAGAGATGCAGTGCATGTGATGAGAGAAGAGGAAATATCATATTTTTAAATCTGATGTGCAGTAGATACAATTGTAGTGGAAAAATATTTGCAGAACTGAATAAGGGAAGAACAAGGCCATGCAGGGATCTTGCAGGTAAGTTAATTTTAAATCTGACTTTGAAATTATGATGACAGAATTATGGTTGCAGATATGATGAAGACAAAGTTTTGATGATGATGGTAGTGAACCTGATATTCAGCTAAAGGATGGATAGACAGAAAAATTGCAGTGCTCTGAAGAGAAGGTGAGTTGATGAGCAATGTTTAACTCTGGTTTGAAGAATTTTTTGCAGAATTCAGATTGCAGGTAATTGGAGAAATCTCAGCAAAAGTAGATCACAGCTTTGAGAGCATTTATGAAAGAGTCCGGAAGAGGATTATAAAGTGAAGGAGGAAGTGTGGCAGAACCTGGAGAATTCCCAACAGAGGTTTGATGAGAGAAGAACGGATGTGTTCTTGAAAAGTTGCAGAGTGAATCCTAGAGAGAGCATAAGAGAGTGCTCAAAAGGTTCGAGCAGAGGGAGAACCAATACTTTCCAAAAGCCCAGATTCAGAGGAAAGGATTGGTGGGGTAAGTGGCAGAAGGAGAGCTTGTTGTTGCAGAGGCTTAGTGCAGTTGATGAGTGAAGAAATAATGGAGGATGGGATGGCTACTGATAGTCATAGCAGAGATTGCAGAGGTTCTAAGAGAGACCACATCAGATGAAAGGAGAAAGAAGATGCCAAGGCAAATGGCATAAGGCAGCAATTGACGGATGTAGAATATTGGAAAGAGATAGCTGAGATCAATGAACCGTTTAATAAACTAGAAAAGAGGATAGAGGAAATCCATAGAGTTGGTTGGCTCATGAAGAAGAGAGTGAAATGGCAACCATTACAGTTAAGGTTGAGGCAAAAGGAGTTTTCCTTACTGAAAGAAGAACTCAAAGCTGCTGAATTGAGAAAAAAAATTTCTGGTTGTGAAGCAGAACAGAGTACAGATGAAGAATGGAGATCTGCAAGAGATCTTGTGAGCCATGATAAAGGCTTAAGGCATCAAGTAGTTTGTCTTGCTAAAGAGAAAATCATTGATGATTTCCTGAGTTATTGGACAAGTCCAGATCAGCTGGATGATGTGAAGCCTTGTATCTTTGAACCTGAAAATTGTGAGGAGATTACAGGTCCTACAAAGGAAGAGGAACTTAAAGTTCTTGAATCAAGGATGGAATTTGAAGATTCCACATGCAGATCTGTTTAAAGAGAAGTGCTTGAGAAAGAAACCGAGACTGAAAAGTCTTGTGGTTTTAAAACTAAAGAGTTGTGTATGTTTGCAGGTACATCACAGGGAGATGAACAAGCTTTAAAGTTTTTTGAGGAGGATAAATTGAATCTGAAATATGTTCAGATTGATGCTGAGATAGCAAGATCTCAGGAGGAATTGAAGACAAAGGAGTCTAATGAGAGTATTGAGACAAGAGATGAAGGACCATCAAATGATTGGTCAAGAACAAGTGAAGGTATAAAAGGTTGGGTGAGGTTCCCAAAATCTACTCCAATTGAAGTTTTTGAATTGTATAGAAGGTTGGATTTTCAAAGAAGAGAATTGGAGAAGCAGAGGACCTATACACGGGATAGATTGCTGAAGAAGCAAGACAGAGGAATTGTCATAAATGACAATCAGAGGAGATAGAATAAGAAAATGATTAAGAAAAATGAAGGAGTTCATTTTGGTGAATCACAGCAGAAGGAAATTCATGAAGCAGATGATGGAAAGAAGGAGAGACTAGCTGACAGTCTCATGGGGGATGCAAATCAGCATACTAATTTGCTGACAAAGGAATTGGAAGGAAGCTCAGAGCAAAAAACTGATGTGTTGTCAGCAGAGGAAGAGGTATTGAGACCTTGTAAATTTAGTGCTGAAGGTTCATGTGTTAATTATGCAGGCAAAGAAGAACAACAAATGGAAATTGTCATGAAAGTTAATAAGAAGGAAACTATGTTAGCTGAAAACATAGTGAAGGATCATCATTTTAACATGGTGATTGGAACAGTGGAGATAACTCTAGAAGATGAGGAGAAAGACAGTGAAGATTTTCTGAGTATTGAAACAGACTTGGAACTGCAGAGAGAAGAATTGGTGACTGGATCATCAATTGAGACCATTGGGTCTTGTGATTTTGAAACTGACAATTTGATTGTGCTTACAGGTATTGTAGGAGACAGTCCATATCTTGGGATTGTCTTGAAGGAAGGTGAAACAGTCATGCAGAAACTTGTTATTGTTGGTGACAAGGAAGAATTGTCTTGTCTAATGGGCCAAGAGTAGACTGTGGGACAAATTTTTGGGACCGCTACAGTAAGAATGAATCCGCATTATATTCTGACAGAAGATGAAAACGCAGAGCTTGAAGAACTTGATTTGATTTCCAGAATCAATCAAGATGATGATGGACAATTACTGAATATTGTCAAAGGAGGAGAAGAAGATTTTGAATCTAAATTGCAGCATATTGATGATGTGAAACAAGTACAGAAGAGATGGCTGAAACGTTTGCTGGAAACAATTATACAAGAGGAAGGAATTGTAGAAACTAGACTAAAATTTCCTGAAGATGTGAAAGAGGCAGCAGTAGATACTAGTTTGAAAAATTTGATTATATTTACTAGTATACTGAATGAGTACGTTACTGCAGGTGGAAAATTAAATGATGATTTGTTTTCTAAGAGTAAATTTTCAAATGGTGAGAAAAATAAAAATGTTGCAGAGGGAGATATCTTAAGAGATATTCAGGAAGTTTGGGAGGTAGCCACAAAGGCAGCAACATGGGGGGTGACATCTGCAGGAGTAGTAAACATGTTAGTAACTTGTGGGATAGCAAGGGCAACACTGTTGGCAACAACAAGAGGCAAAGATATTTCCAGATAGAAGATAAATTGCACCAAGAAATTGAAAACATAAGAGAACTGATGACGAATGTGTCTCAGAAGCAGCAGACAGCAGCAAGAAGGCAGAAGGATTTTAGAAAAGGAAAGACAAGAAGAGATTGTGAAAGAATAGCTGGAGGCAAATTGCATAAAAAGATATGGAAACCTGGAGAAATGCAGAAGAAGAATAATGCAGTTGTTGGACAGCAGCAAAACAAAGTATGGGATCCAGGAACACCAAGAAATAAGACACATGATCAGGAGATCATGACCAATTTAAACCTTGGGAGTCTAATGCAGGGGCATTAGGCACAATAAAATAATTTGTATCTAAGTAGACATAGGGGGGTCTTATGCTTATAAATTCTCATGTAATTATTAGTGATTTTGAATAAAATAGTGAGGAATTTTAAATGTTCCCAAATGATTGGAGAAAATGAGAGAAGTTGATCAGTTGGGAATGTGAAGAGATAAGCCGTTTCAGCAAATTTAGGGATTTAGGCTAAATTTAGGATTTTTGAGAATTTCAAGAGTTTGTCGAGTTGTAAGGGAGCTGAATCAATTCATTTATATTTTGTATAAATGTCAGCATCAAGGAGAGATCTGCAGAGGTAGAGTAGTGAGGGTAGTAGGCCATCGAATTGAAAATCTGGCCAGAGACAGAGTTTCTGTAATTTGATTATATTTGTATATATGAATAATTGATTTTGGATTATGTGTATGGATGGATTTTAATTCTGTGTGTGGAATACTCGAATTATGAGTAGATGTTTGATTAGAAGTCTGCAATAGGGACTTCAAATATTCCTGAGGGAGAATAGAAGAAATCACAGTCATCGATCACTGTAAGGATCAATGACGCAAGAGGAAATCTAATTTTAAATTTAGAATTTAGTAAATTGTTGTATAACCACGGTGATGTGAATCGGGGTTTTAAGTTACAATTTGAGATCACATTTTATAGAGCATTCGAAGGAAGAGATTGCACATTCTGTCGTATAATTTCATATAGTATTCAATGAGAGGTGAAGTACGCACTCTGCTGGGTGTAACCAGTGAAGAGAGGGTCGACTTTTGAAATCATGTGGAGGTTTTGAAATTACCGTGAAATACTGCAAAGGTGCTGTTCGAAATGCTGAATGGTTTGTGTGTGGAGTGAAGGTCTAACCCATGAAGAGGCGTTAGCATTAGTATGGTATCTTGAGTTAACGAAAGCAGAACCCGAGTTAAGGGGGAACAATAAGTATTGAATGAGAAGGGCAGTTTCGGAGGTCGAAACCAGTAGTTTTGCACAACTCAAAAACGGTAAGTGGAATCCCTCAAAAAAACGCAATATGCATCAGCATGTGACACGTATCCTAGAGCAGTTTTAAATTACAACCCATTTCACGTTTTTTTTAGCGCTAAAGCTCGGAGGTTAAAAAAATGAAATATTCGTTATATTCGTTTGATCAGTTGGTTGGAGCGCGACAAGCTTGGAATCGTCAGATGGCGAGGTGAGTTAATTTTTGTGGCCCGAATGTTAGAATATGTTGGTGGTTGGTTATTAGAAAAAGTCAAACTTTGATATATTATAAGATGTGAAGGGCACATAATTAATTGATAGTTGATACTTTGGCTTTCAATAAAAGTCAAATATTTGTGTGCTCTGCCTTTTAATCCAAATTTGGGTTGGCATCAAATATACACATTGATACTTGATATTAATTACGGAATATGGATTATCGAATGCATGCCGAATATATATTAATGTGGGGTTTACACTTTGGTCGTTATCCAATGTTTGAAGATTTGACTGATTAAATGGAGTGATTTTATAACCTTGGGTTAGTTATACTATTTGAATGTTAACTCGAATAAGAATGAAGGGGGTCTAAATATGGTTTAACTCTAGGTTTGAAGCAGGTAAGGGTCCCGTATATAAGGATTGTGAATTGGGGGCATATTATATGCATTGTGGGTTTTCATAACCTTTGAGGGAAATAGCTTCCGCACACTATTGTAATTTATTTTGGTAGAGAATAGATAACACATTATTATGTGTGTTTTAAAAGATGAGCTTCCGCACATAGGTTTTAACCTGGGTTGAGGGGTGTGGTCTTACCACCATAAGAAAAATTAAGTTTAATATCTCAAATCTCAGATTTGAGATATTAAAGTTTCCAAATATATTTTTGAATTTCCGGGTTGATAAATATTGTGAGAGTGCCCAGATTTAAAATTATCTGAGGTAAAAACTTGGAGTGTAGTTTTGTGCATACAAGAGAGTACTATTGTGGATAAAGAAGGTTAGCCCGGGCATCACAACTAGCTCTTGTAGAAATAATAACACACCATCATCAATGGAAAGAGATATAAAATCACCAACTAGAAGTTATGTGAAAGGACCACCAGTTGTTACAAATCCATCAGAAGAAAAGAAAGGTAAAAAGCTACAATTTTTTCCTTAAGTAGTGGAGGTTTCTAAGAAACCAGTCACTAGAGCTACTGTAAAGAAGCTGCCCTTAGAAAAAACACTTGAGTAGCCATCTGAATTTTGGAGACTATACCAGAGTATGATTTTCCTTTTGATAAATACAAAGATAATTCACAACTACAAGAAAATCTAAAGAAGGTACACATGGTAATTGCACAATTGCAACATGACAGCAGGTAATTGAAGAAGGTTTCTCTAGAAAGAACAACTAAGCTTAATGAAGAAGAACCAGTGACAAAGGTTACATTATATATCACTAAGTCTAAATGAAATGTGAAGATACTTAGAGAGGACATTCAAGAGAGATAAGCTCCATGAGCTAGAGTCACTAGATCTTCAGCTAGAAAATCATAGATATGGGAAGAAAAGTCAGTACAAGAAGAGAAGAAAACAAATATGGATGAGGGGCATCATACTTTTAACACATTGAGGATGAAATTGAAGAAAGCTTAGAAGGATATCAATAAACTTAATAATCAAGATGAAAGGGCTAGGAAAAAGGTCTATGACCATTTGAAATTTTGTGAGCCAGCCATGGTAAATGCTAAGTAAATGTTGAAGAGGTATCTCCCTTTACATACGCAGCTAAAAAACATATGCAGACAGAACTTTACCATGAGAAATGAGTTGAGATATTCCAAGAAAAAATTGCATGAAATTCAAGAGAAGGATAGAGGTAAGCTAGATTTGTTGGCTAAAGTAGCCAAAGTCTAAATATTGCAACAAGTAAAACAAAGTGGTTTTGGTTTTTTGGTTTTTTCCCCAAGTATGCTAGATGAATGAGGTTGGATAAAGATATCGAGAGGTCATATTTTGCATGAAATATTTCGTGAAGCACAGTTAGTCAGATTTCTCAAATAACATTCCAAAAGAAGAAACTCACGCAATAATTATGCACTTTTTGATAAGATATGAGGGTTTTGATGTAAGGATGGAGTTTTGTCATTTTTTTGTGAATAGGGATTTGAAAGGGGTTTGAAATATTGTCAAAAACATGTCGGCATCATCAACATGATGTATATTTTGTTTAGAGACCTCAACACTGATCAAAACCATAAAGGGCAGGTTGTGTCGTGCTTCTTTACAGGCACTGCGCTTTTGGTTGTAGGTGGAGTTTTGAGAGATGGAGGCTTTGCGTTATGAAATAAGGTTTCTAAGGGGGTTGGTCATGGTTTATAAGAAGAGGCATTGTGTTCATTTTATTTTTCTGATATTTTTCGCTGAATGAAAAAGACAGAGGTGTGACTTTACATTGATTCATGTGTCATCTCCCAATGGTGATGTGCTTTATTATCTTTTAAGATTATCTCTTATCATTCTCATACTATGAGTGTATGTCTTCATGTTTGGTTAAATCAAAATTTGTCTCAGAATTTATTTTAAGTTCTCTGATATAGTTTTCCAAAAATTCTATGTTTTCTTCTTGAATAACATTTAGAATTCATCCCACAACTTCACACTCTATATTTTATTCCCACCATTCTTCTATTCAAACTTCTACAAGGAATTAAATTGATAACACTATCAAGACTACCTACCTTTCCCTTGTCAAAATATCCCTCATCCCTTTATCCTCTCACTAGAAAAACAATAAACTTGACATGACTCCATGCCTAATGGATCTTTCTTCTCCCCTGCCAGCAAAATTTTAAAACCTATATCCCTCTGATCATTATACCTAGCCTAATATATAAGTAACTAAAAATTTTGGACAAAGAGAGCCCTCTCTAAAGCTAGAAGGACTAGATTCCAGTTTCCAAGTGGTTTGTGGTTACCTTTGGGTTACTCTCCTCAGCCTCGAGGAATTACCGAGTGCTAAAAATTTCTACAATATCACAATTTTATATGTTTTCTATTATAATTAATAAATCAATAATTATAATGCTATATGGCTCAATTTCAAGGAGATTGGTATTGATCCCCTCTCAATATATGTCATTTCTATTATATTCCAAGTTTCTTTGGATCTAGATATTATTGTAATTTTGGGAAGAACGTTGTCATCCAAGCTTTGTGGAATGAGAACATTGTTGTTGTATCACCTTTCTTGTTTGTAAAGAGTTGATCCTGTTGATATTCAATAATGGCCTCATAAGCTACCATATTTTAGAGTTCTTCAAACCCATTCAACACAATATCTCATAAAAATTTTAATTCTAAATAATGAATTTAAATAATTTCAGTTCTTGTATTTTTTACACACAAACTAAAAACAATTTCTATAAATAATTAAGATAAACTCTCTACATACAAATAAAATAAGAATATTACTATATTCCAACAACTTGAAATGCTAAAGAATAAATTTTTTAAATGTTTTATCAGTCGAAAAAATTGATCAAAATTTGTGTAATCAATAATATAAGGTAAATTTTTCCTTTACAATGTTACTATGTTATTATGTGGTGATGGTGAACATATGTGTTGGGTTTAATGTAGTAGGAGGCTTTCCAGAATGAGGGTTAAAGATAAAGGGGTGAGAGGAATGGGCCATGCATATTTTGAAAGGTGATTACTGTCTACCTCCCAATATTAAAAACCATACTTTTTTGTCTAATTGAGGTTTATTTTTAGGTGAATTTTGTAATTATAATAGAACTAATATTTTTAATTCACTAAAGGAAAAAATAAATTTTCATAATGGTTTAAAAATGGTTATTTTTTCTTTCGTGCAAGGAAAATAGAGTGAGGTTATTCTAAGTGAAACAACAAAATCGTCTTAAAAGTGTACGTGCACATTATTTTGGAACACTTGGATTTATTGGCAGTGTTGAGGACTATATAAGGAACGCAATAGAATACACATATAACCACAAATACAAATATGTAGCAGAAATAACACTTCTTTTCATTAATATCAAAGAACTGAAATTTGCTTACAGACAGAATGGAAATAAACTAGCTGGGGCATTGGTAGCTTATCTCAGATAAGAGATGTGGTGGCTACAGACCTCTGAACTGTGTTACAATGAGGCTCAAGGGGCTATTTATTATTGAGAAACAATGGAAAACCCTAAACATCCAAAAACCTAACTCTAGGAGATGAAGCGCCAAAACTATTGACCATGTTTGGGTAAATTGGTACATCAACTTCCCAGGGACATAGCTTTGGCATACAATCTCCGTTTGATGCGCACCATACCTCGTTAGAAATATCTATCCGAGGACTAAAATTTTTGAGTGAGAAACATTTGTCCATGGTCCCATGATTCTCCCGGGTTTTCCAAAAAATGTCGTTTAGGGCCTTAAAACGGTTCAGTAAGTTCAAGACCCAAAAAACTGCTAAAAATAGTAAACTGTGCTATAATTAAGGAAACTAAAAAAAAGAAAGATACAATGGTGGGGCCCCACATGGAATAGGTGGGTGGCCACCAATATCCACTTGGACCATTTCTCCCCCTTTAGGAAGCAATGGTCCCCATTACGTTGAGTTCCTCCATGAGATGAGAAATCTTCTGTTGAACTTGGTACCTGGTGAACCACTTGCATTGGTGCAGGAGTTGGCCAGCTTTGACAACCCGATACAGTTGGATCTTCTGCTGGTGATTGTTATTGATTTTCATGTCCATGATACAATCTGTGGTTTCTTGTTCCATGCAGTGTGGTTTTAACTCTATTGGTGTGAGTTATTCTGTAATGTCGGATGTGTCTAGTAGAGGTGGGAAGTAGGGTCAAAGGCGGTCCACATTGAATGATGGGTGCAGACCAAGGAATGGAGGAATACTGAGCTTAAAGGAATTGTTCCCTACAGTCTTGGTGATGGTGTACGACCCATATCAGAGCAGGTGAAGCTTGCGGTGGGGTCTAGTGAGGCGCTCTTTATGCAAATGTAGTGACACTTTGTTGCCTACCTGGAAGTTGTGTGGCACCCGATGTTGATCATGTCGTTTCTTGTACTTAGAATTGGCTCTGTCCAATATGTCATGAACCTCTTGGTAGATGTGCTTAATGTGCTCGATGAATTTGTTCGCTTTGTCAACTTTAGACTGGACATGAGCTGAGTCGGCCTAAGTAGCCACAAATGGCATGACTAATTTAATGGGACATAGTGGCTAGAATCCCAACCCCACCTGAAAGGGGCTATGTCCGGTTGAGCTATGGAGAGCTCAGTTATAACTGTTTTGTAAATAGGGGAGGCTCTCATCCCATGTGCATGGATTCTTTGAATTTTACATGGGAAAAATGTGTACAATCATCTTGTTGATGACCTTTGTCTGGCCATCAGTTTGGGGATGGAAAGCTATCGACTTGGTGACCTTGGTGTCCAAAATTGACCAGAGGCTAGAACAAAATGTGCTGAGGAACCTGCTATCCCAATCTGAGATGTTAGACTGTGGGATCCCAAAGTGCACCCACACTCGTTTAAAGAAGAGTTTAGTAGTGGCTTCTATTGTGATATTCTTCTTGTAGGCTGCCATAATGTCCATCTTCGAGAATCTGTCGAAGACCACGAAAACATAGTCATTTCCATGCTTAGTAGAAGGAAGGCCTGACATGTAATCCATGGAGATGGATTCCGAAGGTTGATTATGGGTAGGTAGCAGAGTATAGAGGCCTTGCTTCTTAATGGCCGGTTTGGCAATGGCGCAAGCAATGCAAGATCTAATGTACTTCCCAACATCATGTTGAAGGTTCGACTAATAGAAATACTTTTGCAGTACTGACGTTGTTTTCTCTACCCTGAAATGCCCAACGACTCGATTATAGTGTTCTTCCCAGATCATCTTGGCATGCTCGCTTGAAGGAACATAAAGGTGTCCCAGGTGACAAAGCAGTGCATCTTGGAGGTGAAAATTTGGAACTTGTGTACCCTCCAAGAGTGTCTTGTATGTGTGGTCAAATTCTCGACCGATATTATAGAGGAGCAGCCAATCAGAAGTCTCGTGCCCACAAGAGTTGAGAATGGTGGTGAGTGCCACGATTAGTGGTCGACTGAGGTAGTTTGCAATATTATTGGTGCTACCCTTCTTGTACTTGATTTTCAAATGAAAATGTTGCAGATATGTGGACCACTTCTGATAGCGATCATTTTGCTACTTCCATTATGTTTGTATGAACTGCAGGGGTCGATGGTCTATGTGGATGATTGTTTCCTTCTCGCAAATGTAACGCTTCTATTGTCGACAAGCCTGTACAATGGAATAAATTTCTTTCTCATAAGTGGGATCCTTGCGAAATGTGTCAGACAATGTCTCACTGTGATATGCCACTAGATGCCCCTTTTGAGTAAGAACTACCCCAATAACATAGTCAGAGGCATCTGTCTTGATCTCAAATGGTTGTTGCAAGTCTGGTAATGTGAGCACTTGGGTAGAACAGAGGCGATGTTTCAATTCTATGAATTCCTTCTGTTGATATTACGACCAAAAGAATTTTTCTTCGCTCCTCCCTTGGTGACTTGACTCAAGGGCCAAGTGATATGAGAGAATCCTAACATGAACCTACGGTAGAAATTAGCAAGAACTAGAAAGCTATGAAGCTTTGTTAGAGTGGTTGGGACTGGCTAATCCCGAATGACTTGGATCTTGGTTGGATCCACATGCACCCCCCTTTCATCAATAATGTATCCGAGATACTAAATATAGGTCATGCCAAAAGTGCACTTCTCCAAATTCGCACACAACTTGTGTTGCCCCAGTGTTTGGAGGACCTGTCAAATGTGGTGGAGCTACTCTTCCAAATTCTGGCTGAAGATCAGAATTTCATTAGTACAAAACTATAAATGAGTTTGTGAATGGCCACAATATATTATCCATCAACCTCATGAAGGTTACGGGAGCATTTGTCAACCCTAAAGGCTTTACCAACCATTCGAAAAGGCCCTCCTTCGCTTTGAAGGTAGTATTCAACATATCAGAGGGTTCGATTGGTACTTGGTGATACCTAGACTTCAAGTCCATCTTGCTAAAATATTTTTCCCCTTTCAGTTGGTCCAGAAGGACATAAATCCGTGGGATTGGGTACCTATTCCAAACAATAATCCTGTTCAACACCCGATAGTCAAATACAAAATCTCCAAGTCCCATCCTTCTTCTATACCAACACAATCGGGCTTGTAGAAATTTGAATAATTTGCTGAATTATTCACCGAGATTATCCTGATTACACACTAATTCGAATTCATGCATAACACATAACCTCTTCTACAATTGATCATCAATATGCGGAAATAGAAAGCAGTCGCATGCGCTCATTAAAACATAATCTAGCACACATATCAACACAGGATGTAATGGGGAAAGAAATAGCTGAAAACCCCCAACTATATGTATATTATAATGATAGAGAACATGTAACAATACATAGCACAAAGCTCTCACAGCTCTCAGCACTATCTCAATGCTACACACAAAACTAGTTATGAAGATGAACAAGTCACAGGTTCAAATCTCCTCCACAAGTCTGCCTGCCTCTACTGCGCAATCCAAGTGAGTAATGAATGAGATCCAAGTTCGAATCCCACTAGCTCCAACTGCGCAATCCTCATTGGCAATCTCCATCAATGTGTGTGCAAATCTCATGCACAGCCATAGTCACAAATGATAGTAGACTCACCCTTTCACCCACCTCTAACACTGGTCTCCACTGAACTGTCCATGCATTGCAGTTAACTGATGTGTTCTTTAGTTGATTTATGAGTTAATAATTAGTGAATTAATTAATAATTAATTCACACCACTCATCACTAGTGTATTTATCAGTTAGACTAAATACAACTAGTTCAACTAAGTTAAGCCGAACACAACTCCACCAACTGTCTCATCAACTCCACCAAACTCTGCCACATGAGTTCTAACTGAAGTCAACCATGCAATAGCTCAACTAACCCTTAGGAAAAGCGTATTTCCTTCTGTCAGCTGCATGTGCCACATCGAAGCATCAAACTGAAGTGCTCCAAGAGGATAAGATAATGTTTATAGTCTAAATATTATTAAGGGTTAATAATATTTGACTGTTCTATTTTTAGCTCGACGGTCTAAAAATAGAAACCGCCCAATGTCTAAAAATAGAGGTCCATCTATTTCTACCAACTCGACCAATCATCCATAAATAGCATCCTGCAACTCATAGACCATGATCCATATGTCTAAAAATAGACATAGTCTAAAAATAGACTATGCGACAAAAATAGCTTGCGGGCCCACTTAGTGAAGGCGACTTCATTTCACTAAGCTCCATCATCTTGTTGCATTTTAAAAACTCCCTCTCAACAAGATATGGATTATCTGCAACCCCTGTCCTGCCTCTGTGGAATTTGAATTTGCTCCTGGTGAGCGCCTTCGTCAAGATGTCAGCATCCTGATCCTCCGTGGGAATATATGAAAGTAACATGATTCTCCGCTGCACACAATCTCTGATATGATGGTACCTGATGTCGATGTGTTTGGATCTATCATGAAATATTGGATTAGACGAGAGTTTAATGCAACTCTGGTTATCACAATAAATCACAGTAGGCTCCAAATGCGACCCGAACAACCCTACCATAATCTTCCTCATCCAAATAGCCTCGCATGCAGCCAAGCTTGCTGCCATATACTCGACCTCCACGGAATTGAGTGCCACGGATCTCTGCTTCTTGCTGTACCAGGAAACTGCTGTCGACCCGATACTGAAGATCCCTCCAGATGTGCTCTTTCGGTCTGTTGGGCTCCCTGCCCAATCTGCATCCGTGAAGCCACATAGCTTCACCCCATCCTCTTGTCTGTACCACAGGTCATATCTCGATGTGCCTCTAAGATAATGCAATACATGCTTGCCTGCCTTCCAAAAGAGCTTGGTAGGCTTAACCATAGCTTTCGAAAGCTGGTTAATAGCATAGCATATATCGGGTCGTGTATTGACTAGATACATAAGCGACCCTACCAACTGTCGATAAACAGTGGCATCCACTACCTCCGCTGAAGTAGCATCCTCCTTCCTCCAACCTCCAGGAAGAGGAGTATCAATAGGCTTCCAGCCATGCATGTTGAACCTCTCCAATATTTCTCAGGCATACTTAACCTGAGAAACAAATAGTCCACCACTATGCTGCCAGATTTCCAATCCCAGGAAATAATGAAGGAGGCCCAAGTCCTTCATCTCAAACTCTCTAGCAAGATCCTCCTTGCATGAAAGTATCAACAGCTCATCACCCATCGAAATTAGATCATCTACATACAGTACAATGATCAGCAACTTCCCCTCCACCACAATCTGGTACAGGTTAGGATCCGCCTCACTCTTGGAGAATCCAAGTCCGGTGAAATAACTGTCTATGCGTGTGTACCAAGCACGAGGTGCTTGCTTCAACTCGTACAAGGTTTCTCGAGTCCGAGTGACGCCTATATCTAACTCGCTGAAGATCTCGAAACCTTCGGGCTGCTCTATGTACACCTCCTCCTCAATGACTCCATTAAGGAACACAGTCTTCACATCCATCTGATGGATGTGCCACCCCATCTGCACTGAGAGAGCTAGGATCATCCGTATGGAAGAGTATCTTGTGATAGGTGCAAAGGTCTCCTCATAATCGATCCCCTCGATCTGTGAGAAACCACGGGAAAAAAATCTTGCCTTGTACTTCTCCACACTCCCGTCAGCCGCCTGCTTCACTTTGTAGATCCATCACGAACCCACCACTGGTTTCCCTTCCGGTCACGGGACAATCTCCCATGCACTGTTTCTAACAATCGAATCATACTCTTCCACCATGGCATCTACCCATGCAGGATCCTCCATAGCTTCCTTGAAAGAGGATGGTTCTGTCATGACACATTTGCTCACAAGAGCCATGTATCTAGTGTACCGGTTCGGTGATTGTCTCTGTCTGTGCTGTGCTGTAGGTGGTCCTACAACCTTCTCTGCATCTTGAGCCAGTCGCTCAGCTTCTGTAGTGCGCTTACGCCCTCTGATGGTTGGCGCTGCATGAGTGGTTTCTTCCACTCCATGAACTTCCTCTTGTGGATGATCCACATCTGGAAGCTCATCCTTAGGAACTAATAGCTCCTCATTTGCATGCAAGTGTGGCTCCCTCTCAAGCGAACACTTCATGGCTTTCTCCTCCTGGAATTTGATATCCCGTCGCACAACAGTCTTGCGACTGTCTGGAAAATACACATGATAGTTGTGGGGCGTATCAGTGTACCCCACAAATATCCCAACTCGTAGCTTGATCCAAACTTCTTTCAAGGCCCTTCGTCACATGCATGTAGACAGAACTACATGACCACAATGGGAAATATCGCCTCTGCCGTAAAAACGCTCCTCCGATGTACTCATGCCAAGTATCTTGTGAGGACAACTACTCTACAAATATACGCAGCATTGCATGCCTCCGCCCACAAGTGAAGGGGTAGGCCCCTGGTCATGCAACACGCCCGTGCAAGACCCACGATCATTCTCGTTTCTTTTTCTTCCACTCAAGAACCCCATTCGCTCGTGGGTTATGGGGTGCGATGAGCTCTCTCCGAATCCCTTCTGCGCTGCAAAATTCCTTGAATTCAGCAGAGATGAATTCACCACCATTGTCACTCCTAAGAGCCTTCACATGCTTCCTCGATTCCTTCTCAACCAGCGCCTTGAACTCACATAACTTTGAGTATGTCTCGCTCTTCTTCTGCATGAAGAAAATCCAGCACTTCCAAGAGAAATCATCAACAAAGATCACATAGTACTTGTGCTTTGTTGTCGAAGCTACTGAGAAAGGTCCACACACGTCTGTGTGGATTCTCTCAAGGATCGTCGTGGCGCGTCTATCCTTCTCGTGAAAGGTGGCTTTCACAAATTTTCCCAAGGTACACCCCTTACACTAACCTGACTGCGCAAGAGTGCCCTTAGGAAGCCCAGTAGAAATCTGTTGCAGTATCTTCAAAGCTCCATGGTGAAGGTGGCCCAATCTTCGGTGGCACAGCTCGCCATCATCCCGGCTCACCACTTCTCCCACCTTGCATGCCATTGCTGCGCAGCCATCTACTTGCAGCTGATAAAGGTTCTTGACTCGAACCCCTATCTTCCGGGTCTCTCCAGTTGTCTTACTACGCAGGAAAGCTTTTCCTTCGCTGAAGACCACATCATACCCCTTGTCTTCCAACATCGCCACAGAGATCAGATTCTTCATCAATCCTGTAACATGCAATACTTCCTTCAATACGAAGGGTTTACCAGACTCCCTCTCAAAGGAAATGGTACCGATACCGGTCGCACTGTATCTACCATCATCGCCCATCTCGATGTGCACTCCAAGATCTTTCTCCTCCAGATCTGAAAACAAATCCCGATCTCCGGTCATCTGAAATGACGTACCACTATCCAAGAACCATACTGATCCCATCACACTGGAGACCAAGCATGCGATCAGTGAAAAATCTAGCTCGAACTGGGAGGCCAATGCCTCTCCCGCTGCAGATCCAGCAGCATGCTTATTTTTCTTCTTCTACGGATAATTTGTGGCATAATGTCCGTGTTGGTGACAGTGAAAGCACTTCACCTTGGACATGTCTTTCTTCTTGCCTTTCGCACCAGACTGAGAAGCTTTCTTGCTCTTCCCCTTCTTTGCTTTAGTAGCCAAAGCGCAATTTTCTTCATCAGATGCCTTTGATGAAGATCCGTCCCTGGTAGTCTACCTTATCTCCTCTTGCATGAGATCCGACCGAAGTCGCCCCCATCCCGGCAACTTCTCCCGACCATTGACAGAGTCCTGATAGGAATGCCAACTCTTCGAAAGACCAAGGAGAGCTAGGTCCACCAAGTCCTCATCATCGACAGTCACCCCCACACTTCCCAGCTCATCTCTGCATTGAGTGAACTTCGTGAGGTACTTGGCGATACTGTCGCCTTTCTCCATCTTAATGTTTCTGAGTTTATCCTTGAGCACCAACTTCCTTTGGTCGCTCTTGCTCTGGAATAGATCTGTCAACACTTTCCACATCAAGTATGGAGAATATTTTCCATGCAAGCTGGATACAATGTGATCCTTCACGCCCTCCAACAGAATCCTTCGACATTTCGCCATCTTCTTTTGCTAAGCCTCAACTTGAGCAGCATCAGTAGGCTTTGTGATCTCAGCATCTATGAACTCCTTCAGCCCGTTATCATCTAATACCACCTCCATTTTTTCCTTCCATGCAACATAATTCGAACTGCCCTCAAGGGCATATTCCAGTCGCAAACCGTTGAAAGACATTTCAACTCCGACACCAAGAAAACAAACTGCTGCAAAATTCGAATTCCAAGCTCAAAACTCAACTACTTCTGGATCTGTGAGAACAAATTATTTCTAGCACAGAGATCGACTATAGGGGCGTTTACTGGATATATCACCTTTCAAAGAAAGGATGGATCTAGAGGCTACCTGGCCCGTTACAGACTCTGTCTACCGAAATAATTGTAATCACTGTAACAGATCCCGATGATCAATTCTTCGCTCCGATACCATGTAGAAATTCAAATAATTTGCTGAATTATTCACCGAGATTATCCTGATTACACACTAATTCGAATTCATGCATAATACATAACCTCTTCTACAATTGATCATCAATATGCGGAAATAGAAAGCAGTCGCATGTGCTCATTAAAACATAATCTAGCACACATATCAACACAACATGTAATGGGGAAAGCAATAGCTGAAAACCCCCAGCTATCTGTATAATATAATGATAGAGAACATGTAACAATACATAGCACAAAGCTCTCACAGCTCTCAGTACTATCTCAATGCTACACACAAAACTAGTTATGAAGATGAACAAGTCACAGGTTCAAATCTCCTCCACAAGTCTGCCTTCCTCTACTGCGCAATCCAAGTGAGTAATGAATGAGATCCAAGTTGGAATCCCACTAGCTCCAACTGCGCAATCCTCATTGGTAATCTCCATCAATGTGTGTGCAAATCTCATGCACTGCCAATAGTCACAACTGATAAGTAGACTCACCCTTTCACCCACCTCTAACACTGGTCTCCACTGAACTGTCCATGCATTGCAGTTAACTGATGTGTTCTTTAGTTGAATTATGAGTTAATAATTAGTGAATTAATTAATAATTAATTCACACCACTCATCACTAGTGTATTTTTCAGTTAGACTAAATGCAACTAGTTCAACTAAGTTAAACCGAACACAACTCCACCAACTGTCTCATCAACTCCACCAAACTCTGCCACATGAGTTCTAACTGAATTCAACCATGCAATAGCTCAACTAACCCTTAGGAAAAGCGTATTTCCTTCTGTCAGCTGCATGTCCCACATCCAAGCATCAAACTGAAGTGCTCCAAGAGGATAAGATAATGTTTATAGTCTAAATATTATTAAGGGTTAATAATATTTGACTGTTCTATTTTTAGCCCGGCAGTCTAAAAATAGAAACCGCCCAATGTCTAGAAATAGAGGTCCATCTATTTTTGCCAACTCGACCTGTCAGCCGCAAATATATCTGTCATGAATTACATAGTCATGTGTAAAAATATTTAAAGCAAAAATAGCCTATGGGCCCACTTAGTGAAGGCGACTTCATTTCACTAAGCTCCATCACCTTGTTGAATTTTCAACAGGGCTCCCACAGGGCAATGAACTCAGCTAGATGTGACCTTTCAATAGCATCTCCTAACTCTGCCTCTTGATTTCATCATTCTCCATAATAGAGCATCGATAGATATGTCCATTGGGTAGCGACACACCTGGGTTGAGATTAATGGGGTGCTTGACCTAACAGTGCAGAGGCACCCCTATGGGTGAGGTGAAGATGTCCCCGTACTCCTCCACGACCTTGTACATTTGTTGTTGTTGTGTGGAGGAGCCTTGTCTAGAGGTCGTGGCCACAATATTATTCTTTATTTAGGGGTGGATCATCTGGAAAAAAAATTTCGTGGTTTCAAAAATGAGCTTACTGCATTATTTTACAGTAACCAAAGATATAGCAGCAGGTGGTGGTACCTCTGGTATCCTGTACAATTTATTGCCCAAAGTAACAATAACAACGCGAGGTCGAGATTCATATATAGCATGTCACTTCCAAAACTATGTTTGGCATAATAATACATCACAAACATCAAGAGGAGAAATGTCACAGAATACCTCATCCGTGAAGGGCTTGATGCTGTAGGGAAGGCGACACTGTTGGCTGACGTGAAGATCCCGTCCTTGGTGAAGCCACCTGATGGTGTATGGTTGTGGGTGTGTTGTGATCGGCAAGCCCAACTGCTTCATGACCTCTGTTGAAATGAGGTTCTTTTGGCTTCCACTGTCGACAATGAACTGTAGTGAGGAACCCTTTACCCACATCTAGGAGTGGAAGAGACGCTCCTCCTCCTCTGGATCTTCTAGTTCCTCCTTCTGGATCTTTGCAGTGGCAACAGTGGCGTTGGGCTCTGCAACAATAATCTGCTTCTCTTTTTCATTCCCTTTCTTGGGTTTTGATTCAAAGTTGGAGCATGCATCTGATTCAGAAGCCCTCATCTAGGCCACCAGTGACTTCTTGGCCAAACACAGAGTCATGTTGTGAGTGGAGCTCTTATGGAACTCACACCACTTTCTTGTCTCATTCTTTGGATCAGCGGTGTTTTTCTTTGCTTACAACTTTGGAAAGTTGTCTGAGGCCTTCATTCCATGGTTTTTTTCTTTGTTCTATGGTTTAGGGGCACCTTTCCCTTAATTTTGATTGACAAATCCAAAGTATTGCTTCTTCTATTTGAATTTCTGCTCAATCTTGGCAGCATAATGGTATGTCGTACCAAGCGAGGAGATGTTGAGGAACTCCATTTCCTCCTGAATGTATCTATGCATATAATTGCAATACTTTAGCACCAAAGGTTTCTCCAAATCTTTGATACCCAACTTTGTGCATAGGGTATGGAATAGATTCGTCACCTCATGCACATCTTGATCCCTTTGCTACCGCAACGTGGTACATTGTATGTACTTGTCATCATATCTCCCCATGGGATAGTATTATTCCTTGATGGAATCTCAGAAAGAGTTCCAAGTGGGTATGGTCGAGAACAGAGAGGGTTCTATCTTGTCCTTTTTCTCACAGTAGGTTTCCCACTAGTCCTTGACATGGGGGGTAGCTTTGAGGAGTCCAAAAATAATCTTCTCCCGGTTGGAAAAGTTGTGACCAATAAATATCCTTCTAATAGATTCAACCATCTATCTACGACATCTACATCTATTTGGCCCTTAAATATGGGAATTTCAAACTTTACTTGTACCTTAAAGGGAGTCACACCTCCATAGTTGCTGATGGATTGAGATGCACCACCGGTGGGCAGTCGTTGAAGGATCTAGGAAAAGTTATCCATGATTACATTCCTTCGTTTTTCGAGGACCTCCTTGAGAAATATTTTTATAGGATCTCCTGCTCCCTCATGTTTCTTTTTCGTCCCCCATGGGCAGTCTTCAGTGTTTGCGAGGTTGATCTTGCAAAGGTTCAACCAGATCGAGCCCTAACTCCTTATACTTCGAACTCGTTGGGGACATGCAAAGAAGGATCGAGAAAAAATATACCGCTCTAATACCACTGATTCGGATTTATGCATGAATGCAAAAAAATATAGATATAACCATAAATACAAAGATGCAGTGGAAATAACACTTCATTTCATTAATATCAAAGAACTGAAATTTTCTTACAAACAGAATGGAAATAAACTAGCTAGGTCGTTGGTAGCTTATCTTTGAGAAGAGAAGTGGTGGCTACAGGCCTTTGAACTTTTTTACAATGAGGCTCAAGGGCCTATTTATTATTGAGAAACAATGGAAAACCCTAAACATCTAAAAACCTAACCCTAGGAGATGAAGCACGAAAATTGTGGGCCCTATTTGGGTAAATTGGTACATCAACTTCTCGTGGACGTAACTTTGGCATACGTCTCTGTTTGACGTGCACCATACATCATTAGAAATATCTATCCAAGGAATACAAATTTTGAGTGAGAAACATCGATCCATGGGCCCATGTTGCTCTAATTTTTCCAAAAAAAGTCATTTAGGGATTCAAAAATGGCCACAGAAGTTCAGGACCCGAAAAACTGTTAAAAATAGTAAACTGTGTTATAATTAAGGAAACTAAAAAAATGAAATAGACAATGGCGGGGCCCCAAGTGGAAAAGGCGAGTGGCCACCTATCCACTTGGATCATGGTTAGATGTTAGTTACAGAAAAAATATTAAAATTTAATACTTTTTATCTAACAAATAAACATTTTATAATTGAAGCCTATTATTTTTTCTATTTGTTTGATTTATCTTTTAAAGTTAATCGTACCTGGAAAATATAATCCCTACTTGTCTTAGTTGTGATGGTTTCTAAGAAAGGAGTTTGTTCCTATTCGTTAGGAGTTGTTTATATGATTCTTAGATTAGTGTTTGATTGAGATATTCATTCAACTAAGTGATTATGTGGTTAATATAGAATTTATATCTTCAACCAATGATTGCTATATATATCTATGAATAATATAATGTAATGTAAGCTTTTTATTGTGCAATCTAGTTTCACAAATTGGTATCAAAGAATGTATGGGCTTGTTCCTTGGCCCCTCCCGGGCTAGGGGAAATAGAGAGTCTGGTAGGTGCATGAAACTCTGAGAATAGTAAATTGTGCTTTTAGTTCACGTTGATGTGTGTACAATAGCCATTTTTCCACCTAATTACGTAAGGAAAGGATTCACAGTGGATTAGAAAGTCATGTACTAAGCTGATTGATAGTCACGAAAGGTGTTAAACCCTATGTGAAGTAGAATTTGGATGTTGAATTCATCTAAAAATGACTCTCAACGTCTAAATTAGATGTAATCTCTATTTATTAACTGATAATGAAAAGGAGAAGGTTGTAAAATTGAATGGAGATGCCTGTGTAGATATATTAATATGTGCAAAAATAATTATTTACTGCAAAAATGGATTGGATGGGGATCTTATGCCCATACTTAAGGTTATTTCACTATTTTTCATCTCAAAGCTCAAGGAGTAGTGAAATTTATTAGACATATTGAAGTCTCACCACATTGGAGGCCTATCGACAAGGAGAAACAAAAATTTTAGCATTTTTGGCATCACAAAGCACGACCTGATCCATGACGCACAATTTGAGTAGTATTTAGCCATGAATATTTTAGGGAAGAGTGTGGAGATATTCATACCTAAGAGTGCGGGAAATTACAATGTTTTCTCACAATAGACACCTGATATTTTGGATGAAATACATGCTTTCATTACAATTTGTTGTCAGGAGACAAGAGACCTCTGAATATGAAATCTTGCAATCTTATAGTACCTTTTTGAGAACTCATCTTCTCCATTGTAGAGAAATTAATCTAGTTTATAGTTTGCATGGCATGTAAATTAGTCATTTATATGTGTGGATTGTGTGGTTTTCAGTTTTTATCTCCAAATTTTGTGATTTATGGTGGGACATTCATTGTTCAACTCTTCATTGCAAATTCAATTTCTGGATTAGTGATTTATTCTAAGAATTTTATCTTGGTTGAAATCAGTTGTGTCTGAAACCATATTAAACTATATTTATATATGATAGTGAATTTTAATGTTCTAAAGCTCCTTATAGAAGGAATCAAGTGTAGGTAAAAGCTTAACATATATGGTTGTCAAGTTAGTTTTCTAGTTGTGGATCTAGGGAAGGATCCCCCATTTGTTGAATACATGGGAATTTTCTTCTGGTGAGGTTATGTGACAACTTGGGATGTTGTTCAGTAATTAAATTTGGGAGATCCATGATTCGAGAGTTCAAGAGTGGAACTCGAGAATCCAACTTTCTGACTACACCTTTATGGTGATTATGAGACATCCCAATGGAGTTAGTATCCTAGAAGACTTCGAATTGATAATGATGGAGAAGTATGCAGTTATAATCATCGACATAACCATGTATTCAAACAACATTTGAGTAGACTGTAGGTTATAGATGTTGGTAACACATGCATTATGGTGGATGGTTTTTCCTTTCTATGGACTTTGAGATATTCTTCTTTATGTTTGTAAACAACAAGACCATAACTATACTTTGCTGATTGAGATTGAGGCAAGTAGTCATTAAGGGGGGTACTTGAAAAATATAGTCCCTACCTGTCTTATTTGTGATGGTTTCTAAGTAAAGGAGCTTGTTCCTATTCTTTGGGAGTTGTTTGGATTATTCCTAGATTAGTGTTTAATTGAGATATTTTCTCAACTAAGTGATTATGTGGTTAAGATAGAATTTCTATCTTCAACTAATGATTGATGTATTTATATATGTGATTAATCTAATGTAATGTAAGTTTTTTAGTGTGAAATTTGGTTTAACAAATCTAGTTTAATATGTGTGAATAAATGTTTATGGTGTTTAATACAATGCAATGATGTATGTTTATCATTTAAATATTTTGGGAAGGATTTTGTATGTATGTATATTTGAGGATTTTATTTTTATATTTTATTTTTTTTCCATAGGGAAAATTGTAATTTTATTATGAGGTAACAAAATTAAATGTAACATCAACTGAAAATATATGCCAATGACCAGCCATGGTTGGTGTTCAGAAATAGAAAACAAAAATCATTAATATACAATGGGGAGAGAAAATTATGTTTTTCTCCCTTTCTCCTTTTCCACCTTCCGCCACGCTCCTTGAGATGACGTGGGGGAGACAAGGGCGGGCTGATTTTCTACTGTAGTTTCTCCAACGTCCTTGTCTGAGTCCGAAGTATCTGAAGAGTATTTTCATTTGTTTCCACGATTTTCTGTTACTTCTGGTACCTTTGTGGGCAGGTCCTGCGTTGTGAGTATTTCAAAAGGATCCCAATCTTCTTTTTCTTGTGCATCCAGAACAATGGTTAACTGCTTGTTCCCATCTGTGGTGGGTGATTCCTCTTCTTCCTCTTTTTCCTCCTCTGTCTCACATGGGGGGTATTCCATCCTTTGGGTGCTTTTATGGCTCTCTTCTTTCTTCGGTCTTCTCTCTTCGCTTCAGAACAGGTGTTTTGAAGATGACTAGTCTATCTGCATACTCTACATCTGAAGGTTGTATTCTAATAGTCTATGTCTTGTATCCATTTTTGTTGTTTGCGTAGAAACTATATGCTTTCTGAAAGCCCTTTGTTGAGATCTACTTCAACACATATACATGTGAAGGTGAAGACTCTCTCCTCCAATATCTGAGTGTCTATTTTGATGTAACGCCTAATGACATTCCCAATGCCTTGAAGGACACTGTCACTCCAGAAATGTAGGGGAAGATTATATTTCCTAACCCAAATTGGAATTCTGGAAACAAACATTGAGTTAGCATCAAAATCTGGGAACAATGGGGTGATGTAAATTCTCTTAGAACCCCAAAACCACGGACCCTCATGTAGTATGTAGTCTCTGATTTCTAAATGTTGAAATTTAACTATAAAGAATCCTTTTGAACAGAGATGTATTTCACACTCCATAGTCTAGTTTTTTAATATCCATTGGAAGAGGTCCATTGGTTTGGGCCAGAAGCTATTGAAACGACATATAAGTGCTTGAGCCTAATAATTATTACGATGATCATCAATCTTAGGTGTATCTATGGCCAGTTGAGGAGTGTGATTTAGTTGCTCTACTATGTAGGGCCTAGGGTCATTTCCGTCTGGTTCTGTTGAGGCATCTTGTTTTTTATTCCCCTGCAATATGTTTTTGAAGGAGGGTCTAGTGTTGTTTTGGTCATGTTTTGAGGTGCTACCTACCACTACTCCACCAAAACTTTTAGGTTTTTCTCGGTCCCATGTTCCTCCTGCTCGCAACCGTAGGTTGAGGATAATGGTGGATAATACTTTATTTTCCCCAACAGGTGTTTTAATAAAAATTTGAAAGCTATTTGTAGTTACTTGATTCCTGGTTTCAGTTTCCGTTTTGTATTCAGCCGCTAACAACACTTCTGGGTCTTTCTGTGGTGGGGGATTCTAGGAAGGCACAGGAATCCGGAGGTACCACAGTGTGTCCCAAGAGACCCACAACCATTGATTTAATCCAGAAAAGGAGGCTCGTAACCACCGGAAGGTGCAGGGTGTTGTGCAACCCAAAAGCTGCCACTATAGGTTCTCCACGTCGGTACCCTCCGAGGTCAGTCCAGGGGGATAGGCATCGTGCTGCGCGATGGTATTTTTAGGTGCAGGTAGCACGATACTCTGGAGAAATAGAACACGATGGTCATCTCCCAGTAATTCCCCTGTTGCAGTCTTCTCAGGTGATTTCCCTTCATAGCTAGGGTTGTACCTGTGGTGCCACAATGAATAGTCGATGCAGCAGAGGCCACTTTGTAGTCACCCATCCACCTTTTACTTACATTGGGCTGGTGCCACATAGGTAAGAAATCCTGGATAGGGAACCCTAACATCACCACTCGCCATCGCTCCTCTCCTCCCAACTTGTACCCTCTATTTTTATATTTTCAATATATAAGAGTCATTATTTATATATCTATTTCTTTTTCGTTTTGGAAATAGTATGATACTGAAAAAAATTATGTCGAAATAATCAGATATCAGTTAATTGTTGTCAACATTTCAAACCCACTATTAGGGTTCATCATCACGACAATAATAAATAGTGTTGAAATGCTCTAGAGATTTCCAAAATAAAAGATTATAAATTCAATCAAAAAAGTAAAAAAATAGTCTAAACGTTAAAAATAAAATATACAAATGAAAATAATAAATATAATAATATTAAATATTCTCATAAACAAATAATATTTTTTTAAAATAAAAGTAAAGTTAGTAAAAAGATGCATTACTAAATTGACTAAAAACAACCAAACAAGGAATAATGACCTTTCCAAAAAGTAAAGGGGAAAATAAAATTTATATATATATATATATATATATATATATATATATATATATATATATATATATATATATATATATATATAACATAACAAAAGAAAGTATACATAAAAAAAAATAATAAAAACAAATAGTTTTTTATTTAAATAAAAGTAAAAGCAAAAAAAAGATAAATTACTCAATTGACTAAAAACAATAGTTAAACTAGAAATAAATAAATAAAAATGACCTTACCAATAAATTAAAGGGAAGGAAAAAATGAAGTAAAATAATATATATATATATATATATATATATATATATATATATATATATATATATATATATGCATGCTTAAAAATAGTAAAAACAAATAAAATCAAGAAAAAAAATCTTATTAAATTAAATAATAAAACCCAAAGAAAATTATAAATAAGATGAAACCAAAATATAAAATATAAAATATATATATATATATATATAGAAAAGATTACATGAAATAATTAAAACAAAAAAACTAATAATTAAACAAAAGAATATGAGAAAGTTATAAAAGTAAATTGAAAAAAAAAATCTCTTTGAGGAAAGGGCACGAATCCAACTCTTTTTTATCTTCCACCCTTCATCCATGTTCAGATTGTTAGCATTCCTCTCAATTTATATAGCGCCTCTTAGCCTCTTAACTTCCTAAGGTGGAAGTGGTCAATTTTTGCAATGACCTAGGATTCTTCAATAGAAACATGATGACCAATCTTTTCTACATGTTCTGCTAAGGCCGACAAGCAAGATGGATTATGCTTCATGTTTGTAGTGTGCTCCTAAATCCTTTTCTTTCTCGATTGAGTTACAAATGGTGTTAAGAGGCTTAAAGGTGGAATGAACCTTATAATTCTTAAGATTAGTCAAAGACCATGTGGACCCTAAGGATTCAAATGGTGTTTACTTAATCCCTTTATCTTGTGGAATGCCCTACATGGGAAAATGGGTTGATTGATCAAGCAAAGTATTCCAGAGCACGCACAGACATCATGCATCATTGATCTTGCTTGTCAGGCTTAATGGAACATGCAAAAACAACTGGTCATGACATTGGTATTAAAGAATCTCAGGTCGTTGCAAAGATTGACCACTTCCACCCTAAGAAGTTAAGAAAAGATATATAAATTGAGAAAAATGATAACAATATTAACAAGGATAAGGGGTGAAAAATCAACAACAATTGGATTCCACCCTTTCCTTTTAGAGCTTATTTATTTATTTATTTTAGTAACTTTCTCATATTGTTTTGTTTAATTATTAGTTTTTTTTATTTTAATGATTTCTTGTTATATTTATTCCTTGGTTAACTTTTATATATATATATATATATATATATATATATATATATATATATATATATATATATATATATATATAATCTCAAATTCTCTATATTTTTAATTTTGGTTTTATCTTATTTGTCCTTTTCTCAATGAGTTTTATTATTTAATTTAATTAAAAAAGTTTGGATTTTATTTGTTTTTAAAATTCATAGTTATTTTACTCTTTTTTTTCCCATTAATTTATGGGTAAGGTCATTTTTAGTTATTTATTCGTTGTTTAACTATTTTTTTTAAAGTCAATTTAGTAATTAATATTTTTTTTATGTCTTTAATTTTATTTTTTATTTTTTAATTATTTGTTTAATTTAATAAGATTTTTTGAGATTTTATTTGTGTTTATTATTTTTTACCATGTATAATTTTATTTATTTTATTTTATTTGTTTTTTCAAATATATTGATTTGATTTGATTTGATTTTCTTTTTCTTTTTCGTTAATTTGTTGGAAAAGTCATTATTCCTTGTTTCATTACTTTTTAGTCAATTTAGTAATTTAGCTTTTCACTTACTTTACATTTATTTTATTTTTTTAATTTATTTGTTTATCGTAATATTTAATATATTATATTTATTTTTTCTATTTTTATATTTTGTTTTTAATGTCTAGATCAATTTTTGAATTTTTGGATTGACATTTTAAATACTTATTTTGTAAATCTCTGCATCTCAACACTATTTATTTTCCTTGTTAGTTTTTTCCCTCCATATTTGTCCTCGTGATGAACCCCAATAGTGGGTTCAAAACATTGAAAACAAATAACTTATATGTGATTATTCTAAAACAATTTATTTTCAATCATGATTAATCACATAAGTTTGATTTCACAAAAATCATATGACACCTAATCCTCAAGATTATGTTTGGGTTAGTGTGTTATGGTGAGCACTTATTAGATTCCAAGAAACTTAGGAAACTAAATTAATGGGTTACCTATTGTATTAATGTGTACACTATGTACATGTTTCTTTGAGATCATTCTTAATATACGTTTGAATTGGTTTCCAATATTGCGTGTTTAGAGTGGTATTAGAGTGGGTATTATCCATTTTGGTGATTGAATTGAGCCACTAGTTTTATATCTTCCTCCTTTCTCAAAAAATAAGTCTTCTGGAGGTAAGAGTGGATCGATTAAAGGTTACCTAGCTATTGTTTTCGTTCACATGTGCACTTTCAAATGAACTGGTTGGATAGTCAAAGGAGACTGATGCAAGTCAATGGCTGTAAAATTAACATCTTCACCTCAATGTAAAGTAAATGAGATAAGCATTGTAAAATTATCAAAAGCATAAAGTCTCTGGGTTTAACAGTCAAATGCAATTGAAGGTGTTGTAAAATACTCCTAAAGTGCTAAAATTATATTCATTTGTTCTGGGCATTCAAATTTGTATTGGAGAGATGATATTGATTTAATGTTATTTTATGAGATTAGAGTTTATTTTGTAAGTCAAAACCAGTCTTAAGGAGCCACATTATTGTTTTTAGTATTTCTCGAAGTACTAATTTATGCAAAAGAGGGGTTTGGAATGAGTTTACTTTGTCTTAAATTAGGGTTGTCCAATCCATCTTTATATACAAAGGGTTTTATTTTGCATTCTTTTTATTACATTGTTTTGTCGTCATGATATCTCTTATGTATTTTTAATTCTATACTTCCACCAAGCCCTAATACACGGTCAAGCTCATCTCTGATTGGCACCATAGTGGCCATCACTAGAGAATATAGTAGCAACATAGACACAGAAACCCTCCTCGTGCATTTTCCCATAGAGTCTCTCTTGAAACATATTCTGAGTTTCGTTGATGATTAGAGGAAGAAAGAACATAATGGATGGGGTCTCCTTAAGAATGGAGAGAAATATTCACATGCACGTTGTTGAGTAGCCCTTTAACACAATTAAGAATCCTTGTTAGACTTGCATTGATACTACTGCAACGAGATTCAGAGTTGTAGATAAAGTTGTTTTTATTTATGCTCTATGAGAGTGACCATGATTGCATTTTTCTGGCATGCTGAGATTTGTGAACTGCTATGCTACAAGTTTGAAGATTTCTCAAGTGAGCCTGATTCAGAGATAATTATAGTTTACCGATACAACCTAGAGTCTGAGTTTGAAATCAGATTTATATTTGTAGACAAAGTTTTTTTTAATTATTCTCCATGAGAATGAGCATGATTTCATGTTTTTGGCATGCTGAAATTTGTGAAGGAACACTTCTATGAGAATAGGAAATGTTCTAGAAATTGATTTGATAGTTCCAAAGTTGGCTTGTTTGAGGAACTTCTATGATAGTTCCAGAGTTCATGGTCATCCTTAAACCATCACTGGTCGAGACCTTGATTTCTCCCATATTTTTTTTATCGTTTTTGGTTTTCTCTTAAAAATCACCATCCTTGGTTTGTGGTCATCCTTGAAAATCATTTCTATGAGACATTTAGCTCTTAGCTGAGGTGCATTTTTTCATTTTTAGCTCTCATTCTTGGACTCGGATACATTCGCTTAGATTAAGGGGGGAATGTTATATAACTAATCATCGGGATTAGGTTTGGGTTAGTGTGTGTTATTGTAAGTATTTAATGGAGTCCAAGAAAATTACAAACTGAATCAATGATTTACCTATTGTATTAATATGTACATTATGTACATTATTCTTTGAGATCATTATTAATAAACATTTGAATTGGTTTCCAATATTGTGTGTTTATAGATATGTCCTTATAGACTTAATGAATTTAAGGGGGGATTGAAATCAATCATTGTCTTCTTCTTTTTGTTGCATTTAATTATGCAAGGAGCTACTACTCTACGATCTCATGCCTGTTTGAGATAACCAAACTAAAAAATAGAATGGCTAAGACAATCTAATAACAATCCCTAATCTAGATGGCCATGCATGAAGTTTCGATGTAATTGCTAATGTTACAGAGTATGAGCAAGTACCTTTCCTCCTCACAGGTTAGTGAATGGTTTTGGGCCTCATGCACAATTCTTTCACTCTAGTCAAATGATCTCTTTCATACACTCTTGATCCAAAGCCTACACATAAACACAATGAAACAAAGATGACAAGATATCTTTAGCAGAATATCACCATCTTAAAACATCTAGAAATCACACATAAATTACTGCAAAAGTGATATAAGGGGAAGGAAAATAGAGTTTTATTAACCACATAAGTGAAAGTACATCAATAGATCTTCCATCAAATGATATCATCTCCTCAATCTTGTATCATGGTATTCTCGCTGAATACAACAGAGCTCTCGTGCTATAGTTTGGATACTCTATCTTACCCCTTTTCCTCTTGGTGAGATTATAAAGGCTCATTCTACCCTACAGGAGAATGTATCTAGACACCTAGGAGCTTGAGAAGTTAGGAAGCTTCTGCAATAATGGACCCCTAGCCAAATCATACACAAGTGGGTCAAGTTGATTTCCTTGGGAATGGAAAAATTTAGAAACCTTTTTCACAATTATGAGCTTTTTCTCAATTTTCTCAATTTTGAAACAAATATTATATCATAATTGTAATATTTTGGAAAATTAATTATGAGAAATAACTCAATCACATAAATACACCCTTTTAACATGGGATAAATATCACAGAAGTAAAACAAAAGGTGAAAAGAGATGCACTTTATCCAAACAACCGAGATAAGTTGATATTGGGTTTCTCTCACTATAATGGAGTGGAAAATAAGGTTATAATGAATTCCCCCTAATGCATGAGAAACTGATGGTTGAAATGCATTACGATAATACTCAAATATCAAAATTTTATGACACAACCAAGATTACAAAGCTTGATCGGAGGAACTCAAAATTTGAAGTGTGGACTCTGTTGAAAACATCTGTGAGGTAGGCATACCCATGCTCAGTCATAATAATATGTTAAACATGGCCATATAGAAATACATATTGGATCCATGTGACATTACAAATAGAGTATAGCCACCAGCAAATACAATGTGTATCTATGTCACAATATGCATCAGTAGGACTATGAACACATGACAGATAGAGAAGTGCCCTAGGATAATACTCAAAGTACATAAATTATACATAACTTAAATGCAACCTAGGAAGGATGCTATATAAGAGTAATATGCCCCTAATCCAGGGTCTTCAACATAACCCCTGTGGAACGAATCTACATCATGAAAATATATGAGCTGAGGTCAACATGGTAGAAACCTCATGATTATTGTCCAATTAATAAAACCAGTAACAGATGCGAGGGAATCCACCAATGAGTAAAATGGACCCCAGTGCACCTAGTATAGTCCACTAAGTGTGAATAAGTAATTTGACGTCAAAAACCAGTGAACTCGACCAATTAGGAACGAATGGTGTAAACCCATTGTCGATCATGAGGAAGCCCTCCACTAAGGTCTACAAGCTCTAAGGCACTAATGTTTCCTATATCAAGCTCCTATATTATGAGTTGAAGTAAACAAGAGAATATCCATCGAAGGAGGGCCTTAATGTATCCCCCATCAATCGACATGAAATAGATGAGGATGATGTAATGTATGCATGAAGTCATGAAGCAATGAAGTACAACTGACATAGGTATGGCTAAATTAGTAACATCAATAGGCTACTACAGATGGCTGACACAGGTTGAGACTTCCCTTGAATACATAGCGACATGACAAAAGAGTCACTTGGCAGCATCAATAATGAGCACAATATGATATCATGCAATAATGCAAAAGGCATCATGCAATTACGCAGGAGGCATCGAGGTATGCTCCATATGACTGGAAGATTAACCAACCAGAGGATTAGTTAGGCTCATATGTATGGTATGACTCCTAGGCAAGCTAAAACCCAACTGTGAGATAAGGAAACATATAGTGTCATGTTCATGGGTGATGCAGCTGACGTTTCGATTTGATGACTAATGGAAATAAATGTTTCATCCCTTATCTTTTTATAAGTTCCTTTTTCGTAAATTTGTCCCCCAAGCCCAAAAAAGAGATAAAATCATACAAGGGAGAACTTCCTAGCAACAGTAGACTAAGGTATTCCTTTTTCATAACTAGTCTATTCTAGTCTGGAAAAGGGTTACACTTATATTGGGTAGAAGAATCTTCAATTAATTTTACGAGCATGAAGGAGGAAATTTGACTGGGAAATCTTTTCTAAATTAAGGAGTCTGAAAATATCTTAAATGGAACTTCTCTTCAAGGAACGAGTGGTATAAGGAGTAGCAACTAGTTCTAGTAATGATGGAATTTTTCATGACATAGTGAGTAAAACAAGCTAGCTAATAAGACCACTCATCGTAGAGGTTCCTCCAAAACGGTAAAACACCAAGTGAAAGTGAATGGTAGGCCAAGTAGATGATGAAAATTGAATGAAGAAACCAAAGCTCATCATGCAAAAGGCTAATAACAGTGGAAATCATAAGGGAAAAAGTGTGGTAGAATCCTCCTGGGGTATAGCTAGAAATATGACAAAGAAGATGACATGAGGCTCAAATTCTAATTCATGGCGGGTCAGAAGGAGGGATTGCGAAAAGAAGTAAAAATGACTGCATGAACACCAATATGGAAAATAGGATGATAGCTAGGGTATCCATGATCAGGTAAGTGCTACCGCCAAGCAACAACATGCATAACAGAAAGAGGTTAAATTCATAACTTGATGGGGTCGGACATAAGGCATAGTGATGGTACTGATGGTCAATAATGCATTGAAGATGATGATATGTGACCTACACCTACATGCTAGGTTCAAAAGAAATGTACCTAAGGTCCATGGATGTTGCAATAAAATCTCCACCCTATCCTGTAAAAACCATATAGAAATTCTAGACCCACAGTTAAATCACATAATGAAAGAGATAAAACATGGATATGGTAAAACGAGGACCATATAATTTTTTAGTTTTTTTCAGTTTTATAATTATTTTTTTATTTTTGGCATAAAAAAGGCATGAAAAATACTCACATCACACACCAAAATAAAAATATATAAAGCATCACACTCCTATGTAATATATGTACAAGCACAACACAATCCAGTAAGTCATGCTAAAGTTTTCCCATAGCTGGGCATAGGCCAATGATTCTCATACATGAACTCATGGAGGGTAAGGGGACCATATGGCTCACTAATGTGAGGCCATGCTAAAGGAATTCAAAGTTACCATTCTAAAAAGGTTGGCCATGCCAGGGAAATTCTAACATAGTCGCACTCTCAAAATTAACCTGAGGACATAAGGGAGGATCAAGACATAAAGGAGGTACAAGATGCTCATCAACAAGTGGTAAGGATTTTGACGATTCATTGGCAAGTTCAGTAGTGGAATCCATAGACTTGACTCAGTCCAGGGATGGCACGTCCAAAGAAGGAAGATGTTGTGCCCCCTGAATCGTTCCAAAATTTATGTTTCCAAACTCTACTTATTCCAAATCGGGGAGACTAGAGGTAGTAAGAGGCATAACCTTCCTATGATTATCAATGGATATATCCATGACCTCCAATTTGACTAACTAGGGAGGTTTTTCTTCGAGGGAGTCATTTCGAATAAGTGGAGGAGCAACTCATTTGGGAAAAATAACATGATCATATTCAATGTTGGGATGGAGTTTCTGACCAGCGTCAGGAGGTACTGACGTGATTTTCTGGGAGTAAATCTCTTCCACAATAGGTGGCATAGGATTCTCACTAGCTTAATAAAATTCCATAATATTAGGAGACACCACCCAAGGATCAAGAGGTTTATGGGGTCCACGGGTGTCAAAAGAGATCATATGCATAGGAACCTTAGACGAAGAGATATAGGGAGTGTTGGGAAGGGGTAGCTGAGGGAAAACTCACATAAGAGCTTAACGTTTGAATAAACCTGCACCAATACTGTGGAAATGACTCGTGTTATCTCCCACAAGTGGGACTGAATTCCCTGTAGCGGATATTTGAGTCGATGGCACATAATATTCTAGTTGGTAAATGGTCACAATATTTCCTTCATGTGGAAATCAAAGGACATGAAATAAGGTCTATACCACAATGGTCATGGAATGTATCATCATAAATACACCATACATTTCCTCAAGCATAGAAGTTATATAGGTTTCATAATGGAGGAATCATGCACTGAGTTTGGGATGTGATATGTATGATGCATAAAAAATATGGGATGTAGAGTTTACGTAGGTGTTAGAGTGGAGTCTATGTAAAGGAAATGGTCATGTGGTTCCTATGCATGTTAAGGAATTAGGAACAAGAAATAAAAAAAGTGTACCACTAGTGTGGGGTCCTTGTTGTGGAATGACAATAAGAAAGCTAATACAATATATAGAGCATGGATTCTACAACATTTTTCTACATATCATATGAAGAGAGTTAGAAATATTACTAAATATATGATTGTTAATATATGATGTGGAAATGTGTATGGATATCATGTATACTATGAAGGAAAGTACAATGAAGAAAACAATCTCTTCCTTCAACATATTCATGAAATAGAGGGTGAAGCAAAAGGACTAACATTAAAAATTGGCATCAACATTTGGTATCCTTGTTTCTCCTACTAAGTAGATACTGTATTCATTCCTTAGGGAAAGGGTTATGTAGAAATACTATTTTCTCTAGGGAAGGGAAGTATTATTAAGGGGGTGGTACCCCCTGTGGAGGAGTAGAATCTTAATAGGGAATATCTTCCTTTATGCATTTAAAATTTGTAATATGGGTACAATGATGTGTGTAATAAATGTATTCACCACTCAAGGTGGAAGGGAGTTTAGTGTGTGTCCAATTGTTTTTCCTTTTATTTTATTGTATTTTATTGCTATAATTTTGGTTTTGATTACTATGAGAGCCCCAACCATGGTTCTCATGTAACATACATTATAAATGTATCATATATGTTGGGGTATCTTTAATTTAGTAGAGTGGCAAGATTAAACGCTGCAGAGCCTACATTAGAACCACTTTGGGATTCTAGGATCTAGCCCTCCTGAATCCAGAGAGGGATCTCTCTATAAATGCAAAGATTGATTTATATTTTAAGGTTTTAGTCTAATATTAGGATAGTTATTAAGAACAAGGGTTTTTGTTTGTTTGGTTGGGTGTGGTCTTTAATTGAGTGGAAAGTCCTAAAAATAAAAGGTTTTCATAGGGCTGAAGGTGTGAATAATCAAAACAAGGTTCAGCTGATAGGATAGGTATGAAACAACACTTAATCCATTGGGCTATGGAGTCATAAAAGGTTTTAATTGTACAATAGTTTTCGAGAGTGGTCCATGGGGCAAGTCATCTATAAAAAAGGATCTCTTTAGATTAAATGATGGAGTGGAACATTAAAAGTGTTGAGAAAGGGGAAAAATCCAATAATCTCAACAAGGATTTATCAACTTACCCTACAAGAAAAGCCTTTTTAAGCAACTGTTTGAAACCAGCCAAAGGACAGGACTAACCATAGACTTATTTGGACAAGCTTGTATTAAAGCTAAATTATCAGACAACAATCCAGTAATCTCACTAGACTACTTTCAAAAGGGATGAAAACATATAAGAAAAACAAAGTGTAGCTTAAGATTAGGTCAGATACTTTAAAATCAAAGCCTACTTTTAGCATACTCTTAGGGAAACTTTCAAACCACCTTTGGAGAAAGAACTAGAAGACAGGGCAAACCATAAAATTTTCTATTTTAACTCTACTTAGCATGTAATGAAAATATCATTCAAGAACAATGTTTAGAGTTTAGACAGTAAGACATGGGCTCACCAACATTCCTTGACTGTTTGGATTGTATTAAATCATTCTTAAATACACAATTCGAGGAAAACATAAAGATAAAACTTATCAGTGAGAGTAGGGTAATTTTAAGAGTAAATCCTAGCTCTATATTTGTTGTTCTTTATCAGAGAAAAATGGACAATTTTATGGAAAACATAAGAAGGAAAACAAGTACAATGAGAGGTACATCACCAATGATATAGACCAGGATCCCACGAATCATCTTGTATATTGATGTCAATCCAGTTACATACTTCAAGTCCAATGTTTTAGTACAACAACAACTTTTCTTCTCAGCCTAACTTCTTTGATTACAAACAAAGCTTCAATAGCCTCTGAGAACTATTTACATACAGAAAGTTTCGAGTAGCAAGTATTACATCCAAGTCCAACAAAAAACCTTTACAATGTGCTCATCAAGGATTTTTTATAAGAAAATGAGGAGGTGGAAGAGTTTTAGGGTTAGATATCGTTAATTCCATACTAAATGCAAATCCTAGCCTTGAAAACCATGCAAGGCATAAGGTAGAAAAGCATTCAATTTACAACTCTATTTCATTAACTCTGTTTTCTACTTTTTAGGCTTTGTGGGTGAAAAGATTGAATTTAAGGCTCTTTTTATCTTTTTAAAATGACTTTACTGAAAGTTTAAAATATGTTCTTTTGTTTGTAATCACTATCAGCTATCTTTGGCCTTAATGTTTCTGACTGAGATTTGATCTGGGTATTCCTTTGAGGCAGAGAGTTGCAAGGTGGCAATTTTGGTAGCTAGGGGATTCAATTAGCCCCTTCGATGTGGCTTTCGAGGCTTTCTTCAACTGATCTGATTCTCTGTTTCATAAACACAGTGATTTATCTTTGGATCTGTGTTTAGGCTTGATTAAGCCATAATATTCATGTTCGGGTCTTCATTCTGATACACTTTGCTATTTTACTTTCACTTGCATAAGTGGTTGTCCGTCATAGGAGGGTTTCTTCGAGGGTCGGGGATCATGATCCACCGATTTAAATATGAATTTTCAACTTGCTGGTTACTTTCTTCATTGATTTATGCCACAGAATCGTCACCCTGTGATCGTTTGGTCAACTATTTGTGACTGTAGAAGCATACAGAACAACACCTTTAAACCCTGCAAAACACACAAACTTATTATAATGCCCTGCGATTCGTGGTAAAACTGCGTTCAAAGGTTTCAATGGAAATGATAAAAGTTCTTGAGGATGGGGAAATGTAATGGTGAAGGAAAAAATCCTGGCAGAAACAACTAACCAGGTGAAGATTTGAATTATGTTGAAAATTTGGGGAAAGGTGGTTTCGGGAAAACCATCAGTGGTTTTCGCGCAACATTTGGGGGGGTAGGTAGTATTAACTTTTGGAACATGATTCCATTTATTAGTTGACACGTGGATTTCAAAAACCATTTTTATCGCGCAGAAGTAGCGCACTGCAGGGAGGGGTCAAAAATTATGCGATATGGATTGTTGGCCATCAGATGATTGTCGGGAGATCAGACGGTGCAGGTGGAACATGATGAATGGAAAGCTACAGGGTTGAACACATGGGAGGGGTCTAGGATGACGTATGGTTTTGTTGTGTAGTGGATTCGTGTTTCGGTTATCAGGTTAAGTCCCGATCGTAGGATTTTAAGAATGAACGGTTGAGATTTAAAGATGAGGCGAAGAATTTTGAAAGGAGAAAAGGGACGGGAGGAAAAAAGGTAAAGGAAGGGAGGCTCGATGGTCGTTGATCTCTGCAGATCAATGGTCCACATATATTTAAAATCGAAATGTCAGGGAAATGAAAAATAGAAGGAAATAAGGTTTCGAAAAGGGTTTTTAGGCCTTTAAGCACCCGTTTGCGAGGCTTATATTATATGAGACGGGGGGCTAAAGGAAATAAGCCCTCAGGGGCTTAAATTCCTTATAGTGCTTAGAAGACCAATTTTAGGCCAGAAACAGGGATTTCGAAGCCAAAAGAGGGTCTCGATAGGTGAGATAAGGGTTTTTTTAACCAAATGAAAGCGGGATATAAGGTTTAAAGAGGATTAGGATGATTTGAAGGTTAATATGAAGGTATATGGAGGGATTTTATGAAGGGAATAAGGGTTAAAATGGAATTGTTTGTGAGTGAAAGGAGGAGTGAAATGATGGAAAATGGAGCCTCTCTAAGCAGTCTTTCTTGGTAAATAGCCAGGTCCTTAAGGGCTTTAAGTGAAACAGCAGTGAAGATTAATTTCAAGGACAAAGATCATCATAAGACTTCAAGAACTCATAATTTGGACAAGAATTGTTTCTTGAAGGCTAAAAGGATTTAGCCACCATTTGATATGACAAATTTTTATAGGTGGCTAACAGTGGCTCCACATGGGGATGGCATCTTCTTGAAGGTGTCAAGAATTTCAGACAATTTTCTCTGGAAGCTGATCAGTGCCTTGCACTTTGATAATATTTTTATCAGCTGCTAACAAAAATGATTACAAATTTTTACATCAGCAGAAAATATTTCCTAAACATCTACCTACACAACCTAATTCCTAACATTTTTTCTTCAGAAGGTGCACTTTGACTTTCGAACCTTCTCATCAATCATTTTATTCTTTTATCAAGAACATAAAACTAGTCTAAGTATACTCTTATTCCTCCATGAGTTCAGATTAAGAAGTTGAACTCATAAGTTTCTCTACCTAACTACTATATGTCAGATTTAGACTGTATGACAGAGATTTAGACTGTATGACAGACTTCCTTCTCTATTTTCTAAAACATAAATTTAAAAGTAGCCAAGCCAGGATTAAGCAGTCTGACTTGTTGTGGCCTATGGCATAAAAACAAGCTGCACATAGACTAAAATTTGCAGAAAATTTAAAGCAAAACAGTGAAGGCTTAAGATCTGAAAATCAACAACATCCTTCATTATTCTTCAACTCTGGTTTTGATTTTTTTTGAGCTATCTTCTCTTTCTTTTTTGGTTCAAGTTTTGAGCTTTTTAGAACTAGTTCTTCATCAATCTCATAGGTTCAAAATTTGAGCTTGTTTGAACCTTTATTTTTCTATACTAATCTACCGTACTGATAAGCCAAGATTGAGTTGTTTGGAAAATATGATTCACTAACCTATCAGCAGTAAATTTAAACTTATCCAATCATTATTTGATTGTATGATTGAATAGAAAGTGTTTCTAGTGGTAGTGGCATTTAATCTTGCACACTTTCATATTTTATTTCTCTTTTTGGTATGGGGTTGTACCTTTCTTGTTTTCATTCTGCACTCTTTTCTATTTTTATTGTTTTTGTATTTTTCTTTTTCTAACTTTGAAAGCAGCGATATATATGGTATTTAAAATGAGGGAAAATAAAAAAGCTTCAAATTGGTACAGTTAGGAAAAATAATGTTTGAGCATCCTGCCATTGACGGGACCTACAAAAATTTTAGTTCCATTCACTTCCTGCAAGAAATAAGCATTATTACCAGCAGTAGAATGAATGAGATAAGGGCCTAGCCATAAGTTATCAAATTTTCCATGTTTGCCCTTATCTTCTCTCCTGGAATCCCACTTCAAAACTTGGTCACCAATGCTGAAATCACTGGCCTTTGTCCTTTTATCAAACAAATTCTTGATATTTTCTTGCTTGTGTAGTGCTCTGTTATAGACTTCCTCCTTGGTTTGTTGAAGATGTATAGTCTGATGTATTCTCCTTGTCATATCATTTTCTTCAAACTGTACTTCTTGGATCAGCTTCATGACTGGCACTCCTAGAATGGTTGGAAAAATTGCATCTGCTCCATAAACTAGCTGATAGGGAGACGTTCCTATTGATTTCTTAAGTGTTAATCTATTAGCCCATAGTGCATGTACTACCTTTCTGTGCCATGATTTTTTATTATCTTCTATCAACTTTTTGATTATATTCACCAAACTTTTGTTTGAGGATTCTGCCAATCCATTACCTTGTTGGTCATAAGCAGTAGAATGGACCAATGAAATCTGATACTTATGAATGAATTCAACCATATTTTTGGATCCAAATGCAGCAACATTGTTAGTGATGATCTTCCTAGGATAGGAAACTCTAGATAGGATATGATTTTCAAGGAATTTTATGATAACAGAGTTAGTGGCTTGCCTAGAAGGGACGACTTCTATCCATTTGGTAAAATATTCTGTTGCAGTGAGGATCCATCTATGTTGGGAAGATGAGGCTGGATGGATTTCCCCAATAAAGTCTAGACCCCACTGTTGAAAAGGAGCTTCAACAGTGATTGGATGTAAAGGTAAGGGAAGCATTTTTCTTTTGTCTTCAAAGAGTTGGCATTTGTGATAGGCAATAATCATTTTGTGGACATCTTGAAAGAGGGTGGGCCAATAGTAACCAACTCTAAGGATTTTATTGGAAATTTTCTTCCAATTTCTCCTTCATGTAATTCATGCTTGATCTTATCTACATCATTCTCAGGCAAAAATTTAAGCAATAATCCACTAGCATTTTTCCAATATAGACATTTATCCAAAATGCAGTAATTAACAGCTTTCAACTTTAAAAATCTTGCCTTTGTTTTATACAAACCAGGAGGTGCATTTAAATTGAGCAAAACATATAAAATATCATCATAACAAGATGAAAACAGAAAATGATCTTCAATCATGGGAGTTGACAACTCCTCCTGTTCATCTAATGCATCTAACATGTTTATATCAGGAGCTTCAAAATTAGACTCAGCCATTAATCTCGCTAGTCCTTGGCCCTTTATGAGCTTAGTGGGCTTGATTTTTAAATCATATTCAAGTATCACAACAATCCACTTTCCTCTTTTTCCATCTAGATGCTGGGTTAAAATGTTTTTAACAACTAAATTTGGCACAAATGAAATTATATGGGAATATAAAATGTAAACTCTAAAGTCCTTTAAGGCTTTGACTAAGGCAAAGGCTTGTTTTTCCATAATATTGTACTTCAGAGGTGCATCTATTAATGCCTTACTAAAGAATGCAATTGGCGGCTCTTGTCCCTTCAAGTTTTTCTGTAATAGGACAACAACCACTGTGTGTTCTAATGCAAATGAAAAAATGAAGAAATCTTTTGTAAAATCAGGACTAATGAGAATTGGTGTTTTGGTTAATGCTTGTTTTACCAGTTCAAATGATTTCTTTGCTTCTAAGGTCCATTTAACTCCTTCTTGCCTTTTCAGCATGTTTGTTATGTTTCTAAGGAGTTCAGCTAGATTGGGTATGAGCCTTCTCAAGAAATTAATCATCCCAATGAAATATTGAAGTTCCCTGATGTTTCTAGAATGGTTGATTTGCAATATACCATCAATCCTCTTTGGGTCTATCTTTATCCCTTCTTCTGATATGATGTGTCCAAGTAGTTTTCCTTCTTGGAGACCAAACATTGTTTTCTTTGTATTTAAAGATAACCCATATTTTCTGCACTTCTCAAAGACTTTTCTCAAGTGTTCTAGGTGTTCTTCGTCTATTTTGGAAAAAACAATGATATCATCAAGGTAAATAATGATGAAGAAGCCTAATTCTTATGAGAATGCAATATCCATGGTTCTCTGAAATTTAGCACCAACATTCATTAAACCAAAGGGAATTTTCACATACATGAAAGTATCCCAAGGTGTAGTAAAGGTTGTTTTGAGTTGATCATCAGGATGTACCAGAATTTGATTGTAACCTGAGAAGCCATCTAGTAAAGAAATTCTTCTAGAACCAACTACCTTTTGTAAAATGTGATCCATCGTGGGTAAAGGGTAGTTTTCCTTTAGTGAGGCTTTCTTTAAGTTCCTAAAATCAATTCAAGGCCTTATTTCTCCTGTTTTCTTCCTAACTGACACAAGATTAGATACCCAATCTGAATATCTAACAGGGACTATAATTCCAACATCATACATTTTCTTAATTTCTTTCTCAACCAAGGGTAATTGAACAAGGTTTATTCTACGCAATTTTTGTCTATAGGGCTTCTGGTTTTCCTTGAGGGGTATCTTATGATGAATTATCTCTGTGTCATATGATTTTAGATCCTCATAGCTCCATGCAAAAACATCAAAAAATTCTCTAAACAACTCAATATATTTCAGTTTGATGTGATCTAGCAATGTTTTAGACAGTTTAATCATTTTTGGCTTCAGTTCACTGCCCATGTTACATTCTTCTACTTCAGTTTCAACAAGTTCTAGTTTTGGTTTTTTGGAAACATCATTGAAATCAAATAATTCTTCTAATGGGACCAGTCCTTTTGGCAAGCTTTGAGTGTTAGATTGCAACATCTCTAAGTCTTATTTTTCTAAATCTGTACTAATTTGTGTTGTATGTTTAAGTTTATTAGATAATAGATTTATATCAGCAACCTTTGGAGACTTTACTTCTTCATCAAGTAGATTTTCTTCAATAGGACAGTCATTTTCATAATCTAAATCTGAACTTTGTATCTCAAATTCATTTCTAGACTGTAAGAAGTCTTCTATTTGTTTATATCCCTCAAATACCTGCCAGTATTTTTCATTTTCTGGAATGGCTGGTTTGTATTTCTCTTGAATTGTGTGTTGTTTTCTTTCGCAAGGCCTTTTGCAAGTACTAGCAGAAATGGCCAATGCATTAGCAAGTATATTTTGGTTTCTGGGGACAAAAGTAAGTTCATACTCCTCAAAAGTTTTGAGTAAATCCAGGGTATCATTCCTATAGGCTCTCAATATGGGATGTTTTCCAGTGTATTCCCCATTAATTTTCCTAATTAATAATTAAGAATATAAATGAACAATTATTCTTCCGGCTCCTAATTTTTTCAATAAATGCAAGCCTAGAAGGAGTGCGTCATATTCAGATACGTTAATAGTGCATTGAAAATTCAATTTATATGAGTGTACTTCAGTATGATTGCTCATTTTATTGTGAAGCCACACTCCTGCACCTGCACTATTCTTACTGTGAGAACCATCAAAACTCATACTCCAAATAGGACTAGTTTCAAATTTACTAGTTTGACTAGTACCCTCTTTATCTTTTGTGCTTTTAGATTTTCCTTGTAAGCCAGTACTATGTTGAACTTGGTTTAGTTCCTCATGTTATTAATTATGTTGAGGACTCTTTTCTTGACTTTCGAAGTTGATAACCAATGGATGATTGTTTTGTAGCCCTAGACCTGTGATTAGTTCGTTGTAATTTTCTGATTTGGCAAACTGTCTTGATACCTTTGTCTTGTATTCCTCCTTTTCTCTGTCTGCCACTATGTTCCAGTGAGGGGTGGCGACTAATTCAGTTAAGGTTTCTTTCTCATTAAATGTTTCATGATCAAAGAGAATAAATGATTCAAGGCATGTATGCACAGAATAAAGGGGATAGTTTTTCGGTCTCTCTTGGCTACTAACCATGTATTGCATGTGAGATTCCCTATAAATTCTTCTAGTTTGATTAAAAATAGGGATGGTAGCATATTTCATATCCATTTGCATTGTTCCTTGTAACTTAGCTCCCCATGATCTTGATAACAACATACCATATTTGGGGGGTACATCAGCCACTACAATATCCATCACTAAACACTTGGCTGGTATTTGAGCTAAGTTTACACAAAGGTATTTGATCAAACCTAAGCGTTTCACTCTACTGGAGTCAAAGGAATATAGATCTTTGTATGGTCTGTTGATTTCAAGGCCTAGAATTTCCATTACTTCTTTAGGTATTAAGTTGTGAGAGGCCCCTGAGTCATGCATAACATTGTGTAAAATTTTGTCATAAATTTTCAAACTAACATAAAAAGGAGGAACTAGCCCTTCTTGGTATCTTCCTTCAATCTTAGGACCAAATAAGAGCTCTGGCTAGTCATCATTGAGGTTGAGAGTGTCATTATTCTCTCCTATGTTGAAGGCTTTCAAAATTTGTGATCTATAGACATCTTGGGTGACTAATTCAGTGAGGGGAATAGAAATTTTAATCTTAGCAATTTCCTGTTCCAAACTAAAAGGCAACTGATTTTTTTACAATGTTTGGTTCAGCCTTGTTAATCACCACTTTATCAGTGAAATCAGCTTGCTGATTTCCTCTATTTACATTGGTCAAAATCGTTTTGATAGGAGCATTAGCTGAAGTACTAATGTTGCTAAGGTCTGCACTCTGTTTTTCATTAATTTGAGTTCCTTTCTCTTTGGTTTGATCAGAATTTAAAACCACTATTTTGTCCCTTTGCTTAAGGTTTTTGGGTTTTCTCACAGGGCTGTTTTTTGTAGAATTGTCAGAGCTTTTGTTCTTGGGAGCTTCCTGATTCTTTTTACTCCTAAGGTCATATTATTTTGGAGTCTCTATGATGACATTTTCCAGCTCTTGATAATAATGTTCATCCTCTATTCTTTCATCATCATAGGGTGTGTATATACCTTTTTTTCTATTAATAGGAACATCAAAGTGGTCACTACCTACTCCAAGCATGTTAATGTCATCTTCCTCTATTTTTTCAATTGTTTCTTCAACCTCACTTGCATAGTTTTGATGAAAAGGAGGTATAATCTCCTGATTAGAGTCTCTTGGTCTATTTTGAGGTTGGTTTCTCTTGAAATTCTGATTTTGATTTTGAGATTGATTTATGTTTTGGGGAGCTGATTGGTTTTCTCTAGATTGTGCTCTCTCAAGTATGCTCATCTTCTTCATCATTTCCTCCATCATTATTTCCATTTTAGAGCTAGATGTGGAGGGTGCAGATTCCTCCCTAAATGATACTTTCTTTTCATTCCTCATCTGCACTCTTTTCTCAATCAAATTCACTTCCACAGCAAGAGCTCCCTTTTGCATGTCTTCTAAAGGCAAGGGGTCTCTTTCTCTTAGTTGATGTGCCATTTCAAGATCAAATCCTTCAGGAAATTTGGCCAAAGCTGAGCCTTGTGGAGGTTTCAAGTCTGGGGGTAGGGCATTATAAACACTATTGAACCTAGTGTAATAATTTTGAACACTTTCCCCAGTGTTTCTTTTGAGGTTGTTGTAATCTGAAAGCATTTGGAGAGGGCTTTTTCTAACTTCCCACTTGTTTAAGAATGACTAATGGAGGGCTTGGAGGCCATTAATACTATTATGGGTTAAGCCTTTGAACCATTTTCTTGCTTCTCCCCCTAGAATTTGAGCAAAAAATCTGAGTTTGACAGTTTCATCATCTATCTCATTTCTATCAAAGTAGTCATTCATCTTGTCCATGTGTTGTGAAGCAATAGTAGCACCACTGGCATCATGTAGTGGTATCCTTGACTGATAGTCCTGTGGCAGATTGACTAAAGGTAAAGGAAGGACTAGAGGGGCATACCATGTTGCCATGATAGGAGGTTGTGGGAAAAAAGAGGGGTTTACAAGTGGAGGGGGTTGATGGAATAGGGTGGTTTGAACAGTGGGTGTATGGATAGTAGAAGTGGATGGACTAGCAAGAGACTGTTGAGCAGATCTAGGATGAGAGAAACCAAAATTATGAAGGAAATGCAAATCAGGTGGGGTAGTTTCTCTGCTACTGGGATGTTCACCTCTATTTGGGGATGAAGGTGGAGACTCAAAATATATCTGATCTATATCATCAAGTGACCTAGTTCTAAATGGGTTTCTTATGTCAACTTGTGAATCTTGTAGAGCTATAAGATTTTTATGAACAGAATTAGCTCTATGGAGTGGCCTAAGAATAGTTGAAGCTTGAGCCTTAGGGGATTTCCTAAGTATACTTTCAGGATTATCAACTATCTCAGGAGGATTCGGGTCGGGATGGGCTCTAGTATGAAATATTCTAGAAGCCACTATGCTATGTTCTTAGACCTAATAAATGGAAAATTTTAACCAAGTATGACAATCTTTAGTAGGCTAGCTGATCTTTACTAAGAAAAATTTAATCCTCAAAGTCTTCTCTACTGAGTCTTAAATGATGTAATGATAAAAGGTTTCCCAGTGGAGTGCTTGGAAAACCAAAGAAAATCAGCAGACCTACTGATCTTTAGTGGAGTCACCAGGTGAAGGGTTTTTACTTGATTTCAGTGCTTGAATGTTGTTCACCATCAACAATCAAAAACCACTCTAGACAGACACTTGGTTCATTAGTTAAAAATGGGATTATATGAGTTGTGAAGTTATCTATTACTTCAGAAAGTCCCCAGTATGGTCTCCATAAATGTTGGTGTCTCTGTATTTAGTAGATTCTCAAGACTAAACGCTGCAGAGCCCACATTAGAACCACTTTGGGATTCTAGGATCTAGCCCTCCTGAATCTAGAGAGGGATCTCTCTATAAGTGAAAAGATTGATTTATCTTTTAAGGTTTTAGTCTGCTATTAGGCTAGTTATTAAGAACAAGGGTTTTTGTTTGTTTGGTTGGGTGTGGTATTTAATTGAGTGGAAAGTCCTGAAATGAAAGGGTTTCAGAGGGGTGAAGGTGTGAATAATCAAAACAAGGTTCAGTTGATAGGATAGGTATGAAACAACACATAATCCATTGGGCTATGGAGTCATAAAAGGTTTTAATTGTACAACAGTTTTCAAGAGTGGTCCATGGGGAAATTCATCTATAACAAAGGATCTCTTTAGATTAAATGATGGAGTGGAACATTAAAAGTGTTGAGAAAGGGGAAAAAGCCAATAATTTCAACAAGGATTTATCAACTTACCCTACAAGAAAAGCATTTTTAAGCAACTATTTGAAACCAGCCAAAGGACAGGGCTAACCATAGACTTCTTTGGACAAGCTTGTATTAAATCTAGCTTATCAGACAACAATCCAGTAATATCACTAGACTACTTTCAGAAGGGATGAAAACAGATAAGAAAAACAAAGTGCAGCTTAAGTTCAGGTCAGATACATTAAAATCAAAGCCTGCTTTTAGCATACTCTTAAGGAAACTTTCAAACCACCTTTGGAGAAAGAACTAGAAGACAGGGAAAACCATAAAATTTTCTATTTTAACTCTACTTAGCATGTAATGAAAATATCATTCAAGAACAATGTTTAGAGTTTAGACTGTAAGACATTGGCTCACCAACATTCCTTGACTGTTTGGACTGTATTAAATCATTCTTAAATACACAATTGGAGGAAAACATAAAGATAAAGCTTATCAGTGAGAGTAGGGTACTTTTAAGAGTAAATCCTAGCTCTATATTTGTTGTTCTTTATTAGAGAAAAATGGACAAATTTATGGAAAACATAAGAAGGAAAACAAGTACAATCAGAGGTACATCACCAATGATATAGACCAAGATCCCATGAATCATCTTGTATATTGATGTAAATCCAGTTACATACTTCAAGTCCAATGTTTCAGTACAACAACAACTTTTCTTCTCAGCCTAACTTCTTTGATTACAAACATAGCTTCAACAGCCTCTGAGAACTATTTACATACATAAATTTTTGAGCAGCAAGTATTACATCAAAGTCCAACATCCAACCCTTTACAATGTGCTCCTCAAGGAGTTTTTATAAGAAAATGAGGAGGTGGAAGAGTTCTAGGGTTAGATATCATTAATTCCATACTAAATGCAACTCTTAGCCTTGAAAACCATGCAAGGAATAAGGCAGCAAAGCATTCAATTTACAACTCTGTTTCATTAACTTTGTTTTCTACTTTTTAGGCTTTGTGGGTGAAAATATTGACTTTAAGGATCTTTTTATATTTTTAAAATAACTTTACTGAAAATTTAAAATATGTTCTTTTGTTTGTAATAACTGTTAGCTGCCTTTGGCCTTAATGTTTCTGACTGAGATTTGATCTGGGTATTCCTTTGAGGTAGAGAGTTGCAAGGTGGCAATTTTGGTAGCTGGGGGATTCAATTAGCCCCTTCGATGTGGCTTTCGAGGCTTCCTTCGACTCATTTGATTCTTTGTTTCAAAAACACAGTGATTTATCTTTGGATCTGTGTTTAGGTTTGATTAAGCCATAATCTTCATCTTCGGGTCTTCATTCTGATACACTTTTATGTTTTTCTTTCGCTTGCACAGGTGGCTGTCCGTCAGAGGAGGGTTTCTTCGATGGTCGGGGATCATGATCCACCAATTTAAATATGAATTTGCAACCTGTTGGTTCCTTTATTTGTTGATTTAAGCCACAGAATCATCACCTTGTGCTCATTTGGTCACCTGTCTGTCACTGTAGAAGTATACAGAACAACACCTTTAAAACCTACAAAACACATAAACTTATTATAAAACCCTGCGATTCGTGGTAAAACTACATTCATAGGTTTCGATGGAAATGATGGAAATGCTTGAGGATGGGGAAATGCAATGGTGGAGGACAAAATCCTGGGAGAAACAACTAACTAGGTGAAGATTTGAATTATGGCGCGAATTTGGGGAAAGGTGGTTTCGGGAAAACCATCAGTGGTTTTTGCGCAGCATTTGGGGGAGTAGGCAGTATTAAATTTTGGATTGTGATTCCATTTATCAATTGACACGTGGATTTAAAAAACCATTTTTATTGCGCAGAAGTACCGCACTGCGGGGAGGGGTCAAAAATTACGCGATATGGATCACTGGCTGTCGGATGATCGTCGGGAGATCAGACAGTGCAGGTGGAGCGCGATGAATGGAAAGTTGCAGGGTTGAACACCGGGGTCGGGTCTACGATGACATATGGTTTTGTTGCGTAGTGGACGGGTGTTTGAGTTATCGGGTTAAGTCCCGATCGTAGGATTTTAAGAATGAACGGCTGAAATTTAAAGATGAGGCAGAGAATTTTGAAAGGAGAAAAGGGACGGGAGGAGAAAAGGTAAAGGAAGGGAGATCTGATGGTTGTTGATCTCTGCAGATCAACAGTCCACATTGATTTAAAATCAAAATGTCGGGGAAACGAAAAATAGAAGGAAATGAGGTTTTGAAAAGGGTTTTTAGGCCTTTAAGCACCCGTTTGCAGGGCTTAGGTTATATGAGATGGCGGGCTAAAGGAAATAATCCCTCAGGGGATTAAATGCCTTATAGTGCTTAGAAGACCGTTTTAGGCTAGAAATAGGGACTTTGAAGCCAAAAGAGGGTCCCGATAGGTGAGATAAGGGTTTTTTAAACCAAATGAAAGGGGGATATAAGGTTTAAAGAGGATTAGGATGATTTTAAGGTTAAGATGAAGTTCTATGGAGGGATTTTATGAAGGGAATAAGGGTGAAAATGGAATTGTTTGTGAGTGAAAGGAGGAGTGAAATGATGGAAAATGGAGCCTCTGTAAGCAGTCTTTCTTGGTAAATAGCCAGGTCCTCGAGGGCTTTAAGTGAAATAGTAGTGAAGATTAATTTCAAGGACAAATATCATCATAAGACTTCAAGAACTCATAATTTGGACAAGAATTGTTTCTTGAAGGCTAAAAAGATTTAGCCACCATTTGATATGACAAATTTTTATAGGTGGCTAACAATAGAAATAAAACTAAATGGTTGAGTCAAAGGGACACAAATTCCAGAGACTAAGGGGTGTGCTTTATAGATACTTCCAATTGCTAGTTGAAATTGGGACTCTAGAGGACCTCTCTCCTCCACCCACCATCCACTCAATAGTCAATAAAACACAAGGAATCCAGAGGCCAACCACCTTCAACCTAAGAAGACAAGGGGATCCAGGGAGAAACCTCTCCAGCCTTATCAAAACGATTCCACCCACGTACGGGAGTCCAAAACTCACTACAATAAACAAAAAGAAGGTTCAGTGGTTTTACCTTCAAGAATCCTAGGAAACAATCCTCCACCCACACCACTAAGGGAATCCAAAGAAAACCATATCCACCCCCTAGATTTATAGGGAATCCATAAGCATTACTCCTCAACAAGAAGAAACCATCTCCTCACCCATATTTCCAATTGAAAATAGTTTTGTATATCCTTCCTCTCTAGATCATGCTCATTTTCTATCTCATGCCCAAATCTCATTCTCTCTCCTCTATTTTTTCGAATGCCTTATTATTAACTAATATATTTATATACAGGGTTTGATGTAGAAAATATACATTGATTCAACTGATCTTGTAATATGCTAAAACAAAATACTTGAATCTATTCTACAAATTATGGAAACCAATTATGATCGCACAATGACATGAACAAGAAAGAGAAATAATTTCAATCGCACAACACAAATATGTATTTGGGGAGATCCTCAACTAAAAACCCCAATATCTGTATATTTCATTAATTCAAGAATACAGAACCATACAATGCTTCTCTCAGGCTTGAGAGCTCTCTACACTATCTCTGATAATCTCACTCTGATCCAGGCAAGTTTGGTCCAATATTTAACCAATTTCCTACCTCTCGATGCCCAGACTTGCTTACGCATTCCTGAGGGAGTTGAGCCCCTATTAATTAGGAAATTCCCACTAATTGATTGTGCAAAACATCCAAGAAATCCTTTTGACCTCATTCATGAACTGTACAACTTTCTAACTATACAATTTATAATATACTTCCCTTTAACTCCAATCTCAACTGGGTATTTTTCAAAACTAACATGCAACAAATATTTATAGTGAATTATCATTTATGTGATTGATCATTGCATGTGAATTAAACCATATTTAATTCACTGGAGCTGTCACTATTTCCTACAGCAGTTAGAACTAGCTAAACTGATTTTAACTCAAATAATTAAGTTAAACAATTAAAACTCAAAAGAATATTAAATTGGACCTCCTAAAACTTAGAGTGAACTTTACATGCTTCCAGTTTGACCCCCAAACTTGAATTGATTGAGATATATAAGTATTCTCAACTCAGTTAACTTGTACAGGTTTTCATGTGATATGGAATTACATTTTCCTTCAAATTTAATTAAGGGAAAATTAAATTAGAAGCCTCTTCTTATTGCCAATTTTAACACTCCCTCTCAATAAGAAATGGATTGTCTTTGACACTAATCCTGCCTCTGTCTAACTAAATTTTTCCTCTAGATAGTGCCTTCTTTAAGATGTCTGCATCCTAATCCTTTATCAGAATGTACTCTAATGACATAATCCTCCTTTGTACACAATCTATGAGATGGCGATACTAAATATCAATATGCTTGGAACTATCATGAAAAAATGGATTAACCAAGTGTTTGATGAAACTCTAGTTATCATAATAAACCATTCCAAGATCCATGTGTCAACCACACAAACCAACAAGTATCTTCCTCATCTAGGTGGCCTCACATGTTGCTTGACTATCCGCCATGTACTCTGCCTCTATTGAACTAAGTGCAACTGATATTTGTTTCCTGTTGTACCAGGAAACTACTGTTGATCCAATGTTGAATATTTCCCTTGATGTGCTCTTCCTTTCGGATGGACTCCCTACCCTATCTTCATTTTTGAATCCTTGAAGCTTCATTCCCATTTTCCGCCTGTACCATAGCCCAAACTCTGTAGTGCCTTTGAGGTATCTCAACACATGCTTTCCTGCCTTCCAAAATATCTTGGTAGGCTTAACCATAGCTTGATTAAGTTGGTTAACCACATAACATATGTATGATCACGTGTTCTTCAAATACATGACTGAACCCATTAGATGCATATAGATGGTAGAATATACTACTTCACTTGAGGTAGCATCTACTACTTCCCCTGAAGTAGCATCCTCCTTCCTCCAGTTTCCTACTAGCGGAGTCTCCATGGGTTTGTTTCCCTCCATGTGGAAATTATTCAGAATCGCGTTGGCAAAGTTTCCCTAAGATACAAATAGATCCTCATCTCTTTTCCAAATCTTTGATCCTAGGAAATAATGCAAAAACCCCAAATCCTTCATATAAAATTCTCTTGCAATATCCTCTTTACAAGACTTGATGAGTTTCTCATCACCTTTCAGTATCAAATCATCGACATAAAGTACAATGATCAAAATTTTACCTTCTACCAGAAGATGGTAAAGGTTCGCATCTTCTTCAATCTTCGTAAATTCCAACCCAATGAAGCAGTTTTCGATCCTGGTGTACCAAGAACGAGGTGCTTGTTTCAGTCCATAAAACGCTCCCTTGAATCTGCACACATGTGACTCTGTATCGAAGTTCTAAGAACCTTTTGGTTTCTCAATGTACACCTCTTCCTCAATCGCTCTATTGAAGAAGGTTATATTTACATCCATCTGATGTATTTTCCATCTCATCTGCACTGAAATTGAAAGGATGGATCTGATTGATGAGTACCTTGTGACTGGTGTAAAGGTCTAATAATAATCAGTCCCCTCCACCTGAGAGAACCCTCTAGCCACAAATCTAGCCTAGTGTTTCTCCACACTCCCATTTTCTGCCCGCTTCACCTTGTAGATCCACTTGGATCCTACAACTAAATTCACCTCTAGTCTTGGGACAACTTCCCATGCATTGTTTCTAATAATGGAGTCATACTCCGCAACCATGGAATCTACCCAAACTCATTGTTGTGTTGCTTCCCCGAAAAAGGATGGCTCTATCTCTACACTCTCGCTCATAAGGGACATGTAGCCAGTGTACCGCCCTGGGGACCTTCTCTTCTTGTGTTGTTATGTGGGTGATCATGCATTCTCTCTAGCATCAAGCTTCAATATATTAGCCTCTCTGGTACTAATAATTAACTAATTTCCTACCTCTGGATGCTCAGCATTATGAAATCTAGAGGGAATTGAGACCCTATTAATTAGGAAATTCCCAATAATTGATTGTGCAATACATTCAAGGAATCTTGTTGACCTCATGCATGACCTTTACAATTTTCTAATTATAAAACTGATAGTATACTTCCCTTTAACTCCGATATCAGTTGGGTTTTTTTCAAAACTAACATGAAACATCTATTTATAGTGAATTATCAGTTACCTGATTGATCATTTCATGTGAATTAAATCATTTTTAATTCATCGGACCTCACTAGTTCCTCCTTTAGCTAGAACTAGCTAAATTGATTTTAACTCAAATAATTAAGTTAAACAATTACAACTCAAAATAAATTGCAACTGGACGTCCCAAAACTTAGAGTGAACTATACATACCTCTAGTTTGACCCCCAAGTAGAATTGAATGAGCTAACTAAGTATTTCCAACTCAATTAACTTTTACAAGTTGTCATGCGATGTGGAATTACAATTTTATTATATTTTAATTAAGGGAAAATTAAATTAGAAACCTCTTTTTGTTGCCAATTTCAAAAGTTAACCCCCATCTTGGTTGTTTGCATTGTCTATCTATATTAATTTCTTGTCTTACTTACTTGTGAGTGTTGGAAATATTTTCATTGATGGCAAAGGAGAAGACAAGAGTAGCACCTGAACTATCACTAAGGTAAAAGAGAAAAGAAGAAACAACAATAAGGAAAAGGAGAAGACAGGAGTAGCACCTGAATTATCATCAAGACAAAGGAGCACAAAGAAACAACAGCAACCAAGGTAGAGAGGTAGCAAAGAAATCAGAGGAAAAAAATGAAGCAGAGATAGAAGCAGAGGCAACAGAGATAGCAAAAGAGAAGCAAGGAGTAGCATTAGACAAGAAACAGAGGCAACAAAGGCAACAAAGATAGACAAGGAGCAGAGGAAGCAAAGGCAGCGAATTGAAGTAGAAGAGTTGTTCAGGGGTAGAGTGCATGAGTGCTTCAGTTTGGGCAAACAGGGGTTCGTTCCTATAAGCATACAGGAAGTATGAGTTAATCATTCAGGGTTTGTGAGCAGTGTAAAACTCAGTGTAAAGGGGTTTAATTTGTGATTCTATGTATAGTTGAGGAATTGATGACTAATCACAGAGTTAGCATCAATCTTGCGATTAGAGGTGATAAGGGTTGTATACATATCTGCAAGATATATATATCAAGGTGTTTCGATCACTGGAAGGATCAATCAGCCATGAGCTCCATTGAATAGAAGGCAAGGAATCAAGATCTAAAGAATCACAATAGATTTGATTTAATGGCACATTGGAATTAGAAGCAAAGGTGAAGCAGGTCAACGCAGAACAATGAAATCATGAAAGGGTTTATATGCAGAAGAATTAAGTTGAAATGAAGTTGAAAAATGGAACTGTAACGATGGCAATCGAATGATGGTGCGTTGATACTTGAGGTAACGACACCATGGAACAGTGTACCCTGAATCCAATAGAATGGAACTTGAGTTGATACAAGTCAAAGAAACGATGTTGAAGAACCGTGAGGCGACAAACAGTAAGGGCAGCTTTGAACCAAAGAAACCAGCAGTCTCACAAAGTTTTTAAATGGTAAGAGGAATCCCAAAAAGAATGTGATAGCATTCGGCGTTTAACACGTAGCCTGCAGTGGTATTCAATTACCACCCTTTTCACAAATTATTTTCTCGTTAAAGCTCTGCAGTGGAAAAAATGCGATTATCATTAGATGTGGATCGATGGAGATCCAACGGTGGATGCGCATCTATTTGCTTGAGAATTAATGAATGGGTATAGTTGCTGTCGGCCTGAGTACTATATGAAATTCATATGATTTAATTAAAATTCGAGGTTTAATCCAAGATCCAATATATATGGTTGCATTTCCATAACTCAAAGGCTGTTAGAAGGCCAATCAAGTGGTCTCACGTAACTTTCAGAATGGTAAGTGGATTTCACCTTTTGAACACGATATCGTTCTTTAAGTGCCACGCGTCCTAAAGGGGTATTCCAAAACCATCTACATTGCGTAATTTTTGAAGATTAAACCCCGAGCAAGTTTATTGCGTGATTACCGTTGGATGAGCATTCAAATGAGTTTTGGAACACGAGAAACTGTTGACCGTCAGATCTCTCTGATGGATAATGAGGGTGTGGGCCCCGAATGCTATTTTATGTTGGTGCTAACATTTTAATTAATTTCGTGAAGATTTGATGTTGGGTTAATGTTAAAACATTAATATGGTTCAAGCATAGTGTGATAAACAAAGTCGACATTTTTTATTGATATGAGTTGAATATGTTGTGGGGACCAATGTTAAAGGTGTAGTGGTTTAGGTCTGAACCAAGGTCAAATCTTTAATTTAATGAAATGTCCACATGATTGAAAGGTGGGGCCCGAACAAGAGATATGTTTAGATGTTGGGGTTTAACCAAAGTTTGGAATGCTTATATGGCTCGAATACTATTAACATTATTTAAACTTGAGTAGCGTACTCAAAACCAAAGGATGAATGTTAATATAAACCAATATATATCTGGTGAATGACGGATATTAAGGTGTCGGTCGAAGATAATGCATATCGATACGTTGATAACTCTATCAAAGTCAAAGTAATAAATGCATTCATAGATGGTTTGGTTTATGTTGTGAGATAGAAGTGATAATAAATGTTGTGGGGCCAGAACGATAAATTATGTTGGTGCCTTAGGTTCATCAAGGTGGAGGCTTATAAAAAATTGCATGGTATAATTGAAACGTGATGTTGGGAACTACAATAAGGTAAAGGATATGTTGACATGCCGTGGTGAAGGCTTACATAAGTATTGTTACATACATTTATATGTAGTGATACCTTGGTCTGAAGTTTGTGTTGAGTTGTAATGAAATATCGAATATGTATTCGATATTCCGAGGTGAAATATTATATGGTTTCAAACATAAAATTTAATTAGATAGCTCCTGCTTGCAAAATTGGTTGTTGAGTCTTTATCAAATATGGTTCTTAACCATAGGTTTGAAGATGAAAAGAGAGAAAGCTTCCACTTAAGTAATTGCCTATATGGCTGTATAAATCATAGTGAAATGATTTATAAAAGAGCTTCCGCAATGAATAGAGATTGCCTAGATTGGAGAGATTGAGGACCCTTTTGGATGATTAATCAGCAATGCATTTTTATATGCATAAGACTTTGAGATTTATTTGGGGGCTAAACTTGTAAAGCAGTTATATGTGTAGCAGATACACAATTGCAGTGAACAAGAGAGTATGCAGAACTGTTACACGACAACAGCTGCCAGATTTAAAACATAATTTTGGAAATGCATTCTACATGCATGGAAAACAGGAGAGTATGCAGAAATTGAAAAAGACAGTGACAACAGCAGAAAATACAAACACACAGTGAACCAAGAATTGAAAGGGTTGAATGAGACATATTAGTTACAAATGTAAATGTAAATGTTTTAATTAATTTTATATTGTTTGTGATGCAAAGGCAAGTCTCTGTAGGAAAACAAAACTCCACTGTAAAACTAAAATTTGTACATATTTCTATATTCCTCTGAATGAGCTGGACAAAGAAATGAGAAGGCAGAAGGCAAAGAGTCATGGCTATTCATTTCGAATTCCCTGTGGAATACAAATAGTCATGAGGTGAACTCTATAAATGATATCACATAGATATGCATAAAGAGGTTAGAGAATGGAGAAATGAGGTAGAGAGGGTAAGAAGAAGGAGGAGCAGATAGAGAAGCTGTGAAGATTCAGAGATTATATAAGGCAGATATGAAGGCTAGTGGACAATAGTGAAGAAGGTACATAACAGAGCTGATATCCAGGTAAATCAACATGTGTTTTTTTTGAAAGAGTGAGGAAGTTGGTGCTTCCATATCAAGTTGTAGCTTGATAGATGTTAGTTGTAGCTGATTGAGGTAGGAGCCTCCTGTAGGTTGTAGCCTGCAGAAAATAAAGGAAGTTTTTGCTTCCATATCAAGTTGTAGCTTGATAGAAGTCAGTTGTAGTTGGCTGAGGTAGGAGCCTCCTGTAGGTTGGAGCCTACAGAAAATAGATGGGAGTTGGAGCTTCCTTGCAAGTTGCAGCTTGCAAAATTGAGGTAGGAGCCTCCTGTAGGTTGGAGCCTATAGAAAATCGGTGGTGAGAGGGATTTGGAGCTTGCCTTTGCATCAAAACAATAATAATATGTGGTATTATCCCTTATGGGTTTCCACTTATATCTGATGTCTATGTGCATGATGTCTATGTGTTGATATGGTATATCTAATCTTCTTAATACTTGCTACTCACATATTAAGACTGATGTTACATTATCTAATCTACTTAATACTTGCTGCTCAGAAATTATGATTGCTCACATATTAAGTTGATCATGAAATGAAGGTGTAAATAAGTTTAAAGGAAAGGTTTAAAAGTCCATGAATGTGTTAAACTGATTCACCCCCCCTCTCAGTTTAACTAAGGGTTCAAAATTTGGTATCAAAGCGGGTTCCTTTGGTGTAAGCCTAATAGCTTGAAGGAGATCTGGTTGAGTCATGGACTATCAAAATATACCCGTGCTAAATACAAAAAACTTTCTGGAATGGAGAGATAAGGTTAAAACAGGTTTAATGGATTATGAACCTAAGGTATGGAAACTTGTATGTGATGGTTACTACACCGACTCTCCCTCGGTGCAAGAACAACAGAGTAATGCCAAGACAACATGTGTGATATATAACAGTCTTCATAACAAGGATCTTGATTTAATAATGGATTCAACCTCTGCAAAAGAAATATGGGATAGATTGCATTTCATGCATGAAGTAGACACTAGGGGCTGCATTGTCAAGAAGGAGAAGATAAACTAGAAGAAGAAGAAAAATTCCTTTCAAAAGGAAAAAGGTCAATGAAATGAGGTACCTGCTAGTGTGAATGGAAGTAAGTACCATGAAGAAATTACAGTTGAGGAAAAAGACAAACTTGAAACAGCCTTGACTGAAATAGAAATATTGAAGAATGAAAACAAAGACCTGAAGACATTGGTGCAAATATGTGATGAGAAAGAATATGAAAATAAGAAAGAAATTGTTGGCCTGAAGACACAACTTGAAGAAGCAAGGAAAGTATAAGACACTCTACTAAAGAAAATAAAGGATAAAATTCAGAACCAAGAGAAATTGGAAGAAGAAGTAGTGTGCCTGAGAAAGAAATTAGAAAAATCCCAAAGAAAATTATTAATGAATACTCCTCAAATGACAAGCTCTAAACAATTGGACCAAATTCTAAATGCTCAAAGGTCTCCTCTCATAAAAACTGGGATATGCTATGAAGGAGAAACAAGTAAGTCCAAGGTAGAAGATAACAAGAATATCATGTTTGTAAAAGTTGTAAAGCATAATGAAGTAGCTTAGAAGATTCCTACAGAAGTAGAAGCCAACAAGAACATGATTTGTAAAGAAACAAACAGAAACAAGCAGCAACATGAAAGAACAGATAATGAGAAGATGAAACAATCAACTGCTAAAGGCTCATACGCTCCTAAGGATGAATTGAACAAATTCGAAACATGTCAAAGGAGGTTCTTTCCTCCTATGAAAAATATCACATGTTTCTCTTGTCATAAACCAGGACATATTGCAGCACATTGTAATACCAGGCATATCAACTTTAACCAGCAAAAGATGCAGCAAATGAGAAGAACACCTCAAGCAAGCAACTGGAAAATACAATCTTTCACTAGGTACACAAATCATTTCCATGGCTACTGTTATACATGAAATGAATTTGGACATAAATCTGTTGAATGTAAATTATGTTAAAAAATGGGAACAAAATATTATACATCAGCTCAAATGTACCTTGGTAAAATAAGATGTTATGTATGCCTCAATCTTGGTCACAAAGCAAAGGACTGTAAACTGCCATATACATTAAAGAACTCTAGACAGATGATGGAATCTAATCAATTAAAAAAAAACTATGAATCAAAAAGAAGTGCATACATTATGAAGAACCCCAATAAAGTATGGAAGGAAAAGAGAAAGGGGGAGCCTATTAACTCAATAACATAATGAATCCATCATAGTCTCAGGGGGATCTACTCCAAGAAGAAACATCCCAGGGGGAGAGCAGTTCATAAATAATCCCCACAAAAGTAGTCTAAGAAGAGCTCCTTGGAATGAGGACAGCTATAAGATCAGGAAGGGAAAGGAAAATTTCTCTAACAGAGAACTATAGAGGAAGAAGATTATCTGAAGCATTCAATAGCTGAAAGATTGATGGAAGAAGAGAAGGCAACAAGAAACCATGATGGTAGAGGGAACATCAGCCATGAACATGTAAGCTAAGAAGACATCAACACATTAAGTGATGAATGGTTAAAATCACAAAAAATATGTTTCAAGCTACAGAACAGGAAAGACCCATAAAGGATGATCACATTGTGCATCATATTGCTAGAATTAACAATGAATCACATTAAGAAGGATGAGTAAGATAAGTACATATCATCATTATGTCATTACATCATTCATCTATGAAAAGTCCCCTAGGAGGAATGCAGTTAAGTGAGTGATAAATCTCTGAGTGATCTACCCATGAAGATTCCAAGAAAATAAATTGAAGATGTCTTCCCAAAGATCATTATGTTCGAATAGTTGAATTGCATATAAAGCAGTAATGATTCCAGAGTAGTCCTAGAAAGGAAAATGCAGTGACATTCCTTTGAACAGAATAATAGAATAAGAAAAATGGTTAATGATGCCAAGATCAAATTTAGTATATTGATGATTGTTGGTGTGAATAGTGGAGAGCTCAATAGGGGAAACTATGAAGGCTATCCTAACTATGGGTGCATGTGCGAGTTGAAGTGAAATTATTGCTTGGTTTATCAAAGTAGTATCAATTGGTATGTGGATCATGCAGTATACCTATCAAAATAACAACCAAGTGTCCTCAATAGAGCAGTGGTATGGTACAGGTCCTCAAGATCAGAATTACATAAAGGTAGTATTCCCAGCATTATCTACATTACTAAAGCATGAAAAGGTCAATAACAGTGCTAAAGGATCATTATTTTTTTTACACTTGAAGCATTATATTGAGCATTGAAGCAGTATCTATTTCTATATATAACTGCATGCCTTCCTGAAGTCAATACATATATATCTTCAAGGCCTCTTTCTTAAGATCATTCATAAAACTGTGTGAAGTTTGTTTGCTGAGATTTCAATTAAACATCTTGAATATGTTTTTGTGGAAGATCATCATGATAGAAAATTAAAGTATCTGAAATATGAAGGACTAGTTGATCATTGAAAATAGGTTGATCATTGACATACATACCCCCTTATATCATAAATAAAATTGCATGGTTGATAAGTGAGATTGACCAATACATTGAATGTATCTAGCCAGAAAGTTTTGTTTTTGAAAGTACATTGTACAAGTAGTAAAGTCATTTGGTCTCTTAGATTGAAAGATATCGTCTATTTTCACAATAAGTTGTAAGATCTGGGTTGATTCATTGTTCACATCAGAAACAAGGACCTTTCAGCTATTAAGTGTAATATCCTTGTCAGCACCCTAGCTCATATCACCACCAACAGGCAGGAAAGGTGAACCACAACTATAAAATATATATTGGCATCATCATAATTGAATAGATTTTGTACTATAGATGTGTATTGTAGAAGAAGACGTATTCCATCTACAATATTCTTCAACAGATATGTATTTCTGATGAAGATCATACAAGAGACTGAAGTATATTTGAAGCATTCTTAGTATTTTAGTTTTGGTCTAATGATGCATCTCTGATTATATAAGTCTGATTATATATGGTTGTTCTATCATCACCTACACTCTATACAAGTGTAAGGAGTCTGTGCTTTGGGATGGTATCAACTCACTGTGTATATACAAGTTCAATAAGTCTCAAAAGTGTTCCCTCAACAACTCGTGTACACCAGTCTAGAGCAGCAAGGTTTAAAGTCAAAATAAGAAGGGCCTAAACACAAATCTGAGAGAGGAAATGAAAAGATAGAATCTACACTGAGAAATTTGCAACCCTTTGCCATTGATGTCAAAGGGGGAGGAAAATCAAGCAAAAGAAGATAGGCAGAGGAAGACAAAACACACCTTTCAGAATGAAAAGGGGAGGAAGTCCTGGAGGAAGTATTGGAGTATTTCCATCAATGCCAAAGGGGGAGACTGTTGGAAATACTGTCATTGATGGAAAAGGAGAAGATAGGAGTAGTACCTGCACTATCACTAAGGCAAAAGAGCAAATAAGAAACAACGATAAGGCAAAGGAGAAGACAGGAGTAGCACCTGAATTATCATCAAGACAAAGGAGCACAAAGAAACAACAGCAACCAAGGTAGAGAGCCAGCAGAGACATCAGAGGAAAAAAATGAAGCAGAGAAAAAAGTAGAGGAAGAAGAGATATCAAAAGAGAAGTAAGGAGCAGCATTAAACAAGAAACAGAGGCAACAAAGGCAGAAAATACAGACAAGGAGCAGAGGAAGCAAAGGAAACGAATTGAAGAAGAAGAGTTGTTCAGGGGCAGAGTGCGTGAGTGCTTCAGTTTGGGCAAATAGGGGTTTGTTCTTGTAAGACTACAAGAAGTATGAGTTAATCATTCAGGGTTTGTGAGCAGTGTAAAACTATGTGTAAAGGGGTTTAATTTGTGATTCTGTATATAGTTGAGGAATTGATGACTAATCGCAGAGTTAGCATCAATCTTGCGATTAGAGGCGAGAAGGGTTGTATACATATCTGCAAGATATATATATATATCGAGGTGTATCAATCACTGGAAGGATTGATCAACCATGAGCTCCATTGAATAGAAGGGGAGGAATCAAGGTCTAAAGAATCACACTAGATTTGATTTAATGGCACATTGGAATTAGAAGCAAAGGTGAAGTGGATCAATGCAGAACAATGAATCGTGAAAGGGTTTATATGCGAAATAATTAAGTTGAAATGAAGTTGAACAATGGAACTGTAACGATGGCAATCGAATGATGGTGCTTTGATACCTGAGGTAACGACACCATGGAACAGTGTACCCTGAATCCAATAGAATGGAACTTGAGTTGATACAAGTCAAATAAATGATGTTGAAGAACCGTGAGGTGAAAAACAGTAAGGGCGGTTTTGAACCAAAGAAACCAGTGGTCTCACAAGGTTTTTAAATGGTAAGCAGAATCCCAAAAAGAAATGCGATAGCATTCGGAATTTGACACGTAGCCTGGAGTGGTATTCAATTACCACCCATTTTGCAAATTATTTTCGCGTTAAAGCTCTGCGGTGGAGAAAATGCGATTGTCATTAGATGTGGATCGATGGAGATCCAACGGTGGACGGGCATCTGTTTTCTTGAGAATTAATGAATGGGTATAGTTGCTGTCGGCTTGAGTACTATATGAAATTCATATGATTTAATTCAAAGTCGAGGTTTAATCCAAGATCTAATATATATGGTTGCATTTTCATAAATCAAAGGCTGTTTTGAAGGCCAAACAAGTGGTCTCGCGCAACTTTCAGAATGGTGAGTGGATTTCACCTTTTGAATGCAATATTGTTCTTTAAGTGCCACATGTCCTAAAGGGGTATTCCAAAACCATCTACATCGTGTAATTTTTTAATATTAAACCCCGAGCAAGTTTATTGTGCGATTACCATCGGATGAGCGTTCAAATGAGTTTTGGATTGCGAGAAGCTATTGACCGACAGATATCTACAATGGATAATGAGGGTGTGGGCCCTGAATGCTATTTTATGTTGGCGCTGACATTTTAATTAATGTCGTGAAGATTTGATGTTGGGTTAATGTTAAAACATTAATATGGTTCGAGCATAGTGTGATAAACAAAGTCAACATTTGTTATTGATATGAGTTGAATATGTTGTGGGGACCAATGTTAAAGGTGTAGTGGTTTAGGTTTGAACCAAGGTCGAATCTTTAATTTAATGAAATGTCTACATGATTGAAAGGTGGGGCCCAAACAAGAGATACGTTGAGATGTTGGGGTTTAACCAATGTTTGGAATGCTTAAATGGCTCGAATACTATTAACGTTATTTACACTTGAGTGGCGTACTCAAAACCAAAGGATGAATGTTAATATAAGCCAAGTATATATCTGGTGAATGGTGGATATTAAGGTGTGGGTCGAAGATAATGCATATTGATACCTTGATAACTCTATCAAAGTCAAAGTAATAAATGCATTCATAGATGGTTTGGTTTATGTTGTGAGCTGGAAGTGATAATAAATGTTGTGGGGCCAGAACGATAAATTATGTTGGTGCCTTAGGTTCATCAAGGTCGAGGCTTATAAAAAATTGCATGGTATAATTGAAACATGATGTTGGGAACTATAATTAGGTAAATGATATGTTGGCATGCCATGGTGAAGGCTTACATAAGTATTGGTACATACATTTATATGTAGTGATACCTTGGTCTCAAGTTTGTATTGAGTTGTAATGAAATATCGAATATGTATTTGATATTCATGAGGTGAATTATTATATGGTTTCAAACATAAAATTTAATTAGATAGCTCCCGAATGAAAAATTGGTTGTTGATTCTTTATGAAATATGGTTCTTAACCATAGGTTTGAAGATGAAAAGAGAGAAAGCTTCCACTTATGTAATTGCCTATATGGCTGTATAACTCATAGTGAAATGAATTATAAAATAACTTCCACAATGAACAGAGATTGCCTAGGTTGGAGAGATTGAGGACCCTTTTGGATGATTAATTAGAAATCAATTTTTATATGCATGAGACTTTGAGAGTTATTTGGGGGCTAAAATTGTAAAGCAGTTATATATGCAGCAAATACACAATTGCAGTGAATAGGAGAGTATGCAGAACTGTTACATGAAAACAGCTGCCAAATTTAGAACATAATTTGGGAAATGCATTCTACATGCATGGAAAACATGAGAGTATGAAGAAACTGAAAAAGACAGTGACAACAACAGAAAATACAAACGCACAGTGAACCAAGAATTGAAAGGGTTGAATGAGACATATCAGTTACAAATGTAAATGTAAATGTTTTAATTAATTTTATATTGTTTGTGATGCAAAGGCAAGTCTCCGTAAGAAAACAAAACTCCACTGTAAAACTGAAATTTGTACATATTGCTATATTCCTTTGAATGAGTTGGACAAAGAAATGAGAAGGTAGAAGGCAAAGAGTCATGGATATTCATTTCGAATTTCCTGTGGAATACAAACAGTCATGAGGTGAAATCTATAAATGATATCACATAGATATGCATAAAGAGGTTAGAAAATGGAGAAATGAGGCAGAGAGGGTAAGAAGAAGGAGGAGGAGATAGAGAAGCTGTGAAGATTCAAAGACGATATAAGGAAGATATGAAGGCTGGTGGACAACAATGAAGAAGGTACAGAACAGAGCTGATATCTAGGTAAATCATAATGTGTTTTTTTTGAAAGAGTGAGGAATATGGTGCTTCCATATCAAGTTGTAGCGTGATAGATGTCAGTTGTAGCTGACTGAGGTAGGAGCCTCCTGTAGGTTGTAGCCTGCAGAAAATAGAGGAAGTTGGTGCTTCCATATCAAGTTGTAGCTTGATAGAAGTCAGTTGTTGCTGGCTGAGGTAGGAGCCTCCTGTAGGTTGGAGCCTGCAGAAAATAGATGGGAGTTGGAGCTTCCTTGCAAGTTGTAGCTTGTAGAATTGAGGTAGGAGCCTCCTGTAGGTTGGAGCCTACAGAAAATCAGTGGTGAGAGGGAGTTAGAGCTTGCCTTTGCATCACAAAAATAATAAGATGTGGTTTTCTCCCTTATGGGTTTCCACTTATATCTGTTTTCTATGTGCATGATGTCTATGTGTTGATATGGTATATCTAATCTACTCAATCCTTGTTGGTCACATATTAAGACTGTTGTTACATTATCTAATCTGCTTAATACTTGCTGCTCACAAATTAGGATTGCTCACATATTAAGTTGATCATGAAATGAAGGTGTAAATAAGTTTAAAGGAAAGTTTTAAAAGTCCATGAATGTGTTAAACTGATTCACCCCCCCCTCTCATTTTAACTAAGGGTTCAACAGTGAGTGCTTCTCAAGGTATCATTGTTTGCGTACCTCTAACATCCCATATTAACTCCATGGTCAGTCCATTAAGGCTTCACCAACCAACTCTTTTAATGGTTGTCCCAAAACAATATAGATTTTTTATATAAGAAACCCAAAACAATCTCAACAAGCAACCTTCACAACTCTAGAATTTGTGTCCCTTTGACTCAACCCATTTGGTTTTATTTCTATGAGACACTTACAATGTGTGTTACATGAGAACCATGGTTTGGGATTTCAAAGTCCCCTCCCCCTTGAGAGAGCACCACCCTTGGTAATCTTTTGTCCATACGCAATACCTGAGATAAAATACAACTAAATGTTGTGTTATGGAGCTTTATATAAATGATAATGTACAATATTTATGTTTGCCTAGATTAGCAAAAAAAATTGGCATGATGCCTTCATGGAGCCATCTATTTTCCAAGTGGCCTCCTATGGCCCAAATTGTTTCCATTTCACTTTGACTTTTTCTATGGCTCAATTCTAGAGCATGAGGCTCCTCTTCTCTAGGATGCACATTGGCTCTAGTTGGAACTCTTCCTCTAGTTCTGCCTATAGAATAGACCAATCAATCTCATGATTAGAATCTTGCACATATATTTTAAGCAAAGAAACATGGAAAATGTCATGACTTTTAATGATGGGAGTAAGGTTAGCTTATATGCAACTGATCCAATCCTTTCAAGGATCTCAAAGGGTACATAATATTGTGGTGCCAACTTGGCACATGTCCCCATATTTAGGGAGATTTTCTTACGTTTAATCCTAAGATACACATGTTCCCCAACTTCAAACTCCTTGTGCACCCTATGTTGATATGCATATATTTTCTTCTTGTCTTTTTCCACCTCAATATTATGTTTGATGAGTTTCACTTGCTACTCCATTTCCTTGAGCATATCATACCCAATCATGACCCTATTCATTGGATTACTCCTACTGACAAGAGTGTTGCAATTTATCCCATACAGAGCTTCAAATGGACTCATTCTTATGGATTCTTTATATCGAATATTGTAAGAAAAATCTACAAGTGGTAGGTATTCTTCCCACTTCTATGGCTAATACATTACATACATTTTCAACATATCTTCATGTATCCTATTTATCCTCTCTGTCTCCCCATATGTTTGTGGATACTAGAATGTGCTAAATGCTAGTTCTGTTCCCAAACCTACAAACAATTCCTTCCAAAATCAAGAAGTGAACTTAGCATCTCTTTATGATATCATTTCCCTAGGAACATTGTGTAGCCTCACAACCTAATTTATGAATATTTATGCCACTTCACTAGCAAAATTGGTAGACATGACTTGCATAAAATGAGCTACCTTGCTCAACTTATCCACTATTACCATGATTGCATCATGTTTCCTAACCGTTTTAGGAAGTATTGTAATCAAATCCATGGAGATTAATTCCCATTTCCATACCAAGTGGGAATAGGCTACAACAGTCCTGCAGGGTGATTTCACTTAGCCTTTACCTGTTGAAATTCCATGCATATTGCTACAAAATCAACCACTTCTTTCTCAATTTTGATTATTAGTAATATCTTTTAATGGTTGTGAGGGTCTTTTGATACCCTGGATGACCCAAATAAGGATTAACATGGAATCCTTTCATTATCATCTTTCTTGTTTCCTCATGGTTAAGAACATAGATGATGTTTCTGAATCTAACTAGGTCGTCATTTGTTAGATGATATTCCTTATCCTTAATACCTTATAGTAGTCTTTCCTTCACTTGCTTATATTTTCAATCCTGTAGTCCAACATCTTTTACCCTTTCTACTAGTTCTATTGTATATGAAATTACTGCTACCAAGTGGCTCACTTGAACTCTTCTACTAATTTCAAAGTCAATTTCACTAAGCGTGGCAAACCATATTTCTTGCCTAGCATTTAACTTAGGTTATAAAAACAAATATTTAAGCCCACTATGTTATTTCATAAGTATGAATTTTTTGCCATGTAGGTAGTGCCTCCACATCTTTAATGCATGAATAATAATCGTTAAATCCAAGTAATGAGGTACATAATTCACCTCATGTTCATTTAACTTCCTGGATTCGTATCATACTACTTGACCTTCCTGCATTAAGACCCCTATGAGACCTTCCTTGCAGGTATTTGTGCACACAACAAAAACCTTGTTATGATCTATAATTCTCAGCATTGGTGCATTGGTGATCTTCTTCAATTTCTTGTATCTTTCTGCACATTAGGTAGTCCATTCAAAATTTTTCCTTTTCCTGTGCAAGGATGTGATAAGATGGCCTATCTTGGACAAATTATTAATAAATCTCTTCTAATAACCTACCAATCCCATGAATTACCTAACCTCTCTTACATTCCTTGGAGTTGGCCACTCCATTATGAACTTAATAATTTCAGGATCAATATAGATCCCCTCCTTGGAGACAATGTGCCCCAAATAATGTATTTGTGGTTGGAAGAAGTTGCACTTGCCAAGTTTTGCATGGAGGTTGTGTTCTCTTAATAATTGTAGTATTGGAGCTCTATGCTTTACATGATCTTCCTCTGTATTGGAATATTCCAATATTCCATCTACGAATACAATGAGAAACTCGTCCAAGAATGGACCCAATACATTGTTCATTAAGCACATGAATATGGTAGGAGAATTGGTAAGTTCGAAGGGTACCGCTACAAACTCATAGTGCCCATAGCTGGTCCGAAAAGAAATTTCATGAATATCTTATTCCTTCATCCTTACTTGATGGTATCCTGACCTCAAGTCAATTTTGGAAAAGACTACTCCCCTCTCAGTTGATCAAAAATATCATCAATTCTTGGAAAAGGGTACCTGTTCTTTATGATTTCCTTATTTAGTTGTTTATAATCAATACACAACCAAAGGTTTCCATCCATATTCTTCACAAATAGTACATGTGCTCCCCATGGACACACACTTAACCTTATGTAACTTTTGTCAAGTATTTCCTTTAACTAAAATTTTAACTCCCCAAGTTAAGAGTACTCATCCTATCTGGAGCCTTGGATGTTGGTGTTACTCCAGGTACCAATTCAATAGATAAGTATATCTCCCTCTGGGGTGGTAATCCAAGGATCTCCATGTTGTAGCCCCTACAACACCCTCCAAAAAAGACCACCATTTCAAATTTTTGGAGCCCCTTAAAACCAAAGAGGAACTATTAAGTCGCCAAGTCGCCAAGTTGCAAAGTTAAATTATTGATTAAAACCGTGACCTTGCGACCTTGCGACCTTGCGACCCCAGGTCGCCAGGTCGCCAAGTTGCAGGGTCGCAAATCCCCAAAATTAACGAAAAATGCGACCCAGCGACCTTGCGACCCAGCGACCCCAGGTCGCCAAGTCGCTAGGTCGCAATGTTTTGATTTAGTGAAAATCGCGACCCAGCGACCTTGCGACCCAGCGACCCCAGGTCGCCAGGTCGCCAGGTCGCAAGGTCGCAAAACTCTGAAATTGACCGACTTGCGACCCAGTGACCCGCATTTATTGCCCGCACGTGCGACCTTCTATATAAGGGAGGTCGCAGGTTGCATTTTACACATTCAGCGATTTGTAAGAAAACGCCTTTGACAGCTCAACTGGCGCATTTTTCCCGGGTAAGTTGCCATTTCTTCCTGTTGTTTCCATTTTGATGCATCTCTTACCAAACCCATGTCCCCTTAGGCCTTTAAATTGCCATTTTCCTAAGCTTTTGTATTTTTTTGGTGTTTTGTGAAACTGTTTGCTCCACAAATGCCCAAACCTCACCAATTTTTTGATTCCAACCCTCATGGCCTTGTCCCTTGCTCATAAAGCCATCCCTCAGCTCTCCCTGGACCCAGCTAACTTTAAATTCTCAAGAGGAGGGAGGGAAGAAGCTTTCGGCCGCGCGCGCGCGAAAACCCCCCGGGCAGGCATCATCGCGGCATGCGACCCAGCGACCTAGTCGCGAGGTCGCAAGGTCGCATATCCCAAATTTTCAAAGAGTTGCGACCTAGCGACCCAGCGACCTGGTTGCCAGGTCGCAAAGTCGCATTTTTCCCTCAGTGTTCGTAAACTGCGACCCAACGACCCAGTAAACCAATAGCCCAGTTTTTCATGTGTCACAGCTAAATTTCATCACTAAACTCTAACTGGTTTTATATCACCATGTCGTTCTTATCGTGGGATTCCTTCATGAATTTGACAGGTGAAATTCAAGAAGACATAGAGTGCATTCCTGTTTTATCAGACTCTAGCGACATGGCACACCCGCTATCTCAGAGGAGGGACAAGCAAGTAGTGGAAGAGATCGATGAACTGGAAGTGGTGTCCCCACCCCCAATATACAGGGACACGCTATGTACCTTTACAAAAGAGGACAGTATGAGATGGTACCAGGTGTATCATGCTTTCGCCATACCAGAAGAGGAATTTCCAGAAGATCTCCCAGACCGGGAAATATATTTGGCGGTTAAGAAGTCCAAACTACACCTGGCAGGAGCCCATCCAGCCATATTTCCATGTCCTGAGGTGATAGATTGGATCATACAAAGGACAGATCCTAAGAAGTATGTGATCCGGGACAGCGAAGGTAGGGCTTTCGCTACGCTCGTAGGTGCTGATGCTCACCTCTACTACTCATTACCTCACCCGGATGATATTTTCACTCCAGAATGGGCTACTGCTCACGCTGTTCCGATAGTTGATACTATTAGACAATGGTGGGAGGAGCCCGAGAAGTTCAAGGTCAAGAAAGACCAAGAATACCCGGTGGCTAGCCTGAGGAAGGTTTATAAATTGGTTGCCGCCATGCTTTGCAGGCTTTACAGGCGCCCAGATTGCTCCACTTTCAGCGGTAGTTGGGCTACCATCATGGAGTACGTAACAACACATGGCACCCGGTTCAACTGGGCAGGCATATTGATGACTTCAATGCAAACCAACTTGAACGCAGCACTGGCCCCAGATGAAGGAACGCCCGTCGAATTTTACATGGCCTCTTACCTACTAGATGCTGTCTGCGCCAGAGTACAGTTTGAGGGATGGGCGCACAACTGGGATCCTAAGCAGTCACGTGCAATTCACCTACAACTCAAGGTATTTTGGGAGTCCAAATACAAATAGGATATAGATCAGATCTCCCAGGTGTTTATTCCCTCTCTATATAGACACTTATTTGGCCAAGATGCCCCCTGCATGTCTTGGCGGGCCAAGGAGACTCTAGTCAAAGTAGCACACTGGTTCCCTTTCCCTAGGTACACCTTCATCCGAGTCTTTGGAACTTTCAAGGCACCCCATGCTATGCCTTGCTTTGTGACAGACAAAATGCTCCTCCAGGAGGTATGCTTCCAGATGTCTCAGGGTTTCTCTAGCGTCCTGTAAAAAGGAAAGAAGAAGCTGTGGCCCACGCTACCCCTCACCATTGGCGCATGCACAGTTAAAGACTTCAAGGAAGTAGCAGCAGAGGGAGAAGAAATTTGAAGTTATCAGCTCGGGGCGCTTGAACACCGAACATATGACCCAGAGAGAATAGTTCCTCAACATTGCCTGAAAGCTAAATTCAAGTGGACTTATCAGCATATTGAGCGCCCGGCAGAAGATGAGAGAAGGAACTGGTATAACGTTGAAAGACAATCTGCTCCAGGAGTAAACGTGGTCCAATAAAATCCAGATGATCAGAACCTAGAAGACAGTAGTCGTCAGGTAGGAGGATCCTCTTCCTCCTTACCCAAAAAATCCCGGACCAACACAGGGCTTACCACATCTATCAAACAGAAAGAAGCAGAAGCAAAAGCCCAACAAGAAAGAGAGAAGAAGATAAAAGAGGATGAGGAAGCACGCCAAAAGAGTGCGACAGCAGCACAGAAGAAGAAGCAGGTCAAGGAGGCCAGGAAAGAAAAGGAGGGAAAGGAGGCAGAGGCCACAGCGGAACGGGCACTTAAGGTAGAACTGGATAAAGCAGAAGCTGAACGCCAAAATAAGGCCGAACAGGTCGCGGAGGCTGAACGCCGAAAGAAAGACGAACAGGCTGCTGCAGCTGAACAGAAGAAGAAGGTCGAAATAGAAGCAGCAGCAGAAGCTAAACGACGGCGAAAGGAAGAAGAAGAAAAGAACACAGAAGAAAGGGAGGATGACATGCTGGACGACCTCGAGGTGACTCCCCTCGATATACCTCTGGGCGGTACCAAGCTCTCTGACGTTAGATCGCCCCAGGGACATGAAGAAGATGTGTTTGACCTGACGAGACTCACATTCGATCAGTTTTCTTTCAAAATCCGGCAAGAGAAGAGGAGGTCACTGGCGCAAAGTCCCTCTGCCACATCCACAGTGGCAACAGGCAAAGACATAGTCCTTGATACCAGGACTAATCCTGTAATGATAGCATCAGCGGGTACTACTTTCACCGTAGCTACGGAAGAGAATGTAACCCGAATGAGTAGAGAAATAGTCTCTCTACAAAATAGACTGCAAGCAGCTGAGCAATGTGAGAAGAGAGCAGAGCAAGAGAAATCAGAATTGCAAACAGAAGTTCAACAACTTCGAAACCAAACTCCACCAGTAAATGAAGTCCCGCTTGCCATTTTCAAGGAGTGTGAAGTTTTGGAAGTGACCATGAGGTAGGTATATGGTGAAATGTTCACCATCAAACAAACAGTCGCCCCACTAGCAAGAGCACGAGCAGAAACCAGGAAAAGACACGAGCAGCTCAGGGAGGCTTCACAGGCCTTAGACAGGATGATGGGCTGGACAATACAGTACCCTCAGGCACCTGAAAATTTTCCTAAGAGGGACTGGATTCACACGCAGGATGCAAAGGTTCAGCTCCGCATGGCGATACAATCTAAAGACAAACTGTCTAAGGACCTGGACAAAGTGATGTCCTCGTACAACCACCTGATCAGCGGTATCGACTCAATGCATACTTTGCACCACATTCCATCGCTTGGGGCATTGGATGAAAAGAAAACCTGGGAACAAGTGGACCAGGACATCCAATCATTTTTGCAGCCTATCAAGCAAGCCGCTGCTGATCCAGAGCCCTCAGTATCTCAAAAGCATCTGAGTCAGTTTATTGCCACTCCAGCGCGGATTTATACCAAGCTTGCCTCGCTTTCAAATCAGATCGCACAGAAGAGGGAAACCTTAGTACCAAATGCGTTGGAATGTATGCATCGATTGAAGGAGGAGGTCCCTCTGGTTTCCCCCATAACGGCAGAGTACCGGACATGGCAGGATTTTATCAAAGAGAAACAGGTTGACGTCCCTGACCTTAACATTACACGTCCATCTCCACAGCCCAGTGGCAGCAATTCATGAGCAGCAGTTGGAGCTAGGTCGCAAGTGGCACCAACAGGACAGGTCGCAAGTCGCACTCACAGGACAGGTCTCAGGTCGCACCGCCTACCCAGGTTGCAAGTCGCGCATACAAGATAGGTCGTAGGTCGCAACCTCTTCGAGGTCGCGAGGCAACTCAACAGGCAGGCAGGCGAAAATTCAGGAAGCCCAAAGGGCAAGTTCGGTGCTATAAAACTCCCTACAGGGAAAGATAGAGGGGCTTTTCTTTTTTGGAAACTCAAGAGCTACATGCATTGTATTGAAAGATTCTACACTTGAGCATATGAATATAGATTCTTGTTAAAACACCCTATGGTTATGATGTGTTTTGCTGTGCGAACACTGTGTGTATTACTTGTACAGTTTCAGAACATCCTATGATTAATGAAGTTGCACTCTTTATGTCATCATTTATGCGTCATGGCTACCTATGTTGTATCAATGATGTTCATTTTATCATATGTTCTATTAATGAATGTTAATGAACTATTTTGCTAGCATTTCGTTTTATCTTTCAGGAAGTAAAGGGTTATCTTATCATAAAGAACTATTTCTTTTGTGATCAGACTACCTCATCAGCATTACCCCCCAAAAGATGTGTTGCTAATGACATCTCTTGAGGTGTATGTGCTTTATCTATAATCTTGCTACGCATAGTGTCTGATTCGTGTTTAATACATCAATCCTGTATTCTGTATCATGTGAATAAGTGTACATCCGCAGGTTCAAACAGGTTCTTTTGAGACCGAAGGGAAGTCATCTTAAGCGGTAGCCGAACCCACACCCCGGACGGGATCCCTATTCCAAACGGTTCAAGGTCTAATTGGGACTTTCTACCGGGGAGATCCCCTACTGTTGGCCGGACAAATTTTCCCGTCAACAGATTTGGCGCTAGAAGGAGGGCCGAATGGCAGCCTCCCAGCACACAACGAACTTTCCATCACAAACTCCCCAAGGGGAGGTCATAAACAATGAAACTGTCCCTCCTCCGCTAGAAGATATTCCAGAGAGGGAGACTCGATATTTTGAAATCACTAGGGCGCAGTTGAGAGCCTTGCGCCCAGCTGCCCGCGATCTTATCAACAACTTACGGTTTACTCCAATCATGGAATACCTTGCCCATACTAGAAATCCTCCCGAGAACATCACCCGAAACGGTGCCCTTGCAAGTACCATACTCGAGCTCGTAAACCTCATGTTAGAAGACCTCGCAAATGCTGTTGAGGAAAATGATCCGATTCTCCAAGAGGGCAAAGAATTTGCTGACACCGAACCTTTCCCCAACCCCCAGCCTAACCAGACTCGGCAAAACATCAACCAGGCACACCCCCCACCCGGGGATGGTGAGGAAGACAGAGGCCGAGGAAATGTAAACGGGGGAAATAGGGCTTGTAGAAATGAAGGAGATAGGAATACAGCTCGCAGAAACGAGGAAGAAGGAAATAGAGGCCGAGGGGCCAGAGGTAGAGGAGATAGGGGCCGAGGCCAAGGAAACCAAGCTCGCAACCGTCACCCAAACCCAATGAGGCCTCCTGTACACAACTTGGGATATCTTAGAGATTTTCTGCACTGTGGGAGACACCAAGACGAACACTCCCGTCACGAGTCAGAAGCATCGGTCTCAGGTTCGGATGGTGAATCTGAACATGAGTTTAGGCAACACCAGCGGGCGAGAAGAGTGCAACCCCTAGCCTGGATGGCTCAATCCCCATTAAATCTTCTAGGCCCGCTCCAAGATCTGCCTAGACATCCGGAGAAACACCTCCCTAAGTTCGACCCTGAGAAAGGCACCTTAGCTGAAGATCACATCAGCAGCTTCTATTTGTCTCTGCAAATCATGAGAGTCCAGTGCGATGATGTCGCATGTCGAATGTTTCCCCATACCCTCGAAAACAAAGCGGCCACATGGTACCGCTCTCTCCCCAGTGCCTCTATCACTTCATGGGACCAATTCCGTCGCACATTCCTGCATAAGTTTTCAGAAGATAAAACTCCCTCCATGCTTCTCACTGAATTGAGCACCATCAAGTGCCATAAAAAGGAAAAGGTTAAGGACTTCAACCAATGCTTCGCTACCATACTGCAGAAATTTCCCCCCAACCTAGCGTTAGATGACTCAATCACCATTGATTACTATACCAAGGCCCTCCCTAGGGACATTGCCGTTTTCGTCAAACGTGAAGCCCGCGCTACCCTTACGGCTAATTATGAGGCTGCTCTCGCCGCAGAGAAAGACATGTTTTCGATAGGAGCCATCGATCATGAAGGGAGAGATGATCACAAGCCCAACAAAAAAAGAGGTCAGTCCTCCACTCCTAAGACCACTGATAGGGATAGGGATGCATTTGATTTTGAAAGCATGGAAAAAACGCTCAAGCATTTAACGAATGAAGTCACTGACCTAAGGAGAAAGGGCACAGAAGCCACGACTAGCACTAAACCACCCAAACCTTTCTTCAGAAAAATTAATCCCAACACTAATAGACCTCCGTCTAACACAAATACTGCTCTCAATGTGGAAGAGATAGGGAAAGATAACTTCTGTTCTTTCCACCAAGCTGCCCACTCTGAAAAAATGTGCCCTCAATGGATTGGCAGCATGACAGCAGTAGTTAATCAGCTTTTAGGTGACCAAACTCCAGGGGATGTGACGGAGGATGATGTTTCAGATCCCGATGAGGATCTGCCCTCGAACGAAGAACCAGGATCCTCCATCCTTTCTTTTGACATAATCCGAGGTGGGGACAATCTTACCTCCATTGATATCAACATGGAAGATACTCCCAAAGACCAGCCCTTGCGGAATTATAGTCTAAGGAGCAAAGGACCTGTTCCCGAGCAATCCTATGAAGACAAGAAAAGGGCTTTTCTGAGGAAAATCCTGCCCCCAGGAAGTGGGAAACCATCTGTCCCGGAGAAGCACCCCAACAACACTACCCGAGCGAGTCAAAAGAGCAAGCTTCCAAAAGAGTCCTCCAAGACCTCTGCCGAGCCTAGCCCTCAAACGGAGTCTAGCTATAACATTGTTGAGGATATGAAGAAAACAAGAGCAAACATCTCTCTCTACGAGCTGGCTCGCATTACTAACCAAAGAGAACTCATTCTGAAGGCTTTCGCAAATAATTCAGCTACAAAGACTGCGAGCAACACGTCTGCGCAAGCTGGTCCAGATGTACAGTCCATAGTAAACGCCATCAATACCAACTCGAGAGGATCCACACCTCCTTTCCTTTTGTCCTTCAAGATTTTTAACTTCAACGTCCACAACTGTCTAGTTGACTCCGGTGCCTCGACAAATGTCATGCCCCTATCCGTCTGTAAAAAGCTGAACATTCGCCCGGAGAAAACTGACGCAAAGATTATACAACTTGACAGATCACAAGTACCAACCATAGGAGAATTGAACAATGTCATCATCCGCTTGTCATCAGACTCTAGGGTCCATCAATGCATTGACATTGTGGTGGTCGACATCTCGGAAGCATACGGCCTATTGCTTAGTAGGGATTGGTCCAGCAAGTTACAAGGTTATTTCGCCACCGATTGGTCCCACTTATGGCTTCCTTACAAGGGACGGAATAATCAAATCAGGGTAGAAAGTGAACCTTATATGAAACACACCATCACTGATTTGGATGCCGTTAATGAACCCATCAGCTTCGTGCAAGAAGAACTTGGTATGTGTTTTCTGGAAGCCTTATTCGGATGCTACCAACCCCCTCAGTCTTCTGTAGGCCCCGAGGTCCAATCTAAACTAGCACTTGTCGCGGAGGAGCAAGTCACCTCTGTCTCGCACTCAATAGAAACCCCTCCGCAACCTATTCCTCTAAAGGAGCCGAAAAGTGACCTGTGGACCTTGTATTATGATGGTTCCAAGACTCATGACGGAGCTGGCGCGAGTTGCATATTGCTTGACCCTAACAAGAATAAGTTCTTAATCTCATGCCGTTTAGAGTTCCAGTGCACCAATAACACTGCTGAATACGAGGCATTAATCCTCGGACTTAAGAAGGCACTGGATTTAAAGTTAAAATGTCTACAGGTAATTGGAGATTCCGAGATTATTACTCGCCAGGTACGCAACACTATTCACTGTTTATCTCCACATTTAAAGGCGTATCAACAAGAGGTATGGCAATTTATTTCTGCTTTTGATGCATTTGGGATTAAATCTGTTCTTAGAATGCACAATGCAGCAGCTGATACTCTGGCTAATGCTGCTGCTAGATTTACCCCCTTGAGGGATGGTTTTTCTATTGAAGTTGTATATAGACCCTCTGTGCCAGACAACATTTCTAATTTACACGTTTTTAACGATGATCAACAGATTTTGGACTTTATGTGCAATGCTGAAGTATTTAAGGACGCGGTGATAGACGAGGAGGAGCATGAGCATGCTTTACAGAGAGAGCATGATGAACGCAAAGAGAACATTATGCCCAAGGGGGTGGTGTCACTAGAAAAGCTTTTTGATCTGCAAAGCCGATTCCGCAGGCCTCCGAACACCAAAGTGCAAAGTTCCATATTGGCACATCGGCAAGTGAACTTGGGATTAGATGAGAACCCAAAGTTCGTTAACCTTGGCAAAGACTGTAGTGATGAAGAGGCATGGGCCTTCACCCAGTTATTCCGAAAGTATCGCGACGTGTTTGCTTGGACATACGAAGATCTACGTACATACGATACCCGTATCATTCAGCATGTAATACCTATGAGGGAAGGCATTAAACCCTTCCAACAGAAACTCAGAAAAGTGCATCCAGCTTTGGAGCCAATGATTCTAAAGGAACTTAAGAAGCTCTTGGATGCGCGCATTATTTTCAAAGTTCGTCACTCCACGTGGGTGTCTAATTTGGTACCCGTACGAAAGAAGTCTGGTGAGATCCGCTTGTGTGTAGATTTCCGTAATCTGAATCGGGCCTCAAACAAAGACAACTACCTGGTGCCCCCCATGGAACAGATATTACAAGCTATGTTTGGATCTGAGATGTTCTCTCTATTAGATGGCTTCTCCGGCTATAACCAGGTGCTGGTAGCTGAACCAGACAGACTGAAAACCACCTTCCGGAAAAAATGGGGAACCTTCGCTTTCAGACGCATGCCCTTTGGCTTGATCAATGCAGGGGAAACTTTCCAACGAGCCATGGATATAGCCTTCTGTGGTTTAATAGGGCAGAGCATGGTGGTCTATTTGGATGACGTCACTGTGTTTTCGAAATGCAGGGGCGATCATTTACGCCACCTCAAACAAATCTTCGAAAGGTGCAGAAGGTACGGAATATCGCTCAACCCTAAAAAGAGCGTTTTGCTCTGTGGCAGAGGGAAAATTTCTAGGCCACATTATCACTAAGCAAGGCATTGTGGTCGATCCAGAACGGGCAAAAGCCATTGCTCAGATTCCTCCCCCAAGCAACAAGAAAGCGATGCAATCTTTCCTGGGAAAAATCAATTTTGTCCGTAAATTCATCTCAGATTCCGCCCAGATAGTTAGGCCACTGCAGGGAATGATTAAAAATAATGCTGTATTCCAATGGAATCTCCCAGAAAGAGAGGCCTTCGATAAAATCAAAAAGGCTATAGCAGAAACTCCTTCCCTCCAAAGTCCAGATTTCGGTAAAGGTTTCATCCTGTACACTTTTGCTTCAGACTCCTCGCTTGCGGCTGTCCTCACGCAAAAGGATGGTAACAACGATGAACGACCCATTTCTTTCATGAGTACTGGCTTACAAGGAGCTGAGTTGAATTACCCAGAAATCAAGAAACAAGACTATGCGGTCTACAAGGCGGTAAAACATTTTAGGCCCTATATCTTGAAAAATCATGTCACGGTTTTTGTGCCACATCCAGCGGTCCGCTCACTTTTCGTGCAGCAAGAGCTAGGCGAAAGGTGGGGCAACTGGGTGGCTTGTTTGCAAGAGTACGATTTAGAGTTCAAGCTGGCACATACCGTTAAAGGACAGGGTTTATGCCAAATGGCCGCAGAGGCTGCAAGTGCTCAGGAAATTGAGGAGGAATGTTGGGAACAAGAGATCGACATGTATCAAAGCGACCATTTGCCTCAGCAAAGTAACCCTTCTTGGTATTCCGACGTTTCAAGATATTTGGCCCAAGGCACCATGGACCCTGCTCTTACGGCCCGGCAAAAACGCGCAATAAGACTCAAAGCAGCATCTCACCAACTGATCCAAGGTAAGTTGTTCAAGAAACACCACGATGGGGTCCTGTTACGCTGCTTGGAAACCGACGAAGCGCAGAAAATCTTAACTGAGCTGCATGACGGACCAGCTGGAGGTCATTTTTCTGGAGATACTACTACCCATAAGATAATGCGCGTAGGATACTATTAGCCTACTCTTTTTAGAGATGCGCATGCATATGTTAGGAAATGCATTCAGTGCCAGAAGTTCGCCAATCAAGAAGCACGGCCAGCCGCCCCCTTACTCTCAGTAGCAGTGGAGGAACCTTTCCAACAGTGGGGTTTGGATGTAATTGGTGAAATCACACCTCACTCTTCTAAACAACATCGGTCTATCCTTACAGCTACTGATTACTTCACCAGGTGGGTCGAGGCGACGCCTTTACGCCGAATCAACGATCAAGAGGTAATAGAATTCCTCACGCATTCCATCATGACCAGGTTTGGCGTTCCGACTTCTTTAGTTTTTTATAATGCGACTTATTTCTCATCTTTTAAATTATATGATTTTGCGCTGGAAAATGGTATTATTCTGAAACATTCTGCAAATTACTATCCCCAGGGAAATGGGTTAGCTGAGTCCACTAACAAGAATCTTATCCGTATTATTAAAAATACCCTGCTATCCCACCAGCGCAACTGGCACAATGCTCTTCACAATGCACTGTGGGCTGACCGTATCACTCCCAAGTCCTCTTTAGGCACCTCCCCATTTTTCCTCGTGTACGGAAAAGAAGCTGTTCTCCCTCCTCATCTATCTCTCTCAGCCCTCCAGCTGTCCCAAGAATGTCATGGTACCCCGTGCCCTACCTTGCAAAATCGAATCGACACCTTACTGAAATTGGAGGAAGAAAGGCAAAAGACCCGGGAAAAGTTTTCCATCCATCAGAGCAGAATCAAAAGATGGTTTGATAAAAAGTCTGCAGGAAACAAAAGTTTTGAAGTAGGAGATCTGGTCCTCAAGTGGGATAAAGCCCATGAGGAAAAGGGGAAGCACTCTAAGTTCCAAGCACTTTGGACAGGCCCTTTCCAAATTAATGAGAAGATAGGATCACACACATTCAGATTGCAAACCCTTGATGGACGAGTCAAGGTCCTCCCGGTAAACGGGCACGACCTCAAATACTATTTCACTTAGCAGCCCTTAGGGGGATATCTTATTTTGTACCATAGCTTCTTGTCTCACCTTTGTAAATAAAAAATAAATAAATAAAATAATAATTTTAAGGAAGGATTTGTTAGAGCCACGCATTTGGCATACTGCAACAGGTTCTACGCTGATGGAAAGCCTTTTCCGATAAACTCAAAGGTGGAAAAATCTTGCTTGTTCTCCGCACCTAAAGGTAGCATATCACTGAGCTCGAGTCACCAAGCGGGGAAGCTTATCTCGCCAGTCTAAGAGGGTGTCCACAAAAGAAAATGCAGTGCAAGTGGTAACCGGACCAGAAGGGAAAAGAGGTACTCCAGGCTACGCAAGGTATCTGGGAAAAACCAAAGTCCTCATGCCAGACCAGGAACAACCTCTCTGCAAGCAAAATAAGTCGGGATCCCTCATCCGCCCAGGCTAAATTGCCATCTCAAATAAGTGCCTCCGGCACATTCAAATAAGTGCAATAGAACACTAATAAAGGGTAAAGGATTGAGAAAGGCTTCCTGCACAGAGAGGTGATGTAACGACTCCGCCGAGGTATTGACCAGGCTCGCTGGCAGCGGAGCAACGTTCACGATTCCTAGGCAGTGACTCCGCCGGGACCGAGAGGTTCGCTGGCAGCGGAGCAACACGATGAGGACAAAATAATCGTACCAGACCCTGTAGCCACCTGAATTTCTCCAACTCTTCCAGTCCGGAGACCTGAAGAAATGAATTTGGTTGAATGGCGTCCAAATAGGCTAGCAAATTGAGCAACCCAGCTAGGTGCCAAAAGTTAGGAGATGTCAACCACAAGGTAAAAGAAAATGGTCTGCATAGGCCCCTCCCTCCCCCTGCCAAGACTAACCATCAGCAAAGACTCTGAGTTCGTCCAGTGAATCGCCATTTTTTGTAGCCCCTACAACACCCTCCAAAAAAGACCACCATTTCAAATTTTTGGAGCCCCTTAAAACCAAAGAGGAACTATTAAGTCGCCAAGTCGCCAAGTCGCAAAGTTAAATTATTGATGAAAACCGCGACCTGCGACCTTGCGACCTTGCGACCCCGCGACCTCAGGTCGCCAGGTCGCCAAGTCGCAAGGTCGCAAATCCCCAAAATTAACGAAAAATGCGACCCAGCGACCTTGCGACCCAGCGACCCCAGGTCGCCAAAGTCGCTAGGTCGCAATTATCCGATTTTAATGAAAAGTGCGACCCAGTGACCTTGCGACCCCGCGACCCCAGGTCGCAAGGTCGCAAGGTCGCAAAACTCTGGAATTTACTAATTTGCGACCCAGCGACCCGCATTTATTGCCCGCACGTGCGACCTTCTATATAAGGGAGGTCGCAGGTCGTATTTTACACATTCAACGATTTGTAAGAAAACCCCTCTGATAGCTCAACTGGCGCGTTTTTCCCGGGTAAGTTTCCATTTCTTCCTGCTGTTTCCATTTTGATGCATCTCTTACCAAACCCATGTCCCCTTAGGCCTTTAAATTGCCATTTGCCTGAGCTTTTGTATTTTTTTGGTGTTTTGTGAAACTGTTTGCTCCACAAATGCCCAAACCTCACCAATTTTCTGATTCCAACCCTCATGGCCTTGTCCCTTGCTCATAAAGCCATCCCTCAGCTCTGCCTGGACCCAGCTAACTTTAAATTCTCAAGAGGAGGGAGGGAAGAAGCTTTCGGCTGCGCGCACGCGAAAACCCCCCGGGCAGGCATCATCGCGACCTGCGACCCAGCGACCTAGTCACGAGGTCGCAAGGTCGCATATCCCAAATTTTCAAAGAGTTGCGACCTAGCGACCCAGCGACCTGGTCGCCAGGTCGCAAAGTCGCATTTTTCCCTCAGTGTTCGTAAACTGCGACCCAGCGACCCAGCGACCTGGTCGCGAGGTCGCAAGGTCGCGCCTGGACTCTTTTCATGCAATCCGCGACCCAGCGACCCAGTAAACCAATAGCCCACTTTTTCATGTGTCACAGCTAAATTTCATCACTAAACTCTAACTGGTTTTATATCACCATGTCGTTCTTATCGTGGGATTCCTTCATGAATTTTACAGGTGAAATTCAAGAAGACATAGAGTGCATTCCTGTTTTATCAGACTCTAGCGACATGGCACCCCCGCTATCTCGGAGGAGGGACAAGCAAGTAGTGGAAGAGATCGATGAACTGGAAGTGGGGTCCCCGCCCCCAATATACAGGGACATGCTATGTACCTTTACAAAAGAGGACAGTATGAGATGGTACCAGGTGTATCATGCTTTCGCCATACCAGAAGAGGAATTTCCAGAAGATCTCCCAGACCGGGAAATATATTTGGCGGTTAAGAAGTCCAAACTACACCTGGCAGGAGCCCATCCAGCCATATTTCCATGTCCTGAGGTGATAGATTGGATCATACAAAGGACAGATCCTAAGAAGTATGTGATCCGGGACAGCGAAGGCAAGGCTTTCGCTACGCTCGTAGGTGCTGATGCTCACCTCTACTACTCATTACCTCGCCCGAATGAGCTTTTCACTCCAGAATGGGCTACTGCTCACGCTGTTCCGATAGTTGATACTATTAGACAATGGTGGGAGGAGCTCGAGAAGTTCAAGGTCAAGAAAGACCAAGAATACCCGGTGGCTAGCCTGAGGAAGGTTTATAAATTGGTTGCCGCCATGCTTTGCAGGCTTTACGGGCGCCCAGATTGCTCCACTTTCAACGGTAGTTGGGCTACCATCATGGAGTATGTAACAACACATGGCACCCGGTTCAACTGGGCAGGCATATTGATGACTTCAATGCAAACCAACTTGAACGCAGCACTGGCCCCAGATGAAGGAACGCCCGCCGAATTTTACATGGCCTCTTACCTACTAGATGCTGTCTGCGCCAAAGTGCAGTTTGAGGGATGGGCGCACAACTGGGATCCTGAGCAGTCACGTGCAATTCACCTACAACTCAAGGTATTTTGGGAGTCCAAATACAAACAGGATATAGATCAGATCTCCCAGGTGTTTATTCCCTCTCTATATAGACACTTATTTGGCCAAGACGCCCCCCTGCATGTCTTGGCGGGCCAAGGAGACTCTAGTCAAAGTAGCACACTGGTTCCCTTTCCCTGGGTACACCTTCATCCGAGTCTTTGGAACTTTCAAGGCACCCCATGCTATGCCTTGCTTTGTGACAGACAAAATGCTCCTCCAGGAGGTATGCTTCCAGATGTCTCAAGGTTTCTCCAGCGTCCTGTCAAAAGGCAAGAAGAAGTCGTGGCCCACGCTACCCCTCACCATTGGCGCATGCACAGTTAAAGACTTCAGGGAAGTAGCAGCAGAGGGAGAAGCAATGAGAAGTTATCAGCTCGGGGCGCTTGAACAACGAACATATGACCCAGAGAGAATAGTTCCTCAACATTGCCTGAAAGCTAAATTCAAGTGGACTTATCAGCATATTGAGCGCCCGGCAGAAGATGAGAGAAGGAACTGGTATAACGCTGAAAGACAATCTGCTCCAGGAGTAAACGTGGTCCAAGAAAATCCAGATGATCAGAACCTAGAAGACAGAACTCGTCAGGTAGGAGGATCCTCTTCCTCCTTACCCAAAAAATCTCGTACCAACACAGGGCTTATCACATCTATCAAACAGAAAGAAGCAGAAGCAAAAGCCCAGCAAGAAAGAGAGAAGAAGATAAAAGAGGATGAGGAAGCACGCCAAAAGAGTGTGACAGCAGCACAGAAGAAGAAGCAGGTCAAGGAGGCCAGGAAAGAAAGGGAGGGAAAGGAGGCAGAGGCCGCAGCGGAACGGGCACTTAAGGCAGAACTGGATAAAGCAGAAGCTGAACGCCAAAAGAAGGCCGAACAGGTCGCGGAGGCTGAACGCCGAAAGAAAGCCGAACAGGCTACTGCAGCTGAACAGAAAAAGAAGGCCGAAATAGAAGCAGCAGCAGAAGCTGAACGCCGGCGAAAGGAATAAGAAGAAAAGAACACAGAAGAAAGGGAGGATGACATGCTGGACGACCTCGAGGTGACTCCCCTCGATATACCTCTGGGCGGTACCAAGCTCTCTGACGTTAGATCGCCCCAGGGACAGGAAGAAGATGTGTTTGACCTGACCAGACTCACATTCGATCAATTTTCTTTCAAAATCCGGCAAGAGAAGAGGAGGTCACTGGCGCAAAGTCCCTCTGCCACATCCACAGTGGCAACAGGCAAAGACATAGTCCTTGATACCAGGACTAATCCTGTAATGATAACATCAGCGGGTACTGCTTTCACCGCAGCTACGGAAGAGAATGTAACCCGAATGAGTAGAGAAATAGTCTCTCTACAAAATAGACTGCAAGCAGCTGAGCAACGCGAGAAGAGAGCAGAGCAAGAGAAAGAAGAATTGCAAACAGAAGTTCAACAACTTCGAAACCAGACTCCACCAGTAAATGAAGTCCCGCTTGCCATTTTCAAGGAGTGTGAAGTTTTGGAAGTGACCATGAGGCAGGTATATGGTGAAATGTTCACCATCAAACAAACAGTCGCCCCACTGGCAAGAGCACGAGCAGAAACCAGGCAAAGACACGAGCAGCTCAGGGAGACAAGCCTCCCATAAGCAATCACTCCCAAATATGAGTTGTTGTTACAATACAAAATGCCAAAGAGAAACTACAGGGTAGTCATATGAAGCATAAATACAGCTGGAGATGATACAATGATAGAAAAATACTGATACAGACCCCAATAGAGTCCAAACATACAGATCTGGGCACTAGATCAGCTTTCCAAGACAACCTAAGAGGGTTTCCGGAAAATGCACAAAATGTGGGAATGTAAGCTGCAACCCTAGAGCTGAAGATATTATGAAACAAAAGAAATGAGAAGATATGGCTAAAGCTAATGAATAAAACTACATATATCCTCCAATAGATCCTCTGGATGAAAGAATGGCTCCTCCACTGAAGAGATCGCCTCCCAAAACAACCACTACAACTACTCCTACAACCCCTACAATAATGCAGATCAAGGTTGAAACTGCGCTATAGGGGATAAATAATCCTTAGGCTGCTGCTAAATGTGTCAATAAAGCTCAAGGGGCTTCTTTACATGCCTTCCAATGGATGGAAACCTTCCTCCACTACAAAAATAGCTTTGAAGAAACCCAATCTAATTCTCAACTATTGCACCGTGCAACACAACACAATATTCTACAGAAACCGTGCTGTAGCTGAAGACTGAAGCTTGGCCATAAAACTACGTGTGTAAATGAAGTGCAATGCTCCTCCAAGAGACCTCTCAAGGAAAGAGATGGGATTCCTGCTCGGGAACACCCTGTGCTAAACATCACTGCAAACTCAACTAAACAACTCAAGAATTCCAAAAGTATATTAAACCTACCATATACAAAATAATAGTCTCAAAACATCCCCAATATGGCTGCCATCCTCTTCTTTATATAAGTTATGAGCTTCCTTACCCTTGGCCCCACTCAATTAGGTCACTACCTCCATGCAATAAATCTCCCTCCAAAACTGCGTTATTCCTCATTTAATGTCCACTCCTCCATAACGACGTTGTTGATTTGGTAAAATTTGACCTATTAAACATGATCCAACCCTCGTTCATACTCAAAGGTGCTTTATTTAGTTGTTTAGAGGGTCACCTTTCACACTTGAAGTGTTTTCACTGCTGCTAAGGAGATTTATGGGCCTCCCTACCCATTTATTCACCTACCTAGTGACAAAATAATCTATAATATTCCATTTAGTTAAAAGCTAAATTTTAGGAATATTACAGTTAATCATGCAATTCCATACCTAGATTGTATTTGTGAAAAAGCTTTGGAATAATGTAGCTATAATTATAACCTAGATCAATTAAAATGGAAATAATTTGATCATGCAACTTACCTTCCATCTCAATGATGGATTCTTGGTGGTTTTTTGTCCACTTCTGAATAAATTCTAGGTACATTTCGTGCTACCTCACCCACTTTCAGAGCTTTTTGAGCATTATATATATTTGTCCCAACATTTTTGTTATGTGGGAAATCCATTTTCCTATGGTTTTCAGCACAATTCCAATACCTTAATCGTTCTCACCCCTTGAACTTAACTTGCTATGTTGTTGGTTGTTGCACATTCTTCTTGACAACAACATTAGACTTTTGTTGATTCTAATATCTTCTTAGGCCAATTCTTCTTATTCCCAACGTTGTTCCTTGGATTCTAGTTACTTTTAATGTTTGGTTTGTATTTTTCCTGTTCATAGCAATTTTTTAAGTTCTTGATGGAATCGTTTAGGGTATGGGGTTCCAAAATCTCAATTTTCTCCCTGAATGTCATAGGTATTCCACTAATGAAACTTTGGATCTTTTCCTTATCATCTTTGAGATATGGAACATACCTCAGTAACTCTAAGTACTTAGTGAAATATTCATCATCAAACAATTGTCCCATATTTAGTTCATAGAACTCCTTTTCCTTGACATAATAATATTTTTGAGACAAGTATTCATGTCTAAAGAGTTCCTTGAAGTTTGTCCAGGTCAAATCCATCTCATCTACTTATCCAACATTCTTTGGTTCTTCCTACCATATGTTTTCTTTTTCCTTCAACCTGTAGGTAGAAATCCTAACTTTCATGTTCTCGGAATAGTCATAAATTCATAAACAATTCCTCATTCCCAACAATGAAGCTTCTCCCTTTTTTGGCCTCTTCATTTCCCCTTCAAATGTGGGCTACTTTTCTTTCTTAAACTCCTTAGGAATGTAATAATTTTCCTTTCCACCTGAGTGATGGTGGTGGTGGTGATGATAGTGATGGTGGTGCCTCCTAGTGGTAAAACTAGTTGGTCTACTAGCATGATGTACATGAATGCTAGTTCCTCCCCTTAGGGTGCTTAGTGGAAAATTTCCTAGCAGGGTGTCCACACTTACATGTGTATGTCTATTTATGAACCTACCACCATATTCCCCATTGGTATTCTCTTATGACCCACGATGAATTTTCCTGTCTAGATGACTGGCCCCCATCTCAGCTTCCCTCTTCTTCTACAAGTCTGAGAGACTTTGCAGTATAACTACATTTATCTCAACCTATCTTTCTTGAGTTCTTACCAACCTCTCAATATCATATTTGAAACTCCTAACCTTATCCCTTAGGCTCCTCAAGGTGTCCATCCAATTTGGAGAGTGATTCCCTCCCCCTTGTTCAACTGATATTTCCTCTAAGAAAGATATAACCCCCTCACTTCCATGATGTGACTAATCCAAACTTTACTATAACATCCCAATCCTTATTCTATTTTACCTCTAGTCTAGGTTTCTTGTGTTGTGATGTCACTCATACCCACCATTAAAGGTTGTAATTAAATAAGTAAATAACCACAATAATAACCACAAATATCATACTCAGGCATATACCAATGTGACCTTTCCATGTCAAAACAACCACATTAACCTTCTCTTTATATTAATAACTCTATAGACATTAATCACCATTCAAGCCTGTAGAATTTCATTCAATTAACATAGAATCCTGATTTCATAGAGTTGTCACAACAAAATAGAAATTGTTCCCCTGCAATCTATAAGCTTGAAATATCCACAGTTTACCACAATTGGTAACCTTATTCAGCGGCACCAACTATTAATATTCTTGTTGGTCCAATAGGTCATCAGGTGATTGGTATCCCTTTTGCGTTACTATTATTTTATTAGACTGACTTTTAATACCTAAAAAATTTACTTTAACAGTTTCTAAAAATCATAAATTACCCATTATAGAGCCCATCGAGTCCAAGTGTTGAACCTGTATTCTATGATACCACTTTGTAACAGCCCCCTCCCACTACTCCCTTTGACTGGGACAGGGTGTCACTAAAGATTCAACTCCTCTGCTTCTATTATAGGAGTGGGGTACTAATTAAAATATAGTAAAATATATAATTGAGTGTGTGTGTGTGTGTGTGTGTGTGTGTGTAGAACAAAAAGACAGAAAAGATAATTAGTGTCCCACTCCTCTAATAGAAGCAGAGGATTTGGATCTTCAGTCACACCATGTCCCACTCGGAGGGAGTAGTGGGAGGGGGTTGTTACAATTACCAAAATCGGTATCATCCCAAAACCTGCTTGTTTGGGTTCCAAGGATTCCCCCCTATCCATGGTTTTCCTTCATTTTACCTATAATTTTCTTCTTACCTTTATTTTTTTAAGAAGTAGGATTGATCAAGCTCAATTTTTATTGAATTAGTGGAGGATGTATAAACTTGACCCCCCACCTACTATTGGGATTATGGTGGAGTAACAATGTAATGTGGGGGGGGGGGGGGGTTATCATAGAAATGATAATATGAGTTTTGCTGTGGTGGCTTCCCATATGAGGTGTAGGATGTGGGCACACCATCACTAAATTTGATGGTTGTAGGAAGGATCATGAATGGCTGGGGGTTATTATATATATAATGTGGTATTTTGGCCCTAAAATTCCTATTATAGTTCCCCTTTCCAGATGTGAATAAGGGGGAATGTGAAGGGGATGATTGAGCTAATGAAGTGACAAGACTAGGAATGCATCCCAACACTGGTGGGAGATCAAGAAGGTGTTAAGAATATTAAGGAGCTAAAATATCCCCTATTTTTTAGTCTTGTTGTAGATTTCTTAACTAGCATATGTTTGTGAAACAATGTACTAAGAAGTGAAATGTTATATGATGATTTTTATAACTTTAATCATTATGCAAAAAGTGATTTTAATAAAACTGATGAGTTTTATCTCAAACTAAAAAATAGGAAACATGAGATGATGTATTTGCTTTACTCATGATTATATAATTTGGTCATCTAAAGGCTTTGATGATGGGTTCATTCCACCAGCAGAAGCTTGTGAAGATTGAAAGGATCAATTATCCTATGGGGTACTGGGGAAATTGTCCAAAGAGGCTAGATATATATCACAATATCCACATAACATATTATCCATGTGTAGTCACATCCCACAACTACCACCTAAGTAAGGGACCTATGAGTTCGCCACTAAGATATTTTTAATCACTATAAGTAGGAGGATATCAAATTCTTGGTATCATCTATAGACTAGGAAACCCCACAAGGTTTGGTTGGCTCATGAAGGTCTACAAGGTCTCAACCTAACCCTTACGCCCTTTATTGGTTTCTCCATACATTTAGCCTTGTGCATAATGATTGTGAATGATTTTAAACTTCACTACATGCCAACTTATATGTTTCATATATAGAATAATCTAGGGGGTTATTTGGATGCCTAACCCAAATATCCTAACATATTTCTTATGTGATCTCTCTATGGAGGATATTAGTGTGTTCGTCCAAGTTGATTTTGTGGATATAGAACTCGAGTGATGGACTGATTCTTTTCATTATAGGTGTTCTTGAAAAAATATTCAGAGAACTTTGTCTTCTTTTTCTTTTTTTAATTCTCCAAGATTTCTTATGAGTGCAAGGATAAGAACATACTAAGAAAATAATGCGGCTAGAAATTTTTTATGTTCGCGTGATGGTGAGTGCAAGTGTTTTCTCTCAATCTCATATGAGACACTTGGATATGTTGTGATCTTTACTCTCCTTCTAATTAAACTCTATGTGAATTGCAAGCTTGTAAGTAAAGGAGCATATGCACATGGATGTGCATGCCATTTTTCCCACTAATTAATTTAAGTGTTGTTTTTTAATTTTTAATAAGAGATATGGGGATGCCTTTACACCTTTCTAGTCTATCAAGATCACTTTTGTGTGAAGTAAAGAGCATAATAGGTTTACAAAAGCTCACTTATAATATAAATACAAAATATTGTATTATTGTAATCTAGTTAAAAATTGTGAGTGTGTTTCATATAGTTATCCACATGAAAAAGGAAAAAAGAATGATTTATTCTCACTTCGACCAATCTATGTGGTCTATATAAGTTGTAGGAAAGAATTAAATAGCTAGGTGTTATAGGTTATATAGTGCAAAAACATACTTCTAGCCACTTGAGTAAACTTGAAAGCTACAAAATTTTAAAAAAATTGCAGTCGAGAAATCTGTGGGTCTATGAATAACAAATATGTGAATCTCACATGTGAAAAACAAATCCTCTATCCAACCTACATGATTGTTTCTTTGAGAATTACACTAATCAAAATAAAAATATAGTTAAATAAAAAATTAGAAAAATGAGAAAATATAGTCAAATAAAAAATTAGGAAAATAGTAATGACATGGAAAAAAAAATGTAAAAAAAATCTTCAAATAGCCAAAGATAATTTAAAAGTGAAACAACCACTTAAGTCACTACTCGAAACAATATTGTTATGAAGCAAAATACACCTTGTCACATACCTTAAAGCTACATTACTATAGAATTCAGATACTAGAATTACTCCATAGAAAATACATGCTTGCATCATCAAAGAAAAATAAACAAAATAAAGAGAAGAAATGAAATAGAAATAAATAAGGATTAATGGAAGAAACCAACTATACTTTCGTCATTTAGAGTGGATTAGACTAAAGTGGCCTTAAAATAGACAATAAGGGTAATGAAGTGAGAGGATAGGCCTTCACCAATCTTCTTTAGCATAAAGTATGTTTGTATGATTTAAAAATTAATTTTATAAATTTCAAAATTGTACAACTGAATTTAATAATTTCATAATGTGCGAGAGTACATGATTCATTGCAATGCCAATCCAGCTACCGAAATATCTCTGAAAGATTGTGTTTATCACACGACCAGCACACCGTAAACATGAAAATTCGTCATCTACATTAGTCAAGATGGGGGAGAAAATAAATTCATAGATTTATGAATGATAGCTTGTGGGTTAATAGTTATATTTGATTTTATTTATTTTTTATTATTATTATAAAAATTAGTATAGATTTATTTTAAGTCGATATTTAATATCAGTGAAGAAGGATAAAGTGTAATTTAATTGAATAAGTGTTTTAACCATAAAAACATTTTTCTTGGTTTTTTTATAGCATGGAAAAACTTATTATAACTCAGCAGTGAGGACAACCATCTCTATTAGTAAATGCATACTGACTCAAATGCATATTTGGTGCTATCAGCAAATGCATACTGACTCATCATGGTTATTCAAGGAAAACCACCCCACCTGTTGATGGTCAATAAGGAGACAAGCTTGGGTTGGGTATTGGGCTGTTAACCTCTTTCCTTATGTCTGAGAAATAAGAAACGGTGTTAGAGCATAATCCATACCCCTTCTTTTCCTATATATACATGAACATATTTTTTTTACTTCTAATTACTTCACAATATATTATTTTTTATAGATAACATTATTTAGAGCATAATTTATTTTTATTTTAAAGAAACATATATCTACAACATTATACAGTGATGCTTTCTATATCCACTTATGTTGAAGTGCAAAATAAACAATACATCACCTATATATACATAAACATATTTTTTCCTATATACATATAAATATATATATTTTTACTTCTAATTACTTTACAATATATTATTATTTTTTATAAATAACATTATTTAAAATATAATTTATTTTTATTTAAAAAAACATATATCTACAATAATTACCGTATTTACAGTGATACTTCCTATACCCACTTACACTTAAGTTGAAGTGCAAAACAAACAGCACATCACCTACTCACTCAGAAAAGTCACCTATCCACTTAATGGAGATGGTGGATATCCTTAGTTTTCATGTTTTCAAATCATTTGTCACATTGCAATTGTCCTCTCCCTCAAAATCCTCCGTTATTCTCTCTTCTTACATGGTGCTTAAATTTTCTACTTTCACAGTCACAGACATCAATGCACCGAAACATTTCACATTTATTTTCCAGAGATGCAAAACGCCAAACTTTGATATCACAGAGTTGTAGAAATCTTGTGTGTACATTTGATTTTATGGCAAACAGCTGACCATTAAGCACTGCACTGTGTACGACAGTAGCGGCACCGCCGGAAATCGCATCTTCTGCCTAAACTGCAATTCGTCACCGTGCTTCTCCTGCAAACGGTAATTACAATCCGCCACCACGACTGTCACTTATAGCGACGACATCATGCTCCGAAGATTTAACTATATATCTTATGCTCCTGGCTCTTGGCCAGCATTTCTTTATTTCCTAAGAAAACTAATGTGGTTTTTGGGCAGTATTTCTTTATGGAGTTGTTTTTTAGTGTGATTTTTTGGAATTTTTGGTGCGCGGTAAAAAAATTTGAGGTGAGATATTGATTTTCTTTATTTAAACTGGTTTTTTTAATATATGTATGGATTAAGCATCATTAAAAACTCCTAAGAAACTTGGATTGTGCAGGGTTACCTATCAAACATGTAATTTCAATAAATTCTTGCTGGATTTTAAAGAAATTCGAAAAAATCCACTGGAAAAGTCTCCAAACAATAGCACTAAACACAACTAATTTCCTTACTTCTAAAGAAAACTAACTCTTAGCCAACAAGAATATTTATTTAGACTAATTTTGGATATAAATTTCAATTTTTCCTATTTGTGTATAGTATTAAGAACATTCTAAAATATTCTTAATAATATATATAAATGAAAATTTGAAATTTATATCCAAAATAATTATACTTTTATTGTTATTGGGTTGAAAGGCCATTCTACAACTCAATAAGAGAGAGATGTGTAAAAATAAAAATAAAATATTGTAAAGTAAAACGTTTATTGTAAAGTAATTAGAAGTAAAAAAAAGTGTGAGTAAGATGTTTAAATTTTATAATTTAGTTATTAATAAAATATTTTAATACTAATTAATATTGACATATACTTAAATATGTTAATAATAAAAAAACATTTTAATTTACGTCATAATATATATATATATATATATATAATAAAAAATTAGGTTTTCCCATTATGAGAAGGATGTGTAAGTTTTGTGTAAGTTTGACCGCATGTTATCTTATAAAAAAAAATAATGTATCATCGGAAAATAATGTTTTTATGATTAAAATTTTTATTTGGTCCTATATGTACTCTATTTAGTATTCAAAAATACAATTTAAATAACCAAAAATAACACATTGTATATTACACTCTAATGAATTTTTTTATGGTTAAAACATTTATTTGGTCTTATATGTACTCTATTTAGCATTCAAAAATACAGTTTAAATAACCAAAAATAACACATTGTATTTTACACTCTAATGAAGTTTGCACATGAATAAATTTGATCCCTCTCGGCTCATGTTATATTCGTACTTAATCAGGATCTATGTTGGTTTTAAATAAATTGATTAACTAAAAATCAAGTTATAATTTATTTAGCTTTTATGATTGTTTTTAAACACATTAGTATGTTTTTTAATTTAAATAGAGATTTAAAGAAAATTATAAAATATATATGATAGTATACACAAATTAATGGTTGATATGTATTCTCAAAGTGGTTTTTTTATATTTTTAATTAAATTGAATAATTAACAAACAAAAAAAATTACATCATAGGAACAAATGTCATATGAAGTGAGTTGTGGCTTTTTGGACATATAATATTGATAAGTCATGGTATTGGCCATGATATTGTAACAAAGCCTATTTATAGATTAAGAATCTCTATGGTAAATTTTAATAAATATACTAATTCTTTTTATAATTAGATTTTATGATTTTTTAAATTTTAACAATTGTATTATGAAATAAGTTTTTGATGTTTATTTTTTTTTTCTAAATAAGCTTAATCTATTAATCAGCAGAAACACAAATATTTACATCAGGATTTAACCAGGACTAGGCCTGAGATCGAGGCCTGTTGAGCAAAAATTCAGAGTTGAGCACTGCCCTTTGAGAGGGAAACCAGTGCATAAGATGTACCATCAAAAAACCCACGCAGGGGCGGAGTCTATTTCTGGACAAAAGCCTATGAAACTTTGACATACCTAAACCTTTTGCATCAAGAGGACAGTGCCATAGCAGAAACCAGAAAGACATACATAAACATTTTGCATAAAGAAGACAGTGCCATAGTAAAAAACCAGGAACAGTGGAGGCGCTACTCGTCCGGTTCCTCTTCCACGACCCTGCACCAAAACTCGTCTGGTTCACCATCAGTACTATACAGGTCCTCTGTGGAGTGAATGACCTTTTCAGCAGCTGGGGTGCGCTGTCCATCTCCCGGATGAGGCTGGTGTTGAGCATTTGCAGTGTCATGGGCCTGAGTAGCAATTTGCTGCTCATCCTGCTTCAGCTCAATATCAACATTCATATCATTGCCATGACTAGCATCTTCCACAGTTATGTCCATATTCTGCTCATGCTCATCATCAGCATTCTGCCTTATGTCATTTGTATCCCCAAATTGTCCAACCCGCCTACCAGAAGAGGGAGCCTCATCTTGAGGGGACTCACGGAAAACTATGGTGACCGAGGCGGTAATGCAAGGGCAATTGAGCGCACTTAGGAAAGAGAAGTGCCTTGTTTGAGAATGTGCAGGAGCGTACTGGGGAGAAGGATTCCAATGCTCATACCGAAGGATTCGACCATGAGCAGCTCGAGAAGTTCTTACAGAGGCGTGAGAGTCCGCAGCAGAGGTGCTGGAGGACGGGGAGGAGCGCCTAATCAATCTCTGGGAGGAGCCTCGTCTGCACCTCATCCTGTGCCTGAGACGAGGCATTCTTGCATTCAGAGCTGGAGAAATGGACGGAGGCACTAGAAAATTGGCCAAATGTGAGAGCGGAGGCGGGACAGAAGCTCTGGACAGCTGCGCAAACCAATTCGCAGACTCTAGCATGCAATTCCCAGCAGTAGAAATATTAATATTGTCCCCGAGCTCAATGCAACCATGAAGCCTGGTTCTCTTGCCTGTGACCGTGCGTTCGGAGGCGAGACGCACAGTGGGAGAGCAAAGCACCATGAGAGGCTTGGGGAAGCTGCTTTTGGGTTGCTCGTTCGCCATCCCGTTAACAAGAACCCCAAACCCGCTGCCGACCATTTGCATTAACCTCTCCATTAATGGAGTAATCACCATGTCCTGTATACCCTGCGTGGAGATTTCTCGAACTGCGCTAATGGAGTTGTGAACCGCGCCAGGCTTTAATTGCCTTAAATGCTTCATGCTTGAGTTCAGGTGCCATCGGACATATGCAGGTCCTCTTGGCCGATGTCTTGCCGGAGTGCCGTCTGTCCGACGCATTCCCATTACCCTTTTAACCACCCGCATCCGGGTTTTCTGCATCACGATGGAGCAACAAATAGCATTCCTGTCGTTGTTCCTCATTTTGAAGAGTCTCAGGTGTGCCTGTGAGAAGGTTGTGATCACTGTCGACTCCAATATTGGCTAGGAAATCGGCGACTCTGTTTCCTTCCCTTCTTGTATGCAAGAAGGTGAGTGCCCTGTTGTTGACGAGCCAATCTTCAATGCTTTTCAATCGAGCCTCCAATCTCCAACTGTGGGCAATTTTCTGCGCCTGGGCTCCGCTGAGAAGCTGTTTGGCCATGTTGATGAGGATTTGGGAATCCCCTTCAATTTCCAGAGGATGAAGGTTTAATTGTTGGGACAGAAAAAGACCCTGACATAGACCTTCTAGTTCTGCCGAGTTGTTTGTGTCCCAGCCGATCTTGCCCAAGTAAATGACTGCAGGAATGCCTTTGTGGTCTCTGATAGTACCTCCGAACCCAGCTTTGCCTGGATTACCTTTAGAAGCCCCATCAAAATTGAGTTTGTAGGCGTGCTCCGGAGGGGGAATCCATATTCTCTTGCTGTTATCATCTTGATGTGATTTACTCCTTGGCACTGGAGGTTGTAGGTGAAATCCCCAATTGTCCCAGATGGTTTTTTCCTTAGCTGTTGTGGGGAAATCACTAACATCCCAAGAGTGCAGATTGAGGGATTCTTCTAAATTGTGACAGAGGGTCCTCCATATAACCTCCAAAGGAGTGCTCTGGTCTCTGAAGATTCATTTATTTCTTTCCTTCCAAATGGTCCATAAAAGTAATCCCGGGATAAGGCTCCAAAGTTGGTTGAGTAGTTCACTGACATATGGATTCGGATGCCATTCTCTTATGGTATTGATGATGTCTTCGGAGGGTCGGCAGTTGCGTTGGCAACGAAAGCTTACTTTTTCCCACAATTGGCTTGCTAAATGGCATTCATTCAAAAGATGTTTCTGCGTCTCCGCTTGGGCCCAACAATTGGGGCAGATGGATGGGCCTTGAAAACTTCTTTTGATTAAGTTATCCCAAGTGAGAATTTTTTGATGCCCGAAAAGCCATAGGAAAACTGAAACTTTTGGCCATGTCCAAGGTTTCCAAATTTTTTCCCATAGAGGATCTTTGGGTCCTGGCTCTTGTGTGATTAACCTGTAAGCTTCTTGAGATGAGAAGGTGCCTTTGGGCAGATAGCCCCACCGTAATATGTCTTGACAATGTGAAACTCTGGTGCATCGTCTTTGGAGCTCAGAATTTAGAGCTGTCTGATCTTGTTCCTCAATGTGCCCCAAAATGCGATCCGCCAGTTTCCATTGTCGATACCCCTGTATATCATTATCTTCCCAATGTTGATGAACCGTTTCAAGTTGCTGTCTGTCCCAATCCGGTCCAGGAGGAAGGCTGTAAGTGTTGGTTAGCTTTGGGAATTGATCCCAAGCATCTGTCCAGAATCTAGCAGTTTTCCCATTCCTCAATTCCCAGAAGCTGTGCCGCTGTATCAGTTGAAAGTGCTGTTTGGCAGCCATCCATATTAGTGAACCTTTCTCCGTGGGTATGAGCCGGACTAGTTCCTCCGGAGGTCTGTGGTTAGCATATTTTGTTGTCTAGATAGTTGCCCAAGGTTTGCTGGGGGATTTTAGCCAATTCCACCAGATTTTTGCACCCATGACCTCATTGCTGTGGGAAGGATCTCTTAATCCTAATCCTCCTTGCTCCTTAGGCTTGCATACCAAAGACCATTTAACTAAAGCCCATTTGTTGTGTGAACCTTTGGATCCCCATAGAAAGTGCCTTTGCAGAGTTTTAATTCGTTTTAGAACCCATTTGGGTGCTGCCAAGATTGAGAAGAGATACAGAGGCATGGCTTGTAACACATATTTTATGAGAATGATCCTGCTTGCTGTGTTAAGAGTCCTGTATGTCCAAGAAGAGAGGCGGGCTTCTATTTTGTCAAGGAGATCACGCCAAGAGGAATGCTTTAAGGCTGAATCTATGAGAGGCGTACCAAGGTATTTCGAAGGGAGAGAGGCTATGGAGAATCCTAGGATTCGGGCAATAGCTCTTTGGGTGTAGGGAGGTGTGTGGAAGAAAAAAAGCTGGGATTTGGCAGTGTTTATGCAAGCACCCGAAGCCTCCGAGAAGTCGAGCAGAAGGGCATTAAGGTGGGTGGCTTCTTGCACAGATGGATATCCAAAGACCATATTGTCATCAACAAATTGTTGGTGTGTAATGGCAGGGGATTGGTGAATAGATAGTCCCTGGAGATGGTGGGAGTGAAGGGCATTTTTGAGGTGTCGCCCCAGGCCTTCTGCCATGAGGACAAAGAGGAAGGGGGAGAGGGGGTCCCCTTGTCTGATACCCCCAGAGGGAGAGAAAGGTCGAGAGAGGATACCATTGATGAGTATGGAGAAAAAAGCGGAGGAAATAAGATTGTGAACCCACCTAATCCACGTTGGAGAAAAGCCAAAAGCATATAACACTTTCTGGATGTACGTCCAACTTAATCTATCGAAAGCTTTTGATAGGTCAATCTTAAGAATCATACCTGCTTGTTTGGTCGTTTTCAGGGAGTGAATGACTTCATGCGTAAGGATAATGCCATCCAGGATCTGCCTTCCTTCCACGTACCCAGCTTGCTCCTGCGAGATGAGGAGAGGCAAGAGCGGTTTGAGTCTGTTGGCAATGACTTTGGAGATAATCTTGTATATTACATTGCATAAAGCAATAGGGCGGAATTTTTCCGGCGTGCAAGAATCCTCTTCCTTTGGTATTAAAGCTATGAAGGTAGCATTCAACGATGGGAGGAGCCAATGCATCGTGCGAGATTCTTCCACAACCATCCAGACCTCTGCCTTAATAAGATCCCAAAATTTGTGAAAGAAAGTGGTGGTGAAGCCATCAGGCCCCGGAGCCTTTCCTTCTTTGAGTTGTTTCACGGCAGTGTCAACCTCCATTTTCTTAACAGGGCTAAGCAGTAGTTGGTTGTGCTCTTCAGTAATTAACTTAGGAATGTTCTGAGTGATCTTTTCAATGGCCCGTGCTCTGTCCTGTAGGGGTTCTTGATGCATGGATTGGAAGTGATTGAGGAGGACCTGCTCTATCTCCTCATGTTCTTCCATCTTCTCCCCTTCTGTATTCTTGATGAAAGTGATGTTGTTATTCATGCGCCGCTGAATGGTTGATCTGTGGAAGAATTTAGTGTTTCGCTCTCCCTCTTTCAGCCATCGGATGCGTGATTTCTGTCTCCATAGGATTTCCTCCTGCTTAGCTCTTTCCTCCATCTGCGATCGGAGTTGTTTCTCTTTTTCCAGGTCTTGATCTGTGCATCCTTCCAGGATAATTTGTTGCTGGAGATCGGCCATCTCTTGGTGTAGCTGCTTCTGTGCCTGGAAGATATTGCCAAAGGTGGATTGGTTCCAGATCTTGATTTGACCTTTCAGGTGTTTGAGTTTTTGTTGGAATTTGGACATCTGCGACCCTTCTGGCGGTACATAGCCTTTCCAAGTTGAGGTGATGAGGTCGTTGAATGCGTGGTGAGATAGCCAGAAGGCTTCAAATCGGAAGGGGCGATGCGCAGTTTGACCCATCCTTTGCCATTGAAGAGATATTGGCCAATGGTCAGACCCCGAAAGGGGGATGATAGAGGCTGAGAGATCACCCCCTATGTGAGTTGCGTTGTCGGAGATTAGAAATCTGTCCAGCTTCGATGCAATGTTCTGTCGTCCTGTTCGTCGATTACTCCATGTGAACGAGCCATTGCAGAATTGCATGTCTATTAACTGTTGGTTTTGTATGAAGTTTTTGAACAAATTGCTTTCTTGCTCCAGTTTGGATCTTCCTCCCCTTTTTTCCTCCAGCTTTGTTATCATATTGAAATCACCTCCAATGATCCAAAGGGGGTGAATCCGATTCTGATTGAGTCCTTCTATAGTATTTAGAAGAGCTGATTTACTCATAGCGTCCTGTGGAAAGTAGACGTTTGTGAGATGGCCATGAATGTTGGTGCCGATGATGTGAAAAGTGGCTTGAATAAGATGGTGAGAGGCATGGAAGTCTGAAAGAGATAAAGTTTGAGGGTTCCAAGCTAATGCTAGTCCCCCAGAAGCTCCCTGAGCATCAACCGCAACTGATTGACATCCGGGCCAAGATTTGGAAAGAATGTTTCCAATCGCATTGCTATTGCACTTTGTTTCTTGCATGAAGAATATCTGAGGTTTCTCCTGCTTAACCATGTTCTTTATCATTCTGTGTTTCCCGGGACAGTTGAGTCCTCTAGTATTCCATGATGTGAGCTTCATGATTCACTGTTTGGGAGGGGCTTATAGTACTTTGTCAATTTAGCATATCTTCCAGAATCAACCAGGATTTTGCCTACTCTGATTGTTCTCTCCAAATATGTTTTCCGGCCTCTTTTCTTGGAGTCTTTCTGGATTGTGTTGCCATCCCATTTGCTGCCTGGTTGAATCCCCAGCTCTTTCTGTTGGAAGGCTCTGGCTATAATAACCTCCAGTGTTTCAAGCTGGTGTGCTTGAATCTTGTCAAATTCTTTTCTTCTACATGCTCTCTCAAGCTCTAATAAGTCGGGCCCTCCCAGATCTATGCTTTCTGGCTCTTCGTCCATCAGCTGAACTTGACTACTGCCTGCCTCTGGAAGGTCCTGAAGGCTATCCACTTCCATACCCATTGTTTTCCCTTCATTTGAAGTGAAGGGATCTTCCACATGTCCAAACTGTATATTTTCGGGCAGAGGTGTAGATTTGGTGTTTTTAGGAGGGTTGGGTATGACGGTATTGATTTCAGGGGTATTGGTGGCATCCGCCAGAGGGGTATGATCCGGTATGGTATTAACGACTTCGAAGCTGTTGGTTGAGGGGGGTACTGGGTTGACAGCGGAAGTGGGTTTTTTCCCCTGAGGTGGCTTCTTATTGGACCTTCTGCGACTAGTCACTTTGGTGAAACCATCTGGAGAAGACGAAGCTTGGCTATCCTTATTCTTTGTGGAGGCATTGAGTGGACAGTCTCTGAATAGGTGTCCATGAAGGTGGCACCTGCGGCATCGGAAGGGTACATGCTCGAAATCTAGAGGTTGTATCCACTCATAGTCATCGTGAAAGATGCTTACCGAATCCGGGAGAGCTTGATCCAGACGCATGTAGACACAGATGCGGGCGTACGATGTATATCGTCTCAGCTTTGTTTCCTCCGCTATTTTCACAAACTCTCCTAGTCCACTTCCAATGTCCTGCAGGGATTCCTCATCCCAGTACTCCAGTGGTAGCGAATGCATTCGTATCTAGACTGGCGCCCAGCTTAGGTCTTCGTTATCAGGATTGAACCTCTCCACCCAATCTCTCAGATATAGTCCAGCGGAGTTGAGGAAGTAAGGTCCTCCGTCGAGTACCCTGTTTCGATCCTCAATGCATATGAAGATCACCGTGAAGAAGCCCTTGGCTCCAAGCTGAAGGGTGATGTCTCCTTTAGGTTTCCATTTTGCCATTATCCAGTTTTGCAGCACTTTTTCCGTTGGCCAAATGCCGATAAATTTTCCAATGAGCGCGTGATCTTTCATGAACTGTATGCGTCCATTTATTCTGTGGCTTGGCAGCTCTATTTTCGGTCTATCCGTAGCTATTGGTTTGTAGGTCGCCGACTTCACCGTAAGGATTTCGCTTTGACTTGCTTTTTCCGCCTGTGCTTCTTTATTCTTGTCATTTGTGGCTTTTGGCGTTTCCTGTGTCCTTTTGTCCTGTGCATCCGGTATCAGTTGATCCAGAGTTTCTGTCATGGAAGATCCTGCAGATGCAGAATGGTTAGGTCCTGAGGGGGAAGACAGTGCGCCCCCACCCCCCGTGGGGCCCGTCATAGCTGGAAGCTCCTGCCAATCCACACATATGCTGAGCGTGGGAAGAAAGTGTGCAGAAGTTTGCAGAGGTAGTCGGCTTAGAACCAGGGGAGCGCGACAAACCCTAACAGTGCATATCGTGAAACCCTAGCAGAGCGCTCAATCCGGGGTTTACTGATGGGTATTGTTGATGTAGTTTTTGATGTTTATTATGGATTGATACATATCTGTATTTACCAACCATGTAGTTTATATGGTTGTGCTAGTTTATTTTTTTCTTAAGAAAGACAATATTGTAAAGTGTTATATATTATTCAAGGAAAATCACATTACATGTAAATTTAGGTGTAAATGTAGTTGACATATGATGATATGTGAATGTCATATAATTTATATGGCTGTTTTAGTTTACTTTTTATTGAAAACTAGATAAAATTATAGTGTAAAGTGTTATATAGAATTTTAGGACAATCACATTAAGTGTAAATGTAATTGACATATGATAATATGTTTTATTTTTAGGTTTTTAAAATTATGTTGCTTGTTATTTTACTATGATATTATTGTTTTTTACACGTGGTAAAACCTGTCATAATTTAATTGTCAAACAAACAGTGAGAACAATCATTTTATTGTTATTCAAGGAATACCAAGCCACCTCGAATAATCCAAAGTGACTCATCACTATTATTCATGGAATACTAGGTCACCTGACTAGTCCTTAAGGAAGCAGACCTCTTTCACTCCTCTCAATCTCAGACCTTTAAAATGTTCAAACTCTTAGCCAATGATAAATAAATAGTTTTGGGGCATACTGTAGACCCTTGATATCATTGTTATTTATAATATAATTGTATTAAAAAATATGAAAAAATAAAACTTAATATTATAATTATATTAAAAAATTAAAAATAATAATATATAAGGTAATTAAAGAAATAAATATTTGAAATCTTGTCACTGAAGAGTAGACCAGAATATGATAGCAATTTATAACTTAAAAATTTAGGGGAAAAAAACAAAAAATAAAATAACATAGCAATATTTAGTAGACATGCCTGTAAATGTAATAATTAATTTTGATGCCGAAGATAGAGGTGATTCTTGTCAATACTTTACCATTGATCGGATTAGAATTGTCGCTCTCACTTTTTTGGAATGAAAAATACAAATTATACTTTACAGTTAATTAGATTAGAATTGTCATTGTCAAATTTAGAATGAAAATACAAATAATGGAACTCTTGGCAGCAGATAAAATTTTATTATGTTTCTTATTTTTAGAAGGTATACGTCATTGATAATTTTTCTTTGACCTTAACGTCAAATTCCCGTTCGTACATAATGTCAGAAAACCAGATGTACAGAATAAGATTTTTATGCTTTTATGATACCAAATTTTGGCGTTTTGCATCTGTGGAAAATAAATGTGAAATGTTTGGGTACGTTGATGGCTAGGAAGGTGAAAGGAGGAGGTTTAAGCACCACCAAAGAAGAGAAAATGGCGGAGGCTTTTCCGGGGCAGGACAGTTGTGATCAGACAAATGATTGAAAACCATGAAGTAAATTCTACCATCTCAAGCAGGTGGATATGCCTTTTGAGAGTAAGTGATGTCCCGTCTGTTTTGCCCTTCAACACAATTGGATATACGAAGGATCACTGTACAATATGGTGCCCACATCTTATTTTCACCACACCTTTCACGAAAAAATAGAGGGCATGTACATGATCATATCAACAAATGTTCGGTGGAAGAATTAATATCAACAACCAAATGAGAAGGGCATGTACATGATCATGGGGCCAGCTATTCGCGTACAAGCTCTCTGTAAATTAATTTTCGATGCAGTTGTCTTTCATAAATCTATGAAATTATTTTCTCATCGACTCTAGATAACTTACTTTCATGTCTATTTAACTCAAATCTTTCAGAGATAAGTCCCCATGGGTATTTCAATTGTCTCATATGCTATCGAAAGAGTCAAGCCCTAAACGATGATTGCTTGACGTTGTTTTAGATATAGTTTCCTTAGTAGCGCTTATTGGAGCTGAATTAGCATTGCAAGAAATCATGTACTCTAGCATATTATGAAAATTATTAAATTGGATCTCTCACCTATGAATTCATAGCAACATATATGGCCCTTTTTCTTAAACTTCTGGTTGGGAACACTCATTCTTTTATTTATGATTCTAATGATTTTGTTGAGCTTATCAAAAATGAGATGGTGAATCCAAATGACATTCTTGTTCATTTTACACAGAGGTTTTTTTAACCATTTTTTTTTTTAGATGAGGCCATTCGAGTTGTTGATTTTAAAATAGCAAAACTTGTTGAGATTTGTGTGTTCAACATTTTTCATCTTTTAGGATGATTATTATGAAAAGATATCTGGGGTTCACCACTCTCGCTAATTGCTCTCATCTTATACACGAAGCACTTTGAGAAGAAGGTTCTTGAATCCTACCCTTTGAAGCTAGTTTTGTGGAAGAAATTTGTTGATGACACAAACGTAAAGTGGACTCCCCGGGGACTTCACTGCAGGAGCAATAACATAGTACATGGGTTCATATTGAGGGATATATAATGAGGAAAAAATGACATAATATGTTGGGAGATATATAGGGGGTAAAGGGTTTTTATAGTTTTGTAGTCTTTTGTTATATTTTGCAGACGTTTGTTATATTTTAGGATGTTTTGCGGTTTTTTTTATTGTTTCGTCATTTTTCATGGCCTTTCGTGATCTTTCATGATCTTTCACATTTTTTTTTATCCTTCTTCATCTTTGATGATTTTTTGTGGTTTTCTCATCTTTCGTCATATTTCATCATCTTTCAGGATGTTTTGTGGTCTTTCATGATTTTTCATGATCTTTCATGGCCTTTCATGATCTTTTGTGATTTTTCATCATCTTTTAAGATGTTTTGTGATCAACCTAACAACTAAAACAAGGCTTCTTCTTTCTCAGCTCCTTTCAGGTCTCCTCGTCCAATTTTGCTTTCTCGATGTCCTCTCTTTGAAAAGGATTCACTTATTTTCTCTTCTAGGGAAACAAAGGCTTATGAGGGAATCTGCTATTAGCAACAACATATTGCATTTCCCTGGCTTCATTAACTACAACACGAAAAGTGGCGGGTTCGAAGCCTTTCACCCAACCACTTAGAGGCTCAAACAACCCCTCCACTATTGACACCTATAAAAATTAAGCTCAAAGTTAATGAAAAAAATATGAAAGGGTAAAAAATGTTAATTAAAGAATAGATACCTACAATATATAGTGAAAGTAGGGGTTTTTTAAATTGGGAAGGTGTATTGGGTTTATATTGGTAGGGGGTTAAATAATGTGATATTTAGAGGTATTTACCAATATGTACTCAAATTAAGGGTATTTTTTAATATTCTATGATCACGCGTGATATGTTATAGGTTTATTAAGTGAAGCCTCCATGGTGGACTCATGGTAACAAAAAGTTTCATAAGTTTTTTAGTCACCTTAATTCCATTTCTTCTGAAATTAAGTTCACTATGGAAATGGAGGAGAACAACAACATACATTTCTTAGATATTCTAATTAATAGGAAGGAGGATGTTACATTGGGACATCAAGTTTTCATAAAGAAAAATCACAGAGAGAATTACCTCTATGTTGATTCATATCATCATCCCTCTCAGAAGTTTGGTGTCCTCAATATTCTTATTATCAGAGCCTTTAGAATATATGACACCGCACACCTAGATGAAGAAAAGAAACACTTGATTTCTTTCTTTAGAAATATAGGATACAAGGATCATGACATTAGGAAGGCTATGAGAAGAGCTCAAAGAAAGGTTAAACTCCAATGCCTTAAATCACATTGTGGTAAAATCTACCTCCCCTACATTCGGGGCGTAACTCATAAGATTGCAAAAATACTAGATAACAAGGACATATCCATTAATTTCACAACAACAGGAACAATAAAACAAAGAATGAGATATGTAAAACATAAAATAGATGAACATCAACTCAAGGGAGTCTACAAAATTGATTATTCTTGTGGTAAAAGTTATATTAAAGAAACAATATGTTCCTTGCAAAGAAGACTGAAGGAGCATGGAACTGACATTAAAAATGAAAGATCTTGCTTTTCAATCCTTGTCAAACACTCCTCAAAGACTAAAAATCATTTTTGCTTAGAGGTTGGTAGAACATTGCTAGGGAAGATCACTATCAGAAAAGGAAGATCATGGAAGCACTTGAGATAATCAAACACCTGCATAATCTCAATAGGGATGGTGGCACTGAGATCAGTGACAATTGGTTTCCTCTAATCAAAGAGATATCCCTAACTTGAATCCATTTATTAATTTACTTATAATAATATAAAAATTTATATTAATATTAACATATAATATAATATAATACAATAAATTATTAATCTTATTATATTATTTTTAATTAAGTTCATTAATTACTTTATTATTATTAAAATATTTTAATATTATGAACTTATGTATGATTATTCTATGGGGTCTTGGATAGACAGTGATAGGGTGCTCTGTTAAGGCACTTTTGATGCAAAGTCGCCAATTCAATTTTCTGCCCAATTTGTATCATTAAATTAATTAATTAATTAATTACTTATAATTATTATTTTAGGTTTTAATTTAGTTTTCCAATGTTTTCTCTTAATAACACAATTGACAAAAAATATGTTAACAAGATTTTGTGTATATAAGTGATCCAAATGCAACCCCCAAAACATATCTCACAAAAAAATAACTAGCAATTGTACCACATGTTGCAAAAGAAATGCCATAAGGAAATAGCATAGGAAAGAGTAGCCTAGAAGAAATAAGTTGTTGTAGAGAAGAAGCCCTTGTGAAGGAATGAAAGGCATTTTTTTCTTCCATGGAAGCAAGTCGTGGAGGTTTCAAAGATATTGATGATAAGAGTTATCAACCAGAAAATTTTATTATAGATATTGAAATAGGCAATTCTGGGTGAAAATATATATATAAACCAACATAATATGTTCACATATATAAAAAATTTGTTATAGATATTGAAATAGGAAATTGGGGGTGAAAATCCTTTAGTGATTAATCATAACATGAAATGAGCATGTAAATCAAATAAGATATTTTAAGTACATTCAAGTACAATCTATCTAGCATATATGTAAATAAAGAGAATTTTTATTAACAGAAATACAATTTACTCCAAGTTCATCTACATATTCAAGGGTTAATTTCATGCTTGTCATAAATTTTATATGGTATATGAATAACAATAGTCTTGGTATAAAATAAAGTGAATGTCATTTTAATATGGAGACATTTTTGGAAGGAGATATTGTTCTTTATGTTATGGTTTATTTTCTTAACTCCAAACTTGGTTTATTCTTTCTCTATATACATAAGAAACAAAAAATACAAAGCAATTTCACAATTTTAAGTTATAGTTTTATATTTTATAATTATAAATCTAGTTTCTTATTAAACTATTTTACACACATCTATTTATTCAAATAAATTATATTGTGAATATGTTTTCTCCTATTATTTGATTACAAAATTATTGTACTCCCTACTAGTTAAACAAATTTTATTAATAAAGAATTGAATGCCAACGAATTGATTATTTGATGTATAAATTATTTGTTTTATATGTCTTTGAATTTCCATTACCTATTATCTTCAAACCCCATGGAATTGAAAAATAAAAAAATTATAAAAGCTAAAATTATGTAGTGAAAAACTTTGTTTAAAAAAAGTTGAGTAATTTTGACATCATATAATATGAAATTTGTTTATGATTATAAAGTAAAAAACATGTAATATTTTTTTAGCTACAATTAGGTAATTAAAGATATGTACATAGTTTGTTTTTTAATACAATAAATTTGATATTCATTAACAAAAAAAAATTGGATAGATTATGTATGTAGTTACAAACTATTACAATTAAGTAAATAAAGGTAAATTTAGTGTTATTTAAGAAATGAGAATTATGAACATTCATCATTATTGATCAAGATAAATCATTTCCTGTGAAATAATTTAATAAACTATATTCCACATGAATACCATGGGTCAATCTCATGGGTTGGTTTTATAGGTTATTATTATTTTATTTATTATTTTTATTTTATTTCATCTAGTTAAAATGTTCATTACATTATGTCAATCTTTTTATTTAATTTACGTTTATTTTTATTTTATTTTGGTCTAGTTAAATTGTTCATTACATTATGTCAATATTTTTATTTAATTTACTTTTATTTTTGTTTTTATGTAATTTGACATAGTCAAAATTTTAAACATGACATTACAACATTTCTATTATACACCTAAAATCAATCTAGCTTATTAAAAAGAAAAAAAAAACTAACATTATAAAAAAAAAATATAAAACTATTTACTTGTGGATCTAATGGACACATTGGCAGATAGAGAAGTTGTTTTCAAATAAGGTCAATACCATGGGTTGTTTTTATAGTTTATTATTATTTTTGTTTTTTATTTAATTTACTTTTATTTTTATTTTTGTTTAATTTGACATAATCAAAATGTTAAACATGACATTACAACATTTCTATTATACACCTAAAATCAATCTAACTTATTTAAAAAAAAAAAAAAAAAATCGTCTAACATTTGATCCAATGGCTCACACATCGACACATTGGCAACTAGAGAAGTTGTTTTCAAATAATAACACCTTACAACATAATAAATAAATAAATAAATAAATCACATCATTTTGTACTTTTTATTATTTATTCTTTCTTCCTCCACATTGTTTCTTCTTTCCTCAAACGTTATCCTAATAATATATCATTCAAAACATCCACAAATTTTTAATACTATATAACTTATTAGTTATAAATAATATACACTGGATAAACAATCCATATAGGGAAACATATTTATGTTAATTATACTAAAATGATGATTCACAATTTATAATATATATTTAGGTTTACTGAATTATATGTTAAAATTCATTGATGTCTTAACTTCATTAATATTAAATGTTTTCAAATAACCATCGTAATTTTAGTGAATAAGAAATATTTATTATAATGAACTTAATCAAACGTTTTGATGAGATGGATTAGGGTATTGGTTTTCTGCTTTGAATAATTAATATCTGTTTTCTTCTTTTAAATATTTCTTTTTTATAAAAAAGAATTTGTTATTTTTAATCTATTTAAATTTATTTTTAATGAAAAATATGTTATAATAAATTTAATTCAAATTTTAAATAAGATAATTAAATTATTATTTTTTCATTTTTAAAGAACAATATGTTATAATAAATTTAATTCAAATTTTAGATAAGATAATTAAATTATTATTTTTCTAATTTTCAATTATTAGAATTCCTTTCTTATTCATCACACTTTAAATGATCCGTTATGATGCAAGGCTAGCAAGTTCCATGATCCGTTATGATGCAACGCTAGCAAGTTCCACTTGTATAAAGTGAGAGAAGTGATTTTATGTATTTAGTATGGGAATATTTGAAAAAATCGATAACAACATTTGATTTTAATATTTTTTATTAGGTATTAATTTTTAATAATAATTGTGAATATAAATTTATTTCAGTTTTGGGTTAATTTATTTATTTATTATGTTTTCAAAATTTTTGTAATATTGTATTAAAAAATAAATTTTTATTCCAAAATATTTGATTTTCTAAAAGTTTCCTAAGAGAGAAAAATAAGATGAAAACAAAGAGAACAATAAAATGAAAACAAAGATAGCATAAAAAAATAAAATGAAAATAATTCATAAAATGAGGTTAAAATTTATGAAAACAAAGATAGCATAAAAAGATAAAATAAAAATAATTCATAAAATGAGGTCAAAATTTATGTAGAAAACTTGTTCCCAAAATAATAAGAAACTTTACATTTCACTTATTTTTTTTTTTAAATATACACATGTAAACATAAATTTTATCACAATATTATGGGTTGCACACAACTCACTTGACTCCTTATTATTGGGGAAGCATGAAGAAGAAGACGACAATATAGTTTATATTTTATTTTATTTTGATTTGGTCTCACACTAAACAACTAAATAGAAACTTGAGTGAATATTTTTAATATTGCTTTTGTCTCCTCACTACTAAGAAAAGACAATATAGTTTATATTTTGTTTTATTTTGATTTGGTCTCACACTAAACAACTAAATATAAACTTGAGTGAATATTTTTAATATTGTTTTTGTCTCCTCACTACTAAGAAGACAATATAGTTTATATTTTGTTTTATTTTGATTTGGTCTAACCATTGAACAACTAAATAGAAACTTAGTGAATATTTTTAATATTGTTTTTGTCTCCTCACTACTAATCATTTCCCAAGATGTTTTTGATCACTTTTGTATCAACATTTTTGGCATCTTTTTTCTAGTTACTACTAATCCTTTCCCAAGATGATTTTTATCTGGTTTTCATTACTCCAACCAAGGTTCTACAAAGATGTTTCTTATAGCTTGAAAAAATGTTTATTTTAACATATCAGTTTTTTATTGTCTTTAGTGTTTATTTTCTCCAACTATAGTAGCCCATCATATAATCCAATGACATTGAACATCAATGTGCTTTGTCTTAGAAGCATAAATTCATCTTTAACTCAGATAAAATCTCTCAAGATGCAAATCCCATTTTAAATGCAAAACTTGAGGAAAGGTTTGCACCTCACAAAAAATTGGTTCCTATAAATGCTTGGATAGATAGAAATACATTTATACTAGTTTTTAATAATATTATTTATATTTATATAAATTTCAAATATTTTTTTCTTAATTTTATTAAGCTCTTGATAATGTAAATATTATAAATATTGATTTTTCATAAGTTTATAAATTTAAATATAAATATATAAAATGTAATAATTATTGAATATGGATCATTATTTTAATTTGTATGATGAAATATATCTTAATTTATATAATTCTATAATTAAAATTAGAAAATACATATTTTTAATTATATGTTTATTAATTAAATTTATTAAGTTTTTATATGATTATTAATTAAATGTTATGAAATATGAATATTATGTATTTATTTTTATTTAAATCTATTTTAATATGATTATTCTTGGGAAAAACATTGTTTGTAATTTTATCAAATAAAAGTACAACTATAATACAACCTATTATTTTGAATGTTTTTTTTTCAATTTAGTTCATATTATACTTTATTATTGTTTTTTTTAATTGAGTTCATATTATACTTTATTATTTTTTTATTTAATACTTCATTTTACCGACACTAAATCTATCAAACGAACATTTAAAGGTTTACAATAATTTACAACCATTGTAACATCTTCTTCATATTAAGCTAACATTTAAATGTTTACATTCATTTAGAGACATGTGGTCTCCCCCATATTGGGTTGTAGAGCACCATAGATGAGAGTGGGATTATTCATGTTTTGTAATGAAACTAAACAAATATGCATATCCATTTCTATTTTATTATAATCGATATTCTTTTTTTAACTAGAGTATATTTTATTTTAAAAGGGACAACATCAAGTGAAGGTTGACCATGGAAGGAATTGCACATCTCAGCACAATGATATGGTGGGATTTTTGCTAAATGAATGGAGCTTTGACTATCACAATACAACACATATTTGTCTTGTTTTATTCCTAGCTCTTCTAAGAATCCTTTCATCCAGAACATCTCTTTGAAAACTTTTTCTCAAGCTATGTATTATGCCTCATTTGTGGAGAGGGCTACTACTTTTTGTAGTCTAGACATCCAATACATTGTTTCACCTACAAAAGTATATAAATAATCAGTGGTGGAATTTCTAGTATCTACATCACTAGCCATATTTGTGCATGTATAACCTTCAAGAACAACTTTATTATTACTAAATCATAAACAATAATTACTAGTACCCATGAGATACCTCCAAATAAACTTTACTACTTTCCATTTTTTTTCTAGATTAAGGAACTTGCTCACTAATCCCATTTAATGTGCAATATCCGGACGAATGTATATCATGGAATACATCAAGCTACCGACTGCTGAAGCATAATGGATTTTAATCATTACCTCTTTCTTCATGTCATCATAAGGGAAAAAATCAACACTAAGTTGAAGCATAATGCTTGAGGTGTACCAATTGGTTTAGCATCCTTCATATTGAAACTATCTAACACCTTCTTAATATATTTTTCCTGTAACAACCACAACATCTTTTTCTTTCTACATGCCAAATGTTTTTTATGTTGGATCTAAATCCTTCATTGAAAATTGACTTCTCAAACCTTTCCTCAACCTATTCATCATGTTCTTATTATATCCAACAATTAGCATATCATCGACACACACGAGTAATATAATATACTTTTCTAGTCATACCTATGATGTAGACACAATGATCAACCTCTAGTATTTTGAAGCCATGCTCCAATATAAATGAATCAAATTTATGATACCATTGGTGAGATGCATGTTTCAACCCATAAATATTGTTCCTCAACCTGAAAAAATGTTCTGTTTACCTTTTACCTTGAATCCTTATGGTTATCCTATATAAATTTCCTCCTTCAATTCTCCGTGAATTTGTCTTCAAATATAATTGTTCATATTCCAAGTATAAAGAAACAACAAGACTAGGGATAACTCTTATGGATGACATTTTAACACTCGGTGAAAAATTATCTATAAATTCAATACTCTCTTTTTGGAAATATCCCTTCACCAATGGCCTTTCTTTTTATTTCCTTCTCTTCAACCTCATCTTTAATCATGCATACCCATTTGTTTCTAGGTAATTTATTCCTTTTGGAAGCGTCACCAACTTCCAAGTTTTGTTTTCCAATAGAGATTCAATTTCTTCCTCCATTTCTTTCTTCCACTTTTTTCTAACTTCCATTTAACAAGCTTCCTGAAAATAATGATGTTCACCTTCATTAGTTAGCGAATAAAATTTGAGGGTGGATACCATTGTGAGGGCTTATGAGGCTTAGTAAAGTTGTGAACCAACTCTAGTGGTGTGTTTTCCAGTTGAATCTCTTGTAATGGTTGCGGTAAGTTTTCTTCTTTATGTTGTCCATCATGTTCTCCATTATTCTTGAATTGGATACCTATATTCTTGCAATTTTGGGATATTCTCTTGTTGTTTTGTAAAATTTTCAACAATTTATTATCCTCCATATCATATACAAGTCTTGTATACATATCTAATTCATTAAATATTATGTATTTGTTTCTAATAATTTTGTGATTAACTAGATCTCATAGACGATAACCAAACTCACCATCTGTATATCCCAGAAAAATGCATTTCCTTGATTTATCATCTAGTTTAGTTCTCTTCTCTTTGAGAATATGCATAAATGATTCACATCCAAAAAATTTCAAGTGAGAATAATTCACCTTCTTGCTAGTCCAAACTTATTCAATAATACCACCATCTAGGGCCGTAGAAGGTGAGTGATTCATGAGATACCATGTTGTCCTTATTGATTCTACCCATAAATGACTTTTCAATCTGAAATTTGATAGAGTACTCCTCACTGTAGTATACCTAGGGGAGGATAATATGGGGTACATATGGGGGTACCGAGGGGAATAATGTGATGTAATAATGATATCACAATTAGTTAGTTTAGTAAATAAATATTGTAACCACATTAATGATGATTGTAAGTGGTTGACCCTAATTATAAAAAGTGACCAGAATTAGTTAGTTTAGTTAAATGAGTCATTGCTAATAAATAAATTGGTTAACCTTCTCATGATAGTTTGGTTCATCCTTTAGATAGACAAATCCATTCTATTTGGGAATCTTAGGGATAGTCTTCACATGTTTAATGTCAAACTTATTACATTAATTATTGAATGCATTGGAGAACTATTGTCCACCATTATCTCTCCTCAAACACTTGAGAAATTATTAGCCTCTCTTTCAATAATAATATGAAAATTTTGAAATATCTCAAACACCCCACCTTTATTTTTCATAGGGTAGGCCTAAACTTTCCTTGATGCATCATTTATGAATTTGACAAAATATCAGACTCCTCCTAAATACTTAACATTCACTAGCTAAAACATATCTTAGTGTATTAATTCTAATAAATTTGTTTTTATTTCATGGACATCTCTCATAAAATAAACTCTTTGTTTCCTACCATAAATACAATGCTCACAAAGGTCAAGTTCATAGCATTTCAGACTTGGAATTATATTTTTTACCAAAATGAAATTTTAGCCTCTTTCCACTCATGTGGCCCAATCACTTATGCCATAACTCCATTCAATTTCCTTATTTTGTGATGCAATAGCTTTAGAGCTTCTAAACCATGAAGCCTTTGGAGGAAAAAGTTTCAAAATGGGGTCTTGACATTTCAAGAAGAATTCATATTCTTCTATGCAAATATTATATTGAGTTGATTTATTCTAGGAAATATAAGTGAATGAGCCATGAGTCTAGAAGTTGTTTATATAGGAAATATTTTGTTGATATCTTAAATTAAATTTTTCATTGTAAAGCAAGGGAGATTTTGGGGACATATTTAGTGATTTTAGGATTTAGAAAAATATAATTTATGGAGTGATTTCAGGATTTAAGAAAATGTGATTTATGTAGTGATTTATTGGTGATTTAAGGAGTGATTTTAGGATCTAGAAAATATGTGATGTTTCTAAATTATATCTATTGTAAGCCTAAAGGAAATAAAAAAGAGATCAAGTGTGAGGAAAATAGAGAATGGTGAAATGAATGTAGAATCGGGCCAAGATAGGGACGAGAGAGTTCATGATTAAAGGTAGATGCATGCATTATAATTTCATTATGAATAAAAAGAAAAATTCACCATATGTGTGTGTGTATAATTATTTGTATTTTAATGTTTTTTTTTTAAACAATTGAGCTAGTGAATGTTATTTATTTTGAAATTAACAAAATTTATGTAAAATCCTTAATTGAATATAGTCCATCTGTGTGGGAAAATGTAAGGAGAATAAACGATATTGATAAGTCTTGTTTATAATAGAGCTAGGTAGAATTCCATTTGGAATTCCAGTTAAGACTGAGATTGAATTTGGGTAGAATCTATATAGGTTCCAAATTCTATAAAAGTATCCATAAATTAGAAGAATCAGGTGAAGGATTTTGGATTTTCGTGTGATTAAATACAACAGAATTGTTAGTCATCAGTAATTTTTTCCTTCATATATGACTAAATGATTTCCCTATATTTCTAGAAACAAATTTTATAGACATTGTGACTTCTAGAAATCTCACTGCCTTCATCATCCTTAAAGATAAATTTTCACTACTTTCATCTTTCCATCATGTCCAACTCTGCTAACCAGTCCCAGAAAAACCATTAAAGGATTATGTCACTCATTTTGTCTATATCCAGTAATCTTTGACCCAAATCCTCTGTTTTTTTTGCCTAGAAACCCCCCCACTACTACCTAAGCCCACTAATCAGAGAGCTTTGTTGTGTATCCCAAAATACTCCCAAACACTGATGGTATCAAACTATCTTTCTAGAATCTTTAGATAAATCAAGTACATTGGATTTTGGATCTTCAATACATTAGTTTATCATAAACTTTATCTTACACTTGATAATCCCAAATTCTAGGTCTCAATCCAAGAAAGCCTCCACTAAGTCACCTAGGGTTTCACAAAGTTATAAGGTGGATTTGGTTCCCTACAAAATCTATTTTTTCTGTATGAAGAGACTGCATTCAAAGAAGAAAAGGACAGACGATCTTGTCCAAACTAATCAAAAAGGTTATTCAAGGAAGGCTTTTTGGACTAAAGCATGAATCTTGTAAGGGGACAAATGCCCTTTGCTCACATTTCTGTAAAAGGATCAAATTTCCATCAGCCTGGAAAAGGTAAGGTAATGAGAAAAATATCATGAAAAGGCCATTCATAGCAAGAAGAAAGAAACAAGCATATGTTTGAAAAGAATCAGGGTTTATGACTGTTTTGACCAAGCAATAAATCAATACTAGGGTTGCAAGATAAAAGGTCACCTAAAACTCCATCAAGTTCACTTTGAAGACTTTTAGAAATGATAAATGAGTTTTGAGAAGTTTTTGAGAACTTAGAAGACAACACTATTTACTTTTTCCTAAGTGGCCCTAAAATCTAGGAGTTTGGGAGAATTGACAAAACAGGTCAAATGATGACAAAGAGCCTCCTTCATAACAGTAGATGGTTTTCAAGGGTTTCAAGCTTCCCTCCAAGGTTTGGAAAAGAGGCATTGACTCCACCTCACCAAAGATACAAAAGGCAAAGAGTATTAGTACAAATGCATGAGGTTTCAAAAGGTAAAATCACAGGTCTTAAAATGATCAAAGGTGGCAGACAAGAAGCACTATATCTTACTTCACCATAGGGGAAAATAGGGCTAGAAATATTAGTTCAAGGTTTTGACTTCTCAAAGGAACAGTCAGAAGGATTTTCAAATGGTCAAAGGGGGGAAGAATGAGGTAAAAACTCATAAAGAGGTAATTATGATAAGCATAGGTCCATTATTGATAAAATGAGGTATTAAACTCCAAAAGAATAGTGATCAAAAGCATAAGTTGTGTTGGCACCTTCAAGAACAGAAGTGGCCATGAGAAAACACAAAATGGTTTAAAACAATGCTCACCCTCCCAACCAGAGATACATCACTGTCAACATGGTCAAAGAAGCAAACATATAGCTGGACCAAGAGCAGTAAAGCCTCCAAAATTTTTTTCTTATCAAGAGCATATTCTACAAGAGATAGATTAACCTTGAGTGACATTTGGTGAAGATCAAGCCACAAAAGGTTACCTATAGGAAAATTGGTATGATAAACAACCAAATGTTTTTCACAATGATGGCCCACATGAAGACTAAAGGGATTGTTGATGCTTGCTGCTAGGGTTTTCATACTAGGAGTTTTTTCACCATTTTAAAGAGAAAACATGATTGAATGTTAGCCAAATATAAAAGTGCCAAAAATGATCACATGTATGTTGTTTGCAAGGGTTAAATATCATGAAAAGGTTCATATTTACGAATGAGGGTGAAGAGCCCAGTTTGAGTTGAAGGGTTTGTGAGTGCAAAGGAGAACATCAAGAAGCTCCAGCAAGGAAAAAACCATTTTTTCGATGTTTTTTCCACCTACAGGACCAAAAAGGGCCAAAAAGACAGTGAAAAATGAAGAGAAATAAAACATTAGGAAAGTGGGTTTTGGCATGAGATTATTATTTTCAAAAGGGGTATAAAAGCCTCATATCCCTCTTTCCTCAACTCATTAATGTCTTTGTAAAAGAAAGAGAGCCATTGAAGAAGTTTGTAGGATTTTATGTGCAACTTGGGAAAATGTTTCAGGCGCTGCACACCAACGGAGGCGCTACGCACCTGGCCGTCGGTGCTATGCACAGAGGAGGTAGCCGCAGTGTTAATTTACACTACGGTGCACACCGGGAGGGTAGCACTACGTAGTGGCTAGGGCACTACACAGTAGCCAGGGTGCTACGCACCGGCCCAGACTGACCCAACTCGCCCACAAAGAAGCCTTTGGCGCTACGCACAGAGGGATGTTTGGCCCAAATTGCTCAAAAATGGCCTAAATTCATTTTTCTTGCCTCCAAGGCTCCTGCATTAGTCAAAGCAAGGTCGATGGTCCCTTTTTCCTTGATCTCCAACCAATATTTTTCATTCATAATCAAAAGATAAATTCAAAAAACTTATGTGATCGAACCCTAATTTGCATGAAACTCAAACTATTGACCTTCTAGGGTAGGGTTTGAAAATTTGAGAGTTTTCATTTATGTCAAGGACACTCAAATACAAGAAAGCCTCCTCATTAACCTCTAAGAAGGACTCCTTGATCACTCCATTTTTCCCTCATTTGCTAAAGACAACCCTCACATCACAGATTTGTCCTCCCCAAACCTAAAGCTTTCACCAAGCTAAAAACCATTCTTTTCTAAGATACACAAAGAAGTGAAGCACTTGGATAAATATAGGGAGGGTGATGATACACATGAATCACTCCCAAGTACAGAAAGAGCTATTGTTGATGAGCAAATATGAAATCCAAGAAGATAGTGAAGACAATGATGGGGGTGACAGTTAGCAAAGAAAATAAACATGACAGTCAAGAGGAAAATGTGCATAAACTTGAAAATAAGCCTAGTCAAAGTGAAATTCGTAACAATATGGATGAAAATATTTAACATGAAGAAAAAGAGGGTGAAAATAAAGGAATAACAGATCAAGAAGACGAAACCAACAAGGCATAAATAGGGTTTGATGAAGGAGACAGTGATAAAAGAATGCCATTGAAAGGAAATCAATGAAGTACAAGGCCAAAGTGAAGTAGATGCAAAGGCTAATGATAAAATCCAAGATCAAGGTAACAATACTGAAGATGGAAAAATGGTGACAACGATGAAAGTGTTGAAGACAAAAGTAAGGTTCACTGCTCTCCCAATGGGCAAGATAATGATGCACAAAGTTGTTGGAAATACTGGGGGGGGTGTCAAAAGATTTTCTAATTAGAGCATTAGTTAATATTCAATTAATATCGTTGTTTGTACAATGATAGTTAAAGAACAAGAGGAACATAAATGCACACAAATTTTAAGATGGAAACCCACTGCGGGACAAAAACCACCTAATGCTTTTCTAATAATTCTTTAATATTCAACTCCAATTGAAAATAAAGCTCCAACTTCCTAGAATCTAGAAAAGAATTCTTCTCCAGCTCCCACTGGATGGACACTCCAACGCCCGAGATTCTTCAGTAGTCAACTGAACGGATGCCCTAACACCCAATGAGCTACAACTCACCCTACCACCCTATAGAAGAATAAAATAAGAATGGACTCCCATACCAGGGAAAATGGTCCACTTTACAATGATATAGAATGATGTAGAAGAAGAAGATACACTAGACCATAACCCCAACTTTGACACAACCACCTAATGATGATCCTAGACCTCCCAACACTGCCTCTTCAACCCTTGGCAGATAGACACTAGTACAATTTATACAATAATGTATTTACAATGACTAAGTACAATGATACCTTTACAATGATTGTATGCAGTGCTGCCCACTTGAAGACTTCATATGATGAACTTCTTACTGCTGTTATGCACCTTGGTTTTTGCTCTTATCATGCTACCCTCTGTTGTTCCTTGCTTTTCTTTGCTTCCATATAAATTCTGGTTCTTTGCAACCCTTGACAACACATGATCTAGCTTTTTCTTGTCTTCTAGGAGCTCGATATTGAATCTAGTGTATCTCCGTTATTTCAGATCCTCAATATTTGATTTTCATTCCTATAGTACTCCTCTAAGTCTTATTTCCAATGCCATAGGTCTAACCCAATTTGGATTCTTCAAGAGAGAGTTATACCCAATCTCTCACAATTTCCTCATTATGGACTGTTTCAGCAGAGTGAACTTGTACGACGTGCCATGTGTCACTGTTTCTTCATTCGACTCTGAAATTGATAGAGACAAAACTACAAACTATACAATATCTACCAATTTTTACAGAATTCCAATCTAATACTCAGAGAAAGAGTTATGACAATTTTCCAAAGGTCACTTCTTTGGGATGAATTTTAGGAGCCTGCAAAAACACTGAGTTCCACAGATCATATCTCTGAAATTATTGCGCACCTTATGATAGGTCCCTATATTACTAGTATAGTCCCTTATTTGTATTAGTGTAACCCCCTTATTGTTATTATTGTACCCTTGTAACCCCCATTTTTTTATTATTGTGCCCTTAAATTATTATTGTTAGGTCGGCTAGGATTACACTATGGCCCACTAGGATTACATTATGGCCACATGGACTCCTATATATAGAAAGGAGGTTTTGTAAATTGTATCATCCAAGAATTGTTCATTTATGTAATGTATTGGAGGTTTCCCCCTGGAAGTGGCTTATTTCTAAGGCATTGATATCTCTTTTTTTCTATTTTTGGAGCTGGTTACACAACATTTGGTATCAGAGCTTTGGATTCTAGGGTTTCGCTGCTCCAAACAGGTCATCATGGAATTTTCGCTATAAATGTTTTTCTACAACGTTTTAGAAGCTGAAATTTTTAGGGTGCAAAGCCAAAATCCCAAGGAAGATCTTCTAAAAATTTCAGATCCTAGTTCACAATATTTTCGGAGATATGATCTGTGGAAGTTAGGTCATTTTTCAGGCTCCTAAACAGGTCATCGTGGAATTTTCACTATAACTTGTTTTCTACGAAGGTTCAGAATCTGAAATGTTTAAGGTGAAAAGCTGAAATCCAGAGGAAACACATTGAAAATTTTTAGAGCTTGTTTCACAACATGTTTGGAGATATGATCTGTGGAAGGTAGTGTGTTTTTAGGGTCCCGAATTTCATCTCAAAGAGGTGATCGTGGGAAAAGTTCAATAACTCTCTCTCTGAGCATCAGATTTGAGTGCCGTCAAAATGGTCATAATCACACGGACTATATTTTCTTGGATATCAATTTCAAAGGTTAAGGACAAAACAGTGACACGTGGCAATTCGTACAAGTTCGCTCTACTGAACCAGTCCATAATTAGGTCATTGTGAGAGATTGGAGATAACTTTGTCTTGGAGAATCCAAATTAGGTCAGACCTATGGAATTCAAAAGAGAATTCAAAGGGATACTTCAGTGCTAAATTTTAGATATTGAAGAGCCACAATCACAGAGATAATCCAATTTCAATATCGAGCTCCTCAAAAGCAAGAAAAAGGTGTGTATTTTTTTCCGAATTGCATAAGTCTTGTTTGAAAAATCAATTTGAATTGATTCCAAGGGCATATTGTATAATAGATATTAGTATTGGTTTCTAAAATATGCCCCTTAAAAATAATTCAACACCCATTAAGCCTTCAGAAGGCTCTACTATGACTCATGAAGATGAAGAATTGCAACATGATCTATCAAAATTACAAGAGCAAGTACACCAAATTTCGCTCTCACAAAGAGCAGCAAAAAATGAAATGGAAGTTTTGAAGAAAGGCGTGGAAGAAAATATGGATGGTTTGAAGAATAATATGGATGGTTTGAAGAAAGGCGTGGAATATAAGATAGATGGCATGGAAGCTGGCATGGAATCTAAGATGGATGACATGGAAGCTAAAATGGAAAACATGAAGAATGATCTAAAAGTAGACATAGAAGGTTTGAAAAAGTTGATACAAGAAATGTTTCCTAATGGTGAAAAGATAGTAGAGGAAACTCATGATGAGAACAAAATAAATGTTAATCGTGATTTCATAAACTTTAATGTTGGCGGGAAGAACCACCATATTCCAAAAATGGATATGAGGAAGTTTGATGGAAAGGATCCTGTAACATGGATACTACAGATGGAGCAATATTTTGATCTCCATAACGTGCAAAACACACAAAAGGTACGCATTGCAACCTTACATTTAGAACAAAATACATTTGTATGGTATCGATGGCTTTGCTCCCGTAAAAAAATTGTCACTTGGTCAATTTTTACGGAGGAAATGATAGCACATTATGCGGATACAAAGAGCAACACCTTCTTTAGCCAATTGATAAATCTCAAACAAAAGGGTTTAGTGGGGCAGCACATTGAGGACTTCCAAAAATTGAATATAAGGATAACTGATATTCCAGAGGAACACAGGATTGATCTCTTCATAGGCACTTTAAAGGATAACATCCAACATGAAGTTCGTGTTTTGGAACCTGATTCATTGGAGAAGGCATTCAGGTTGGCAAGAAAAGTTGAATGTAAAATTATGGCGACAAGGAAGCCTACCACTCAATTCTATAAAGAAGGAAGTGTTTCTACATCTAGATTTCCACAACCTACAAGGTTGACACCACAACAATTGGAAGAAAAAAGAGCAAAAGGGCTTTGCTACAGTTGTGATAGCAAATACACTAAAGGTCATAAGTGTGCTGAGAAGAAATTATTTTATATAGATTGTGAAGAAGAAGAAGAAAGTGAACAAGAAGAGGATATACACCAGGAACCACCCCTAGAAGAGGAAGAAATGAATCCGACCATATCGTGTAATGCACTGGCAGGAATTACCACTCCTCAAACTCTCAAGATAGAAGGACATATCAAGAAGAGAAGGGTAATAGTGTTGATTGATTCAGGTAGCACCCATAATTTTATTCATTGTAAGGTAGCCAAGGAATTAAATTGTTTCCTATACCCAGCACCAGAATGTCAAGTGATGGTTGCAAATGGAGGAGCTATAAATTGCTCTGGAAAATGCCATAATGTCAAGCTAACCATGGGGGAATATGTATTAACTAGTCCAATTATTTCCATTCCTATAGGAGGTGCTGATGTTGTACTAGGAGTACAATGGTTACAATATTTGGGGACAGTAGCTTTTAATTTTCAAGAAATTTTCTTGAATTTTTTTTCAGAAGGAAAGGAAGTCGAATTACGGGGTATTGTAGGATAGCCGAGAAATATAATAAGCTCTAATGTCATGACAAAGCTTCTAAATAAAGAACAACGAGGTGTAATTGCACAATTATGCTCACTAGAAGTTCCAACATCAAAATCATCTATTTCTGCAGATCTCCAACAAGTCTTGGACAATCATTCCAAGGTGTTTGAAACTCCCAAAGGACTCCCACCTATTCGTGATCGTGATCATGCTATTCATTTGATTCCAGGAAGTGTTCCTCCAAACATTAGGCCTTATAGATATCCTTATGTTCAAAAGAGCGAAATTTAACGTATGATTGCAGAAATGTTAGAGGCGGGTATAATTCAACCTAGTCAAAGTTCTTTCTCTGCTCCTGTAGTATTGGTACACAAGAAGGATGGATCATGGTGAATGTGTCCGGATTATAGGGAGCTCAATAAGCTCACCATTAAAGATAAATTTCCCATTCCTTTTATTGATGAATTATTGGATGAATTACATGGAGCAATTTCTTTTACCAAGTTGGATCTTCATTCAGGATATCATCAAATTAGAATGAGGATTGAAGATATTCCAAAAACAACATTTCAAACTCATGAGGGTCATTATGAATTTTTGGTCATGCCTTTTGGCCTTACCAATGCACCTTCTACATTTCAAGGGTTGATGAATTCCATTTTCAAACCCTTCCTTAGAAAATTTGTGCTGGTATTTTTTGATGATATACTAATCTATAACAGGTCTTGGAAGGATCATGTTGAACATGTTGACAGGGTGCTCAAAATATTGCAGGAGAAACAATTATATGAAAAAATATCTAAATTTTTCTTTGAAGTACAAGTGGTGGAATATCTGGGTCATATTGTACCTCACAAGGGTGTTAAACTAGACCCTAAAAATATTAAAGCCATTAAGGAATGGAAAGTCCCCACAACCATAAAGTAGTTGCGAGGGTTTCTCGGGTTAACATGGTATTATCGTAAGTTTGTTAAGAATTATGGGAGAATAGCAACACCTCTAACAAAATTATTGAAGAAATATGCATTTTCATGGACTCTTGAAGCAACTAAGGCCTTTGAACATCTGAAAGAGGCAATGTGCCTAGCACTGGTCTTAGCTACGCCAGACTTCACAAAAACCTTTATTGTGGAATCTGATGCCTCAGGAAATGGAATTGGTGTTGTTTTAATGCAGGAAGGAAGACCCATTGCTTTTGAAAGTCGTCCAATCAAAGGAAAGTATTTACAGAAACCCATTTATGAGAAGGAAATGTTAGCAATACTGCATGCACTAAAAAAATGGACAACTTACATAATGGGAAGATACTTCAAGGTAAAAACTTATCATGATAGTCTTAAACACTTTTTGGAACAAAGACTATCTTCAGAAGAGAAGTGAAAATGGGTCACAAAGATGTTGGGTTATGAATTTGAAATAATCTACAAAAAAGGAAAGCTTAATGTTGTTGCAAATGCACTCTCAAGAAATTATGAAGAGGTGGAAGCATTGCTTTGTGCCATTTCTATTATCCAACAAGATTGGATAACCGAAGCAAGAGATGAATGGAAGAAGGAAAAAGATGTATGGACACTCATTCAAAAGTTGCAGCAAGATCCTAGTACATCTGATACATTTAGTTGGAAAAATGATTCTTTATGGTACAAAGATTGCTTATATCTTTGTAATAATTCCCAACTAAAACAAAATATTCTTCTGAAAGTGCACACTTCTCCTTCAGGACACTCGGGATTTTTAAAAACTTACCACAAGGTGAAGAAAGAATTTTTTTCGGATGGCCTTAAATCTGATATTCAAAATTTTGTGGCGGAATGTTTGGTTTGCCGGCAGAATAAAGTTGAGAAAATTAAGACCTCAGGACTTCTACAACCTTTATCCATTCCAAGTCAACGTTGGGAGGAGATTTCAATGGATTTTATCACAGGTTTACCTAAGTTTGAAGGAAAGAGTGTCATCATGGTGGTAGTTGATAGACTTACCAAGTATGCACACTTTTGTGCATTATCTCATCCATTTAAAGCAAGTACAGTTGCTAGTACATTTATGGACAGAATTCAAAAGCTACATGGAAGCCCAAGAGTTATTGTGAGCAACAGAGATCCCATTTTTACTGGAAATTTTTGGACGGAGTTATTTTCTTGTTTGGGTACTTAATTAGCTCATAGCTCATCTTATCATCCTCAATCTGATGGTCAAACTGAGATAGTAAATAAATGTTTGGAAGGATATCTTCGTTGTTTTGTATCTTATAAACAAACACAATGGGTCAAGTGGTTACCTCTTGCTGAATGGTGGTATAACACTTCCTTCCATACTGAAGCAAAAATGACCCCATTTATGGCACTTTATGGATATCATCCACCATCCATCACATCATCTTTAAGGGAAAATTCGAAGGTTCAAGCAGTGGAAGATCACATCGAGCATCAGTAAGAAGTTCTCCAACTCTTAAGGATAATCTGAATTTAGCACAAAATCGAATGAAACAACAGGCAGATCAACATCGCAGTGAGAGAAGTTTTAATGTAGGAGATTGGGTATTTTTACGGCTACAACCATACAAACAAATGTCCCTCAAGTAAGCTAAGAAGGATAATAAATTATCGCCAAAGTACTATGGTCCTTACAAGGTGTTGCAAAAGATTGGTACTATGGCATACAAATTGAAGCTTCTTGCTTCTTCACGAGTGCATCCAATTTTCCATGTTTCATGCTTAAAGAAGGTTATAGGTGAAAATATTCCAGTTCAAACAATATTGCTAGAACTTGATGAGGAAGGAAAAATCATATTGGAACCTGAAGCAGTCATGGAAATAAGAACTCGACAGCTACGGAATCGATCAATTTCAGAGTATCTCATCAAGTGGAAGAACTTACCCATTGAAGATTATACATGGGAGGATGAGAATTTTATACAGAAGCTGTTGGGAAAAATACTGAGAGGGGGGGTGAATCAGTATTTACTGCATATTCAAAAAATTTTACTTTTTCACTCTTTAAAACCCATACGCTACTTTCCTTTAGTAAACTTGCATATACACGCGGATATCCTTCATACAACTCGCGTATTAGCAGAGGTATAAATATGTAGATATTTATTAACTTAGTTATTTGCACTATTCATTCATCTGATGTTATGTTAACAGTAAACATGTGTAGTAACAACAGAATAAACCATCACACAATGCATCACACATGAACACCAGGATTTTTAGGTGGAAACCCAAGTTGGGAGAAAACCACCGCTGCAGTTGCTTAGCCTTCAATATTTTATTATAGAGAAAACATCTTACAACATATGTGCTAGTGCAGACTCCTACCAGCACGCAGGCACCCACCTGCGCTCATTTACCAGCCTCTCTTGGAAGGGAGCTCCAACCCCCTGACTCGTTTACCAGCCTCTCCTGGAAGGGAGCTACGACCCCCTGATCTCGTTTACCAGCCTCACCTGGAAGGGAGCTACAACCCCCTGACTGAAGGCAACAACCCTTAGCACCTCTATGGACCACGTTTCATCAATTTTCACACTGGATCCAAAGCTTCCTTTAGGACACTACTTGCAGGCCATGTTTCATCATATTTTCAGACTGGGCCCACTCCATACTTTTAAGCACATTCAACCATGAAACAGATACATATAACTCACTGACAGATATCAGTAAACCAGCAGAACAGATCAGACATTTCTTACCACAGACTTTAGCAAACCCTAGTTTGCATATGCGCTTTCCTTTCTCTGATGTCGCGTATATACGCGCTTCCGTTCACATAAACCAGCGTATACTTCTGTACATATTACAGATCTAATTTCATTGCGCATACGCGCTTTCTCTTCAGCGAAGCCGCGTATATACGCGCTTCCTCTTCGGCGAACTAGCGTATGGTTCTTCAGACTTTTATGTCATTGCAATTCTTCACAACAGATACATCACTTTAGATTTTACCCTTTACCTCAGACAGATGTTCGCCTCATCACATATCTAATCATTCCATAAACAGATCTAGCAAATACAAGTACATTTCAGATCTAGATCCCCTTCTTCATCATTGGTGCATCATACATTCAGATCTATCATTCAACTGTAACCCTTTCCATTCAGATATACTTCAGAGAGAAGTATTCATTCAAGCTCGAACATCTTGCACCCACACTCATGATTTGCACAATGAATTTCTTCTCTTTATATAGGTTTACCCTTTTTCAATACCATGAGCCCCTTTCTCAATACCATGAGCCAAAACAATACCATGAGCCCAAAACTACATTACTTCCGATGGTATTCCTGGACGGGGTCATTTAGACGAATCATTACCCAATACAATGGGTCAATACCATGGTGGTTACCCCTAGTTTTGCACTTTATGAGCGCTTTTGCCCATACGCGACTTGTCACGTTCTTTCCCGTGTGCATACACGACTTCCCCTAGACAGATCCGCGTATGCCTTGAGACATACTCTTTTCATCATAGATCTAGCACAAACTGAATTTCTTTCTTCATTCCTTTCTGTACTTACTGTAGATACATCAGATCAGGAACATATTCTATCAAGCACAACTTCATCAAGTAAGTTGTCATCATCTTCATCAAATGGGTTGCCATTTAAGAACAACAATAAGCATCATAAACATAATTTCACATCAGATTTACATTATTTAGCAAGTCCATCAGGTCAAGAATAACTTCATCAGGTGGATTGCCATCATGTCAACAGTCTCATGTCTTCATCTTCATTCAGTGGGTTGCCATCAAGGACAACACTCTCCATCATATTGCCAACAATCTCCCCCTTTGGACTTGATGGCAACCACAATGGTGTTTGGTTACCACAACAGCTAGGTACATTAAGAATACAATGACACCATGTCACATTCCCCATTTTTTACACCATTCTCTCTCTTCATTCAAACACCATGTCACTACACCATTCTCTCTCTTCATTCAAACACCATGTCACTCTCCCCCTTTGACATCAAGGGCAAAGGGTGGATCAACATACTCTCCCCCTTTTCTCCACATGGGGAAGAAGCATTTTGCAGATCTGATGATACCGTGACCAAGCTCCCCCTGAGTTCATGCTGAATCTTCAAACATATTTTTCAATGAAGTACATGACTCTATGAAGTTCCTATCACCAATGACTCATACTTACATCAAAGATCCATCCAAGTGGATTTACATATGAGACTCAACTACCCAACCAAGTGGGTTTAAAAATTTGACTCAGCTACCCAACCAAGTGGGTTTACAAAATTTGACACAGCTACCCAACCAAGTGGGTTTACAAATTTATCAAGTCCTTACATGACTGAAAATTACAATTTTACATCATCGATCTCTACATGACCTTTTCATCAAACTACAAATATAACTTTAAGACCAACACCAGAAAGACCTCAAGAAAGAAAGCATATTCCAGAACCATCATAATGCCAACAATGCCTTATACTCAGCAAATCTAATGCTCCCCCTGAATGACAAAGGCTCCCCCTTAGTTTGTGCATCCTGAACACTTTTACCAACAAATCATCAAGGCATCTTTATCAAAACATTAGAAAATAATTATGAGAACTGGAACACCACCAGAGATACCAAACAGTATCAGAGATACCAAACAGCACTGCAGCTGTGCTGAAGAGAGTTGACTCCAAAAGAAAATTGTCAGCAATAAGACATACATGGTTTTCTGTGTATGAACTCGTGTATATACGCGACTGTGTTTCAGGAAATCCGCGTATCCAATGCCATCTTCTAAATTTATGCAGATTTGTTCTTTTAACTGGCAGAGAACACTC